>JAREIS010000072.1:1200000-1862500 GCA_030060385.1 Muscicapa striata striata | reverse complement strand
TCTCCTGAGGACTGTCTGTGTTCCACACCCAAAATCTGGAGCACAGCAAGTCCAAAGAACCTCTTGAAATAATATCCATTTACATATTAACAGCCTGCTCTTCTCTTGTTTGAGACTTATCCTACCTATTCCTCTTTTCACACCAGAGAGCAATGACAGACTCAATGACCACTCATTGAGTGATCTACAGAATCCTGTCCTGTCCATGCTAGGGGAGTTCGTTCTGCCAAAACATCTCTAGCTAGGATTTTTTTAAAATTTAATTGGGATTTTGTTGTTCCTGCAATGTGGCAGAAAATACCAAGCTGGCTCATTAGTGCTGGACTATATCACTGCTCTTTTTCCATGTGCTGCAGGCCACTGGGCAGCTGAGACCCTCTTTGCATTTGCCAGAACTACACACTCTGAAAGCAAAAACTTCAGTCTCCTGTCCATAATTCCAAGGAACCTGACAGTAATTGGTCTGTCATTAGCTCAAGATTAAAAATCAGATTGACATATCCAGTACTGGTGATTATTTTGGAAAATATTATCTCTTCAGTCAAGAAAGTCACAGCACACACACTCTGCTCCCAGATCCTTCTGGACACAACCAACAGAAGTGCTGGAACAGCTCTGTGCAGGAAAATGGTGGCAGCCCAAGGTGATGTCCCTTAAATTTTAGAATTTGGCATCTAAATTTCAATGGGATATATCTGCAAATTGCGAGATGTCATGAGAGAGCAGATAAGGATAGTTTGGCAAAGGAAGGTTTGCTTGGAGGCTCACTGAATAAATAAAAATAAACATTCTGTGGGCTCGTTGAATAAGCTGAATGAGCAGTCCAGCTGGCCATGCCACAGGAAACAAATGGCATGGGTTAAAAATGGAGAAAAAGCAGTGTGAAGGAAGATGAAGAAATGCCAGCTTTTACAGTCTTTGTTCTCATAATTATTGATTTGCCAATATAAACAGAGCAAAAGTAGTTGTGTATGTATTCTAGAACTATGATGTGGGTATTTTAATTGTGAAGATTTTTTAAAATCTTAAATATTACAGTACTTGCAGTGACTCTGCTATTAAAGATACTGTTTTTCCTAAAGATGCCTTTTGGTGAAGCCCCCATGGTAAACCTTTTGTTTTATGTTCAGTGAAGCCAGAGGTGTTATTTCCCACAAATGAGATAATTTCCAACTCCATATTGTATGTTCATAATCATATATATTCTAAATAAGATCTTGTCAAAACCCTGCCATTTCCCCATCTTTCTGTCATATAATTTGTGCTTACAGCTTGAAACAGAAAATTATGCTGCAGGTTCATGTCTGAGTATTTTTTCCTTTGCTGACAAATTGGGTGTGAAGGTATCTAGACTTGTAAATTAAGGGCAAGAACCTAAAATCCAAGGCAAGGAGTGTGACAAAAGCCACTCCCCCTTTTGAAATAATTTACTATAAAACAAAACTATAATCAAGTACTATTGATAAATTCTTTCATATGAAAATATTTTTAGCCTTGCTGTTTGTTTCTGAAAAAAATGTTCTTTATTCTGCTTTGTTTTTATTACACTTGGAGAAAAAAAAGTACAGTAATGGTTGTAGTATATTCACATGGAATTATTTTTCGTATTTTTTTCTGCTAAAGCCAGGAATCATTATCACAGGTTTCCAGTCCATGTTCCTGTTTCCCCACCCAGGTGGCCTCAGGTGCAAAGCTGAGAACTTGGGCTTCTTTCTGATCCCCCACTTTTCTTTCCTGTGCTTTATTTGCTTTTTTTTATCAATGTACATACTGAGCACAGGAAAACCTTCAGTAACTTTTTCAAGCTGTTGCAATTAAAACACAGTTTTTGTGTCATAACAGAAATGAGTGATAAGGAGCAATGAGGTGGGAAGCTTCCTTATGGTTATTGTTTTCTCTAGGACAGATGAAGTGCAGAGTCTCAGGTTGATTTTAAAGAACAGTTATCCTGGTGGTCACTTGTAATAAAACATAGGATTTCACCCCATCCCACATTTGTAAAAGTTGTAAACCTTGTAAAAGACAAGCTGTACACCACTCACCATTTCTCCTGTGGTGCAAGAGAGCAAACTCACCTGAGAGGTGACACCAGGGGCACCCAAACTGCAAAGGGAGTGAGCACAAAGCCTCAGTGTCAGGGAAGAGGGGGCTTTAAACTCTTTCTTAGGGTTTAGTCAGATACCTCACCTCTGCTCTTCCATTTAACTATGTTTTATTCTGAGGTTTGACTGGGCAGGAATCTTGGATCAGGCATCAGTCTTGCTGCAGAAAATATCCATCAAGCCTGGGAAGATCTTAATACAAACCTTGGGTGAAATGATTTGGAAAATGCAAATTTTTGTGATCTACCTTGATGCTTATATTGTTCCCTTCTGTAGAAAAGAATAACAAGGATTTCCCTAAAAAATAAAAGAAATATATTTTAACTCCTAACTAAAAATAAATAAATAAGGTTTAAATCTCCTGTTTAAAATTTATTTAGAGACATCAGAAATTTCAGCCCCAAAGGATGACCTTTTGAGAAAGCTGGGGAAAATGTTGAAAGGGAAACTGCTTTACAGAGCTCTGCTCTTAGGGGCATCCAGCAAAGAGTGCAGAACCAAACAGCACCAATAACCCTCATAAAAAATTCATAATGGATGCAAGGTTGGAAACTTTTCTATCCTGAGTGGCTTTTATTTGCTTGGTCCACACTGGAATAACTGAGGGCTCATCAAATGACAATAAATATGGAAGTAAGAAAAATTGCAGGTTTTCATTAGTCTTTAGATGATTGGAATGATTTGTCTGGTTTTGTCACTATTGTCCACTGTTTGTGGACATTTTGTCATTATTGTTTCCTGTCATATTTAATTCAATTTCTATCAAAAAGAAGCATACAAAAAAGGAGAATTATGAGAAAACTCAACTTGCTAAAGCTAATATACTGCCATCTATGGATTTTTTAGTAGAATTCAAAATTAGTGTTGCGAAGAATTAAAACAAATATTTTCCTTCTAAGAAATCTGGATGAAGATGAGATGTTTGAAAATAATACTTTTAAGTGAGGCATCACATTTTTCCCCAAGACCTCCAGACATTTTGAGTCTCCTAATACTGTCATAGTCTAGGAATCAGACTGCTTTGTGCTTTTTATCCTTCTTTGCTCCAGATGCTGTGACAATGAAGAGAAGCTGTGAATTTTGTTTAGATATACCTGGAAGTTTCAGCTTTTGAAGGAGGTACAAGCAAAATTAGAATGAAAATAAGAGCTTGCAGAGGGACTCCCAGTCCTCTAAGTTGGGGAGAAACTGGGTGAAAGGATTGTGCCTGAGCTTTTCTGTACTGAGAAGTTAAAATACATTCAGGATTCAAAAACAAATTAAGCACATTTTATATGTGAACAAGGCTCTATTGACTTCAGCAACTTCTGTTAAAACATAAGAGGAGCAAAAGTTTTCTGATTTGGAAGGAGAGAGGGAAATCTTGCAGGATATGGATGTAGGAATATATCTGGAGTTCTGCAGGGGAAATAGGAAACTGTGGGTGCTCCACTTAGAGGGGAATGGAGGAAGTAGAAAGTGCAGAGAAAACTTTCTATTTCAATGGCAGAGAGAGGATTTAGAATACTATTGAGGTTCAAAGAGCTGGACAAATGGAGATTTTCATTAATGGAAGGGATATGGAAGGTGGAATGGAGATAGAACTTTGAGTCTGAATGTTAAGATGTAAATATTAATCCAAAAGGATCAAAATCCATAACACTGGAGTACATTCAATACCCAAAGAGCAGTAATCTGACTAAGATCTGTTAGTCCTCACTTACATGTGCAGAACTGCACTGACTGAATGCAGCAGATTCAGTTCAAATCACTGCCTGTGGTGGAAATTATTCAGTGCTCAGCATTCCCAGAGCTGCAGCATTAGGAAGACTGAACACCAACTGGTCAGACACTTTGCAGGTCCTATTTTCAGCCATTTCACTCTTTGTAGGGAAGTATGACCTTGCTTTATATAGTGTGAGTTAGCACACAAATGGTCAAAACACCAAAACACATAAGACACCAAAAACTGAAATTTATTCCAAGTGTTCCACTTTGTATTTATGGAGGTATAAATGTGCTGTAAGTGCACATACGTAAAAGACTTATTTATCTACAGATGTGGCTAGTGATGCTTTACTTTAAAAAAAAATGTGTACTTTCCCTCTCTTTTTTAACCTTATCTGTGCATTCTTGGGTCATGTAGCCTTTGTGCTGACTCTGGACAAAAATCCTCCTTTGATGGAGGATACATGCTGAAAGGTAGAATTCTGAATTATGTTCTCTAAATTATCCCGTGCTCAGAGAGCAAGTATTGATTTTAAAAATGACTGAGCCAGACCTTGCATTGCAGTCCCCCCAAAGCACAACAAACAGCAGTCATGTGTTCAGCTACCAAGAGGCCACTGTGCTGGCATTGTTTCAAAAAATCAGAAAGTCATCAATCAACCAAATAGTAATCGGAATAAGTACATGGTATCTAAAGACACATTTTATCCAGTTACATGCTCCAATTCAGTTAGCAACGAGGAGAATTAGAACAATATTGGAGCGATTAACAAGTCTACCTTGGGAACTGGGAGCTGTTAAGTTATTTATTTTGCTGCCTTGTGTAAAAGAATGAGGAGAATTTCATCTGCATAGTTAAGCATTCAGTAACTTCCCACAGTAAATAACCCAACATCTCTCTGTGCTGGAATGTTTTTCATGGAGCCTGATTGAGGACATAGAATTTTACTGTAATTGGTTTCTGTACCTTTCAAATGGTTTGGACACAATTGTGTTTCGGAGGAAGATTTTTATTTTTCTCTTCAGGCGCTGTTAGGCACTGGTGCTGCAATGAAACTCCACAAGCAATAAAATTGTAGGATCAGTGTATTCAAAATATCATCGAGTTCTATTTTAATGAAACGATTTAATGATCAATGCAAAAAGCATGGTTTAGAATTTCAGTCCTGCACAATTCAATTGAATCAATAAACTACTGAGTTTCTATGAGTATGCACCTCACAATAATACAAAATATACCATTCCTAAAGAAATACATGGCTGGAAAAAACACTGTTCAAGTGAATGCTCCAGCTCTGTGTATTTATGGCTGTCTTTTGGGAGATACAAGAGAGGAACAGACAGATTATAGAGAATGTTTTGTAAGTTAAGGTAATAGCTCATACAATTAAGATGGTTGGATTTTTTTGTATTGCTGTATAGCACTTCCCATAGCTCTTAAATACAGCCCAGGGTTTTCGCTATAGAAGGAATTAATTTAGAATTATTTTACTTCAGCAAATCTGGAGTTTCCTAATGCAAAAAAGGAGGTACATGCATACTAAAGGTGCTATAGTACTGTCTCCTAAGACCTAGGGTGAATTTTACATTTAAATTTATATTTAAATTTTAAATATTTGGAGGACAGCAAATTTTGCTCTATTCTTACTGTTTTGCTCTATTCTGACTAACCATAAATACAAATGAGATCGTGTTTTCTTTCCTTGGAGCACCCCACCTGTCTGGGTTGTGTAATTATGTATGAAAGCTGCAGGTTTTTATTTATATTAATTTTTAGATGTTTGAGTTTGTATCACACAGCCACTCCCTGCTCTTTGTTTCCTTAGCTTTCAGGAGATTGCAAGGTTGAAGGAGTAGAGCTTTAATTCCCTTCTCACCACAGCAAAGGGTGGCTTTTCCAAATCTGAGTTTACAAAACAGAGCTGGAAGAATCAGAATTAATCTGTGTGATACCTGGCAATGTATTCACCTACTTGAGGGATATCACATTAACATGTGTCAAGCTCCATCCTCTCAAAAGCACTTACTTCTGTCCTTTCCCCTTGGGAAAACCAGCTTCTGGGCAGCAGTGCCTTATTGGAGCCAGGTGAATAAGCTGGACATAGGTGCTGATAGGAAACATTGGAATCATTGCTTCCTCATGCAGAGGTCTGAAAAACATGCAGAGGGAACTGATTTGTTCAGCAGGCCTATGTATTTAGGAAAAAAACATCCAGAAAGGAGGTAGGTGATGGTTCTTCCTCACTGTTTTCAATGAAAATGCTGTTTTCAGAACCTGAAGTGTAGGTAAGATGTTCAGGTCTGCTCAGGAAGCTTTTAATAACTCCTTCTCCAGATATTTAAATACAGTGGAAAAATCACTGTGTGATTGAGAAGGTCAATCCCTTTTTAAGCATGACCTGTTCTTTTTAAGAACCACTTTTAAGTACTCTTCAAAGTTCTAGTTCAACTGAATGTGCATCAATAATAAAACTAAATGAGGTTTACTTTAATAGTTTTGTAAAGGTACAAATAATTTTATGTCTTTCTTCTTTAGCTCTTTAGGTCTCATTTCAGGGTGTTTTCTTACTCTGATGTGGATGTCTGTCTCTGAATACATTTTTCTGGCTTCACTGAGATATTGTCAGAAGACTAGCCCTGTTGAAAAAAAAATTCTACTGTACCTGAAGGGTACTTTAAGCATGGAAGTCAGATCTTTTCAGTTGACTCTGATTAATACTGTCTAACTTCAGCTGATTTGGGCCACATCATAGTTATGCAGACATTTCACTCTAGATTTGCTGTTTGATCACATGAATAATGATTAACTGCAGGGACAGCTGTTTGGTTTGTGGCATAGGAGCCATCACAGGGCAGAACATGTTGCTCAGCTTACAGATATGGGAGCTAGAAATCATTACAGGCAGTGTCAGCTGCAACACTGATCTCATACCACTTCTAGAAAAAAAGTCATTATTTTGTGGATAGATATTGAGAATTTTAAAGATTTTGTTTTTCATGAAAGTAGATTTCTACAGTATGTTGCTTTTTCCTGTTCCCCCTTCCACAGTCTGAAGAGAGATTCATCAGAAAAAATATACACTACATATAGTGATCAGCTTGTATGGAAAAAGAAAGTTAGAAAAGCCTTAGAAAAATCTAAATAATAGTACAGAAGTGGACCATCATGTGTTCTGGGAGTTGCCTGAAAAAATGCAAAGTTCACATGCTTTTTAAAGGACAATTGGCTGATAGTCAGGGTTTTCTTTTTCTCTCCAGCTCATAGCAAAAACTTTTCCCTCTTCCTACAGTGTTAAGCTGACAAGTTTTTTTCTGAAGTAGTAGTTTTTTAAGAGCTTTGAGTTTTTTCATGCATGGATGTTTGTAATTTGGAAGTAAGGAGGGCATGAGCAGCAGAAAGGAAAAATGGAGGTGGTTTAATTCTTATTTGTTTCAGTGTCCCATATGCTACCAAAAAATAACCCTTTGTGGAAACTACCTGCTTTTCAATTACCCTTAAACTGCAAACAAAACTTACATGAAAGGTAAAAGCATCTCAGTGCCATGTGTGTTTGCTTTCTGTATCTTATTTTTTATGATGAAATTGGGACCTGAAAGTTGAATGAAGGGGAGAAAGGAATGCACAGAAGGAATTCTGGGTTCTTTTCCCATTCTGCCAGTATTTTACTTCAGCCTAAAAATCATAAAAGGACTGCCTCTTCATCTGCAAAATGAAAAGCAGAGTTGCCCAAGATATTCCAAATGTATAGATGTAAAGCCCTATGTCTCAAACTGTTCTTTTTGAATATTGCAAGTGGTTTTTCATGATCTAAAATGTATGTGCAGCAAGATACCTTTATCTGGGGCGGGGGGGAGAAAGGCAATTTACCTAATAATTTGATTTATTTTTTCAGAAAAAAACCACTCCAATATTAAATTATCCTCACTCTGTTAGCCAATTCAATTGTTTCTTTGCTTATTGCTGAGGGTCTGTATGAATTAGAAAATGTAAATGAAGCAGTGAGAAGCATGTGGCTGTATCCAGCTGTGGCAACCCTCTGTTGGGAGTCAAAGTTTGGTTCATGTTCACATTCCTGGTGGACTAGAATATTATTAAGGGAAATTCACACACTTCAAAAAAGGTTCCTCATTTGCAATTTATGAGATGGAAGTACATCAAAGACATAAAAGCAGCAAATGGTCAGAAGTTAAAAGTGAGGGGTAGCCAGACTTCAGAAAAATTAGTTAACTGGTGATGTCATTCTATGAATAAAATAATTTACCTTGAGGAATCTATAGTTAGACCATCTCCCTTCTGATGAAAATCGTTATTCTTAGGCAATAATTTGCTCTGCAAATTGTTTTCAATGTTTTCTCTCTACTTCAGCAAGGTGCAGGAGCCCTGGGTTTGTGGAGTAGAGACCAAGTGATGCCTGGAGAGGAGCTCCAGGCAGGCAGGATCTGCCCTTGGCAATCCCAGACCACTGGACTGACTCCTGGTTTTTCTCTCACCTCCTTGACTTAGAAGCCAAAACCAGGGGAGTGAAAGGGTGGCCAACAAGCATGATACATCCCAGATTTCCACTCCAAGGTGTCCAGTGAGATTTGAAAAATCCAAAGCTTTTTGTTCCAGTTTGTGCCATAGGAGTGGGTCCTTTCTTTCTCTTGCTGCACAGCACTGACTTAGGCTGTCAGCATCCTTGGTTCAACCTACTGCCTCTGCTTCTAATAGAATTTAAAGTTGCTATTGTGGTTGATGAGTTTGAGTTACTATTGAATTCATATTTCAGTTGTTTGGGGTTTTTGTGTTAATATTGACCAATATTTTACAGTGCAACAAAGGAAAACCCCATCTAAGGAGGCAGCAGCCCACACTTGCAGTGGTCTCTGGCACTTTTCCATGTAGGCTCCAGGGGTTGGGTGAGGGCTGTTTTGCTCCCTCTGGGAAGTGTCTGAGGGCACTGGACACATCACAAACTCTGAGACAGGGCAGCTGTTTTGACCTGGTTTTAGTGATGCTGTCCCTGGGGGATCCATGACTCTGAGGTGACACAGCCCTGGTCCTAACTGGTGTCACCATTCCTGAAAGTTTGCAGCTGAAGACTGTGCAGCTTGCCTGATACTCCACTAATCTCTCATGGAGAGTATCCCATGAACCACCTATGATATTTCCTTTCTAATCTTATTTTTCTGCTTCTTTATGTAACTGCTAGACATTCTCAGAGTATGCCCAGAGGAAGAATATTTTTTCTCATTTTAAGACTCTATTAGATATGAGAAAGAATAGGTTTGGCTCAACTACCACATCTGCAGATGTGTTTTCATCAGAATATGAAGGGGAAAATATACATTAAAAGGTCTTTACCTATTCACCAGGCTTTTTATTCAGTAGCCACTCAATTACTTCTAGCACATGTTTTACTGGTCTTTTTCAAACTTTTCTGTCCCCAAGATTAGTACTGATATCAGTGTTACTGATTGGTTTTATTTCTTGTAAATAAAAGCAGAAAGGATCATCCAGGTCTCCCAGTGACATTCCCAGTAATAGAGGGATTGCAGCAGGACTCCAGGAGCTGCACCCAGCTCACCTGTTTCTGAATATTTCTATGCAGACTGCTACATCCTGGCTCCTTCAACAATAATTCCCTCTGCACAATAAGATGTCCTAGATTTCTCATGGCTTTCTTATGTGTTTTTTAGGGACTCTGCCCTTAAAATTCATGGCAGGCACTTGAGAGGTTATGTCCTTTTCATGACTCACTTCAGGGAGTTTCACAGATGCCTTCAGTTTGTTCAGGCAAAGATTCCTACCTCTGACTCTCCAAGCAGAAGAGAATTGCCATTAGCCTTTTATACCAGGCTTAATTGCCAATTACCAGCAGGTGAACAGCCTCATAACACTGCAATGCTCCAAGCCTGCCATGCTTTGCAAAGGATCCTGTGCAGAAATCTCTGCACAAGGAGAGATAAAGGCTCTTGAAAGACCTCCCCATTTCTGCCAAAGTTTCCAGTAGCTCCTTGTAGTTTTGAGAGCTCCTCATGGTTTTAACTGGAATATTCTTATTTTAAAAAGTCATGTTTCCATCCAAAAGTAAGGGTAGAAAACATTTAAAAGAATTGTCTTTGAACAAATAAGACAAATGTATTTTGAAAATTGTAACACAAGAAAAATGTATTATTCCAGCTCATTTTTGAAAAATAAGGAATTGCATATGCAAAATGAAGTAAAAAAGGAGCAGCTGCTCTATTCTGTTTTATTTAATCCCATTTCTCCATATTTTAAGCAGAGCAGGTCACAAGCAAAGTCCAGTGGGGGAAGTTCAGTATATTAAATGCACCAGCAGTTTTCTCTTGCAAATTGATTATTTAAATTGAGCTACTCTCAAGTAATGGATAATACCCATGCTTACAAGTATGAGTTTGTGTGGAGATTTGCATTCCAATCCATTCTTCTTTCTGTGCTCTCAGAGACATCCAACTTAATTTCTTTGTGCTTATCTCAGCACTTACATCTTAAAATTAAAACTTATTAGGTGTTCATAAATTATTGTAAGGATTTTTTTTTTACTGCTTTGTTCTCTTCTGCATATGGAATATACATTTATCTGGATGCAGAAATTTTTTTTGCTGATGAAACTATTGCAGAAATTTGGAAAGGTCAAACAAAAAAAAATGGCTTTGATGTTTTCATTCAGCTGTGATTTCTGTAGTGCAGGAGTGAAAACTAGGGATTAGTGATGATTTCTCCTTCAGTACCCACCCCAAACTGGGAGATGACTTTTTAAGAGGAGATAAATGAAACACTGGGGTTGGGAATTCATCCAAAGATTCTTGGAAAGATACCCAGGTTCTAGTGTTTCTGGTTGCTCTGATTTTTGGAGAATTCACAAGTCAAATTAAGCTGTTCTCTTATTTTCTTCAGTACCCACCACTGCCAACAGCTTCATCACAAACAGAAATTTTCATTAAGCACAGATTATCCTGACAGCTGTACATCCAAACCTGCCCATTGCTGTTTCACTGAGCAGTTGGAATGTGAGTCTCCTTCAGTACAGAGAGTAGAACAACCCTGCTTGGAGCAGAGTTCCCATGTTCTGCAGGGTCAGCCCACAAAGGTTCCTCTGCAGGTCTAACTAAATTTCACTGGCAGATCCTGTCTCAGTTATGCTTTGTTCCATCCAGCCTGCTTGGCAACTTGGCCATAACTCATAAGCCTTTGCTTTTGGAGTTAGATTTGCCAATGCAGCTTTAAACTAAATGGGGCTGTAAATCAAAATGTCCTCATCTACAATTCTTCCCTAAGCATCTGATTGCAATCATGCTGCATGCTACTTGTACAGGGATGTTTAAAACTGCCTATAAAACAACAGCTAATTGCTGATCTGCTTAATTAAAGAGAGCCTTTTGTTGTCACATATACAAAGATAAATGAAATAATCAGCTTTGGACTAATGAGAGATAATTAGATTATGCAGTCTGATAAATAAAGACAAAAATCCTGCAGATTGCCACTGTATTCTGGACAGCTGAGATCACCACAGGATTTAGAGGTGCACTTTCCTCTCCTTTCCTCACCATCCTTTTTGAATTGTTTGCATCCCAGAATTAACAGGGTGATCAGATCTTCCAGGCATTAATGACTGTTGTTATGTACTATAATTTAGGATTTGTTGTTTAACATCAGTGTGATTTGCATAGACACAATTTAATTTATTCAGAACTTAAGTTCCATGTAAAAAAAAATTACTTGATCTGACTGTCCACTGATTACCTTCCAGCCTGAACAGACACATGGTAATGACAGTCCTGTTCAGGGAGGAAGCTAAAATGAAATGCATTTATTGTTCTTTTTGTTGCTCTATTTAGATTGATAAACAAAGGGTCAGTTTTGTCCAGAAGGCCTAAAATGTTCAGTGGGTGTTAACACCAAAGTCTAGTAACTAGTGAAAATTGCTTTTTTTAGTGGATTCAGCTTCTTCTAGAGTGGTGCCCAGAGCTTTGGGGGAAATACCTGAGCAGCCTTCTTTATTCTTCCTTTCATTTGTGATCTCTGAAGAAACAAATTTTGCTCACCAAAAGGTGCTTTAGGCACACACCTAAAGCATGCAAATCATAGGATCAGACTAGAGCTTGTAGAAAATGGACTCATCAATTCTAGGCAGAATGGACATCATTGGACCAACTGCTCTACTCCTCAAATCTCCTTCTGTTATGCCACAGTACTTGGCAATGTTGGCAGATGCCAAGATTTTTTTAAAAAATTGGTGAAAGAAAAAAAAAAATAAATTGCCTTTATCATTTCCCAAATCAGTTTTGTAGTAGCTTTACTTTTCACACAATATGTGTGTTAAACTCAGCAAAACCTTTGTTAGTGTGAGGGTATCAACAGATGACAAATTTTCTGAGCAAGCATAAATGAGCTGTTTTTCCTGAGTATGGTTTCTGTGGCAAGAGTGTTCTTACAGCTGGGTTGTTTGGTTTCCTCTTGGAACTGGGGTTTGGTGTCAAGGGCCAACACACAGGAAAAGCAGTGGTTGGTTCCTGAGTGAGAGGGATAGGAATTTCTTGTGACATCATGTGATTGTCAGCAAACAAAGATCAGCCATTTATCAGCTTCTTTGTCTTATTTACAAAGTAAGAATAAAATATCATTTTGACAAGATGTCTTCCTACACCTATGGCTAAAGGCCACTCTAAAGAGAGTCCTAAATCTATAACTAGTCTTATGCTGCTGCTGTGATACATGAACAATGTTCTAGTTATTTCAATAATTTTCACCATATTTTCTAGTTAGATTAATCATACATAAAATTAAACAGCTGCTGCTTTGTCTTCTGCCAGCAATCACCATTCTGATGCCACAGCCAGGTACTCACATATCCCCAGCATGTACCAGCATGCTGCAGCTGTACCTAGAATTAAGGTCACCTTCACAGGGATATACTGTCACAGTGGCACCTATTTTCAACCTATTTTTCAAGCCTCTTAAACCTAGATTAGACCAGTTAATTATTTTAATGTCTTCACATTCAGAGTTAGGATGTTGCATAGTATTAATGCCCATTTAATTAAAGACACCCAGCCAAATCTTCCATTTAAGCTTCATAAGTTTTGCCTGTTAACAACACTGTATTTTGTCTATCCTTACATGGATCATGACATGGACACAAAGAAAGAAGGTGGAGAAGTGCATTTAATTAAATAGCAGGCGTAGGTCAAGTGTCTGTCTCATATGTCATTGTACAGCAAAGATGACTGCAGGAAAATCCCAGGAAAATCAGCTGCTCAGAGGAGCTGGGTGTGCTGGAGAGCCCTGAGGCTGCTCTCCCTTGGAGGAACCATCCACAGAGCCTCCTGCCCTGCCTTAGACCTCCACCCATGTTATGGCACATTTCTTCTCTCAGCACAGAGGAAGCAGGCAAGAGGGCCACCTGAAAGGGTGGATGTTCCCCACCATGAGCAAAAGAAGGTGAACTGGACCATTTGTTACAGGGCAAAAGGCTTTTTTCATGGATTTTCAGAAAGATCTATATACAACACATCCTCTCTCATTAAAGGCTGCACAAACACTTAGCAAAGGTCAACTCCTACCTGGGGTAGAGCTGTGGGGAGGCAAGAGGTCAAGGCTGGTAAAATTCCCATGGTGTCTGTTATGGAAGTTAAGAGATAGCATATGAGAAGAAGAAATCAGTCGAAATATCATGTCCAACTGCTTAAGAGGAATGAGCATTTAACTCTTGGAACTTCTGCAGTAAATATTTGTCAGCTGATATCTGGACTGCTCATCACTAGCTACTCAAAAACAATCCTCTAGCAGTTAGTTTCTGAGATTTTCCTATTCCCTTTATCTCCTGGAAAGCTGCTGTGCTGCTGCAGGAAGGCAGCCAGCACTCATCCATATTATCTGGAGGCCTCAGCCCTGAATCAGGACTCTTCTCTGACAGGTGCTGCCCAAACCCAGAGCAAAAAATGATCACTGCATCGATAGCTTGTGATCAAATTATTCTCACACAGATCCTTCTTTGTCTGTGGAATATGTCAATCAATGGCAAATAGTTTCTTTGTACAGTTCCTGACACATTTAAAATGCTGCTGGATATGAAGAGTGGGGTGGGAGAAGTGAGGGTGTGACACCATCTCTCACACCAGGCTTTCAGGTGGGTGAGGAGGGTGCTGGGCCTCTGCAAGGGGCAGTGTTTTCAAATGTTCCCATCCCCAGTTTGTCTTTTCCAACACACCAGTGAAGCCAGTTGTGTTGCAGTGCTGATTTCTGCCATGTGAGCACAGCCATGCCAGCAGGATGAGAAGGTGCACTGGTCAGAGGTGGGAATTTTACCTCCCTTCATGCTTCTAGCTTTAGTGTAACCCAATCTCAAGAAGCCAACAGCTACAGCTCATCAGTAAAAGAACTGACCCTTGCCCCCTTCCCCCAGCAGCACCAAACAGTGTTGACACAACAGGGGGACAGAGCCAGAGCAGGCATCAGACACAGACATGCAGAATTAGACCAGGGCTGGTGTAAAGACAAAGAATATTTACTGAGAGTTAAAGTGAACTCGTAAATGTAGCTGTATTTCAGATTTTAAAAACTGAGATGAATACACTTTTCATTATCTTAAAAGCACATTACTGGAGTGTTTACAGTGGTGATCTGTAATTAAGTAATTTAGATCTGTCCACAAATTCTCACATAGGAGTAGGTGTCACATTACCTGCTCACCAAAGCTTTCCTAGAAGCAGTTGAATCCTGACAGAAAGCAAAATCCATTTGTGTTAACATGGAAATCTCAGGGGAACTTTAAAATTATTCTTGAATAATTTTAAAATCTAATTGTATTTACACTCCTAACTGCTATAAGCCCTTTTTCAAATTCATTGGCAAACAAGTGAAACACGTCTGAGTTGTATGATTTATCACATGAGATTTCATCAAGGGTAGCACAGCTGAAATGAGCTGCATGTTCTCAAAAGCCAGCAGGCAGATCCTGCCCCTTTTGAACATGCTGCAGATTTTGTTAGTGACTTTTAGGGGGGAGAGTCTTCTTCATTAAAAAAAAAAAAAAGTGCATTTCTCTAAAGAACATTTAATGTCATGACTTCTAACATTTGCTGCTGGGGACATTTTGCAAGATGATGAGAAAGCAGCATGTACATTTTTAGATTCACAATTTTAATATTAATAACTCTTTGCATTCTCACAGCACTTTTCAGCCTAGAAGCTGAGCTCACTGCTGTGCACAGAAATGTGTGTGGCAGTAAGGGAGGGTTTGTTTGTTCCTCTGGGGCCAGCTGCTGCTTAGCAAGGTGAAGCCACAGCTCACATCCCTTGCAAGGGGATGATTAGGGTAAGGCAGAATCCTGCTATGCTGTCTTGTCATAGGAGGCTAAAACACTATCAGCTCTTAGTGCCTCCTCAGTGGTGGGGCTGTCAGCAATCCTCCAGTTCTTGGTAGCTCTCAATTTTCAGGTACCTAACAATAGCCCTTCACTCTTAGTAAACAGGGAATATTCTCTGGAGACAGAAAATCCTGTCACATCATATAATTAAAGACTGTTCCTTTCTGTTTGGTCCCAAAGTGTGTTCAGGATCTGTTTTCTAAAACACGTAGTTACAGGATTTTGCTCTTATTTGGGTGTGTACAGCTGTGGACAGGAATGCAGACACAAGGAAGATTTGTGTTTGATCTGTGGAATCAATTGCATGTGTACAGAGTCCCAGAAACATCCTGGTCCTTCACAGATTCAGCAGCTCACATCCAGCCATTCTGGGATATGAGCAGTACATTTAACTCTGTATTTATGGCACTGAGTGCTCTCTGTTTTTCAGTAAACATTTAGTAAAACAATTTCTGGCACCATTTTAATATACACTGTAGTATGCAATGCTTTTCTGTCTTGCAGCATTGAGTTGTGCAGCTTTAGCTTATCAAGGACTGATACCACCAAAGCCCATGGACTGCAGCAGAATTTGTCACAGTATTAACATAAATGCCTGCAGACATTTTTATGGGACCAGACCCTTCATATTGAAAAGGAATAAATTGAAATTCACATTTTATTTGGTTGAAGGTGGGCACTGAGTCAATGTTTGGATGGAGATGATTTCATTTTGCAGAATAATGTCTCCTGGTAATAGACAGAAAACATTTTTAAGTGAACACTAAGCAGCTAAGCAACAGTACTGCAAAACCCTGTAAAGTTGTCAGGGCTCAAGGAAGACTTTCAATAGGTGTGCAAGGAGTGTTTTGAAATAAGAAATGTGCATTTTGACTGTAGGAAGTCTCAGAACATGTCTTTTTCAGAGTCCCCATAGTGACCCAAAAAAGAGAAATCTAGCCTTATTTCATAAGCAAATAACAGAGATGCTGATGTAGTGTCCCAAAACAATTTCTGGATGTTTACTGCTCTTTACTTGCTGTGTTTCTTCTAAACAAAGTTCTCATTAGAAATGTGAATATGACAGATTGCAATATATCCTTAGGATGGTGCTGTCTTTTCAGCACACATTTCAGTTACTTCTTTTCTATTTTGAATCCCATAATGGTCATAAAAGTAACGTGTTTTCTGTGCCCACCCACAAATGTGCCAGTACAGAAAGGCAGCCCACGAGGGCCCCCTGGAATCAAGGGGCAGGATTTTTTGTTGGTTATTTACTGGTTTACTCTTCCGTAGGAACAAAGCACTATTTGATCCCCCCTTTTATTTCCACTAAATCTCATTTGCTCTGTAGTTTACCCCCATCCATGTGTTCAGCAGGGGTATTTACAGCACTAGTAAAAGCATTTTTCTGTGGAGGGTCAAAAATCATTTCTCTTAATACATTTGTGGATGTGTTTTTAAACATCATTCGTTAGTTGTAGCAGTTATATTACAGTGGAAACTGAAAAATAGGTTTTTTATTGTCAGAAATAGTTAATTAATTAATAATTCAAGCCTATGTTAGAAAACAGTCTTTTTCTTATAGCAATAATGATACAAGTGACCCACAAACTATTGTCTTCATACATTATTTTAGTCATCTACCTGCAGAGGGGAAAGCTACTCTGTTCTCACTGCTTAGCATGTGGGAATGTAGCAATCTTCCAATATGTCTTGTCTGCAGATTAGAAGAGACACAGACTCATCCCTGGCCAGGAAGCTGCTGGCTCCATCCTCATTATGGCAGATTGATCAGTTTATACTGATTACAGGAAATGGCTGTTAACTGGGTGAATAAATAACACATCTGTGAGCAGGACTTCTCTTAAAATTTATTGTTTCTTTCTCCAAAAATGATCACGTAGAAAATTAAAGGACGGACAACAATGTTCCATTCAATCACAGAAGGATTTTTTTTCATTTGCAATAATGCTAGATGATTATTTCAAGTTTACCCAGACTGAAAAACAAGCATCCTTGCCTGTCCTTTCAAAGTTTCTCTCCCAGACATGCTATCTCCCAGCTAATATCCACACCTATTAGCACATGGTGCCCTTGAATAACTATTATGTTGTTTTGAGGAGTGGTAGGTGGATACTAAAACCACTATAAAGTTGCACATTACCTGGCTGCAGACTGACAGAATGTACCCTGCACATCCCTGGGACTGGTCAGTGCTTTCTGAGAGGGCTGCTTTGATTTGGGGAACACTTCCCATGCTGTGCCCTGGGGCACAATGTGGGGAAAGGCTGGTGAGAAATGGAAGTTCACACACTGCAGTTTTAGGTCTTGAAAGCAATCTGTTACTCTGACCACACTCTCTCTGCTCATTTGGGGAAGAAAGTTTAGTGTCTGTACTGAACAAGAATATTTAATTCTTTTTTATTCTTTTCTCACTTGTAAAAATAAATAATGTAACTAAAGATTTTGCATTTGAGCCATTCTCATCTTTCCATATTTTAGCATTATTGTCCTCCTTATTTCCATTTCCAATCCTATTCATAAGAAAACAGGGTTTTGCATCATATTAGAATCATTTACTTTATGAAGAGCCTGATTAAAGTCCAAAATAAAAAGAAATTCAATTTTAGTATAACTGCGTGTGTAAACATGTTGTTTGTAGTAAAGTTTTCACCTCCATTGGCTTTTGGTGCTTATTGTAACTTAATAAGTTTTTTATTCAGTTTGTAAAGTGCCCCTTTTTAGCCTCTAGCCGCTGGGTGACACCATCTGTGATTTCCAATGAAATTAAATTAAGTGAAAATTCAATCAACAAGAAGATTGTTGCTTCCACAACTTTACTGAGAGGTTTGGGATCTCACAGAAGTGAAACATCTTTCACACAGGAAGCACAACCACTGCATGAGCCAGTTTAACTCAAAGGAAGAGATTTCCCAGAGAATGGAGTAGCTAACATACTATTTCCAGTGTATCATGCCTGGTTTAATTAATGATTAATTATCATTAATGACCCCGGCTCAGCCTTTCTTGGCAGCAGGCTCTCAGGGTGACCTCTCCATTACTCCTCAATAAGAAGCCTGTCTCCAGGTGCATCTTTATGATGTGCCCGTGCTCTGAGAGCTCAGGGGTGGTTACCTGCTGGTCTCTGCTCACAGGCAGAGCCTTTCCAGCTGGGGGAGAGGGAGGCTGCAGAGCCATGCACTGGGGAGAGCCCACAAACACTGCTCAGACACTGCAGCACGGACAGCAGGACACATTTGTTATTCTTAATAAACCTCAAATGAGTGCTACCATCTGAGGTGCAAGACCAAGGAAATCAGGGAATTTTTAAAAATAAATAAAAAAAGAAAAATATCTTTTTTGCACCTGCTATTCTCTCCTTTTTCTTTCTGCTGAGCTCACCTCATTATTTTTGCTTTTGACATAACCATGTTATAATCTTCTCTTTAAACAGTTCATAACAGGAAGCACAATGACTGAGTTCAACAAAATACCAGTGAGAACATCCCTGGGGAAGCAGTCAAGTGGTCAAAGCTTGGCAGTGTGGCTTGTGCTATGGTATCTGCACTGATACTTTGCTCACCTTCCCAAATACTTCTGTGAACACATCGAAATAAAAAAGTAAAAACTAATTCCCCTTTCATTCTAGCTCCCTTTGAGTCAGGAAGATGGGTATTTTTCACCACATAATTTTTACAGGATTTTCCAATAGGACTTTACACAATCCATGCCCTAGATGACTCATAGTGTAGTTACCAAAGAAGACAAGCAGTGATTTCCACCACAGTGGTGTGCTAATTTAATAATGGACACAAATGATAACTCTACAGAGCCAGAACACCAGAGTCTTTGACAATAATTCCTGCACTTCCCAGCAAACACTTTGAGAAATGGGGATCAATGTCTAATAGTATTGGTTATTATTAGTATCCTCCTGACACATCTAGGCTTTTTCATCTTCTTTAGTACAAAAAATGAGGTCACTTTGAGCACATATTGGCAGAGAAACTTTACAAGAAATCTTGAAGGCTTAGATGTTTGGGGTTTTTAAACCAGAATAACTTTCTGTCTTTTAACTGTTAAGTTTGCAGAATCCCTTCCAAAGAACATGCAGTCCTTAGCTCAGGGAATGTGGACTACAGAAAAAAGACTTAACTGATGGCAGTGTAATTCATTTTTCATTTTATATTAGTGTCTAGCTACAAACCTATTTTCCAGGTGAATCATGTGGCCTCTTGTACATCTCCTTGAACATGGCAGTTCAGTGCATAAACCATTTGATGATGTTACTATCAATAACAAGGGGAAGAGCAAATAATAAGAATAATTCAATCCAAATTCTTTGGGTGTTGTTCTATAGTTCTATCCTGGATCACTTAGCATAGGTTTGGAGTTTTCAGTATATTTGGAAAAAGAGGTGTGTGTGTGTGTAAGCAAAACAATAGGTATCACCAGGTGTCACTATTACACGAGTCTTTTTCTTTACATGTGAGCAAATGGCCAGTTTGGGGAAGATCTATCATATTATCAGTTCATGCTTAAGCATTTGGTATAGAACCACCAGTGTAGGTAGAAAAGGCTCTGCAAATGCAGGAGCACTTGCTGTCTTCTCTGGGCTGATGTCTGCACATCATTCATCACTGGGGACAAGAACTATGGGGCTCAGGTTCCTGCCAGGGAGAATTTCCCCAAGTACTGTTGTAGAATCTCTCCTCTGGAATTAATATGAATACAGATAAATAAACTAAATTTCACTGTAGTATCTCCTGTAGATACATCACTGCATCTTCTTTGCTGACAAATTGCTTGTAGAAGCCTGATCATCTACTGCTATCTAGCAGAAGGTAGATGTAGTACTAAAGCAAGGTGCACCACTCATGTGTGTTTGTTCAGTGTTGGTGTATTATGCATCAAACAGGGAAACAAGTGCAAATATTTGGAGAAGAAATGGTGGAGCATGAGGACAGTGATGGCTGGGGACTTCTTTTTACTATGAAACTGCAGACATGGACTTACCTGAACAAAGGATGCTGTGCTGTTTGAAGCAGTGGTGGATCTTTCTCAGAGGGTAGCATGTGACTTCCCACAGAATCTTGCAGAAATCCTAATTGATGTGTGGGCAGTGCACTGAATGACTCTCAGACTAGACCCAGGCTGTAGCCTCATGACAAATCCCACTCATATTGCCAAGCAGCTTGCTGAGAATCCACCTCTACCTTGCCCTGGGTGGGAAAGACACAGGCAAGCTCAGAAGACAGCTGGGATTCCCACTGAAAAAAGCAATTTTGCCCAGCCATTGCATGGGACAGGCAGCAGCCTAGGCTGGTATTTGCCACCATGGGCACAGCTGGCATAGCTGCAAGTGTTTGGTCTGGAGTGAGGCTGTTTAGTTTGGAGGAAGCATTGCACTCAGCCTTGTGGCCATAGGGTGGGAAGGAACTGGATCCAGACTGAGCTACGTGGGGAGCTCTGCAGAGAAAACACCAAAATACTCCAGGGTGCAAGCATTGGTTGTTTCAGTTCTAGTAATACACCTCAGAATGTCATTTTCAACAAAAAAGAATTTCTGACAGATAAAACTTCCCTGTTTTCAACAGCTGCCTTTATCCAAAGCTCACTGGAGGCAACAGGAATCTTTAAGCTGACTGAATGGACTTTGCATCATTCCTGTTTTGAAGATTTCTTGCTTCCTACCTAATAGGAATAGTATGTCTTGTGATGTGCTGCATTGCAGTTTGGTCTCTGGAAGAAGCAGTGTTGGAATTGATGAATCATTCTTGTCCTTGAGATATTGCCATATAGGACTATAACTGTCATAAATAGTATTGCAGTGACTGAACTTAAAAGTCACAATCTGTGGAAGAATCTAATCCCTTTTGAACACTCACAGCTGCCTCCTTACCACTAACTTCACCCAATTCACTTCAAGGGGGAAGCCTCTTTCAAGATATTTTCTTTCCTTTGCTGAAGAAACACTATCTGTTCCTCTGCACACTCTGACATTGCTTCTTCCCCTGAAAGCTGGTGCCCTTGGACATTTGAACCTCATTAAATTTAGAAAGCCCAGTAACTTGGGTTTGTTCCCATAGTGATGTTGCAAATCTCATATTTGCATGGGATTCTTTTTAAACATTCATTATCTTCTGTGGTTGCCAACACTAAGTATAATATCTCATCCTCTTTTAGTTAGAAGACATTAATTCTGTAAGACATGGAGCTTTAAGCAAAGTAAGGAAAAGGAGGCAATGCAGCAAAGAAGTAAATAGTACATTTACTAATGGGAAAGCTGCAGAAGGTAAAAACAACAAAAATAGTTTGAGACAAAAAATCTGACAGACATGGTATATACTAGTGCAAATTGAGGACAAATTTTAGATAAGTGGAAAATGTTCTCAATCCTCTCACCTGTCTCAGGCTAAGGCAAGAAACAGGGGACTTGCTATGCCAGAGTAAAAGACCTTTAACAAGTATCAATTCCTCCTTGTGTTTCAATGAGCACTGTCCTGGTTGTGACAGCCACAGCCTGCAGGTGCTGATGCCACATCTGCATCTTCCTGGGCACTCAAAGGAGGGCCAGTTTTACTAAGCCAGTTTAGGGCCATCAAAAAAGATGATACTCCTGATAGCTCAGGACTATAATAAGGTAGTGCATTACACATTGTGTAATAAATATAGCTGGAAGCATTACAAAATGGCTGGAGAAATCTCCAGCATTAATATTTGATTCAAGATCTTTTAGTTGTCTGTGGCATATTTTGATTGAGGAGGCTTGTGAGTATATTTATTTATTTTTAGATTTATGTAAATGTGCACAGTCAACATCTCTTGAGGCACCAGTATGGTATCCAGTAATATTTGCTGTGTAGTGTAAACCCATTTCCATCAGAGTAAAGGAGCAACACTGCTCATCCCAAAAACCAAATTCTGCTAAATTCCCTGAGGGAGAGGGGAGCTCTGCAGGGACACAGCTCAGAGCTCACTGGGCATGGGGGCTCACACCTCAGCCCCTGCTGCCCCCCTGCACTGCACAGATCTGCTGATGTGGGCTTTGGATTTGGGTAGATACATGCTTGATGGTCCTGTTTAGTTCTAGCTCTGATGTCCTATCTGCCAAGGGCAATGATGCATGATTATTTTCTAAAAACAAAATCTGCCAAGGGAAATGATGCATGATTATTTTCTAAAAACAAAATCTGCCACGCCCAAGTAATGCAGTTTTGTAAACAGGTTTTTCTAATGGGACAGTTGTGAGGAGAAGCCTTTTGAAAATCTGTGTTTTTTGTAATGATTCAGGAAGCAGAGCACGTGGCTGCTGTCCCAAAGCAGAGCTGGGGAAAGGGCTGTGTTAGGGATGCTGTTTATCATCCCACTGGCTGTTGTTGGATACTACTGGGAACAAGGGGAAAAGCCTTGAGTTTCTCAGGCTTCAAAAGGACAAGAAATTATAACAATGATTATACACCTGCCATGTGAGTGTCTTGTGTTTTGCAGAAGGCATGTTTTCAAAGAGGTGTTGCCTTTTTAGAATGAATCTTTTCTGGTTTGTTTTTCACATACTCCCCTATATATAAGTCTAGTGTTTCTTTAAATAAAGCCCTCTCTCTCTTTTGCTTCTCCATTTCAGGAGGAACTGTGTTGCATTATCCTTTTCACCACTCTCCTACAGCCTAAAATGCCCAGCTGGGCAGCCTGGCCCTGCTGGGTGCCTGGCACAGGGTCCCAAGGGGCTGCCTGACCCGTGTGCTGTCCCCCAGCCCCACACCCTCCCTGGGGCTCCCTGCTGCCCTCACCCCAAGGACCTGGCAGCCCAAGGATGCCAATGCTTGTTGTCCAGGAAGGGACACCCAGCACATCCCAGGGGGATTACAGGGGACAGAGCCAGCCTGTTTTGGGGACTCATTTGGGGCTGAAGCACTGCCCCAAGGTGATTTCATTGAACCACTTTGCTCTTCTGCACGTCTGAGCTGGTCAGGCTCTGATGAGAGCTGGGTTTGGTGCCCAATGGACAAGGCACCATTTCACCAGAGCTGCTGCCTGGAAAGGCTGACCTGGAACAGAGACTAGACAGAGCAAAAAGAATAAAAATGGGTATTTATTGAAAGGATACACTTTGGGCAGAGCAAGAGCCTGGACAGGGCTACACTCAAATCTAATGGATCCCAGTCAAGAGTTTTTACACTTTTATAAGTTTTGGTTCATCTACACATTGGGGTCAATTATCCAACCACAGCCCCAGGCTATGAAGTCTCACCCCCCAGCCTGACCCCTTTCCCTCACCTTGTTTCTGCTTTTTGGGTACCAGTTGTCTTTGATTCTCTAGCTAGAAAGGAATTGTTTTGTTTAACTACCTAACTACTAACACCTAATATGAAGTTTCAGAGTTATACACTAAGCAGCAGAGATTCTGAAAAATATAAAAAGCTAAAACCCAAGGCATCAGGTTTTCAATAATTTTGAGCAAGGTACTTTGTGCAGGTAGAAGTATGGTAGTTATCAAAGGTTAAATTCTTGAATGTCATCTAGTATTTTTTTAAAATAGAACAATTTCTGATGAACATTTGTGATTTTTCTATTGCTTTGAAAGCATAAAGAAACATCTGTCCTTTTTCAAAATCTTTTGATTTTTTGTTTCCTTAAGAAAAATGGAGTGACAGATTTATTTTTTTTAAAAAAAAGAGGTTAAAGATGAAAGAAGTTAGGACCCCAACTTTTATGGTTTTTTCCAACAGCAATATTTCAATGCTCTTAAAATTATTTTACACTTTAAACATCTCATTTAGTTAAAAAAAATGCCATTTGAACAGGTTTTTTCATGCCTCAGTTTTTCTTTTAAGTAAGATTGATTAGCAAAAAAACCTTTCTAATAGGAAAAAAATATAGAGAAATTAGAATGTAGCCTCTAAACTCACACACTTTTACATATTTTCCAGAATTTTCTTCCCTGTTTCACAGCATGAGTTGAGAGAAGATGAGTGCTAAAACTTCATCTGACCGTATTTGCCCTCCTAAATTTTCCTGTACTGAAACACAGTCATTTTCTCACTTTCATCTTCATTTCATGTAAAGAAATGTAAGGTCAGAGAAGGGGTTTCTCACTCCATCTCATTCACAAGTTGGAAAGAAAAGTGAAGTGGAAACAGTCAACTGAAAATCTGATTTTCCAGAAATATTTTGGGAGAGAAGTCCCACCTGTCCCACCAGGGCAGCAGCACTGATCCCCTTTAAATGTCCCCATTGCCCCCTCCCAAGGAGACCCCACCTATTGAAGGAGCTCCTCTCTCCTTTTTCCTGGCTTCTCTAAATAAGCAATAAACACATTTTTGGACTTATCACTGTTTTCCAGGGGTTGGTAACCTCCAGCTTTTGTCTAATTGTCCTGTGAATAATTCACCTGCAGCTCCCCCTGTGGCTGAGGGGCTGCTTTGTGCCCATGTCACAACTTCTTTGGAAAATTGTTAGCTCTCACTGTGGTAATTCAATTTTGATGAATACACTGTAACTTAACTTACTCTGTGGCAAAACACAATTGGATAAACAAATTGGTTCTGTCCACACCCATTGTACCTTCACAGGGTATCATTTTAATATTAACCACTTTGAGCTATGAGTGATTATATTGTAGACCCTGAAGCAGGAACGTGTCTGTAAGCACAGGGCAGATGGCTTTAGTTTCACATTACAGCTCTTACAGAGGTCAATGTGAGAATAACAAACCAAAAAAAAGGAATTGCCATAACATATCAAAAAAGGTGAGTTGTGACAGGAGCTGAGAGAGCTGGACACTGCTGCATGGGACCTGCACACAGTCAAACACAGCAGCTGTCTGTGTTCTAAGGACTGCAGAGCACAAATACTATGGAAATCAGTTTCAGCTCAGTAATTATGTTTTAAAACTCTGAAATATTAACCTTCATGAGCATAGGAGATATTGCAAAGTTGTTAAGGAAAATAAAAAGCTCCTTTCTGTGCTGGCAAGAGCACCTTCAGCTGCTTGTGCAGCTCAGGCTGTGTCTGCAGCACGAGACCAGGGCTCCAGAACACTTCTCAGTGAGGAAAACTGACCTGAACCTGGAATCTGAAACATATTTAGCTGCCCGAAAACTCAGGGAACTTCTTTAATTAAGTTTGATGCAGGCCTACCTGTGGTCATTGACTTAGGGGTTGCATTGTTGAGAACACCACTTAAGTTTTTGGATAACATAATATTGAAGGCATAATCAATAGGAGATTTGCTGTATTATGCTTATTTTAAATTATGGAAGTGTTGTATGCAAACATTATCAAAATTGTAATATTTGAGTCTAATAAAAAAGGAAAGGCAGCACTAGGGATGTTAACAACAGCAGGGCAGTCCTAGTCTCTTTATTTCCTTCACAGCCATCCTGACAATTTGACTTCCATTTACCTGGCAAAAAGGGTGATGGAAGATATTTTAAAAGAGATTAAAGAAACTGACACCCTTTGTACTGCGACAAAAATGCAGTATGAAGCTGGCCAGACTCACTTTTTAAAAAATGCTGATAACCCTATTGATCAGAGTGGGATTACATCATGGGTCAGATCAGCCCAGTGTTATTTAAGAACTGCCTTTATCACCACCAGGTCCTATCCCATGTTCTCCAAATGTCCAGTTTGAACCCACAGATGTTTCCAGGCACTCTCAAGGCAAACATGTGGCAGCAGCTCCTTGCAGGTTTCTTTTAAGAGCTCAAGATGGTCTAAAGAAGATATTTAGCATGTGCTTCCCATGTGGCCCCTCTCTGATATACACAGGGGTCCAGTAAGCCTGCAAATACTCCCCATGGCCCAGGTGCTGGCACTGAGGGCTGGGTGCTATTTAAAATCTCACTGGAATTAATTCTGTATCTTCTGCCCCTTGGATGTGTCCATTCTTCCTTCTCACCCAACCTCTGTGCACACTGAGCTGCATGGTGTTCAGTCCCGAGGTGAGCAGGGGGTGCCAGGAGAGGCTCCTGCTCAGCAGGTACCAGGGGAGCCTCCAGGGAGTGCAGCCAGGCTCCTTGAAATCCTACATGTACGTTTCAGCAAGTGGAAAACACTAATGTAGGTGAAAATAAATATTTGAGGAATTTACTTCTAGAATTCCATGGTGATCTTGTCTTGGCCCCGTCACAAAGGATGTCTATTGTTTGCAGTCTCTGCCTATGGATGTCCTTTCTGAATCTCTGGAGCTGTTATTAAAGGAGAAATCTGGGAACTTGAAAACTGCTGGGCCCAGCTGTTTAATGGGTATGGATTTATCTGAGGATGCTTTGCCCAGCAGCAAGGAGCTGTAAGAGCATGTCACTGGTTCTTCCCAATGCAATGGCCTGATGTTGTTTCTGCTCTCTGCTTGTAGCAAGCTTTGTTTTTTAGCAAGGAGCTTTGGTCAGTGCTATCTTGGAAAAATTCAGGTTTCCATAACACTTCTGTTAATATTTTTGGCTAATTGAGAACATGATCATACAGGCAATAGCAATTTGCTCTAAATTCCTTATTCACAGGCAGCTTCAAAACTTCTTTTCTGTCTCAAAGTGGTTTTGCAGGTCTGAGAGATTTTTAACCATAGACTGCAGTGGTCTTCTACAAGTAGAATTGTTCAATGGTGTAATGGATGATAAACTCTTCTCTTGCCCTCCAAACACTCAGTGTGGATCTGTCATTCACCAGCACGTGCTGAATGCTGTCCTGAGCAGCACGGGATGCAGCCATGCCTTGGGCCTTGCTGTAAGAACTTCAGTGTGGGCCTAAATATTTGCAGTATTGGGAACTATAATAATTTTTCTGTTTTATAGAGGTTAATACAAAATGGAATCAAAATGTTCCCCCTTGATGAGAGCAGATATCTTTCAACTACAATTTTGGAGTTGATATTTTAAATTTTTTTGTTGATTGTGGGATTTACTCAACCCTTCTCTGATCTGCTGTGAAATGTTATTATCACTAAAGGTGGTCTCTGTATTAAGATGCAAGCTGCTTGAACAGTAGATTAACCATGGTGATTAATGATGATAATGGATGACTGCTTTTATCACTAACAAAACTGCATGACCGCATATAAGCCTTAAAAACAGAATTTTAAAAATAGCATTATTTAATCTGTTTCAAGAAGATTTTAAATGCCTTGAGATATTGATCCAGCCTGTGAGGCTGCTTGTAAGGATACTCTCTGCCTGCTGTAGTGTGCTTAGATACAATCTAATAAGAGCTCATTGAATAATAAACAATGGTAGCCACCCAATCCTAAAAATTTAGATTGACGGAATTCCCTCCCCAGTGAAGAGAAAAAAGCTGCCCATAAACCCATTACTGTCCACTCATCCATAAGCCAATAGAAGATCTTGGATTATTGGAACTCTTAGCTTTAAGAGAAATTGCTTTCCTAAATTTGACCTCCCACACTAAATATAAAATATGGAGCATCTGTAATGAAGGGATTGCAGCCCAAATAGCTATCATCTCTCGGTGGCAAAGGTTAGAAGGTTGATGCACACTGGTTCCATGGGGATGGGGATGTTGGTGACCTTTTGGCATGAAAATGGTCACTTGGAGCTGTAATGTGAGAGAAAGGGGTTGGGTATTAGCCACTAAAGACTCTCTGATGCTGTGTCCTTGTTAAGCTTTTACAGAAAAAGCCATGGAGGCATTATGGGAAACAGCATCAGATCCCATCTACCAGATCTGAATATGATACAGAGGAAAAGTGAAACTGGATATATGCTCCATTTAGGTAGCATTTCTTCACTTCTTAAAAGGACAAATGTCATCTGAGCTTATATAGAGCATCCATTTCAAAGAATCAGCAGGTAAAAACACTCTTTTGGCCACTCCTGGACTCAACTTTATACTGGCTCATGGGCCAAGTGTGTAAGTCCCAAGATACATTCCTTTCCTTGTTTGTTTAACGAATCAAATATTGCAGAAAGCAAAACAAAAACGCAGTATGAGGTTAAATGAAATTGCTGCTGTCCATACCCTGTGTTTTAGTGTGATTCCTGTAAATGATTGTGAGGGGCTATAGAGGGAAACACAGTGAACACAATGTTCCTTTTTGATCAGCAGCTTTTAACAAAGGAAGGATGTTGAACATCTGAAAGTAGGGAGTGTGGAGTTCACTGCAGGTCACCATTAAGGACAAGAACAAGGTAATGTAAGAGGCTGTGTGATTCCAGGTTGACAGGAGGATTTTAAAAGATCAAAAGTGTTTTATATATATGTTTTAGAGGACCAGGAGTGCTTTCAGTCAACAGATGAAAATGCTAATGTTTAGAAATGATGAAAGCAAGATAAATGTGGTGGTGAATTTCAACTGAGTCATCAAAACAAGTATTCTTAGTCTGTGGTTTTTAAAAGATTATTGTAAATTGTCCATCAGTGCAGGTGTGGTAAAAATGGCTATTCTGCTGCTATATGAGCAGCTCACTGCATTTGTTATTTTGGGATGGCAAAGTTGACAGTGAGTTGTGACTTGCAGTATTTCTCCTTTTAGAGCTAGATGTATTTGAATAAGTCTGTTAATTATTTAAGCTTTACATTGTGCTCTCTTCCTGTCAGCAACAGCAGTAGAAATGTTTTTACTGTATAATTAAGGAGCTGGAGAGAAAAGAAAGAAACATTTAATAGCTGTTTCTGATAGAACCTTCATCAGTTTAGTGTGAAAAAGAAAAATGATGGAGTAATATTGCCACCAGCAATCCCTCAGTCAGGTGACTTTTTTGCTGGATCAATTCTGGTTGCTAAGCAACAAGCAAAAAGGCACAGTTATGTTTTGGTGAATCTTTTATTTTTGAATATTCTGTGCTGGAGTTTCAGATACTGTATCTCTTACTCATGCTCTTGATTCAAGACTCAGGGCATCTTCTGAGCCATAAAAGCCCATCTTTGCTTATTTAAAAGGGATGATGTTATTTAGTTTTCAGAAAAACTTTTGTGGCTAATCCACACTTGAAAATGCAAAACTGAGGCAGTGATTAGAGAATTTGTTAAAGAAAACCACAGAAAAATCATTACAACAACTTTGACATTTTTGGTTAATGATATCTACATTAATGAGTTAATTGCCAATGCATCACATTTTATGCCACTATCAAATATTAATGTTATCAATGTTATAATAATAGCATCTATTGATATAATTGAAGCTTGCTTTCCAATAGGTGTCACCATGAATAATACCATTGCAGTATTAAAATCAATAATAAGAATATTAGGAGGGCATTATAAAATGTCAATACAATGAAAACCACTTAAATGAATGCTTGATATAAAACAAACTGACCAAATATACTAAGCTATAATTTCAAAGAATAAATTCACAGCCATGTGTATAACAGTTTGGACATTGCAACTCTGCCATTCTTAAAAGCAGCAGACTGAAACTAATAATCAAAAAAGTTATGAGGAAGGAATCATCGTGCATTCAGTGAGAAAATATTCCAGGAGTATATGATATGTCTGAGGAGGGTATAAATATTGTAAGTGGTTTGATGTTACATTTAACATAAAGCCTTTGTGTTCAAGTGTCCAAAATCTGCTTGCAAATATCAGTGCCTGTCTCCCTTTGAGGTGAGCTCTAGCCAGACACAGCTGAGGCTTGGCAGGACTTGCACTGTGTATAAAGAAATCAAGTGCCCATCCCTGGAAGAGGACTGGAAAAACAAAATTCCAATTTTCCAACGTGAAACATCTTGTCAATCTGTGACCATTGCTTTTCCATTTTAATGGTGGCAAATTGGCACAAAACTGAGGGTCTGAGGGCAATTCTCTGTGCCTGACAGCACCTGACAATGAGGCAAAAGAAGAAAGGCCACAAGTAGACTTTGAAAATGTAGCATCTGAATATAGCCAGCCCTGTTTGTGTGGAATAGCAAGCAGAACAATTTTTGGGGGGGGAAATAAAGGCACAGTAAAGTACTTAATTTCCATTCGGTGGACTGAGTGAAACACCCTCAGTCTGGATTGGTTTTGGCATTTTTTCTGGTCCCTCAAGAGTGAGGTGGGTGCTGGCAGCCCCCTGCTGTGGGAGCATTTGTCCCTGTCTTGGGTTACAATACAGGATGTGGCCAGAAATGTGTATTCTATCACCACCTATTGAAGCTGGGAGGGGCAGTGACCCTTATCTCCATGGCACACATTATCTGCTAATGGGCCAGCTTTAAACCAGCTGGGGCAATCATCTTTATCTTTGCCACAGCCCATCCTCCCTCCAGGCAGATATCATCTGCTAATGGGCCATTCAGTCCCAGTGCATGGCTGATAAAATTCCATCATCCCATGGGAGATGCTCCAGCCAGGGCAGGAGCCAAGCCTTTCCTACCCAGATAAAAACTGAGATTTGGAACACCAAGGTACCTTCTTTCTACTGGATTCCAGAGGAAAGCCAGACCTTTCCACATCATCCCTGGACCTTCAGAGGAAACTGCCCCTTCTCCAGGAGCACTGCTCCAGCTGAACCACATCTGCCACTGCAGGAGGATGCAGCCACCATGGAATGGGACTGTGCCAACACCCTGACTGACTGACGGGTGTCAGCTTGGATTCTGACTCTGGCAGGGTTTGGGATTGTTCTTTGTAATACTGCATTTCTATTTTAATTTTCCTAGTAAAGAACTGTTATTCCTATTTCCCATATCTTTGCCTGAGAGCCCATTAATTTCAAAATTACAATAATTTGGATGGAGGGGATTTACATTCTCCATTTCAAAGAGAAGCTCCTGCCTTTATTGGCAGACACCTGTCCTTCAAACCAGGACAGAGGGCAATAAAGATGCTTCAGTGAAACATCCAAGCCTTTAGCTCTGGCTGACTCCACTCCTGACTGCCCATGGCAGGGGTCTCCACTCTCCACCACACAGGGTTTGCTGCTGGACATGCAATGCATTTCAAAGCTCACCTGGGAACTCCATAAATCAGAATTGTTAATATGAAGGCTTTTATTACCAGAGTTGTCTTCAGCTATATCTGCCAAAAAAGTTTTGATACAGCTCAGACTTATTTGCCCAAAAACATTTGACATTTACTTCATTACTCGGTGGACTGCATTCCCTTTAAATAAATTTTCCAGTGATCTGGACTTTCACCATGAAAATCTGTACAGTGAACTCCTAGTTTATTATACCTACTTGAAAAGGGTAATTTAATAAGGCATCAGTACAAATACTTAATTGTGCAATGGCTATTGACAATGCCTTTAAACAGTTGCATATTTGCCAGATTTAGCTAATGGAAGTAGAATTGCCACTTAATGTCTCAGTTTGCACTGGCTGAAAATAAATTGTATCTGACATTCCTTTGGCTTTTAAAGGACATATTTGGATATTTACAGTCAGATTGATCTTTTATTGCATTTATGTTTCTTGTGTGGAAAAGTATGAAGTAATTTAGATGGAGATACTTATTTACACATACAGTATTTGTAATAGCTTCTCTCAGTCTGATGTTTCACAGATTTGAGATATTGAGATCAGGGAGAGTTGATGGAAAAATAACTTGACAAAATCTATTTTCTCAAAAATGTGTGGATTTGTCAAAGGTGAAATTTGCAGCAGCAGGCTACTTTTAATGACATTTCCATTTATAAGAAGTTTTGAAAAATAAATTTAAAATAGTTCATGCAGAATTTTTCATCATTCCTACAAAATTGGTTTTATTATGTTTCCTTCTGAAATTTAATTTATAACAAAATTAAATCAAAGAAAAATTCTAAATGCAAAGTGGTGGCATTTTGAACATATGAAAACAAACTATTCTGTTGACATAAGGTAAATTTTTTCTTAGGTTTTTGGTTCAAAAAACTTTTACAGTGTTTCATTCTGATTTAAGATGCAAATGAGGTCTGCAATACTGAAAATGGAAAAAAATCATATTGAGTTCTAGTGCAGATACATTTAGTACATTTTGTATTTTCTGTTAGAAATGTAATTACTTGTCTCTGTACTTCCCTTTTCCTCATACCTCATTTAAGAAGGAATTTTGTTTTTAATGAAGCAACTTATCATCACATTAAAAGGCTCAGGAACAAGTGAATTACAAGTATTGTAATACTGCAATTTTTTCAATTGTAATGAATGTAATGTCAAGTGTGGATCTGCTTTATTCTGATGAAACAATATTTTGCATTTGTTTTATGTAAATGTTAAGGTTTGTCTGTAGATTAATATGTAAAGAAGTTTCTACATTGAATTTCTAAATTGTTAACACATAGCAAAAAATCATTTAAATACCTGACTTGTGAATGACTTGAAATAAGCTCTTGAATTCCACATTTTCCAGAATCCAGGGAAATTCAGCCAGGCTTTGTTGCCTAGACCAATTGCACCACACATTAACAATCCATACTGATAAATACCTGTATTTTTGGTCCTAAATGCTTATTCAGAGACCCATGGACAGGCATAAACACAGGAATTCATTACACTGAGCTTTCTCCCCTGCTTGGAAATGGTCTCCAGCAGGCTGCCAGTTCTGAACCTGGAGAATGGCTGAGGGTAAATGGTGGCAGAAGTTCTGTCAAGTGTGCAGGGCTGGAGCCATTAAGTGCTTTTAATGGAATAATAAAACTTTAAATAAAACATGGGAATTTTATGAATAGTCAGTTTATGGAATGTATTCTAATTCTGTAGTGATATGTTTGAATAACTCAGTGACAGATACTTACAACTGCAGCTCCATTGGCTCTGAAAATATTAATTTTTAGACAAAATAGAAGGGCCTTAATTAAAATAAATGTATTAAGTTGAGGATTAACCCATGACATTGATGCTGTGTGCTTTGTACCAGCCAGTCTTTTTCATTGTTTTGTTTTTTTTTAATTCAACAATAAATTTTGATACCTGTAACAAGTCTATTCTGTCTGAATCCTCAGGCAGTTGTTATTGAGGCATTGAAGAGTGAGGGGATTTTTTCCCTGTACTTTTGGTGTGTTAATTTTGCTCATGCTTATTCTTTGATAGAAGTAACCATTGGAATAGAGAAATAGCAGCAGGAAGATTAATACCTGGATTCTCATCTTTCAAGGCTTCTTTTGTGGCATAGAGAGGATCTGCCTTTCCATTTCATAAGAGGATTTCCTTTTGCACATTCTCTTGCTTGGGCAGCAACATTCAGGCTGTGTGAATTCAGCAGCTTACTACTCTTTTGATTCCAAAAGGGGGTTAAGAATTGCTGTAGTTTCCTTCCCTTTGCACTGTTTTCCCTAATTAATTTTATTACTTTCTTCTTCAGAATACCTGGTTGGTTGCATTTCAGTTGACTTCTCCCTGAGAGGAGTTTTTTATTTCTGGGCATTTCTGTGGGCCCATACTGAGGTCTGCTGTCTCTTTCTGCACACTTCAGAATGACCACAGAGAGAAAATTCATTGTGTTTTGTGATTGGTCTGTGCTGGACCATTCCTTAACTCCTTCTGTTCTTGAAATGCAGACATTATATGCTGATAAGGAATTATGGTTAGTTTAGGAAATATCAAATCTTTCCCCTGGAGAAGATCACTGCCTATAGTGAGTCATGCACTAATGCAAGGAGAGGGGCAGAACACAAAATGACAGTACCAATATGAAAATAGGGTAAGGTAGGTTATGAAAATAGAGTAAAGGACAGAGCAATGGGGAAACTAGATCATGACCCTGGAGTCCAGCAGGATTTCTCTCTGTCCTCAGTGCTATAAGGACAGCTCAGCCCCAATGTTGCAATGACACAAACTGCCACCTAAGCTACAGGGTCTCCTATTTGCCATTTGCTCTCAGCTGATTTAGATTTGCCAAAGTTCATTATTTCAACATTAAGCAGCACTGGAAAATTCCACTCAGTTCTGGAGAGAGATTTGCAGATAAACATAGTGAAAGAAGACACTGTCTGTGGACTGTCTATGAAAAAGTGCACATAGGATCCCTTGTGTAGGAGCAGGTATTTGTGTGTGTGTGTACACATTCATTATTTTGGTGTTTTTTCAGCAGGAAGCAGATACTCCAGACTCTCAGACTTACCCCTATTTCTGTTGCATAGCTGTTGCCAGATCATTGGGAAAGTTTTTCTGTTGAGATATGGGGTACCCAAGCTCTGTAAGGGAAAACTATTTCATGCTTCTGCAGAGAACAAATCTGTAACCAAACTTTCATTCAGAAGCCTGTAAATGTCCACAGGGAAGATAACAATTTTCTCTTCTTCCCACTGTTTTGTTAAAAAAAAAAAAAAACCACAAAACTAATAATAGAGGGAAAAAAAACTTACAACAAGGAGTAATAAAAAGGTAATCCATAGTCTGGGGCCCTGTGTAAATACAGTAAACATGAAGAATTTATTAAGTTTTTCTTATGCCAGGTGGGGATTGTTAAAGGCAGGCTTACTTCCCCTGAACTGTTCAAAATTAACTTTCTTGGAGTACAAAGTTTCCCTAAATGTCTTAAAAGTCAGCCTCAAGCTGGATTGTCTGGAAAAGTGATAGCAGAAGTAATAGAGACACAATGAAAATTAGGAGAAAGTCAGCATGGGGGGAAGCTCTGTCCCTGGCAGGCACCAGGAAGGGGAGGCTGGTCCCACCCCCACACCCCCTATCCCAGAGGGATTTACCCCTGCAAACACAGGAAGGACATTAGGGAAAATCAAACCAATATCTCCAAAATAGCCCTCAGAAAGAAAAGAAGAAAATTTAGAGAGGATCCAGCACAAAGGAGCTGGAACAGCAGCACCCTGGCCTTGGTTCTGTTCAGGCATTTTCTGCCTTTTCACTGCCACGGTGTGAGCTGTGAGTCAGGTCTGGTTCCCTCCACTCCATGAGCTGTCCCTACATCCCTACACCTCTCAACATCCTCAACATCCTCCAAACAGGGACAGAAACCTCTGCTGGCTGCTGGCACCTGGCTGGGCTGTGTGTTCAACACCTCATCCCTCCTGCCTGTGCTCTCTGTTAGGATTACAGGTTGCTTGGGACAGATTTTGTAGTTTGTTTTTTTAGGCTGTAAAAAGAGGGTCTAATTTTAGGATTTCCACATAATGGCTATCATTATGCACTCCATGGTAAGTCCAGTTGCTCATAATTAATTAAAACTACTCAGGTAAGAAAGTCAAGGCAAAAAAATCCCTTCCTGTTGGTTTGAGGCACTTCTTCCATTTGCTTATTAATATTCTAACTGATGTTGAATTCTTGTGGCCGAGACCTCTTTCAATCTGGCATTTTAAATCACAGAGACTTCATAAAGAGAGGACCTGATTCTGATAATTTTAAGCATTTATTCAGTCTCAGCTAATCAAACTCTTCCTATGGAAGACCCTTAGCCAGCCCATGCAAATATATCCTTCTCTCTTCCCATCATGTTCAGTGAAACCTGCTTTTCTGATTCCTGCTACTAATGAAATTTCTGTTAGATTGTCCATTATAGTTGAGATAAACCTTATGTTTTATTGAGGAAATCAGAAGAAAAACGTTTGAAAGCTCACATCTTTCTAAGTGATCAAAAACCTGAAAAACTGTGGTTGTTTGTTTCCCAATATGATGTGAGTCTATTTATAACTGAGATATAAATAATCTTCATTTCCACACTATATCAAATTTTTTACTCAGTGAGATTTCCAGATGTAAGAACCCCTCAACTAAAGGTCAGTGGCAAGAACCAATATTTTTTTCTGCAGGAAAAATTAAAATCCTTCTCAAATCTTATAATATTTTTAAGACAAACTGCTAAGGTGTATCAGGTGTGATATGAAAAGCTGCACAGAACATCAATATGTAACACCAGGGTGAATCCTCTCCCTTTTGAAATCCTCCACAAAGTCTTACAGCTGCATACTCTGCTCCACTCATTGTTAAGAGTCTAACCACAGGAAGGCTTACCAACATCAAATGATGCTGTATTTCAGATATCAACAAAGGGAAATGGCTGCTTTGGATTGCACACACCTGATTCTGCAGCAAGTACCCGGATCTACTGCCTATATATTATGTATTTAATTCTTTTTATTATTGATAATGTTACGTGTGCTAAGAGATCTTGCTGAGTTCACAGGTTTCCCTGGTAACAAAAATGAGTGTGCACATTTTTCTGCATCTGACGAAGCTGAGTTTGTTGCTCAGCCTCAGCACACACCTCTCTTGTTCCTGCAGCACAGACAATGGTTGTGTGTGTGAATGAGGGAAATTTGTAAATCTTTAATCTGTTCTGGAATTAACAGAGAGGAGCAGCCCGAAATTGCTGGGTGCCTCTCGGGTGTGCAGAGCCTGGGCAGGGTGGCACAGCACACACAGCCTGCCTGCTCCAAACCCCAGCCCTGGCACACACAGAACCAGCTCTCCAGCCCAGCTCTGGGGCTCTCCTGTGTGCTGGAGTTGTCTGCAGCCACCCCAGCACAGCTCAGTAAAACCAATGGAAGCGTTTCCCTGAGGCTCCGTGGGTTTGGATTGTGTTTGCTCTGTGTGCCACACATGACAGCTGCACCAGCACGGGTCTGCCAGTGCACGTTTCACCAGGATGGGGCAGGAAGTGGTCAGGATTATGGAACATACAAAAATCCAATGACTGTACATAAAAGAGAGTCCTAAGTTCACCCTACAGCTGGTGTGCTGCAGAGGAGACAATGATCACTTAGTGGATTCCCCTATTCTTTACATAAATTTAGTGGCAGAGTTCAGTTCCTGGTTACAGACTGCTGAAAAAGAAATTGCTACTCAAAGCCAATCTCTGACCTCACTTGCTGGATTGTAAATGCACAGTGAACTCTCTGGTGAAGTTACCTGTGTTTGGAACAGGGTAAATGAGAGAGAAATAGGAACTATATTATAAAAATTCAACACTAGGGGTACTTTGTGAGGTAATGCATCAGGCCATTAAATCATGAGTGGATACATTCATACGTTATCCTAAGAAAAGTCTACTTTTGATCTACTTTAGGATTGTTTGTGGTGTTATGTCTTCATTCTAGATTCTGGCATTGATGATAATAGCATTAACACTGCAGCCCCTTCTGATGTGGTGTCAGTTACGCTCTTCACTTTCAAGGAATAACACTTTGAAATTTCAAAATACTTGAAGATACTGTAACAGCCAGTGCTGCCAATATAGCATGGAACTGCTACTTCACAATTCAAGTAGTCAGCTATTGACTTGTGGCAATCTATATCTGCATTAAAATGGTGAGTTTTGGATTAATGTGGAGCTGAAAGCCCAACTGAGGCTCTTTGCTGCCAGCCTGTCTCTGTAATTGCAGCATGGATTTCACCAACCACAAAGGGCAAAATGAATGTGATCATCCCCAGCAGTCGATAGCACATTGATTTTTTTCACTCTACGATTCGCACAAATATTGAAGCTCATTTTTTAAGCAAGGAGGATTATTAATCTACATTTCTTTAAAAATAAGTCCATTTTGAAGCATGGTACCTTGCAGGGCTTATTTAATGTGCAATATGCAAATCAGATAAGCAAAATGTCGTTTTATTTCTTTTTAACCAAAAAGTGGCATTCCCAGCAGGCTGTGAAACCTCATCCTCACCATTGTGCTGTCATGTGTTGTATTGTTTGGTTAAGAGATTAAAGAAGGAAATGTTGGCGGGGCTCGTTCTGGTCAATGGTCGGCGTTTTCTTAGTTTGGTTTCGTTTTCACTAACCCTGAGGTTGTAAACAGTCTGTGTACAGCATCACCTGTGGTTCCTAAGATGAAACAATGATTCAAGGCCATTTCTTCCCTAAATGGATGCAGTTAATCTGTGGTATAACAAATATAGTTTGAGTCAGGGAAAAAAGAATGTTCCTGACAAGTAGCAGTAATGCTTCTGAGAAATGCAACGTTTCTTTTCATCATTGGCATCACTTGTTTCTGGAATTATGTCTTCAACTGTGAGAAAGCTTCAGTATTGAGGACTAGATTTACCTCTCTACCCTCTGTGTGCACATAAATGGACAGTGGTTGTTAAAATGTTGAAATGGGCTGCTGACCTGCATGAACAGCACATACTCAGCCAGTCCTTGATAAGCTGTATTCACTTGCATGTGCATGTAATATGGGCCATGTGTAATAATGTAATATGTAATGTAATAATAATATGTAATGTAATAATGTAATATGGCTGTAAGTTGACTGGTTTGACTGTAGACTTCCCTGGTTCTGATTTAACTTTCCCAATTCTGCAGGTCAAAATGCAGTCGATTTCTCCAAGTCTGCATTTCCATGTCACTTGAGTCAGTTGCTGGCCCAGCTCTGTGCTGGATTTGGTCTATTGGTTGAAACTTTCCTCAAGGGAAGGGGAACCCATGATAAGAAACATTCCAGGAGTGGCTTTAATGAAAAAGTAGCAAACGAGCACAAATTAGATTACTTTATAAATGCCTAAGGTCAATCAGGGCTCTCCTGTTCCTTCCTTCATCCCAAGGCAATATTAATGAATGCAAAACTCCTCTTTGCCGAGGGGTAGCCTTGAATATCAAGTCTTCCTTTGGATGGATTTAATTCAAACCCCTGGTAAACCTTGAAACAAATGTAGGGTGGTAAAACACAATGGGGGGAAAAAAAAGGAAAAAAAAAAAAAGGAGAGCAACATACTATTTACCATTTGCTTTGGTCTTTTCAGAAGCACTGAATCACAGCCTCCCAGAAACAAACCCATATTCAAGGCAGTAATTCTTATTTCCCTCCATGTTCCCAGTTAAGTTGATGAAGAATCTTTCATGAGTCAGAAATGCTTTTTTAGGTAAATGTGACTGAATGAAGTGTATTTGAAGCTGATCAGGCTCCTCAATGTCATAAACTCTGCTTCTGTTTGTAGCTGTTTGTCCCAGTAAATCCTCAAAGTACAGCAGTTGCTGTGTGTCATTAGCTGTGTGTTTGCTTTCCTCAGGGTGTTTAGCTACTTTCACTGCAGCTTTTATTGCACTTTGCACTACAATAACATCTCAAAATGCCCTACCTTCAATTCCAGAGGGCGGTCAAATGAACCAACATTAGTCACACAAAAAGATAATTCTCTGAAATAAAATACTTTTCCTACTATGATCTGAAGAAGATCAAAATTCAATTTCCTTTCCTTCCCTAAATGTAAGAATAGCCTCAAATATGAAACATTTAAGGTGTGAACTGTGCTTGCTGCTTTTAGTGTGCAGAATAACAGGACTGCAGTTCTCAGCTCAAAGCTTTGTAACAAACCCTGCTGCTGCAAGTGCAGCTCCAGAAGGAGTAGGTGGTGATTGGTTGAGTTGTTCTGAGAATCTTTCCTTCTTTCTTTCATGATAGTCACCTGCCACAGAGGATGAATTGTGATGAAAGATAGCAAGTCATGCAGAGCCTTCCAGGCATGATAAATAATGTAGTATAGCAGGTGTATATAAAACAATCTCTTAACTGATTATATTCTGAGGTGACTACTTGATTACCCTGTGAAATCCCTTGGCTGGACTTTTTCCACTACTCTGGACATTTGGAAATAGAAGGAAATTTTCCAGAGGTACTCAGGCAGAGGTATTGGGGCCTTCCCCAAAGGCTCTCTTCTATCTACTATTTATGCTCTTTTATCTCCAGCTGTTTTTTATCTAACTTCCTGCTGTCCTGCACACATCCTCCTGCTTCCACTCTAAGTGGGGATTTCAGGTGACATAAAATCACTTCAGAGGACTGATGCTGACTGACCAATAGAAATAATGGCCTAAGGGCATTATTTGGGAAGGTGTGGAATTAAAATAATGTGCCTGCAACATAACACAGCTCACATGTGGTTTTTTGTCTATTCACAAAATGAATAGCACAGCTCCCCAACATGCAGGAGCCCTTGTGTGGCCAGAGCCCTTCTGAACAGTGGGGTCAGCTTTTGCAGGGTCTGTCTGTGATGCTGATGACAAGGTTGAGAATAACTTCATGTGTTTCTAGAACTATTTCTGCTGCATGGCTTTGTAGCTCCTGATCACTGACCTTCGCTTTTGCCCTTTTATCAGTTTTTTGATGATGGACAGACTTATCACAGGGAAAGAGACCATATCTTTAAGGGGAAAGGTTATTCTTATTTCCAGCAGATTTTATCTATAAGATCATGGACATAATGCACATTTAAAATAGTAAGTTCTCCCCAAGGAGGATCACGCCCCACTGTGTAGTAAAGAGCACTTGCTTCAGTCTCTTGACTATTTAACAAGTGATTGTAAAATAGATATAAATTCATTATATTAGAATGAATATAATATAATATAATATAATATAATATAATATAATATAATATAATATAATATCATATCATATCATATCATATCATATAATATCATATCATATATAATATTCAAATATTATAACTCCCAAACTCCCAAATATAATTCAAACTGAAATAACTTCATCTGTTTGCTTTTCTCTTGTTTCAGGGTATTTGCAGTCACTGTCATGCTGAGTTTGTTTTTGCCTTCTGGTTTTGTTTCCATCTGAGTCTCTGCATACTTGAATGTAATAGTAAAGCTTTTAAGAAAGACAGGATGGTCTTGGGGTTAGAGCACAGTAATAGGATTCTGGAGACCTCAGGTCTCAGTGTGATGCTGCCACAGCCTTCCTCTGTGATCTTAGCCAGATTACTTAGTCTTTGCTGATTCTCCTCCTGTGTAAAAGGCACATTAGGATATTAGGCTCTTGGAGAGTCATGTACTAAAAAAATATATATATTTTTTAAAAGTACAAAGAAATGGATTTTGTAAGGGCAAAAAATCAACACCCCACTATCCTGAAGACATGAGGAGAAGGATGTTGAATTATTTTCCAAAGTAGTGCTGCATCATAAGCTCTCAATTAAAACTGTAATGGGAGCAAAGAATACCTGCATTTTGCAGTGCTGGATAGTTAATGAGCTGTGCAGGAAAAACAGCCCAAGAACAGTTACAGAAATGTGCTCTGTGCAGTTTAGCTCATTTGCTCTTAGACATATCTACTCTGTTTTAACTTAGCACTGAGAACCCTGTCATCAGTTAGAATACTGAGATTATCAGTGTGCAGTTTCATATAAGCTTATGAATAATATAAACTTAATATGAAAAAGGTCCAAAGACTTTTGCATACAGAGCATCATGGAAAGCACCTCCCCATTCCTTTGCAAGTGAATAAATATGTTTTCTTCATGGTTAGAGAATCTTCTTTACTTAGTTATTGATTAGCTGAGTCAAGCAAACTTGTTAACCTTACCTAATGCATTTTCACCCTTCATTTGCTGCAGCCATAGCTTAAAATTTGTGCTCAAATGAAAGGACTCTTCCTTTTTCCACCAGTGACTCCACAGTGTGCAGCTGTGATTGGCATTGACCCCTGTTCCCAGCTCTCCTTAAAACCACCTTAGGTATTTCTGTGGAGGCAAGAGTGTCAGAAGAGGACAGATTCTCCCTTGATCCCTTTTTTAAAGGAGTAGAGAAGGCAGGACTCATTATTTTGGCACTGTTTATAGCCAGAATGATGGTCCCAGCTTTTACCCTTGCTGAATGCTCCAGGAAGGAGCAGGGGAGTTCACACTCTTGGTTTTTGAGGAGGTTGTGTGAGGAGGCAGAGGGAGTTGCACTCCTGACTTGCTACTCCACACAAAGAACTGCCTATGTTGAGTAAGGTTGGAGAGGAATGTAAAAAGTATCCAGATATCAACATAAAAGGTGCCATTCCTGAAGTGTGCCAGAATAAAAGACAAATGGTAATAGGTCATTCTGGAATCAGAATCATAATGACAGAAAGAGAGCTGGGAATGAAAGAAAGGGCAGATAAATGTCAACAGTTAGGGAGCAGAGATCATGAACTCTCTCAGATGGAAGAAAGTGCTCAGAATATTCAGCAAAAGCAAGTTCGATTGCCAAATAAACTTCATACCTTCAGTCTGACTGCCTGAATAGCCTGAAATGTTTTCAAGGTATTGTGACAGATAGATGAAGGGAAGGAAAATCCATGAGAGATGAGAGATCCAGCCAGCCCATGGAGTAAAAGATAGTGATACAGACACAGGTACTCCTCTAAGATGCTGATGGCAGATTATGTTTTGTCTCCTGAAAGGGAGGCAATGATCCTTCTCACCAAAGGGGAAGAATGCAAAGTTAGAGGGAAAAGTAAACAGGTATGGAAAATGAAAAGTAAAGCACAAGAATGGAAGGAAGGGCTTGTCCTTCCCTTATGGTGAAACAACTTCCCTGCTTTGGGAGTTTACAGAGATGAACAGATGTCAACCAGCTGAGAATCCCACCTATGGACACGTGTCTTGTGCAATGTTGGTGAGAGACATTTGCCCACAGGAAGCTGGTACTCATCCAGTGCTAACATCTTCTTGTTTTTTCTTAAGTGTCATTGAAGATGGCCAAGAGGCTCCAGGACTGCCATCAGGATGTGCCAACCAAATCAGCAAAGTGTAGAATCAGTGGCTTCCATGGCAGGTTGATGGCTTACAAACAGTGTCTGAGTGCAGCTCCTCATGCACATAAATCATGGTATTTTTGCATTGGTTGTTGAAGGTGGTGGCATTACACTGCTGGAGGGTGCTGCCTCAGCAGGAGTTTTGCACCTTCTGAAAACTGAGGCACCATAAAGCCCATGTGAACAGCACACACTGGCATACAATTTTTTTTTCTGTGAATAAAGAGAACAAATCTCTGTTCCAGAGATTCTTAATAGAATACATTTGAAGAACATTAATTAAAAAAAAATTAAAATCCATAATGTTCACAGCAAATGTGCAGTATTTGACAGATAACAAATCATATTACCTCTGGACAGCTCTGAGGCTGTCCATCAGACACATTTGATATGGAAGTGGTTGGTTTGAATTGGCTTGAGAAATTAGAGGGCACAAGCTTCATAGCAAATGATGGGGTAGCTTTATTTGCTCTGTTTCTGTTTGTCAGCTAGCACTGAACACTGTTTTGACAACTGTGTCTGTTATTTTAGTCGACATGTTGATCTTTTTGACTAAACATTGAGTATTCATTGTTTTCTAACTTATTAAAAGTCTATTTGGTCAGTTCTGATATAGAATATCCATCTTGATTTCTGATCAGATATCTGAAAATACTATAAGGGTGAGGTGGGAGGGGGAGTGGTGTTCCAGATGGTTATACAAATATTCAAAACAAGTATCCATGTGATTATCTACAATTATTTTTCTTAACACAGAAAGAAAATATGAGCAATTCAGATGACCATACAAGATAAAATGCATGATCCAGACAAAATTAACTTTCTTAATTTGAACAACTGTTGTCAAACTACTCTTCTTCTGTAGCAGTTGCCCAGCTTCACCCAGAGCCTTGCAAATCATAATAATAAAAAAAGAACTCCTTCCCCAGCTGGAGAGGATCAAATGCTTCTTACCTTTCTGACAAACTATTTGTCACTATATTTCCTCTCCCACAGTGGCATTGCCTTGTCATGGGTGTAATTTTTTAGCATTTCAAATGCCTGTTGTTGATCTTCATACAGAGATTATAGATCTCTGGAGTACTTCTCCTTCATTATTTGTAATTTACATCTTTCCCTACAGTCTAAATACTGTAATAGTCCCTCTCTCAGCTTTTGTCCTGCTGTTACTTTATGCTGTTCCTTTGGGACTTGCTGGTGAAATTAGTATGATTTGATTCAGATTTTTAATTACTGTAAAAGCTGTGTGGAGTGGATGAGCTTCTACTAAATGTCAGGTTCAAACATTTGGGCATGCACCTGATCAAGCTCTGCTGCTGCATGACATCTGAGCTGAGTGATCCCAGGATAAAGGATGGTGTCACCCTGCATCCCCTGTCCTGGGGAGGCACTGAGGTGCTCAGGGTGCTCAGGGTGCTCAGGGTGCTCAGGAGCAGCAGGAGTGTGGAGCAGCACAGCCTGAATTCAGCAGCTGCTCTGAACTCCTGCCACAGGCTTAGCCTGAGCTGACTTGCAGCTCCAAAATCTGTGTTTGAAAGTGTGCCTCCCCAAATGGGTCATTTTCAATGCAGACTAACTCTGGAATACTTTTGAATTGGTTTTGCATCTTTTTAATCTTATATTGTTAATCCTTAAGTAATAAATAGAATTGCTCTGGTTGGATGCTTTTCTCTCATGCTCTATAGTATTTCTGAAGCTTCCTTCTGCCCAGAGAGGGCTTCAGGGTTAATTTATATCCATTTAGCTAACTGGTGCAATTTTAGTGCTTGTTCTCTTTTATGTCAGACTAAGACTGATTATGCAAATTTAGTTCATGCTTGTAAATTCATCAACACAAATTAAACCAATGTATGAACACGCTCATGGAAAAGTTGTTCCAATTTAATCAAATCAGTATCAAACAACACTTTCTGTGCCTTTGTGTATAGGCCAGGCCTTAAAGGCTTTAGGTCACCTAACAAAAGGTGGGCAAGTCAGCTGCTGAAGCCTTAAATTCTTTGGGAGAAGCTCCCTCTTTTGCAAAGTGAATTTTACAGTACCAAGCACAGCAGGAGACTCTTCACACACTACCTCACTGCAAATCCTATACAGCAATGTAAACATTCATTTTATAATTACATAGAAGCTGTGCTGATTATTATGGCAGTTATATAGCATCCTAATTAGGTTTCTTGGTTTAGGGGGGTTTGTCTTTGCTGTAAAGAAAATCAGATTCAGACAGTGGAACTGATTTCTGAAATCATCTACAAAGAAATACATCCCTGGGCGAAAAGCCAAACTGACCCTCCAGATGCATGAGAATGCAGCTCCCATTTTCCTCAGAAGGAATGGTTGTGTCCATTGCAGAATAGAAGTTTTCTGTTCCAGAAGCCTGGCTGAAGTTTTAAGGGCAATGAGGAAAGTAGTGTTTATAAAAACAGGCATCATTGCAAAGAGGAGTGCTCACACTGCTGTGATTTCAAAAGTTGATCCTGAATACTTATCAGCAGGTGAAGCACAGAGTGCTTAACTTCTCACCATCAAAGAGTTCTAGTAGAATTTCACAGTGAATTAGGGAGAGAGATAAAGCAGCTCAGAGGATCACACTGTTTTCCTTGTTTTTATGAACTTCTTTGTTGATGATGAGAAGTTACTCCTTCCATGTTCCTTCCTGTTGTCACAGATCCAGAGGTGCTGCCACAAGGTTTCATCCAAACAGAATAATTGGCACAATTCTTTTTTGTAATTTTATTGTTATTTAGTGCATCCTTCCTTCTCCTCTGTCCCTTTCCTTTCATTGAAGATGGAGGACTTCAACCCCAAGGGGGTTAGAAATAAGAAAACACACAAAAAGATTCCCCATATGAATTCACTTTAAGAATCTCACATTCTTTCAACACAGCTCATTATTTTTTAGGACATTCATTCCTTCCCAGTGTTAACAGCACTGAAGGTGAGAAGGTATTTGCAACCTCCACCCACTCTGTTGGTGGAAGGAGACAACTTTCACTTGAATTAAAACAAGTTGCATACAGTATTCAGTGTCCCATAAGAAACATTTCTACCTAGTACTTGACCTTGCTTGCAAAACTACATCCACTCTGTAGCAGTAGTAGTAGCAGCCTTGTGAACACAAATCAAAATGCTTTTTAGTGTACTGCTCACAGTGTTTATTAGTTTTGTCTTTTTTTAAAAAAATAACATAATGGTTCTTCCAAAATTAACGGCAGCTGAAAAATAAACCAAGAAAGGCTTAAGCAAACAACCATTTCTGAAGTAGGGAGAGCCCTGGGAGCCCTACAGTGAGGGCAGAGCTCTTATTGCAAATTGTGCTGTGATATATTGCTAGATATGGCAAGATGCTGTATATTAATTCCATTTTAATTAATGCAGTTATATTGTGTGACATCTACTGAAATACATATAATCACTTCATAATAAATTGCCAGGTGATTTATGTCACCATTTAGCTCTTCAAAATGTCTATTTGGTTGCCAAACTCCCACGCTGGAGGTGTGAAACTCACCATTGCAAGATATTTGCTCTATTTTCTTCCTTCCCTTGTGAACGTTTCCTCTTCTACCAGGAATTCAGTTTTATTAAATCAGCTGTGAGATTCCTGTGCTTATAATACAACTACTTATTCAACATTGTTCCTGTTTTGTCTTGATGAGAAATGAATGTTATACTCCTGGCCAGCAGGATTTGAACCCAAGTGCTGCAGGTCACCATTACAGTAACTGGGGAAAAAAATTAAAATTATGAGCTGGCTTTATACATTGCTCCAACTAAGTGTCTGTGCTGAGATATCTGAGAGGGATTTAGGGAAAGGATGTCATAGATCAGGGTATAAGAAATGGAAAAAACCCCCTCTTGGCCTCATCCAAAATTAGAAGGTGCCCCCAAAGCTTCTGAAGGGTCAGGGCACATGGATGGAAACCATCAAACCCATCCACATATTCCTGAGGATGAACAGGCTAAGAACTGGAGAAAAGGGCCATGAAATGTGACAGGATAGTGAAATAGCTCAAACTTCCACTGCTCAAGTTATTCCTGGAACATCCTGGCATTTCTAGGGTAGGATTCCTGGGACAGGCAACTTTTGTTGGCTCTTCTGCCTAGATGACCTTCTGCTATCTAGCAGCAATCTAGTAGAAAAAGTTCCCAGGCAGGTACTGGTTTCACAGATATGAGAACATAAAATGAGCCAGTTTTCTGTGAATAACCCTGGTTTCTATACTTTTTGTGATGAAACTTCCATCCCATGATACTGAATTGTTTCTTCATTGTTTTCTCGTGCTGTTGGTGTGACAGTTCAATGCTACTGTTCCCACTAATAGAAAATGTTTCAACTGGGACTTGGATTTGAAGGGAAATTGTGGTTTTCCAAGCATTTTCTTGAAGGCAAGAATTTCAGATTTTCTTCTCAGGATATCTGGTTGAACATCTGCAGCAGTCATTTATTTTAAACATCATTGCAAGTCAAAATTTCCCTTTGAAAACTGGCTTGTCTGGGAATTGGTAATGGAATCTGTCTACATAGATGACAGTGCTTGAATTTATTAACAATTAACAGTTTCTTGCATTTTGTGACAGGTTGCTCTGAGCATGAGTCTCTTCCCAGCAATATGTGCTTTTGGGTAAGTTCATCATCATTATGTGTCTGGGATTTTTGAGAAAGTCTAACATACTACATATCCAAGAGCATTTGGGATGGAAAAGAATGTCAAAACAATCCCAGCAAGCCCCCAGTATTGCTGCTCCTGCAGCTTTCTGATCTGGACCAGCCATGGTATTGGATTTGGGTTTGGGGTAGGGCTAGGTTTAGGGTGAGGGTTAGGATTAAGTGTTGGGGTTGAGAGAGTCAAATATTGGATTTACCCAGGCTTCTCCCCCCAGATTTTTCTTCCAACACCCCCATGGTATCATGGCACATACATGGTACATACATGGCACATATATGGTACATATATGGTCCATACATGGCACATACATGGCACAGACAGCTGGAGTATGAGTGATCTGCATTAGGAAGTGATGCAGTGACATGGGAACCCTTTTGGCTTTGTTCTGTCTGCTGATTGAGGTGAACCAATACATATAAGTGGAAAAAATTGGAAATTTGATTCTAAAATGCAATGTGCTCCCAACCAAAACCTTAGCATGAATGCAAAGTGAACTGAAGAAACAAAAGAGCATCTCTGGTTTTGCATCAGTAGATTAAATTAGAACTTAGGTTATTTTCTTTTGAGCCTCTTTTGCTGCCCATTAGTGCCCCTGTTAGTTTAGCTTCCCTTCTGCAACTCTAGTCATTATTGTTTTTCCACTGGTCTGACTCCACAGCTGTGAACCTTTAGAAAACACTGGAAAACAATATGCCACAGCTGGTTAAAATGACAGGTGCTATTTCTTCATTTTCCATTTTATCATTGCTATTTTCTTTCAGCAAAAAAATTCCAAACCTACTTTGCTATGATATGTGCAGTATATTTGAAAGAAAAGTTTTAATTTTTCTCTTATTACTTTAGGACAGTTAGTGGAAAAGTGCCTTCCTTATATCTATCTAGTGAATGTGTCATTGTCAGCTTTGATTTCAGAGATATTGGGACTCTGACCTTCAACGACATTGCTAGCAAATTTTGACTGACAGCATGCAACACTGCAAACCCCTGCTGAACATGCCCATTCTCCTAGGAAAAATCTTTTATTTTTAACACTCTTTCTTATGCTGCTGACTGTAGACTATCTTGGATGCTAAAATACAAGAGAAACCCAGCAATATCTAATTCCACTTATCAAATGCAATCTGGAAAGACATTTGCAGTTCTTGTGTAACCAGTTACACCTTCTGTGATATATTTTAGTGAGTGCATAAAAGCTATTCTCAATCTAAAAATTAAGAATATGTATCAATAATGTCTGAGTGCTGATATCATGTAGTGTGACTACTGCACATATTCACTTGCTCATGCTTTACTGTGTGGAAGGAACATTTTCTTTCCCAAAACCATTGTATATGAATGTGTGTTGAATATGTGGCTGAGGCATTCCCAGGCTCTGAGGGCTGTCTGTAAGTCAGAATGCACTTGGTGTGGGTAGCTCTGCAAGCAACTTCAAGCAGTCAAAAAACCCAACAGATTTCACCTTCCAATCATAGAATCATTGAGGCTGGAAAAGACCTGCCAGATCACTAAGTCCAACCCAATGTCAGTGGCTGTGGTTTCCATTTGGGGCACCTTTCAGTGGTCTCTGTTGTGCCAAGTACAGAACATGCTCTGCTCTACAGGCTCCCTGCTGCACCTGCCTGCTCCCCAGGGCCTGCTCCAGCCTGGGGCTGATCCCCTGATGGGTCACTGATGGTAACAGAGCATCCCTGCACCTCTCACACCTGGAGCAGCTCAAACCCTGCCCCAGTGCCAGCTCTTCCCCCTGGCAAACCAGACCTCCAGGAGCCCCTGGGGCTGATCCCTGATGGGTCACAGATGATAACAACACAGCATCCCTGCAGCTCTCACACCTGGAACACTCAAACCCTGCCAGCTCTTCATCCCTGGCAAACCAGGCCTCCAGGAACTGCCTCCAGAAGGGTGCTCCTGCCTCTGTCCTGCCCTGTGTCCCAGCTGTCCCTGCCTGCAAGGGGACACTGACCAGGGCAAAAGTCCATGGCACTGGGCCCTGCAAGCTCAGCCCTGTGGAAGCAGCACACATCCTCTTGTACCAGCGTGGGTGGAAAGAATTGATAAGATAAGAATTGGAGCCCCTAAGAACCCCCCCAGTACAAGTTGCACCCTACCACAGCAGCAAGGACCCCCCAGCCTTGGGCAGATGCAGCCTGCAGCCCTCCCTGCTGCCCCTCTTCCAGCCAAAGCATTTCATTAGGGGAGCCCAATATGCCTCTCCTTTTCCAGGTCTCCCTCAATCTCTGTCTCCTTGTCTTAAAAATATTCAAAACATTTTAACTGTGCATTGAGTTTTATTTTTATTGACTCTATATGAATAACATCTCCTGCCCCTTGACACCCTTGATCAGCTTTTTATTAAAACTTTCAGTCTGTGGCTCTTTAATATAATTTTTAATGCATTTTAAATTATTTCTGGAATTTTGCATGGTGTCCCAAATGCTTGAAGAGAGTAAGGAGATTTATAAATAAAATTATTTTTAGTACACTATAAAAGAAACTGTAACATTAATGCTGCAATGATAAGATAAAGCATGTGTGGAATCCCTTTTCTACACGCCACGTGCTTCAAAAAATTCTGCTTATATGCAGTATTACAAATGAGTTAGACTAACCCAGAATATTATTCCCAGTATCAATCAATAGACTATGAACACATTAGTATATTAGCAGTTTATGACAGTGTTTAGGATCATGCAGTACAAGAATGGAATACACTATCTTCTGAGGTACCAGGCAGTCATATTGTCTGGCCTGGTGTGAGTCTGCATGTCCAGCTCCTGGTTTCCTAGGCAAAGCAAACAGCTTTTGCAGGTACTGATTGGTTTTGCAGGGCCAGTACTCTGTGCAAAGGTCTCTGATACAGAATGTTTGAACAATCATTGCTCTATCTTATCTACTCTAGGTAACAAAGAGATTCAAATTTAGGGGCATGACTGCTAAACAGAATAGTGTCTGTTGTGTAGAGTTACTTGGATTTTTTAAAGTAATTTTCAGAGCCAGAAAATGCCCAGTAACTCATTCCTTTAGTCTTGACAGTACTTCCTTTGACAGTGTATGTTCCTGTCCTGCAAAGACTTAATAAGGCTCTTACTGAAATTGCTTCTGTGGTGAGCAACGGAAGAAAGGAAAATGTAAAATTTGTTAATGGGTATGTTTCTGTCATGGAAAGGGGCTTTATTATATGTCACCTGGGGATCCCTGTATGGCTATCTAATGAAAGCTTACTGAAAATGGAGATAGATTATGCAATATTGATACGATTCTTCTACTCATAGAAAAAATGCCTTTTCCAGCTGTTCCCTTTGCATGCAAGACAAAAAGAAAACAAAAGAAAAAAACAAATCAGCAACAAAACCCACCAGAAAACAGCCAGTGTGAAAGTAAGCACACAGAAAAGCATGGTAGCAAGTGGCAGGGAAGGAAGTCCAGTCTGTGGTTCCAGCTGTTGTGTGATGTGTCATGCAGAGAATGAGACAGGACAATATTCAGGCATCCCTCTGCTCTTGGAAGTCCAAGGGGAGACAGAGTAAGAAAAGGCCATCTGCATATTTGTTTGGGACGTGGAGCAAAGTCAAATTCAAGAACACAGTACTGTTGGCAAAAGTAAAACCTAAAATAAAACTGACACCACAGATTTGGAGCATTTGCTGCCAGAGCTAGAAACCATCCAGAATGCAGGAAGCTGGTTTGTGATGGGAAATGCATTTTGTCTGAGAGAGCCTCCAGGATGTATCCAGCCACAAAGAAGATGGAGAACTGACATTGCTCACTGCATGAGCATTTACTTGTCGTCCACAAGGTCACAGTACTCTTTATTCAGATCCTTCCTGGAAAGCTCTTTTTGCTTCACTGCTTCTGAGAAGGCAATGGCTGGGGAGAGGAAAATACCCCTCCTCACTTCTCCCTGCCCCCACGATGGGCTGTAGCAAAATAAACTTTCACATGAGTTAGCCCTGTACCTGCACATGCTTGCTGCCTACAGCAAAGGGAAGCTTTCCTTTTCCTTCCCTGTCCCTCCTCTGGCAGGTGTGCTAAAAGCACCTGGCAAACTGAAAGAGGGAGGCTGCTACTGAAGAAACAGCAGAATTCCATTTGGCCCTTAAAGGATTTGGCCCAGAAGACCTAAGACTTCTGACCTGTCACAGAGATTCACTTCAAATGGAGAATGAAACCCTCCAATCAAGTTGGTATCTACAGAAACCTTGTCCACAGCTGCTGAGCAATGATATCCAGAGGTTGTTGGAGGGGCAATAGGGATGGACAGGGAAAGAGCACTCAGAGCTGTAGAAAGTGCTTCAGGTGGTTGTGGTCAAGTCAACCCTGGACCAAAGGATTGTTCCTGCCTTTAAAAACAAGTGTTTGGAAGGGACCACAAACCCAGTGACCTGGACTGGTATTGCAGTAACTTAGAACTTCTTCAGAGTTGCCTTATGAATATTTTATATTGCTAATGAATTTGAATTTTTCTAAGAAATCTAGAAATCATCAAAATTATATTTGAATCTATGCACCTATTTGCAGCACTCATTGGCCAGATAGAATGCAGGGAGCCTGCTGGGTGTCCCCACTTAGTGTTTGCAGCTGCAGCATGCCAGACTTGCCTGAAAACTGTGATTTAATAGTTTTAGTCAGACATACTTGCTACAGGAAAAGCTTTTCTTCAGAGAAGAATGATTCCCCCACATTTTCCCTTCCCACCTTCATTTTTTCTTTGGCTCTGCTCACAAAGGTTTCCCAGTATCTGGAAGAGCAGGACTCACTGTGACTTAGAGGCACTGGGACTCTGGTATACTGGGATACAAGGACTTAGACATCTTCCAAAAATCATTCTCTAGGACAAGAACTTTTCCCTTTATATATTTATATACAAACTACCTATGTAACAGGTAATATATAGAAAGCTTTAAGCTAGCAAGTTTTGTCAAAAAAAAAAAAAGGCTTAACCTATTCAATGCATCTGCAGGAAGAATAGGAAAAAATATAAATATTTTTCACTATGTGATGTAATTTATTTTTCTCAAATAATAATTTCATAATATTTTATTTAAAATTTGTTCAGAAATAAGTTAACAGCAATTCAATCAGGACCTTTGAGCGTTTAGACAAATATTTGTTCACAACAACCAATATTTTTTAGTATGGAAATGATTTTTAATTATCAACACCAGATACATCCAAGTATATGCTATAACAGCACCATGATATACACTATTTTTTCTACTTTTTTCTCCATTTGTTTATTGCACAGTATGCATCAGTCTTGTGGACCCTGCATGATTGAAATACATGGCATACACATCAGACTTTTTTCAAAGCTCATAAATGATCAATATATCTTTGAGAGGGAATCTGATTTCTGATACATTTATGTTAATAAGAATGGAAACATAGGCCACTGGAAATTGAGAGATAAATCAATAGAGAGGCTGGACCTTCAAGAAGTTCAGTGTACAATAAAATAGACAGCAAAATATGCTTGCTGCTTGTCTGCAGAGCTTGGAGTGACTACAGCTGACCAACAAGGTAAATCAAATCTGCTGCCAATACATTCTTCTGCTGTCCAGATAAAACAGCGGACTAAGCCGCTGAACTTTCACCCTTCACCCGAGCTCTCTAAGCCAAAGTACAGATTAAAAAAAATCAATAACCCCAATCGATGGGAAAATATTTTTAGTCTCTAACTGAACGATATGTTTTGACAAGGCCAAAGAGGCGCACGAAAGAATGGGAAAAGATAAAAGACAGAAAATTAGGATTTTGTTTTATTGGTTGAGGTAGGATCACTATTCATTCCCCCTTCCTACAAATCCCATTGACACTGGCTAAAATTATCTCAGAGGAAGGAAATAAAATGAAAGGTTATGAATTCATTAAATTGTCTGATTTACTGTGTATCCTTGTAACACGTTATCTGTGCTGGGTTTTGTTGCCATTATTGGACACTTAACATTGAGAAGACACTTTGCAATGTGTTAACATGGGAATGGGCACTACAGGCACTTTGCAAGGGGAAAAAACAACAAATATTAACAACTTGTGCCTTTCCCTCCTGCCAATTTCCAGCTCTGGCTTCAGCGTACCTGAGATAAACCACAGAATGCCAGAAACCCCAAAGCAAAGCAGGAAGCCTGTGGTGCACTCCTTACAGAGCACTGAGGAGTTACAGCTCCAACAAAGGCAGGAGGCTCCTAAAGACTGACAGAGGAGGGTTTTTGCTCAGCAGCTGTAAATGCTGTGTTGTGCAGGACACTAAATGCCACCCCAGAGTCTGCCTGGGCACCAAGGCAGTGCTGTGCCATGGGCTGGCACAGGGGGGAAACTGGAATTTCCTTCTTGTTCCTGCTCCCTGCTGCCCTGCCCCAGAGCTCAGGCTGCAGCCCCTCACTGCCCCACCCCAGTGCTGGGGTCTGGGGGAATGGTGCTTGTGGGGCACTGCCAGGTGACTGGTGTGGTATGATGTCTAAAGAGAATTTCCAATTTATGCAGGTTTATGCAGCACTTGGACATTTCCCCCCAAAAGGATGTCAGCAAGCTCTTTTACTCATTAACGTGTTATCTGAGTGGTCTCTGTTGTTCTGTTTACAAAACATGTGAGGGGTGATTAGAGACAAGTGAAAGGTGGTGTTGAAGGGCATTCTCCTCTGCAGAGAACAGCATCATTCTGTTTATGAATGCTGATTTTGGTGTTGCTTTGTTGGTTAGAGTGATTACTGTTGCCTCTGGCAGAGCCTGCAGTTTGCTGTCAACCCCAGGTCACCAGGAACCTCCAGGCTGCAAGGGCACCATGGCAAATGGCAGCCAGGTGTGGGTGGAAATAAGGGAACAGCAACCAAAGCCACTGTGCAGAAATGGGAGCAGGGATGGGTCAGCACTGGCACAGGCACATCTTTGACATTTGTTTTTCTGGAGCAGTTTCTCAGCTCAGGGTATGATGGCCATAGGGCATTTTGGGAGATGGCAATGAGGGGCAGGCTCGGGAATACATAGGAATAATATTATTCTAAAAACATAGGAATGAAATTATTGCCTTCTCATTCCCTTGTGCTCATCCATCAGTAATTACTTTTTGCTTTGGATATACTTTAGGGTAGAACTTTTTTGTTTCATGGTTCCACAGGAATAAGTACTTGTCTAGCCCCTTATTCCTAGGGATGGCCTCCTTTTAATCCAGAATATAATTGCAAGAAAATCAAAAGCCAGAATTCTGAAATGCTTCTCCCTAACTCATGTGCTAATTATTTTCACATTCAGCAGGTGTTTCATCTTGGTTTTCTCTCACTGACATTTCAGAATGAACTATGCTGGAGCTTTCATGGAGAAGTGTTTGCAATACAAGCTCCCATGATTGAAATGCTGTAGGTAGCTCTTATCATCCTTGAAAGCTTTCAACATATGCAGTGAAGTATGATGACTGCTAGAATTAATTAGAGAAAACAGATGTCAAGCATTTGCCAAGAGTTATTTAAAGAAAATCCATTACATACAGGTAGTTGATGGTAGGGTTTGAAATGTTACTAGCAGCTGAGAAGTGGCTAAACATTTTTCTGCTTCATAGAACATATACCTAAAATACATTGAAAAGAACACTTTGGTCACCCATAAAAGTTAAATCAGAATAACACAATAGTGGTCATATTTTTCTTCTTATTAATGTTTCTGTGAGACCCTAAAAGATGATGGGCTTGCCTGGATTGTGAGCAGGAAAAGAATTTGACCCTTGGGACGGCTCCTGATACATTCATGGACAAGGTGAGACCTGGGATACGGAGCCCATTTCTCCTGCAGAGGCATTGGGAAATAAATCTTTCAGAAATGGCAGGAAGAATTAGGAGGGTGACTTGGCCCTGCTCACACACCAGCTCCAACAAGGAGGTATCCTGCTTCTGTTCCTATGCAGATTATAGCTGTGTTTCCATCAGCAGCACTCTGACAGAAGGAGTGTGAATTCTCTTCTCTCTGCAGCAGCCAATACACCCCGTGGCCTGTTCAATTCTTTCTGCTTAAATGACTTATGTCCTGGCCTTCATAATTCTGTCAAAGAAAATATACAGCCTTCATCTTTGTTATCTTTCATTGTGCCTAAAGAGGTCAGAAGTTCAGGGCAGTTTGTGTAGATAGCCTGGCTGAATGTAAATATGGCCATCAGTTTTGGTGCAAAAAGCCACGAGACAAAATTGACAATCTTCTTCCCACAAGTTTTGTGTGTGCAAGCATGAAACTCACCTTCCAGTGGCATTTGTACTGTCATGCAGCATTAATGGAAGCACAAATACATGAGAATGCAGCTGAAGCTCAGTCACAGAAACAGTGGATGAATGTTTGCAGGAAATTCAATGCTCCTCTCATCCATCACTATTCACATTCCTTTCCTTGCCTGCAGGTAGAGGCACAGAGACTTATTGGATGGGATTCATCTTACCTAACTTTAGACATATATAGTGTGGATATCTCTATCTCAGCTTGATGCCTAGACTCTTGTGAATGTCAATAGACAGAAGCAGGCAGTTCTAAGCCCAATTCATCTGACCAGTTTTAGACACCTTCTTCAGGAAGAGATGAAGCTTTCCCTAAAACTGCCCATTTCTCTCTAGTGTCTTAAGGACAATTTAGGCCATTCTGTCAGGTGCAGATCCATTCATTCCACTATTTACATGTGGTGAATCCCACCCCTCTAGTACATTTGATAGTATTTTTTCCCCAGTTGGATCAGCTTAATAAGACCTGTTTGGCCCCAAATTACCCTATAATCTTCTGGGCATTTCACCCTCCCAAAAAGTTAAATGAGTTATATTAAAAGGTTATTTCTTTGGTCTAAACCTATTCTCCTGATGCAGATAGAGGCAATTTTTCAGGTCAGGGTTTCCAAACCAACGTGCCTGGAAGCCCTGGGCACAGGAGCACTGCCTCTGCTCTTTTCTGGAGGTTCCACATTTCCCTTTCTCTCATGTTTCCATGCTCCCACCTGCTGCCTTTCCAGGCCAGCCCCAGCTCCCCTCTCTGCCTGTCCCTCTTCTGCTGAGGGTTATGGTGCTTCAGCTCACACACTTCTGCTCAGACTTTGGATAATGGCTTTTGCTGTTCCTCCTTGCTGTATGAGATCCATTTAATTGCATCTTCTACTCAGCCCAGATAAAGGGTGAGTAGGACATCTATTTGCTTTGACCAGGCTTGTGATTGATGCAACTGTTAATACTTTCCAGCATAACACAATCTTCCCTCACCTCCCAAGGATGCTCTGTTGGTAACATGTCCCCGAGTAACTTTTTCAAGGACAGACAGAAAGTGATAGAAAAGGCAGGAGATGGCAGTGGAAGTGCTGGTAGTGCTGCAGGGTTACCTCCTTCCAGCAGCTGTCCCACCCTTTCCTTTGCTGCTGCCCTTGGTGTCAGCAGAAAAGGTGCTGCCTCCTTGCTCAGCAGTCATTTCTAAAGGGCCACTGGCAAGTTCCCTGTGCAGATCTGCCTGCAGTGTCCTGGGGTCATCTTCCCCCCTGGGAGAAAGCCAGGAGAGACACTTGCTGCCATTAGGAATATCCTGAGCTTTCATTTTTTCAGGTAAAGCTGAGCAGAGTTGCCTTCTCAATAGGGCTGTACTGAGCCATCACCCACCTCTTCTCTTGATGCTGTGAAGTTATCTGGGGTAGCAGGTCCCTCTGCCATTCCAACAAAATGCATTGCTGATTCTCACCCCAGACAGGCAGCAAGGCCCAAAGTGGGCAGGGGGACCTGCAGATGTGCCACACGTGTTTGAACCACAATATCACAAACTGCATAGCACAGCATAAAAACTACTACACACACAGCTCCTCAGTAAAAAACTCCAATTTGTATTGCATTCATGGTGCCACACAGCAGAACTTAAGTCATCCTTTGGGTTACTGCAAGTCCCAGAAAAAAAAACACAGCAGTGTGTAAGGAGTCAGGAAGGGAATGAATGGAGAGAGAAAAGGAGGGTGACTGTAGCCTTGAGGAGAATAAGCACAGGGCTGTCAGGGAGGCTCCTGGGGTCAAACCATTTTACTCCCTGTTGTGCACAAATCCACCCCATGGCCCCCCAACAGCAAACTCTGTTTTCTCTTTTTAGCAACCTCAGCAGAACTGGCTGCATTCAGAGATTTTCAGCTGAAGACCACTGTAGTCACAGCAGGTCACACAAGCTGCAGGTCTGTTCCCCTAATGCCACACACAGGTAAGGGCAGTTCATGAGGAGTTCATGTCAAAAGGACAACAGCAGACGAGGATCAGGCCATGGAGACTCTCTGTGACTCACCATGAGAGTCAGGAGGAGTATCTGTCCTCACCTGCCTCCTTCACAGCCCTCAGTACCTCTGTCTTCTGCCACCTTCTTCCCACTCCTTACCTATTGCCAGTGCTCACAGGTCTTTGCTTCATTATCTGCTGCAGATCATGCTACTGTCTTGGATCTCTCCTGAGCATTACTATCCACAATGAGATGAGACTGGGAAATGCTGAAATTTTTTTACTACAAAAGATTTATTTTTAGTAGGAAATAGCTAAAGGAATAGACTGAATATTTTTGAAGTTTTTAAGAAATTATTAAAAGAACTATAGACCTAAGTGGAGTCCTTGCAGGAAAATAAAAAATACAATAGCAGTGGGAGACCCAAGGGAAATGAAGTTTGGAAACTTAGAGAATAATTGTAGAACTATCAATCCTGGGATATAAAAAGATAATTTAGGTACTGCAAAGCCTCACAGTGGCTTTCTGCTATTTCTGTCATAATTTTCTGCCATGTTATTTTCTGTCAAGCCTTACGATATTTCTATAACAACTAACCCATTTCTTTCCCCAAAACTTATCTTTGAAAATTATACACAAGGTCAGAGTTACACAACTGAACTCCATTTATTATCAGAAACAAGAAAATCTGTCTGGGCCACATCACCAATTGTAGCTGTCCACCTAGTAGGAGGAAATAGGTTGCAGGGAGTGTAACTGAGCAGTAAAGAGAGGCAGTGCAGGTGACAGAACAAGAGTGATAGGAGAAAGATCAGCAAAACTAAAAGGAAAAGAAGATATATCATTGGCAACAAAACCAAATCAAGCTAATGCCTTCTCAGAGCAAGTTGGGTAAAATAGAGTGACTCATTAAATGAGCTGAAGCCATTTGATGGAAGATCTATGTAGCAGATCACTTTATTCATGAAAGGATCTCAGTGTCATACTTTGCAACTGGAGTTTATCCCAATACACAAGTATTTTCAAAGTGACAATGGTAAAATTCTGCCTGTCCAGTAAATATTTTAATTCCTAAAATGTGCTGGTGCTGCAGCTTCAAACTTCTATTTTTGGTGCTTTCCTACAATTTTTGTGCTGCATCTTTCAGCCTGGGGTGAAGAAGCATCGCCAAAGCAAATTCTAGCATTGGCAAGGGCTTGTCACAAAATAGAGCTCAGCCCTGAACCCTGAGTTGTCAGACAGTCCCAATGAGGCAGACACGAATCATGGTTTGAAATTTCTGGATTTTCTGCAGGACATAAATTCTGCCTTTTGCTGAACTCTAATACACTTCCCACGGGGTGCATTGGCTCGTACTGATGACTGGATCTCACACAGAGAAAACCTAAAAAATGTTGGTGTCTTGTGAAAGCACCAATGGTGAAAACATGGTGAAGGACACGTTTCAGGGCTTATTTAGGTGATGTGATGCCCTATGAATCTCATCTCAGTAGAGGACCTGTCTTCAGAAGGGGTATAATGGATAAATCATGTGCCAATTGTATTTATTCAATATGTCAACTTGCACTCTGCTCTGGAGTGCCTGGACCAGCACAGAGGGCTGGTGGTGTCTTTGCTGCACCTCTCACATTTGTGAAGCTCAGCTGGGGTTTGCTGCTTGGCAGCTCAGAGAACCACAGCTCCATCAGCTCCTTCCAGAGGAACAGGGCAACGTCAAGGAAGGAGACAGTGGGAAATCCCACACTTGGCAGGCAGGGGTCTGTGAAACACCAAAGCAGGATGCAGTGTGCTGCATTACAAACAAGTGCCCTATTGCCCCAGGAAAAAGGACAGGCTGTTGGTCTGGGGTCTCCTGGAGCTGTTGGCTAAGTCTGTTCTGCAGTCTGAATCTCTGAACCTGCTACTGACAGGGCAGTGCTGGTGCTTTTGTTTGGCACGTGGCAAGCACACAGTGAGAACAGAAGGTCCAGGCGTCTTAGAACATATCCAGAAATAAGAACTGTGCTGTTGGGAGATTTCCTCACCTTCTACTGAAGTATGTTAATAAAGACCTGATACAAGTACACTGAAATCCAGGGCAGACATTAAGCTGCATTAAGTGTGCTTCAGCTTGAGTTTTAACATCTTGCTCACTATTTCATGTTCCCTTTCCACATTAAACAAACACCAACATCAGCCTATATTGCCTGGAACAGCCTGCTGCCCCTGCTGTCCCCCCAAGCTCCCACCTCAGGGCTGCTTCCTGCCTGCTGCAGGTGCAGCCCATTTCTCCAAGCCCTCTGAAAGATTTACCCCATGTCCCTGCACAGTTTGAAACAGCAGCAGACCAACCAGTAAACCAGAAAGGTTTAAAAATAGCTTTCTGCAAATTTAAGAGGTCAGGAAGACTTTTTTTTTTTTTTTTTTTTTTTTTTTTTAAGAGAAATCAAGTCAAATAAGTCTGAAAGACTTACCTTACATTTAGACCTGGACTATGGTTTATGCTGTTTTTCCTCTCCATTCTCCTGCACACATATGGTGGCAACGGGAGGGAGAAGGGGAGGGGGGTGGGGAAAAAAGAGCTGTAAGAAGTGTAATTGATGGCAAAAGAGGACCAAATGTGTGCACCAGATCCAGACAATCTCCAAAATGTAATCCTTGTTTGTCTGTATGATGGGATTAATAGGCTTCCTCACAGTGGTACTGGGAAGGTCAATAGATAGTTAATGCTGCTCGAGGGAAATGCACAATGCCTGCAGTTAAACCAGGAGTAACCCATTGAAATTCATGTAGCTCCATACGGATAGACCCAATGCAAAAATGGCCAGATGCAGTTTCTTAAAAGAACAGTTCTAGTTCCTGTACACATTTTCTCCTGTGTGTGGGGCAGAGAGTAGACTGGAGACAAGATGCTGTGCTGCTGTAAATCTGCATCATTTTATTGACACCACTGGAAATATATCAGTTTAAAGAAGAGCTCCAGCCCCTGATGCCTACTGGCCACATAGCCTGGCACACCAAGCCTGTAGCTTCCCCTTTTTCATACTTTCCTGATCCAGCCTTGAAAAATGTCCACTTTAGAGTCCTCACTAACTCATCAGTACTGTATTTCTAATAAATCAGAATAGGCAACACAAATGTGGGGGTTAGTTGTTAAACGTTCACATATTTTTTTAACTCCCATGCTCACAAGTTCCCTTACTAATAGTGCATAGTTATCCAGGAGAAAATACCAGCTCTCTGCCCCCAAAGCCAGAAGGCACAAGTAGCTTCAGTGCAGACAGCTCTCACCATCTCTCAGAAGGGCGTCCATGGTGCTTTATACCAGCTTATAGTATTGGAGAATAATATAACAATTTCTGTGATGCAATGAATTCTAGTCAAGAAAACAAATAGTAATGGATAGTAACTAAGCTGGAGAAACTGTGAAGGATGTGAACTGTGGAGATAAGGTGTGGAGGAAGCATTTCACTTGAGGCCTCAGCAGTGCTGAGTTCACCCACTCTCTGAGGTTAGGGCCCACAAAAGGCATTTTTCCCACAAAGCAGGCCAGTCTCTAAGGAGATAAAGGAGTAAAAATTCCTGTGAATCTAAGCTAAGGACTGTTGTAAAAGGAGGATAAGGAGAGTATAAACAGATTGGTGTTTGTCAGCCCAAGCAGAGGCAGTGGGGGTTCAGCCCTGTGCCTGGGTCAGCCCCTGCAGCCCCCCAGCCTGCAAACAGGATTAACCCACACCCCACATCTTCTGAGGCACAGAGCAGTGCTTGCCAGGGGGCTTCTCCTCCTCCCTTCTGTCTGATGGGAATTTGCCTGCAGGTATTTCCTCAGGGAGTGGCTAGGGGACCTTTGCACACCTGAGTGCAGAGCTGTGGATTTAAGAAGTTGTGATCTCCTGAAAGGAGAACAGGGCTGCATGTTTTGCTCACCAGGCCTGTAGGCTGCTCTTTGATTTTGTCTCTCCTGCTCAGGTGTATGCACTCTGAAGGGAAGATGAGAAGCAGGTATCAAATAACTTAGAGGTGCTTTCCACAGAAGCTGCCTGCAGTCAAACCTCTTGTCAGTCTTTCACATGAAAAAGTGAGATTGTATTTATGGACATCAGTCCTGTAGCTGCTAATGTTCTTTTTCCCCTGCCATGCCATTGTGTTTGCTCTCTGAGTGTCACTGCTGCTCTGGCAGGCTCAGGTGAGAGGAGGATGAGGAGGATGAAGAACAATGAGAGGGTGAACCCAACCTCACCCAAAGCATGGGCCAAGAGGCTCAGCCAGTGGAGCTGGCCATGGAGCCAGGGTGAGGGGGGACATCACTCCCCAGCTGAGGAAAAATGAGACCACCAGAAGAAAAAGTTTTCCAATGTCACAACTGAAGCAGAGCTTCAAGGCACCACCTCGAGGACTGGGGAGAAGGAGCAGCCCCTGGGTCACTCAGTGCTTGCCACTCTGTGGAAGAGGACACAGACTGCTCTTTGTGACATGGACATTGCCCCCTGGGAGCTGGCTTGTGGCAGGTAAAATTTCATGTAGGGCTCTGCTCCACCATCAGCCAGGAGTAACTTTCAATCACTGCTGACCTGGGCTGCGTTTGGACTGGCAAGCAGGAGGTGGAAAGCACACTACATCCCTTCCCTGATTCCAGTCTGAATCCCCTGGTTCAAATGGAGCCACCCTGTCCCCCATGGGCTTTGAAGTTCATAAAACATGTGTCTATTAAAACACACAGAGGTTTGCACTGGGGCAGATGCATGCACAGTTGGGAAGTGTGCCCTTTCCTTGAATGACTCAGAAAAGAAGGAATTTCTCTGACCCAGTAGAAATCAAGGATTTGCAATTACAAGTGGTGTTTACATGCACATCAAACACCTCTTAATGATAGGGAAAAGATCTGAAGGGAAGCAGCAGAGGTTTTCAGCAGAGATGGACTGGCCCAATAGGCAGGGAGCTGCCAGCTTTCCTGCAGGAAAAGGAGGCAGAGGCAGAAAGAGGGAGCAGAGGCGTGCATGCAGGCAGGGAGAGGAAGAAAAGCCTGGCACATTCGCCAGCAGCAAATTGGGCTCCCGCTTGGTCTAATTCCTGCTTCACCACAGACTGCTAACACAGCTTGGATAAAAAGGGAAAAAGGGAGAAAAAAAATCTATTCAGGAGGCTGCAAGAGCACATAGAGTCTGTTCTGAGCTCCTTCCACAGGCAGACAGAAATCAATAAATCAATAGGAAATGTTCGCTGGCTGTAAAATGGGTAGAGAAGCCAGTGTCAAGCTGCTCTAAGATGGATGGACAGTGGGTTTGCAGTTTGCACAAGGGCTAGAGGTGACTATCACCTTGAGATGGGATCAGCGGCCAGCAGTCCAGCAAGGCTTTGAACCTTGAGTTTATGATTAAGGGCTGGGGCACAGATTGAAACAGTGCAGAGTGCCCTGCACAGCCTGGCTGGGCTGGCCTGGCTCTGTCTCAGCAGCACTGGGAGCTGGCAGCCAGGCCCTGCAGCTGCTGGCCCTGCTGTGCCACGGCATTGAAGTCCAGGCTACAGAAGACTGAATAAAAATTGACTAGATGCCTGGTGGTAGTGAAGATTGATTGAAGACAGGCAGGGGTTTTCTACCCCACAGTTGGATTTTTTCCCTTTCTATGAAGGATTTGACATAATGTGGGCAGAGATACTTATTCAGAGCATAGCACCTTCATTCTCTCCCTAATGAAACAGGCACAGGGACACAGAGCAGTGCCAAAGATGCTTGGGGAAAGCTGGCATGAGCTGCATCCTTCTTTTCTTTTAAAGGCAAAGTATTTGCATGGGGTGGAACAGATGGGCTTGCAGAATCCTCGCTGTGTGTCTCTGTGTGCCCATTCAGGTTCAGAGGGTGGCTGCTCTTCAATTGGTACTTTTCAAATGCAGAGAAGATCTTCACTGTGCTATGGCTCCTGCAGAGCCAGACAAGCAATCTAGCTTCAGGCTTCCTCCCTTCCACAGCATCTCCTCCAGGACTTGCATTTCTTTCAGTCTCCATGAACTGCTGCTTACTCCATTCTTTGAGGATTGATGGACCTCTTTAACCTCCTGTAACTGAGATTCTTTCTCATAGCCCTCAGAAGCCATAGATTTGGGGGCAGCCTCTTCCTCCCACCAAGTAAGACCCCATAACTCCATCATTGTGCTACCACCATGTGTTACCATCACCATTGCTTGCTCAAAGGTGTGCCTGGGCCACACTGGCCACAGCCTGAGGCAGAGCAGCATGGGGGAGGATTCCTGGCCAGAATTTGTTAGTGCTTCCTTTCATTTACCAGCAGGTTTTCCAGGACAGCTTTCAGATTTATGCAGCACACACAGAGGAAGATTACAGACCCACAGTCTCTTTATTTGCATTTGGTAGCTGAAGTTCACACACTGCAGTGTTGATGGGTAAATATGTATATTGGACTTGGATGCTTTGGTGTTCGTAGTCTGATTTCAGGGAATGGCACCCAAGAAATTTAAATTTATTTTGTAAGGCTTTTCTTTTGTTAATTCAGGTGGGCCAAGAGTCTGCTGTCTTACAAGTAGAATTGAGGCAAGAAAATAATAGGGAGCTGTACACAGTAACAGAATAAAAATTTCTGTTCTGGTGAAGTATCAGCTTGTTTCACAGACTGGAAACTGAATAGATTTTGTCTTCTTGCCTACATATTGAAAACCAAGAAGTCCTGGCAGCTAACTATCATGTCTGGAGTTAACTTTCTGTCATCTTAGGCTGCATTGACTAGTTAAGCATTCATCACAGAGCTTGCTTTCAAGGAGAGACTTGGGAGTATCCCAACACCAGGCAAAAGAAAGGGAAAGGACTCTGAAAAGCCAGATGCTCTGGCACTACCCCTGCTACAGGTTACATTTACAGACAGATTAGCTGCTCCAAGAATGCTCTGATTTGATGATTTATTCCGGGAGTGTCTATGGGAAGCTGCATGGATACCTCACCCAGCAGAGCTTGGCACTGAGGGTCCAAAAGTCAGACCTTGGTTCACTATCTGTGGTTATTAGAGAACCATCAAAGTAAACCCTTCTCACCCTGTTATTATAAATAATGATAAAAAAGAGCTGAAATAAAAGACAATACAGTGCTTACAGTGCTGAAAGGGAAGAAGGTTTGCTGTCCTTTATTGTCCTGTTAGTTTTAAGATTTAGGCAATGTGATTTGGTGTGGACTATCCACTCGCTGTAGAAAACTATAAACTCTCTTAAACCAAGGGGAAAAATATTCTTAATCTGTTGGATGGCCCAGTGCTGCTGTTGCAGCAGAGTGGGCTGCCCAGGTGAACCTCTGAAGAAATCTTTTGCAATATTTGGACCCCATTGAAGTTAATGGGAACTTTTGCCATGACTGGACCTTGACTAGGTACCTTCAGAATAAAATTCCATTATTTTTCTTTTTTACTACTCATGTATGAGTGTCCAAAAGAGATACATTTTATCAAGAATGTATTTTATGCTTCTGGGCTAGGTGCATCAGGGATGAGAAAAGTCAGATTTTCCAGGTGAGCACTCTCCCTCTGGTGCTGCCAGGGCAATGCACACAGACACCTCAGTGCTGATGCCTTTCATCTGGAGCAGCAGCAGATGCATCAGCAATTAGTGATACCTCAGTCAAGCACTGAACTTCAGAGCCCTTCACTTCACATGAGCTCATTCTCTGCCACTGAACACTTGGAGAAACATATATTGAGAAACAGGAGAGATTCATTAAACAAACTTGTATCTGATGAAGTGGACCATGACAGATTTGTGCATATTGGTCAGCCCTGATATCAGTTTGGGGCTCTTTTCAAATATGTGCATTCCCACCCAGACTTTCTGAAAAAAAATTCAACTGCAGCTGGTTATAAGAACCAATATACAGAAATTCAGACCTCTGCAGTTAAATGTATTAGCAAAGATATAAATCACTTGGGAAAAGGGCCCTACTAGGGAAAATGGCAGGCACCTGAAAGTTCAGGTGCAGGAGTTAGGAGACACACACACGGCTGCACAGGCAGCAAAAAATAAGCAGAGGTTTAAGCAGGGTCTCAGATTGGCTGGGTTTAGCCCAGTTCTGATGGGGTGGTAGGAGCCCTTTCTGAGGTAAGGAGACTTGCACTGCATAGCTGTTTTGTAGGTTTTGTTTAGTTCATCTGTGGTAGAGTGAAAGACTTCTAATGAAAAATTCATTAAATTAGTTACTTTTTTTTCTGTTCTCAAATCACTTGGAAATAGATGTTGACTTTGATTGATTTGTTTGTGGCTTGAAGTGGTGCTGTGCTCTCTGTGCAAACACAGTTTATCCTGTAGCAAGTTTTGCTCTGTATCTTCACTGTATCTGCCCTTGTTTCTACTTATGAATTGTGAATTTGGAGTGCCAAACCTAGAACGTGCTTTCTGGATGACTTAAAAGAATTTCAGTTCCCTAGGTGCTTTATAAAACAAAATATTTAATTTATATGAAACAAAAGAAATTCATTAAAATTATTATTAGTTTTTTAGCCTTGTTTTTCTTTGCTCTACTCACTCAGACATGAGAGTTCCGCAGACTTAGCAGAAATAATTGTAGATTTAGATACTAATTAGCAAAGAAGCCTATTAAATAGATTACCACTGGGAGTAAATAGTTGGATTTTTTTTCTTTTAGTAAACTGAAATATGTGTGGATTATTTTAAATTTCTGTTTATATTCTGAAGCTTCTATTTTAAAAAACTATTAATATAGTCAGTAAAATTCAGTTTCTGTTGAACACTTCCATTCTGTTTTCAAAAATAGCATTCTTTTCAACATGAGGAATGACTAATAGAGCACTTCAGTTCCTAGTTTTATTGTAATAGACAAATAATTCTCAGGAAAGGAAGTAATTTCCTTGCAAAAGTAACGAAAGAGGTTTTGTGTCAGTACAAAGAGGAAACAGTACAGCAGAAGCAAATATTTCACATATTGAGTAATAATGATTCTACAAACAGAAATCAGGTGTATAAGAAGAAAACATGTTTAATTCACTCATCTCACTTAAACTTTCTTTCCTTACCTGCAGCAGTTCCACATTGGCTTCATACAAACAACAAATCCTCCTATATCTCTTACCTGGCAGCTCTCCCTTTATTGTTGCTTTTCGTGTTTTTGTCTTTCCTGCTATTTCACTCGTGTGCTGCCTGCAAGTCCAGCAAAGGATTTCTTGTGCTGGGATCCCACACAATGTTTCTCCCTGTGTAACAGCAGGAAAAACAAGGTGCATCCCTAACTGTGCAGTGATGGGGGCATCCCCAGCACTTTGAGATTCACCCAGGATTCGTTGAGGCTGAGGCAATGCTTCCCTTTTGAGATGGCTCAGCCTCACCAAGGGCGTTGATAATTTCCCTGCCCAGCCTCTCCTGCAAGATGGATCTGTTTGGCACCCGAGCCCTGCCAGCAGCAGGCCCAGAGCAGGGCTCAGGACTGGCTCTGTGCCCTGCACAGGTGCTCCAGGTCCCCACAGCCCATGCAGGGACAGGGGACAGTGCCACCACCGCCGTGTCCCAGCCAGCGCGGTGGCTCTGGAACTCACGTCGCCCTTGCCCAGTGCATGTCTGCAGGCAGGAGCAGGAAACGGGCTGGACACTGATGTAATCATAAAAAACATGATCTTATCAGGGATCCCTTGCTGATAAGGGCCTACTTTTGATGTACAAATGGTTTGGCATTGCAGGTGACACAAAGGCAGAAACGCAGCAGCCTCGCCGCACAACGGGGGTGCCGTGCTCGTGGCTAATAACATTTAATGCTTAGACAAGCAGACAGTGCAAAGCCTCTCCCCTCCACGTTTCCCTGCAGCCCCCCTCCCCCAGAGCCCTCCTGCCACTTGCTGACGCCATTTGCCTGGGACTGGAGGTGTCTGTGAGCTCTGAAAATTGGATCACAGGGATAGCTTTTTGCCGGCCCCGGTCACACTGATGGCAAGACTCGATCGATCAATACTCTGTGTGACACTTTCAGAATTCATTGGAAATGATGTCCTTTCCAAATGACACCCACATTTTATCGAGGGCAGCTCCAACAGCAAAGCACCAAGTGTGTTTTTGCGAGATATGTTTTGTTAGTAGTAAACTTTGCTTTATTTGTAAGGTTCTCTATATTTGGGATTTCTTCATCCCTCCCTTCAACCTTGCTTTTGAAGAGGGCAGAGATTTAATCTTTAAAGGTAGCTTTGTCGCCTGACATTTAGAGTGTGAGCTGTTCCTAAGCCTGATGTTTATTATGACATATGGCCTCTTCATGTAAAAAACAGTAAGCTTTGGGGGAGAATTTAAAAAGTAGCCTGAAGCTCATAGCACACAGCTAAAAACTGATTCACAATTTTATCCAAAACATTATGACCTCTGGGTAAAACTATTGCTCCTCTATGGATTCCCATGAAACTACTTGGCACTGCTATCTTGGAGCCAGTTCCTGTGGGTGGGACTACACAGGTCATTCAAAGCAACCCTTTGGAGCCATTAATTGCTCATGTTGACAGGCAGCAAAGAAGAATGGTGCTTGCAGCTGGAGGCTTCAGGGATGAGACACAGAGAGGAGGAATGGGGGAATCGTTGGGAATCTCTCTTGAAGGACTGTCAAAAATAAGTAACCTTTCCATTGAATGTCAATATTGAAAAAAAATCTTTAGTCTTTATATTTTGTGACTCCAAAGTAAATAGCTCTGGTTGTTCAAGAGGTTCAAAAGCTGTGTACCAGGCAGCCTTTGGGGACTGCATAGCAGGGACTTGGAGGATCCAGCCTGGGGTTTAATTTTGCCCTTATCAAAACTAAAGCTAGATGTATCATTTGGACTTAGACTTAAGCCGATCCAAAATGAACAAAAGGTTTAGCCTCGATCAACTTTGTGAGAAAAAAGGGAAAAGCAATTTCCCAAAATAAATCCTGTGTAATTTGGGATTTACAACATTCATCAAGGTGCACAGTGTCTTTGAAGTTTTGAGTCTGTGACCAGATTAGCACCTGGGTAGTCCTAAAAAGAAATAGAAAATTGCCAAGCCATCATTTTTTGAGTCGCGACATCTGCAGAGTACAAGTGGGGAAGTCATGGCAGAAAAGCAGTCAAGGTGGGAAGAGTCTTTCCAAATACATATTTGTATTTTCACTCTGTGTGCACATCAGGCAGGAGAATTCTCTCTGCACTCAGTGCTGTGACACTCTAATGTGAGGATTTTTTCTGATCAGTGTAAAATCTTTCCTGGGCTGTAACTAGGGCAGCACTGCCAGTCCTACACTGACTCTCTGATGCAGTGATTTTTATGAAAGTGAAAATAAACGTTGGAAGGTCCAAAAGTTTGTGATAGAGGGAAAGAGAATATCAAAGGTGGACTATGGACTTATTAATCTGTTCAGTTGCCAGGAAACATCAAAACTGTCATAAATTATTAGATAGCAGTTTATGGGGAAGTTTTCAGTTGCTAATCCTGCCCTCATAATAGCACCTAATAGTTTCATTTGCTTTGTAAGGAATGTGACCTGGCAAATTGGGTTACTACTATTCTGATTTATAACATGGGGTTTGGATGGGACAAAGTAGATACAGAGATTAGAGTTGCTACTGCCTAATTTTAGAAGCTAATTCCTATAGGTCTCCATGCAGAAGTGACACAGCTCACTGGGAAATGTACCAATGTACCAGCCTGAGTGAGGGACAGCACACTGAGCTGAAATGTTTGGGCTTTCAGTGTAAGGTATGGAGGCCAATGCTTCTGTTCTGGTCACTGCCAAGTAAATGGAAGTTTGTCCAGTAAGGACTTACTTGCTCTGGACAAGCATCTTCAGACTGAGCACTGGTATGACACACTGCAGTCAGGGAGTGTTATAGCTTATTTTTCAATGCAGTTACAAAAGAATGTGTGTTTAGTGCCCATCCCTTAGTTTAATTTAATCTCATCATTTAATTTTTGCTTCAGGAATCTGATTCAACTCTTGCTGTTAGAAACAGCCATCACTTCTTAACATCAGGAATATCATTCCTAACCTGTGTTCAATGAAGCAACAGAAAGGAATATATCAGTTTAATCAGATTTCTAAAACAGATGTAAAAATGCTGCATTTTGTTGCTGAACTGGCTAAGAAAATAATGAATTTGGTGCAAGGCTGAACTACACTGGTGCACGCCACAAAAACACTCTTGGGGTTCTGCTTCTGACCACACTGTGAGAAATGGGCTCAAACAAATGCCATGGCTCTGCAACTCCTACTGACTTCAGCTCTATTAAAATCAACAACAGTTTTACTATTAGCTTAAACAGATTCAAGGGAAGGTTTAGCATAACAAAAGAGGTTCTGCAAATATTTGCTTTAGCATGATGGCTATATGGATTTTATATACTTTTAAATATTTAGGCATTCATGTACTAGAATCCTTAAAATCTCCAAAGATTCTGTCAGTGAAAAATCTCCTGTATAACTGACCAAAGTGCTGTCAGCAGAGTGAAGCTTTTAGCCTTAAAGTCCAAGGAATCTTTTAGTTTTGCTGAGGTTTAATGAGTTGGGATTCTAAGCTGATTCAGCTCTTAAACAGTCTGATCATTAGTGCTGTATCATCTGTCACCTTTGGGTGATAATTAGAAAAAGAAAGTCAATAACAATAGTACATAACACTACTTTACCAAGATTTAAACAAGTTGTAATATTGTTGAACATCTATTGATGAGTCCAAATGTGCCACAGGCTATTGAGCACAAAGAGTGCTTTGATGTGATGTTTTCCATTATTAATTTGATGTGGTGGAGTTTGTAGAAGTGAGAACATTTGTTTTCATTTTATTACAAGTGGGAAGAGATGAGATACTTTACATATCCATTTTATTTCCTTCTATTGTTTATGCCACTAATGCTTTTGAGGACCAAGCACAGAAGAAAAAGAAGGAAAATATCTCAGTTAATCGCATTAAACTGTTTGTTTACCATATTTCTGATTTGTTTTGATTTTGAATTGTATTGATTTATTTGACCTCCAAAATATATATCCTGTCTGTGTGTTAGCTGCCCCCAGATGACAGGGAAAAATCCAAGCAGAACTGTTTTATTCCCCAGAATAGAACAAGCTCTCAGGAGCTCACCACAGTGCTCCAAAGATGGGTCAGGACTCATTAGTGCATTACTTCAACCCGGATATTGGGCCTGATGTGTGTGAGATACCCCAGTAATGCAGTGGGCAGTTATTGTTACTTATTGACCACTTCCTCATCTGCCTCTTGGTTCTTCCTTTGGGTGATTAAACTCATCTGTAAAGAGCACAGTTATGGAAATCTCTGAAAGAGTTAGCCTTTTGGAGTCTCTTTTATTGCCTTGTTTTGTCTAATTAATCCCCTAATGAAAATTTTTCCCTTCCTCTAGTCTGTCCTTTTTATGCTTTCTGCAACCACAATGTGTTAACACTTCAGGCATGGGTCTGCAAAATGCAGTTTTGCTTAGCTGATGTGTTTCAGTGATTTAAACAGGAAAGTTGTTAAGCCAAAAATAGAGCCATGTACATAAAATATCCAAGCATAAGAGAAAATTATCTTTGCAGATTGACTAGGTCCTTTTAAAGAAACACAACAAGCTGTTTTCACCTCATGTCTGGAGTTATGTTTACAGCACACTTAAAGTCTAAATCTCTTGAATCTAACAGGTATCTTTTTCCTTAGCAGTTAAATGAAGATTTTTTTTTTTCTCCTCTCTTGTTTTAGAAATAATGATATCAGTTCTGCTTTGGACCCTGAAAAGCACCACATCAAGCTAAATAACACAAATATTTTGTGTGAGTGTGGGCTGCTTCTTAGAGGTGAATAGCATTTAAGAGCCACAGACAGCACTGGCATAAATTCTGAGCTCCAAGGGTTCAGTTTTGAAATCCAGCTGCATTTTGGGCAATAACCACCTCTGTTTTCCAAGGCTGATCAGTATAACTGCAGCTAAGCAATGAAACAGGGACACACTATGGCTCAGGTTAACATTAACAGAAAATTAAAACCAGCATTTTTTCACATTAAATGTTGGGGCACTACATACTGCCATTCTCAGTATGAGCTAGAGGTGCTTTACATGGATCAGTTACTTCTCTATAAAATTTAATGGGTAGCCCAAAATACAGACGTAACCCAAGTTCAGCCTGGGTTTTAAATTCTCCAAATATTTGGGATGCCTAAAGAAGGGGTTCTCCTTCAGTTTCATCATTTCCTTAAACAAAACAGTGCATTTCATAGGCACTGGAGAGAGGAGAAAGAAGGAGTTAAAAGCTGCTTGGTTCTTTCTAGTAGTCAAATGTCCAGATTTAGTGAATGAAGATCAATGAAAAGCAGGAACTTGCATCAGTAAACTATAAACCATAGAGTTTCAAGCTTTGGTTATCTACAAATCTCAGTGACACACAGCCTGCTCACAAATGCCTGCACACACAGAAGCAGAGCAGCACCATTTCTTCCCAGCACTCAGCTCTAGCAAGTCCAGTTTATTATCCAGCACTCTGAGACATTTCCCAGACAAGGTATCCACTGCTAAATGTGGCTGCAAAGTCCACCCCTTAGACAAGGGGCAGAGGAAGATGATTGGATTCTTCTCCTGATAAGTAAACTCTACATAATCCTCAGGGATGATAAACTTTGTCTAAAGTCCAGAATCTGGGTCAGATAATTGGTTACCTCTACAGCAGTTACACCAATAATGAATTTGGACCTCAGACTTGAAAACTCACAATGCTCTTTGATGTATATAACTTCATTTTGACATAGACATAAAAAAATCAACTGAGTTTGTGAAAATGCACAGAAAACCCTTCCCAAAGCTGAAGCATCTCCATTTCCATGCAAGCCAGACTTAATCTCAAATAATAAATGAAAATATATTTTTAACTAATATTACTGTAGGAAATTCCAACCTGCAAAGGTGTCCAGCATTACATTATATAGCATCATAACCTTCCTCATTATTGTAAAATAAGTAAAGTCTCAAATTTGTATACTTAATCAGACACACCAAACTGATGACCCTTCTATTATTCTGAACCCTGAACAATAATTCAAGATTATCTTTTGTACTGGCTGAGCAATTTCCTACTGGAAAGCTTTGCCAAGAGCCAGGCTCAGTCAGCTGCAGGGTGAGGAGCTGCCCTGGGTGCAAGGTGGAAGTGGGAGGGTGGCAGGGCTGCATGTGCTGATAGAGGCCCAGCTCACCAGCAGCTGCTTTACAGCTCTGCCTTCCACAGCCCCTTCTGCAGTGGCTAAAGCTCAGCCTGAATTTGAACCTGCTGTACCCAAGTGAAACAGGCAAAGTATTTCTTGCTGTGCTGGAAACAGGCCAGAACCCTTGGAGACCTGTTGCAGTATCTGTGATCAGCTCAGTTAATTCCCTTTGCAGCAATCACCCCCATGCCAGGGTAGCACTGGGATGTGGCTCCAGGTGACAGTGACAGGGATAAACAGAAAGGCTTCCTCAGGGACCTGCTGGTGGTGTCTCCATCTGGGTGCTCAGGCTGTGAGCAGGCACAGCACCAATGCCAACATAGCAATAAAAGCTTTCCAGATACAGGAGAGTTTATCTTAAGTAAATGTCTTGCATGTATTTATTATCCTTAAGGTAAGAGTGTTTTGTTTGTGGGTTTTGCCCCTTTCACCCTTTGAGAAGCCACCAAAGGTGCTGCTTGGAACCTGTTCTGTCTCCCCAGCTCACTGCCCAAGTGTTCCCACAGGAGGGGTGGCACCAAGCCTTGGGACACTGCTGGTGGGCAGGAGAGCTCTGGTGCTGCTCCCCCAGCCTCTCTGGGGAAGTCAGTGCCCTACAGGTGCACAGGCTCCAGTGGGGTACTTGCCTGAATCATTAATTAGGTCATTGATGAGTTAATGCTTGTACAGTGCTCTCTATTTCCAGTGTTGTGTAAGACATAGGGATTGTTACCATTAGTAAATAAACATTTCTTTGTTGATGTTTGTACTCAAGCTATTCAACCTTCATGTTTTTCTCTTCTGCCCACTCCCTTCCTTACCCCTCTGTGGGACAGGGTTGATCACATGTGAATTAAATTTAATTAGGCTGAAAGTTGATGATGAAAACTGAAATTCCATCTACATCCTCCTACTCACACTTTATTTCACTCAGAAAGTGCTTGGGCTGTTATTGTCCTCTAGGGCTAGCACAAGTGTGGGTCACAAACTAACTTTAAAGCTATGGTTTGTCTGCATCTCCTTAGAAATTATTTGGTAGTTCTATTGATGGACTGAAATAGCCTAAAAGTGATTCTCATCAAGTCTCTCTTTTTGTCCAGAATAGTTGCAATAAATAGCAACTCACTATCAGTGTTTTATGGTTTTGCACTGATCTGTGTACTGCAGGAGGAACTCCTTCCCTTGCCTTGCTCCAGGTATCTTTTTCACTAGAGATTTTTCTTTTGAAACTGTGGTTTTTCAGGTAACATTCAGAAACCATTTCTTTTGTTGTTGTTTTTGTAGTTTTCCTTGTAGTTCATTGATTTGTTCAAACCAAAAACTCAAAGCCAATCTCTGAGGCTGTCAGCCTATTTAGCTGTGGAGGAAACTCCACCAACTTCTGTAAAGGGAGAGGAGAGTGTGTGGCCCAGGGGCTCAGAGCTGGAGCTCAGAGCCTGCCTGGCCAAGGGCTGTGCTCAGCCCCAGATCCAAATTGCCAGGGGGTTCTCATGGCACCACAACAGCTCATGGCACCCCTTTCCTGCCACCTCCTGTGGCTGAGCATCCATCTGCAAGTCACAGTGCAACAGTCCTCACACCTGCTCTTCTATTGCTTCACAGTAAAATTGCCATTGCCATTGCCAGCAACACTTTGTAAGGCAATAAGCACACTGCAAGCTCTGAAGATTTTTTGGTTGTTTTTCTTAAGGTGATTCACCTTAAAAATCTGACACGTTTTTAAAAAAAGGTAGCCAACGTTTGTACTTGGAAATTTTTTTTTAAAGGAAGTATGGTTAGAAATGCCAAAACAAAGTTTAACCAAGGGGTGGGTCATTCTGTCACTCCTGGGCAGAGGGGAGGGCTCATCACAGCAAAAGCTTTTGGTTTATGATTAAAGCTGTGATACTGAGGAAAGAGGATGGTGGCAGGTCCTGGGTTTTGTGTTCATTTTCACTGGCTGGCCTTTGCAAGACTGGTCACAGAAATGAAACCTTAGCACAGTTGCCTGCATCAGCATGATTCCTTTCCCACTTCTACCACTTTAGAGCCTTTCTTCTTGCCATTAGCAAACCCTCAAGCCCCAACAACTGCCAAAACCCTCCAGGCAGATGAAAGGAAGAGGATCCATTTTCTCTAAACTGGTTCCATGATATTTGATGGAGAGCCTCTTAACAGATCCAGCACTTCAGCTCAAGAATACCTTTTGAAGGCAAGCAGAGCCTGTGAGTGGGACAAGGATTAATGTAATCCCTTCCCCTGCCCCATCCAGAGCCTCTCCTGGAAGGAGTTTTATCTGTTCCCATTGTGTGCTGTCAGCCTGACCCCCTTACTCTCCCTACAGCTCCTGAGCAGCTTTGCTGTTACAAAAGGTCTGCATAGTATCACAGAGCTTTATACTCTTGTTTTAGAAAAACATCCTCTATACATCTCTATACATTCCTCTATAAGGAAAGAGGAAAGAGTGTCATATGACTTAACAGAAAGTTTTATACTTTGCTTCAAACATTTACAGTAATAACTGTGGTGTCTGTGACTATCAAATAGTGATATTTTTGTTATTCCTCTGCACAGAGCAGAGAATTAAGACTTTTTGATCAGTTATATACCAGTTGCAGCTATTAAAAAGCAAGGAAGGCCATCAGTTAGTTTATAAAGCCATAGATGAGGATGCTCTCTAATCCCCATCTCCAGACAGGTTCTAGTGATAACAAAGTGCATGGGCTTTTTACACATGATAAATAATGCACAGCCCTGGCCTTTGGACATAACTGGTTTTTTTCTTGGAATACCTTTTTTCTGGACTGCCTCTTCTTCTGCCTGTGCAGGTAAAGGCAAAAAGGGGGAATTTCTGGAGATCTCAAAGCAGTTCTCATAGTGCATTTTTTTTCTTCTTTAGAGAAACAAAATTTTTAAAATCCTTCATATGTATTTGCTAATTATCTCTATGAAGACTTTGTCAGCAGCTTCACACTTTTCTTGGCAGTGTATATTCTTGGAAAATTTTTGGTTTATTCCATTTGCAATATGTACCCTAAAGAATCACTCTGTGTTAAAGGAGATGTGAAAAAAAAAGGTACTTCTGTGAGCACAGATGGCATCAGGCAAGGAAACTCTGTTTTAAAAGGGCAAAAGTGAATCTGGGCATTTGTAAGATAGGGCATTCAATTTACCTCTCACAGAAACAGCTAATATGTGCAGAGACTGAGTCTAAAACCAGAACCAAGTAGAGAAACCAAGAAGTCTGGGAAGCTTTCAGTCATCCTGCTGGCTCCACACTGCCTAGGCCTGACTTAGTGCTAGTTCTGTTCTAGGAAAGACTGAAGAAACTCAAATATGCCATGCAAAAACAGGCAGGAGTTTGTTATGGAGGGAAATTTCAGATTAAATGTGGGTGCTCTGGTGCCACTCTAGTGACTGATGCCTCTGATACCCACCATCACAGGCAGGGCCAAGGCTGGTGTGCCACCTTACAAATTTCCTCCTAAAACAAGAGCTCAAGAAGACCCTGGCTGAGATCATGAGTATTGTCTTCAGAACTACTCAGCACAGCTCCCACATTTGAGCTCATCTCACAGGGCAGTACAAAAGACAGCACCATTTCTCCATGTGCTCCTCCTCCACTGCTCATTTGGTAATTTTTAAGTGGAAAGGATGTCTATCCCACACAATTTTTATGCAGCAGGCTGCATACAAATAATTTATCTTCATTACATCTATGTGGGCAAAAGGGGAATCTGTAGTGTCAGAAAAGGCTGTACATCTGCTTTTCATGGAGGAAAAAACATCATATTTCTGACCCTTTAGAGCACATCTTCCAATGACTTTGGGCTAATCTTAATGTAACCTTCAGATAACTTAACCAAGAAATTTATCCAAAAATTCAAGAGGCCACATCAAGGTGGTCCATGCTGAAAATGTCAAATATCAGGACAACTTCATAATTAAGCTAGACCAACACAGACATATTTCCAGACTTATCAGAAATTTTTTTGCTTCAAGGGATCAGTTAAAATGGAAGTTATCAATATTCCTACTGCAAGATAATATAGGTGGGGTTTTTCCTGTCCTTTCTGGGCACAGCTACCCACCCTCTACCTCTGAATAATGATCCTGTTTCTACAGTGGAATGTGGAATAGGGAAAAGAAGGTGGCCAGAACTCAAATGAAGGAATAAGAAAGAGCAGATGAATCAATTTTGGGATGTTCTTTTGATGATCTTGCACTCTATTTCCCTACTCTTCTTCCAAGCCCTCTGCAGTTATTTCAGTGTGAGTGCTGCTAGCCACATGGATAAGATTCAGCTTGCAAAAATGTATGTTTGCAGCAAGGAAGACTTACCCTTTAACCTTTAGCAGTCATTTCCTCTGAAAAGCACAAGTTTCATTTTCACTTACAGTGAAAAACGTGTGGAGGGGGAAGGGGAAGAGAACCTCATCTCTTTAAAACAGCAGAATGGTCCAATTTTCATCCTCTGCACCAAACTTCACATAGCTCTTTTTGCATTATGCAGTGTGCCCTCAGGAAAGAGATCTGGCAGGAAAAGCAAATGCAAACTCTCTCGTTAGTCTTGAAAGGCCTGGTCCTGAGCATTTGGGGTCAATCCCCTTCAGCAGGTTCATTTTTCTTCATTGCAGTTTCATGAATTTGGCCATAAGCAAAAAGTAGGGCTTACTTTCAAAAAAGCCTATATAGTATTCATTAAACAAAACTGAAAATTGCATGGCATATTGGAAAAGTCAGGAAGGTAGAAGGAATTCCACATCCCTGCAATATATCCAAATGTATTGCAAACAATGCACTGTGGCACCAGCAGCCAATGGGGCTGTACTTTCACCTGGGCTAAACTCATGCTAATAGTTCTAAAATTGGGATGAAGAAAGAAGGTGTTTTCTTTTTTGTTGTTTTTTTTTTTTTTTTTTTTTGTTACTTGAAATTATTGTGCTCAAGTGGTTTTCTGCTTGGAACATGTGGGGGTTCTTTTCAGGTCTGACATGACTTAAAAAAAATATACCAGAATAATAAGCTTTATTGCAAGTCAGTGATTTTTTTAATTCAGCTCATTTTTCTAATCATCAAATACAGTTACCAAGAGAGAAAAGTTTAGTTGCAACTTCAAGGTACATCAAAGCTCCCATCCCTGCTGTTTCCTGAGCTCCTGCCCTTCTCCTTGGAGGCTGCCCAGGCCAAGCATTGTGCAGGGTGATGATGAATTTCTTTGCCATATAACCCCATCCTTGCTCCTTTGCAAGAGGAGCCTCAGCCCCAGGCACAGCACCCCTGACCCACTGCCTGCCTTCCCTGCACTGCCTCCTCCTTCACAATGCCATTTCTAAAGCTTTCATACATTTCAAATATGTGTTGTTAAGTGTCCACCGTCCTGTAAAAGCTTTTAAAATTATCTTTGAATTAAAAGTTCGTGATCTTATGAAAAATTCCACTTTCAAACTTTTTGTTTAAACAAGTGTCATCTAGTTTTTCTCATGGCCTCATCTGAACAAAGCCATTGTTCCCCAACTGTAAGGGTTCCACCAGCCTTGTCACATACACATTTTAGGGACAGCAATTCTCAGGATGTTTCTCAGCACTCTCTAAGTCCTGCTAAAGCTCTGCAGTCTTTGCAGAGTTGAGCAGAGAGGGGAGAGCATCCCCTCCCAGGCAGCAAAGGGTGCTGGACACAATGTGAAAGGCTGGTGCATTTCACAAGATGTCATTGTGTACCAATGTGCACATAAACCACAAAATACCTGGTGAAATTATAAATATCATAGTAAGCAAGATGAAGAGATTTGACTGAAAAAATAAAAAGCTTGCTGGTGAAGTATAATTATGTGAGAAATTCCCTCAATGTGAGCTGATACAGAAGTAATAATTGCAATCCTTTTTTTTTTTTTTAAGGAAAATGCAATGGATTCATTCTCTTATAGAAGACAGCACAAATGACTCAGTAGTATGGGGAAAAGGTGTAAAGGAGAGAGAGAGCTGAGTGAGAGTGAGAACAGAGAGTGCATAATGTATTAGCATCAGCAACACTGCCTGATGGGTGAAGGCTTTTATACTACCTCTCTATTGATAGGTATTTCAACCAGCAGTAAAAAACTGCTCTTGACACTCATCTGTAGGGAAAAATATCCACATAGTCTTTGCTGTAGGACCAATTAGCCTGTGAAAGCAGCTGGGGGGGAGGGGGAGGTGCGGGATATAAATGCGGGATGCATCCACACTTGATTACTCTAATGAAATGTCCATTGATTCCTATGGATTAATGTGAGAAGAACGGCAGCTGCGGAGTGGCTAACACCTCTAGGTCAGCAGCTCTGTGTGCGTGTGTGTGTGTGGGATGGAGGGGGAGCACAGAGCCACACCAGGGGACACAGACAGGGCTGGGGTGGCTGTGACAGCCGGCACAGAGGGGACCCCGGGAGGCCAGGGCCAGGGGACAGCGCTGTCCCTCCCTGCCCTGCCCCTCGCTCCCGTTTGACTTTGCTGTGAGGCAGGCTGAGCTCACAGGTCATCTGGTTTTGTTAGATTAATTTGATTCAGCATGCAGGAATCGAGGGCTGAGCGGGCTAATGGCTCTCTGCAGGTGACATTGGGAATGTCCAGGGCTCGCATCCTCCTCCCCCATGGCTGTGACTGCCGGGAGGAGCCACCGAGGAGGTGTGTGACACATCCCTCTGTGTGAGTGACACATCTCTCTATGTGTGCTACACACCCCTGTGTGTGTGTGTGACACATCCCTGTGTGTGTGTGACATCTCCCTATGTGACACATCCCTCTATGTGTGACACATCCCTGTGTGTGTGACACATCCCTCTGTGTGTGTGTGTGTGTGTGTGTGTGTGTGTGTGTGTGACACATCCCTGTGTGTGTGTGTGACACATCTATGTGTGCTACACACCCCTGTGTGTGTTTGTGTGACACACCCCTGTGTGTGTGTGTGTGTGACACATACCTGTGTGTGACATCTCCCTATGTGGCACATCCCTCTATGTGTGACACATCCCTGTGTGTGTGTGTGTGTGATACATCCCTCTATGTGTGACACATCCCTGTGTGTGTGTGACACACCCCCGTGTGTGTGTGTGACACATCCCTGTGTGACATCTCCCTCTGTGTGTGTGACACCTCCCTGTGTGTGTGTGATACATCCCTGTGTGACACCTCCCTGTGTGTGTGTGACACACCCCCGTGTGTGTGTGACACATCCCTGTGTGTGTGTGTGACACATCCCTGTGTGACACACCCCCTCCTGTGTGTGTGACACATCCCTGTGTGTGTGTGACACATCCCCGTGTGACACACCCCCGTGTGTATGTGTGTGACACATCCCTGTGTGTGACACATCCCTGTGTGTGTGTGACACACCCCCGTGTGTGTGTGACACATCCCTCTGTGTGACATCTCCCGTGTGTGTGTGACACATCCCTCTGTGTGTGACACACCCCCGTGTGTGTGACACACCCCCGTGTGTAGGGGATGCCCAGCTCCACCTCTCTCCTCCCTCTCCAGCACTAATCCCTTCTCTCCTGCGCCGTGTCATGTAGAAGGACTTAATTACAATAACAGGAGGGGGATTTGCTGAGCGGCTGCAGCGCTTGGCACAGGGCTGTGGGGAAGGGAATGACAGAGACCCTGCTGGAATTGTCACGATAGACACAGCCTATCCTCCCATGCACTAATTCTGGTATTTTGGTGGTGGTGTGCTGGCAGCAGCCTGCCTCCTGTGCCAGGGCAGCCTGGACAAGCCACTGGAACTGTAAATTGCTCTGGGAGAAGAGGCTGATGCAGAAATATGAAAGGGTGAAATGTTTAGGCTGGGACTCTAGAAATCACATTTCAAATTGGCCCAGAGGTACTTTGGTTCAGAAATGTGCTGGGATAGTATCCCACAGTTGGACCCATGGTCTGGTTCCTCTGTCACAATCAAGGCAAATGTCTGTGTTACTTATTACCGAGGATGAGGAACCTTGTAGCTGTATTTCATTGTGAGGAGAGCTTGACTTCTGTTAGGAACACAAAATAACCAGACCCATGGTGGCTGCTGTTTCAGCTGTTTTCAATGCACACTTCACCACATCATTGTAGTACTTAAAAACAAGTGCTACAACACTTGCCAAAAATTTTAGAATCAACGTTTCTTCGCAATAGATAGGAATATTGTCAGGCAATTGCAAGAGCCATGTGGCCCTGCAAGGATCAGGGTCCCCCAGGAAGCACAGGATGTGATCCTGGGTATCAATATTCCTGCTGTATTGTGCTAACTTGGAGGGGGAATATGAACCCTAACTCTAAAACAGGGCTTTGAGCAGCCTGCTACTGGTTTGGCAGGCATTGTAGCAAATGCCCAAAACTAATGCTAAGAGATAATCTGGTAAATGTGCACATATGCTAACATGGGCAGAAAGAGGTCCAAGTGTGGGATCACACGGAGGTTTCTCCAAGGTTTCTCTCTGCTAGCCCAGCCCTACTAGCACCAGGGCTTTAACCCACACTGGGTGATACCTGGCACCTCCTGCTTCCATGCCATTGAGTGACAAAACTTTTCATCACCATCTGAAGGGCATAATTTATCCCTGAAAACACAAATACTGCAACCTGCACGCCATGTGTTTGTATGAATTTCCCCAAGACTGCTCCACAGCCCTATCCCTAAGAGAGCCTGCTCCTTCTTGGGGGATCACAAACCCCAGTGGAGCAGGTGGCTGGGGCTGAGGCTGTGCCCCACCTGTGGCCACGGTGTCCCCAGCTGTCCCATCTGGCAAAGGGCACTGTGGGGGCAGGGGGTGTTGGCCTCAGTGTGCAGTGCTGACCTTCACTCCTGCAGCCAGCCCTACCCAAACATGCCTCCACCTCCTCTGATCACTGTAAAACACATGCTTTTAGTCATATTCTGATTTCTGTCTGTTCAAGAACATGCTTGTCAATTATTCCTCTTTTTAGTTGAAGATTTTCCCTTCTCATTAACTAGTATTTGAACACCTTGCTTCTCTCAGATGAAGAACGGTATTTGAGTAAAGGTTTTTGTCATGCTGCTTTTCCCCTTTTTCAGAGTGGCAGGATGCATGGTGTGCTGTCAGCACAGGTGCAGCTGAAGGGATTAAAATGCAGTTCCTGGCTGTGCTGGCCACTCTGGCTCAGGGGTGTGTGTGTGCAGGCAGCCAAGTGCTGGCAGCAGGGCTGTCCCTTTAAGCCTCACCAGTGTATTTTTAGAAAGCATAAATAGGCTGCATTCTCCCACTTGCTCACTATCCAAGACATAAAAAGGAAGGGCTTTCTGCTTTCTTCAGGTCTCCTTCCCCTGCTGGCACCATATAAGTCTGTCTTTTAAGCAGTACAGGTCCACGGCTCTTTTTTTTTTTTTATTATTGAGAAGCTGCAGAACTCTAACCGGTGGTTCAATAAATTGTATTACATCCCCTTCGTACTGAATGCCCTACAAGCTTTGGCTTTCCATGTGTAATTGCAAGCTGTTATTAGCCCAGAGCTTTGTCCGTTACTGTGCCACACTATTGCTGAGCGGTCAATTTTTTTCCCCTGCCATTTCCTTTGCTCACACCATGCTGACCACGTTGGCCAGGGGCTGCCCGAGGTTTATAGTGCAGCATTGATTTTTCTTTTCTCTCAATACTGACAGAATCATAGATCCAAGGCAAATAAAGAAATGCATTCTGTGGTGATGAAATGTCTTTCGTTCAGCCTGGATTGAATCAAAGGCCATCACAGAAATGTTCTGCTCTAAAATGCTAGTGAAGCTTAAGGCATTGTTGGAAAATGAATTTTCCATTTTCTTAGCTGTAATTTGGATTCTCAAATCACTGTGCTAAAAATAATCAGATAAAACTGAATATAGACTACAAGCCTATGTAAAATGCTATTTGTTATGTTTTTGCAAGCTGCTGCAGCTGATATGAAAGGAATCTGGCAATAGATCAGAAAAGTAATTGCTTAGGTGGATTTCTAGTAAGTAAGTTGCATTACTCTGAATACCAAGGTATAAGATGACTTCTCTGTAATTCATAAACACCATGGTAAATAACCAAATCATAAAGATATATTTTGCATATTTACTGAGAGAGAGGTTTCTAGTGAAAAAAAAAACACCTTTTGTCACCTACATCTCCTTAATGAGTATTATTGGTTTTTTGGAAGTGATGTTGAAGGGTTTCTTTTAGATGGACCAATGTCATTGTTCCCATTATACAGAAGGAGGTCTGGAAGTAAAAAATCTGTGGGGACAGAGTAAAGTCACACAGTGAATCTCTGGCAGGGCCTGGAAGAGAACTTTGATCCTCAAAAGCTTAGCACCATTTTCAATGCAAAACAAAAATAGCCATGATTTTCATGACATCTGTGGGAATGGGTCATTCCATATGATACTCACTAGCACAGGCTGTTAGAAACTAGAGGTGTCCTCAGTCTGTGTGCCTGGCTGCACTGGCATGGGACTTCAGTATTCCATTAAAAAAGGAAGCACCTTGACTTATTTTCAGGCAAATGTCATTTCCTATAACATAGAGTAAATTAATCATCTTGGAAAAGAGAAGACAGAACCATGTGGCAAAAATTTCTCCACATCCCGAGTTTTCCTTCTCTCTTTTTTTTTTTTTTTTTTTTCCTCTGTTATCAAGGCTCATTACTTAACATTACAAATTGAACCCAACTCACCATCAGGGACATCAATACTTTCATCTTTGAAAGAAAAATGTTTCTTGCCTTTCCTCAGCATTTCATGTTAAGTTCATAATAAGTTGTGCAGAAAAACTGTGCAGAGGATTCTCGTGTCCTTCTTCACAGGATAGTTTCCTCTGTGGCTTGCAAAGGTAAATCCCCAACTTCTACAGGGTCCCAGTGTTAACATCATCTTATCTGGCAACCCAAAATGCCCTCTGACTCCACCCTTCAGGGAGATCTCATGTGTTACTGAGGAGTTAGCACAAAATCAAGTAAATGAAGGGGGGGAAAAAAAAGAGAGAAGGAAAAGGCATCCAGAGAACAGAAAGAGTGGAGGAGAGGAGCATTTACATGTGAAAATAACAGATGGATTCAGCAAAGTTAAAACTACAAATTCAAAAAATAAATACTTTTGAATGTAGCCCTTGGGCAAAATTTCATTAATTCCCTAGCTTTGGACCTTCCTTTTTCTCCCTTCTTAATGGCTATACATTTGATATCAATGTGCACTGGTTTACAGCTCCTTCTTCACAGTCACATTCCTGGCAATGTGCAATAGGTCTTTACACTGCATAAAAAAATCAGATTATTTTTCTTCACTCACGATCCAGAAAAATTGTAAAAAATAAATAAATAAAACCTTTCTGGGTCAAATTCAGTGTCTTGTTCAACCTGAAATGCTTCTGAACTGTTTTTTTTTTTTCATCAAAAGGCCACTAAGAATTCCTTTCTCTATCCCAAATAGTGCAGTAATTTTCCCTAAAAATTTTCTCAAAAGGTTACAGTGTGACTGAGTCTGTGTTACTCACTGTAAAAGACTGTGAAGTGCTATGTGGCTTACATCTGATAATTTTTAAGAATGCTCCACAGTGGAAAGAAAACCAGGCTAGCTCCCTCTCATTTGTCTTCCCAAGGTGATTCTCACCTAAGGTTCAGAAACCTTTGAGAAACCTCTTATTTTCTCTACCTCCCATTTTGTCCAACTCCAGCCTTATGGTGTTCAGTAATAGCAAAGAAGTCTCTGACCTGAAATCAGCTGCAAGCCTGGGAGGTGTTGGTCTGTCTAATGCTTCTCTGTGCTAAACCTGCAATGATTTTCAGATCTGGCACCCATAGTGGGTATTATTATACAGTTGCCATAAATATTCCTTTTTAGGTAAACCTTTTCCAGAGAATTCATTCAAATCTTCCACTTGCTGGCTTATGCCAGGATAGACCTCAGCAGTAACCAAAATGAGGGACTGCTCCTTGGGGGCAACAAAACCTTCAAATTCACTTGCCAACATTTTTGACAGCAGATTTGCACTGAGATTTGAAATTCAGATCCAGGGTTTTTCTTTTGTACAATATGTCTGTTAGAGGCTGGGCAAGAATAAGGGATGGAGGTCACCAAGTGTTGGTAAGCACTCCAAGGCTGGAGAGTCACACTTACAAAGGTACTGGGGGTACAATTGTACAAGGTAGAAACAACATTAAGATATGTGTAAAACTATAAACAGAGATGCCCTCCTGCCTCTATTTATCACTTTATGGATTTGTGACATCACTTATGGCTAAAATCCAGCCATTGCTCTGTACAGGCTGCAGTCAGGAATCTCCACTCTAAATTCTAGGAAGGGGAAAGTGAGGAGAATCTGCAAACAGGATTAGTGTCAGGGAATGCAAGCAGGAGGAATACTTCCACATATTACCAAATTGTATATAATAGCCTAAGTATGTAGGAAATCATTGTCAGGGGCAAAAGCTGTTAATTGGATCATATATGAGATGTAATGTTTCCTTAATGTCTCAGCTGGTGCATAAGTGCTTGTTGACTGGTGCATGATCTGTGTTTTTATCAGATGCCCATACGAGCAAGCAGCTATGAGAATTAATTTTTAAGGGGGATGGAAAAGATCAGCTATGCTTAAGTCCCAAATGAATGTGTTTTCTCTGATCCACTGGGTTCACAGCTTTGAGTGTAACAAGCAAATATGGTTGAACAAGCAGAGAGCAAAGGAAACTAGAGTGGCATCAAAATGCAGCTGCACCATCACCTGCCATTCAGTGGGAAAGTGTCATTCTGTTCTCCTTCTTCTGGTTTAAAATGACAAAAAAGGCAAAAGGAATTTTGTGTCCTCTGTACCTGCAACTGCCTTAGGTGGTTTGATGATCCTCTGCACCTCTGGTCTGCAAAAAAACAGTGACATCAACAGAAAATCTTTACATGTATGACAAAATAGAAAGTTGCTTTTTTGGTGAAGCACTTTCTATTTGGAAGAACATTGGATCTATAAAACCCAGCTCCCTTTTGAGGCACTCATCTTCCTCAAACTCTGTGAATATCATCTTTCAGCAAAAGATCAACTGGGATTCCCTGGCATATTCATATTTTTTTGCAATCCTCACCCTACAAACACTGCAACTGTCTGGGGACCTGATCCTTTTCTGTGTACAGGTCCCTGCAAAGCTGCTCAGTGTCTTGAGGCCTTCCAGGTTTGAAGCTTCCCTGGGCACCTTGTCCAGCCCAATAGGTGCACAGTTCTAAACAGCTGCCAATACCTGTGCATTTGCATAAACATACAGAAAACTAGAAAAATTATGATGTTCATTGGGATGTTCTCCCTAAATTGAGACTTTTAAGCACTAATAATAATTAACTACTTTCTTAGCAACTAAAAAGTCTTAAATGCCTATTTACTTAACAGTCCCCTAGGGTGTCTTTGTTCTGAATGGGCTAAAAAATCTTAGCTGCAAAATAAGCAGGCAATTCCAATCAATAGAGCCAGAGGACTATATTGATTACCAGAACTCCATTCTTTAGTCATTAACCCTGTGAATTCTTTGCAAAAGCCGTACAGGACAATTCCTAACCACTATACCATTTGAGGAGTCATTCAGATATTTGAATGTCATTAAACTTTCATAGCTTGTTTACAGCCCTTTCAGCCTCGCCTGAAGGATTGTGCTCTGAGACTTGCTGCCACACAGCCCCACTCTGCCCAGCTGAACTGACAAACAGCATTAATCAAGCCAAGAAATTTCCTCTGCAGATATGATCCTCTTATTGGCTGTTGCTAATGTTGCTGCAGAGCAGGGAAACGGGTTGTGGAAGGAGAGAAACAATATTCTTAATTTTTCTATGTTTCAGCTTCAAGCCTGAAATCCAGCTGATGATAAACACACCTTTTACCTATCTTTGTATGGAAAACTACTCATGCACCTGTAGGTCCCTTTCTTCACAGTGGATGCCACATGCCTTGCATGGGCAGGAGGGGAATGACACAGAGTGGGGCACTGGAGAGGGAAGGCAACAGTGAGGTGGGAGGAGGAAGAGGAGGAAGAGGAGGAAGTGATGCCAGGAGAGCTCCTCAGATCTCTCCAGCTCCTTCCCCTGGCTGGGTCCTGCGGGACCTGCCCCAGCACACCTCCCTCTCAGCAGCCCCGTGTTTCAGAGGGGATTCTCGCCTTTCAGACTGAGAAAGTTCATGACACACAGTAATGGCTCTAAATGGTAAATCCAATCACACAGTCAACAATCCAATAGAAACAGCACAAATGAGCCAAATGCCAGCGATTTCAGGGGGTGCTGGAGGAACTCCCAGCAATCACAGGGCTGCTGCACAGACAGGCACCCTTCCTCTCAAAGTTCAGGAGGCTGTAGTGTTATGGGACATGCAACATTCCATAATGCAATCTTTCTTTGCTATAGAAACTGTGAGCTGCTCAGCATCTTTGTAAATACACAGAAAGGAAGTGGTTATTTCTGAAAGTTTTCTTAATGGTTTGTATAAATTTCAGCCACAGTTTGTCCTTGGGTTGCTCACTCCATCTATTCTTTTATTGGTTATAGCTTAGGCCCAATGCCCATTGGGTGTGGAGATTTGGTTTAGGCTGTGTTTGTGCTGGTTACACAACATGAACATGGTTTTGCTCCTCGCCTTCCACTATACAATAAAGTTTTAGCCATGAGAAGTAGATGAGTACTGAGGAATCATTTGAGCTGAAGTTGAGGATCCCATTTAGAAATTGAGAAATAGCTTGGGAAACACACGAGAATCCACATAAATATTTGCAAAAAGTGAATGTTATTTCAGAGTCAGAACTGAGAAATATTCCTACATTTAGACACAGAATTGTCCTTCATCTTTTTTGCAATTAGTGCTTGATCCAGTCTAGCTTCAACATTCTGCCATTTTCCTTATCTTTTTGAAAACTTCCCAAGAGAGCTATAATGAGCTGGGCCCATTTTCATGACTATTGATTTCATGGTTAAAATTATACTATTTGATTGTTATTTGAGCAAACTGAGATTATTGTATGTTTTGAAAACAAGAGCAGTAGCAGCAGGAATCGTGGCCCTAGAAAAGTACAAAGTCAGGAGCTCCCCTGTGATGCCACAGTGCTCTGTGGCTCTGCCACACTCCCAGAGAGCCAGCAGAAGCACACAGAGCTGCAGTGACCTTCCCCATGTCACTCAAGCATTGTGGCAAAGCATGGGACACGTCAAGTGTCTTCCAGTCTGATCACCACCGAGTGCAGGACGAAAGTCTCGCCCACGGAGGGTTGGACTTATCTTTTATACTCTAAGTTACATATTCTATGTTTACAATAACTTTCCAATACTACAGAATCTTATTACTATGTTTAGTTTTGTCCCCAACCAATCTGTGACTCCCAGTGTCCCCTCCAAGATGGTGAATGTGAAGAAGAAGAAGGAAAAAGTGCACCACACCCCAAATCCTCCATCTTGGCCTTGTGGCTGATAATACAAACAATCCCAAAAATTACTTTTTCTACATGCTAACTATCTAATTCACACTCTAGTTTCTCTAAAAGTTTGCATCTCTTCTCTGAGAGAAGGTAGATATTGCCACGGAGCAGGATCCAGCCTCGAGACCCCCCTGGCATCACTCGGGGGTCCCAAAAAGGTCTGGCAGGAGGGTTCTCGCACCCACAAAAGGTCCAGAGGGACACCCTGGACCCCCACAGGTGCCCTCACCACTGGCTTACATTTTCCTACCTGGGAAATGCCCCTACCTGTTTGCAGCACTGCCTGTAGGCAGTGGGTGTGTTTTGTGATAAAGACTCTTTTAGGACTGAAAGGTCTGAAATTCATTATAACTCCTAGTAAATAAATAGGTACTGGACAACCATTTATGAAGTTTTTCATTGTCACAATACATTTAGGAAGTGTTGTTAAACCAAGGGCTTTCTGCATGCTCTGGTTCCTGCATTTCAGCAGACTAAACCAATCACAATTAGCAATGGATTTCAAATAAATCTAGAAATGTTTTAAGCAAGTTCCTAAATGTGATAAGAACTGTAAATATCTTTTTGAATGGGGTGTTTCAAAGGATTATTAGGACCAAATGGCCTTAGTGCATCATATGAACAGAACCACCCTTTCTTTGTACTTTAAGTTTTTTAGTCTGAGACCTGTCTGTATTTTATTAGACCAAGAGCATAACTCACCATCCTTTCTTTTCTGATCAGAATGGCAGAATTGTTGATTTTCAGGTTGTAGTGACATTTTGAGCTGTGTGAAATCCAATAAGGCTACAAGTATTTCCTGCCAAAATTGTGGGCCAGGGACTGGTGGAGTAGTGAAGAGCAGGTCCCACCCCAGCAGACAGGAGCTACCTGATAACTCTGTGTAAAATGGGATGAATATAGATGCAGTTGCACTTTTTTACCTTTTTCTATCAATGCCATGGAAATTATCTCTAGTTTAACAAGGGAATCTAAACATCTTGATGCCAGTAGCTGCTGCTGACTTCATCTTCAGAGCAGGAGCATTCTGACATCCCATTTTCTTCGAGCAGAGTCACAGGTCAAAGGGCAGTGAGACACCTTTCCCCAGCTGTCAGTGATGTGCCTCCTTGAAATAAATCAAAAACACCTGCTCCCAGAGAAGCAGGTGGGGACTTTGTGTCCATGAGGGCAAGATGGCTTGGCTGTGCCCTTGCAGGGCTCCTCTAAAGTTGTTCAGTGTGAGTGATCCCCGTGCTCAGGACTCTCCTGAGAATCACTGTGCCAAGCCTGACCTCCCATGCCATGGCCCCCAGCTAGAACTGAGCTTCCAGACACGTGAGACTGCCTTGAAAGATGCACACAGCTACAACTGCTCACCAGTAAATGCACCCTTGCTGCATTTAGAGCCTCCTCACACTCAGAATTATGTCTCAGGGAGGAGCACAGTATCCTGGGGGACACAGGGGAGAGCAGATGGAGGTGATGGAGCCCTGCTGCACCCAAGGAAGAAGGGAGCACTCCTCATCCACTCCAAGAAACATCTTCTACATTTAACAGAGGAGAGATGGCTGCTTTCCTGTCCTCTGCTGCCCTTTTACTTAGAAGTCTGACTCCTGGGAATTAGTTTTGAAGCAGAGCCTGAGTGCACATGCCAGTGCTGTATCCCTGCAGAGCTGAGGAGAGGACCAGGTTTGGACACACAGAGCATGCAGGTGATCCTGTGCAGCCTGCAGACAGAAATGAAACACAGTGGTTCAGTTAGGATAGGAGGAGGAGTTTATCTAAACACTTTGATATGTGTGCCCAAAGCTGTGCAAGCAGCTCAGCAAATTGCTGTGGCACTCAGGGCTCTCTCTGTATCCACCACCCATAAAATATCTGTGTTTTCAACCCACGAAAATATTCCCCTCCAAAAGTACTGAGCCCTATTGCTTTCACCACTGAAAAGTCTAGGCCATTTAGTGACAGGTCTGTGCTCTCCAGTTCTGAGAGAGATGCTGGTACTGCCATCCTCTTGTCCTTGTGAGCCAGAGACACTTCTGTGGAAGGAATAGGTGCTTAAAGCCTTGTTCTGATTACATCTACCCCACATAAAGCACAGTAACTTAGCTGGAGCCTACAGTCACCCCAGTGTAGAACAGGTTCGTGGCAGATCAGAAGCTGGGTTGTAATCCTCTCATTGCCCCAAAATAAATTTCCTTCTTGGTAGCAGGGCTTAACAACAAATGTTCAATCCTGACTTGATCAGGGCTTAGGAGCACAGACAGGCAGCCCTGCTCAGCGTTCTGCAGCACACCAGGAGCAGGCTGGGTGTGTGAGGGGCTGGTGGGGAGCAGCCCCTGCAGCCAGAACTGCTGCCAGTGCTGACATTTCAGCAGGTCTCACCTTGGAGAGCTTCATAAATGTCATCCTGGATGCTCCTGCTGAAGCTGCTGGTGGTGGCTGCACTGAAGGCAGTGGGAGCCAAGCCATGCCCCTGGAAGGGATGCTCCATGTCAGGTTTCTCCATCACTGTCACACATCTCTCTGATAATATTTACTTACTGTTTGAAGGGAAAATGGCTTTCTAAAGCCATTATTTCTTTCTCCTGTCTGCTGTCATAAAGGTCTTTGTGATGGAATGATAGAGGATTCATCCACAAAAAATGGACAGAGTAGGAAAAGATACCAAAATAAAAGGGCATCTCTAGGCAGGGCACCATAATATCACTGTGTCTGTCAGTGGTGGGCATGCTCTTTCTATATGCAAAGGCAAAAAAAACCCAATTAAAAATAAATGGGAAAGATGAGCACTGCTATTTGAAGGACTTGGAAACTAGATTTGATTGAACTTTTGTTTTTTTATAAGAGACATTTCATCCCATCTTATCTTTTCCTGTATTCCTTTCTGTCTGGTTTGGACTGCAGAAACACACAGTGCAGTGTGTTTATCATTAGTAAGATGTGGGGTATATTAGAGCAGCAATAACAGTAAGTCATTTAGAGTGTACATCACAGGTTACAAAGCAAACAGGGAGGCTATTTTATTATGCTGAAGCTGTAAAGCTTACACTAATACAAAATATTGCTGGCAGTCATCTTGCTTTATTCTTCTTCTAACAACTTACTAACAGTGTGTAAATACAAAAGGAAACTCTGATTTTTCCATCCAGATACACTGCAAACTCTTTCAATAAAAATGCTAGGGTGCATTTAACACTGTGACCAGAAATATTGAAATTTGACAGTTAGGAGGTTAAAGGTTTCAAATTTATACACAGAGGTGTTTTGCTCCTGTCATGGTCATAGCAGCTTGCTCAGGATAACCCCTTTTGCTTACTGAACCTTTGAAAAGCAGAGAACATTAAGCAATACATCTTGGCAGATGCCCTGGGATTTCACACCACCAGCAGAACCCCACATGCACACAAAAAGTGAACCTCTTAGGTGAAAACTGGTCAAGCCTTTCTCTGCTTGTGCCTTGTGTGCTGGCAAACAGCTGTCTTGTGCTGCTGCTGCTGCCATCCTTTCTGCTAGAATCAAGGCAATTTCTGTAATTTTCAGGTATCAGGTGCTACTGCTTTTAATTTCCACAAAAATCACCCAAAACGGTGGCATCAAGAGAACAGATACAGGAGCTATTACTGAGAGGTAATGGCATCATATAAATAGGTCTTTTACATTCCTGCCATAAAATACCCACATAGAAGATAAAACAAAACAAAATGTACTTTGCATCCCAAATGTCAAGATTTTAGATATCCTCTAGTCTTTATTTTATTATTCAGCCTGTGGTATATGTGTATTTGCCTCTCTACTGCCTTCTGAGTGAAGTGCAGCTGAAAATAGACAAGGTAGCACAGTGCTTCCAAGTTCTTTAAATTATATGTTTTCAAGCTCTACCAAAAAAAAAAAAAAAAAAAAAAAAAAAAAAAAAGCAGCTATGTGTTGATTTACTGAGAAACTATCTCTGCACAGACCTGTTGGAAACATTACAGCCTTGCCACACCAGCAAGTGAAATGATCAACTTTCCTTTCTCTACTTATTGCAGTATGCAAGAGAACCACTATGAGCATTTCTTTCCATATTCACCATAAAACTGTCCTCATAAATATTACAACCAATGTACAGTAGCATTTTGGCTGATGTTCTGAAAACAATTACAGTGAGCACACGTTTTTACACACAGGCACCTCTGCAGTGTTAGTGCAGCCCCCTCCCCATGTCCCACAGAGGGGATGCTGCAAGGCAGGCAGCACTGCTGGTTAAATGTGCCCCCCGCTGTCTCCAGGAGCTGGAGAAATTTAGGGTTGGGTCTAAACTCAGGTTATAGCCCCTATTCCCTTCAAGCTGAGGATTTGCAGCCTTTGTTGCTTGTGGTGGCAGCAGCAGGCACAGGGCAAAGCCCATCTGTTTGCTCAGGGCTCAGCCTGGGGCAGCTGTGGTGGGACAGGGGGAGCTGGCAGGAGATCCTGCTTGGGCTTGGTGCCCTTACAGTGAAGGAACAGCAGGCAGGAGTGCAGAAGCCAGCTGCACACAGGATTACAGCAGTTCAGTGAGCCTGTGACAGTCACTGACTTGTTCTCTGGTCCTGGAGAAGAGCACATGGCTCTGCTGGGGCTCTACAACACTCTCCCCCTGGCAGAATGTGTCAAGGCCAGGTGTGTCTGAGGAGAGGGACTCTGTATCTTGCTGCAGAGATGTTTATTGTTTGAGGAGAAGGTGTGGGGGAAGCATGCAGAGGGATCATGATTCACCCATAACTGTTTGGGCATCACAGTGTGCTGAAAAGTGGAGGTCACCACATCTCCTGCAATTCTTCAGGATGTTCAGCTCTGCCATGCCTCAGAAAAGATGAGACTGGAGGTTTGACTTTACACATTCTTTCAGGTCTAAATACCCACCCAGGGTCAGGTGGCTGAGAGCTGAGCTTGCAGTGCAGTTGGGAGAAATCAGGTGTCTGTGCTTGCCAGAACTCTGTCTCCTGCAGGACTCCAGCTTTTTGGCTGTTGGTGTAGCTGTCAAATTGAAGCACGTGTGCCAGTGGCTATAGCTGAGCTGTTTTCCTTGAATAGCATCCTGCTCATCTCAGCTCTCTCTGGCACACAGTTCAGGGTCCCATGTACCACTAAGATACAGCTGAAAGCTGATGGTTAGAGCTGTGGGGTACAGGGGCACTTTAGGCAGTGAAGAGAGAGGCTGGATTAGAAAACAACAGAACAGAATTGTCAGTTAATGCCATTGAAAACACTGAACTCCTCTTTTAGAGCTGCATTGGTCCCCAAGGCTTTCAGTGTGCCAGCTAATACTAGAAAGAGCCTTTTGTGAGCTCCTTGTATTGGGTGAATCTCCTCTGTGTTGTTTTCAAGACATAGATCATCCAGGCCTTCAGAAATTCAAATTAAATACCATGAGGTAGATATGCTCTGTATTCTTTATCTGTATCTCTAGTTTTCCTACACTGGGTTGATTGGTTTATTTTCCCCAAGTATTTCTCCATTGGTCTGTTTCCCTCTGGAGCTGAGGCTGGGCTGCAGGAGCCAGCAGCCTTCAGGGTCCTGGCTCACCTCGGTACAATCATGCAAAAGAAGCAATTTTTCATTATTGATAAAATGTAATGTCATAATGTCATGGCCTTTCAGGTCATCATCTTTGTAAGTCAGCCATGACATTATCACAATTTATAATGATAACAAATGACCATAATGTTTGCATGTAATTTTCATTGGCTATTGCAGAATTCTAAAATCACTCCTTTGAAGGAAGGATTTCATTAACAAGCTACTGCCATTACTGCTTCTACCAGGGGCTTTTTGCTAACATGAACTCTATTCTGTTTGATATGGAAGATATATGTACTTAGTAGAAATTTAAGATTTGGTGGCTCTTGGTTAGTTAAGTACTGATACAAACTGAGAGAATATTCCTGCCTTTTTATGGTATTAAGAGCTTTATAATATGCCTCGATACTGTAATTTCTACAGGTTATGTAAATGCACACTCCGTGAATATTGCTGGCTGGAAGGTCTGACTTGAGTGTCAGATTCATTCCTGACTGTAGTGTTGGCTTTACTTATTTAATATTTCATGATAAACTTAAAAGATTTACAGCTTCAGGAACTGGTGAGATTCATAGGGCATTTATTTTCATGTGATATTTAGATGCTGGAGCTTAAGTCCCCAAACACTTTAAACACATTCTTAGCTTTAACATCTGGTCTGAGCCCACCACTGGTGTGGGTTCCCTTTGCTCTGCAGGATCAGAACCTCAGAGTCAGTGCCCAAAGTTCAATAGAGATGAATCTGGAGCACTTGTAGGGAGCATTCTGTCAATCTAATCCATAAATAAATACTCCTCCTCTCCTGAAGTCCTCTGAAGCTAATGCATGAAAAACAATGAAATGCCTGGGCACTCCAGGCCTCTTAAAAAAGCAGGGCCAGGCTTTTGTATCTGTGTGTGTGCACATGGGTGTGTATTAAATAAATTCAAACAAACAAAAATAAATGTTTCTGAAAGAGCAGCTGTGAGTTACAGTCTAACAGACTCCATGACAGGCCACCAGGCAGAAGGACTCAGAGCTGCACAATTGGTCCCCAAGGGACACAGTGCCTCGGAGAGGACAAAGCAAGAGCTGGGGACTCGGCTGGGCTTTGTTTTGGCCCACGAGGCTTATCAGACCCATGTTGTGATTCATTTCTCATTTGTAGCCAGAAGCTTGCAGGAAAAATTTACCTTTTTCTTTGTTTCCTCTTCTTTGAGGCTGCTACTTTTTTTTTTTTTCCCCACTGGAAATTATAAAAGTACTGCCCTTATGAAAAATATTTGACTAGGTTTCATTCTTTGTCAGTGTGACACTGAGGCCACCTGGTTATTATGGAATTGTCCACTAGCTCATGCAAATATAAAACAGAAGGCTTTCTTTCCTTTAGAGTGAATTGTATACAAAATATCTCATTGTCTGGAGAATCACACTTTACGTGGGGTATTGCCCAATTATATTCATGGCCATTCCTTTTGTAGGGCTTGCACATCACTCATATGGGGATCTCCTTGTTACTGTCTCTGAAATCCCTGCCATGAAGACTAGTTTCATCAATTTTCCAAGCCTACTGGCCCACAAATGACCCAATAAGGTCATTCATGGCAGCTCAGTCTCCATATCATAAATGCCCTCAGACCAGAGGCAGTTGTTTTTTTTTGCTTACAAGAGTAACTTCCCCTCACAGACACGGGGGCTGCACTCCCCTGCAGTACACAGCCACACTTGCTCCATTCTTTAAGTCACTTCAGCAGAAAACTACCTGAACTATCAAAGGTAGCATGCTCTGTGAGCAATGAACATTAATTAGCCAGTCTTGAGAGATACCAAAAGAAAACAAAGTGTCTGTGTTTAATTGTCCTTCTTGAAATATCTTTTTATTACACATTCCCATTGCTCACTTGATTTGCTCAGTCTAACTCAGCTTTGACTTTCTTTTTTTGTATGCATTGGCAGCTCAAGGGCTTGGTTGTATCAGGTAACATTTTGCAAACTCTTAGTGAGCTGGCTCAGGTTAATTTTAGCACAGCTCCAGCTCTTCTCCTATGGTTAGTGTCTCCAAAGAACAAAGAAAGAATTGGGGACTTGAGTGGGCTTGTCTTATTTACTGTTCTGCTACCCCAAAACACTTTTCCCTGAATTTTAAAGCTGATGGCTACATCACACTGCTTGATGATATTTTATCTGATGGCACACATAATGAAATGCCTGTAAGGTTGTGATACCATTGCAACAGTCCATGGGATTTTCATTCCACTATCACTTCGTGGCAGGGGCTCAGAGAAGAACCAGAGACTGCTCTTCCAGAGAGAGAGAAGAATCTAAATATTGCAGAAAGGCACAAAGACTGCTCTGCATTCTCTGACCCAGCCTCCTTAAGAAGTTGTTTGCCAAGGTGCTGTCAGCCCTTGGGTCCATCTTGCTGTTGTTTTAGTGAGCCCATCCTTGCTCCCTCCCACCGGCTGCTCCTGATGCCTGAGCTCAGTATCCAGCTGTGCTCCAGCTGTGAGCACGGCTCTGCTCTGCTGCAGATTGCCAAAGTGCTCCCTGAAAAACAGCCACAGAGAGCAGCCAAAGCCTGGATTTTGCTTGGCATAACCTGGTTTTTGCTGAGCTGCTGCTCTACACAGAAAGCAGTGGCACATGCCGAGCTCAGGGGCAGTAGAAGATTTCAGAGGAGGGGAGGTGGACGTGGGCACTGCTGCCAGAGCAAAACCAGAACCACCTGATCCTTCCAAAGCACACATTTTGTTTTTCTGAAGGCTAAATGAGAAGTAATGTAACATGCAGAATTAACAGAGATTTGCTGTTTTGCCATTAAAAGTGGGTTTGCTGCCAAAACAGCAGCTCTGCTGCCAGGGAATGTCTGTCTGTGCTGCCAGGCCCCTGCTCAGCGTGAGCATGTGCTGTGCTAAAGCAAACGAAAGGGGAATTATACAATATTGAATGTGGACCTGTCTCTAAATGCATTGAAAATGTAGGTTATTGTCTTCTGGCATTTCCTAAAAAGCCTCTTGAGCTCCTGTTGGCAACCGCTGATATTGAGGGTACTTTTAGCTGTTTAAGTCTTCCTGTTCTAACAGGGGTCAAAGGGCTGTAAAGATCTTCTCAAAAGGATATAGAAGGAATCATTAAAAGGGAGGAGGAAGAAAGTGACAGAAGGTCAGCCTTTTTTTTTTTAATGGGTGCATCCCCGAGGGGGTCAGACACAGTTGTGCATTATACTCCAGCTCCAGTACCTGACTTTTAGAAACCTACAGCAAATCTTATTAGCACTTCCATAAGCATAAAATACAGGACAGAGCCCAATGTTCCAGGCAGAAGTAAAAGAGAAAAACCATGAAATAAATCAATTTAGTCTTTGAAATTAATTTAAATCAACAGAGTGCAAGGATATGACCAAGATGAGGACAAATACTCGAATATGTGCAAGGCATTTTACGGTCCCTGGGAAGCGTGTGCATGTATCTGTGTGTGTTTAATTCCCTGGTTGATCTTTTTTTCCTTAGAGACAAATTTACTGTATGCTCATTGCGTGGCATGTCATGTAGCTTTTTGTAAGGACTGGTGTAGGGCAAAAAATTTACCTTTTTATGTGACACAGCCAAACAGAATTGTGAAGGTTTTCAGTGATTTCTAGACAGCAAGCAATAAACTGCGTTTGCACCCACACACTTACTGCCTAACACCCCATCTGGTAACATTTCCACGTCTCCAGGAAAGAAATCAATAGCAATAATCTGTGAGGGCCTCATAGGGTGTATATTTTTTTATCGCACTGCTATTTGGAATTTTTTTCCTATCTGCTTACAGCACTAGATTGTTCTTTTTTTGTTAGCTAACATTGAAATCCTGGAACCATTATTATATATTATAAAAAGCAGAAATGAACACTGGGATCAGAATAATATATTCTAAAAACTCATATTCAGTAATATCACAGTGTTCAGACAGCAAAGTCCTAGTCAGGGAAGGCACTGAAAAATCTCCTACAGTAAGAACCTGTGCATTTAAAATTATATGCTAGCACACTTCAAAGACTAGCATCCTAAAAATTCATGATTACTTAAAGATAGCTTATATTAAAAGAGAGTATACCTCCAGCTTTCATCTTGCTCCAATGCAGAGAAGAAATTGTCCTTATATTCTGAAATTTAGAACTGTGTCACTGTTGGTTTTCTGTGTAAGGAGGAAATATGATGCTTTGTTACTGGTCTTATTTATTGCAGACCTTGTCTGGAATCTAGTATTGAAGCTGTGCTTGATGAGTTGCTGCCTTGAACTTTTCCACTGATCAATGCTGGTGCTATGGCTGCATGAAAGAATAGCTTTCCTGAGGAGAAGCTATCACATGGGAAACACACTACACAGTAAGCTAAGAAATCTGCTATAATCTTGTATGCTTAGGCTTAGAAACGTGTTTCCCAAAAGAAATGGTGATAGTGAATGACCATTTTAAAACAGATGTTACGTGAGCAAGAGGTCAGGTCAAGAACAGGGAGGTATTTACAAAAAGAGGTAAAGAAAGAAAGAAAGAAAGAGAGAAAGACTGGGAAAAGGAAAGGAAGAAAGAAAGAAGCAGAAACCCTCCTTTCACTGACATGATAAGGCACAAGTGGACAAAATGCACAGCTGAAGACGACATTACAGAGCCAGGAGCCAGGAGACAAGAATCATATTTCTTCTTCTCCCTGCAGTGACAAATAAAAGGTTGTTTTGATTTTTGCAGTACAAATGATAGGCTTTACTTCAAAACTGTAGCTGCTGAGTTATTCTCCACAAAAGTATTTTTTGCTCTTTGTCCTAATGGCAATACTAGAGCAAAGAAAAGGAAGCAGTTGTGTAATCAGTATATATTTTATTTACCCATGGATTGTCCTATGCATCTTGCAGCGGGGCTGGGATTGTCACTCTGAACAGGAGGAATGTCCTTTGGAAGTGGGATTTCAGTGGCATTTAGCATGGGCAAATTGTGTCTGTGCTTACCAGGCCTTTACTTTTGTGCCAAGGCTGCCACTTGTGACACTGGGGGGTTTTTTTCACATAGGGGATATGCTGTGATGGACCCACTGTGAAGTCTTTTTTTTGTCAAGTCACCAAATTACCATCTCATTTGGTTACCAGCAGAGCACATAGCAGGTCTCTCAGTGTAGTTGGTTTTATTCATGAGTCCCTATAAATAAGCCTTGTGGTTAAAACAAGGAGTCGACCTTTCTGAAGCAGTGTTGCAATAGAGATCCCACAAAGACCAACTGGGGAGACACACAGGGTGCCTTTAGTTGTAAGCAAAGATTTTTGTGTTTTGTTTTGGTTTGGTTTTTTTTCAGACTTAGCACCAAACCTAAAATCTCTGGATGATATAGCCTTGTTACTGCTATAAGTGACTGCTCTTGCCTCTTTTTTGCCTCCAAAATTCACCACTTGTCTGTCTTCATTTACACTCTGAAATGTTGAAAAGCCAGATCTCAAAGCTGAACAAATAATAACGTGTAAATAAGGATCTAGCAGATCAAATCACTGGTGGAAAGGATTAATGGGGCTGAGAGTCCTGCCCGTAGATAGTGTGAAAAAGAGCTACTGGATTTCTTTACTTTAAGTAGGCTCATAAGGATGGATTTGGGCAGCTAATCTTTGATTTCTGTCTGGTTTTAAAATATTTTACTTGATATCTCTGCTCTTTGGGTTGGTAGGAATAAGAAAAATAGGGTAGGTAGGAATGAGAAAAAATAGTGCTCTTCTTATTCACATTGTTGCAGTAAAAATAAATCCATGGTTGAGGTGGGTATTCAGGTGCTGTGGGAAGGAGAGCTGTGTAAATACCTCAGTCAGTGTTTTTTTACCTGGGGTCCATGGGCTGTGAATGAGAGTACTATAAAAGATAAGCAGGGATAGCAAATCTCTTGTCAGTTGGCTTAAATTTTCACTATAAGGGTTTCTACCTCCAGCAGAAGATTTTAGATACATAAACATTGAAGAGATTGAAAAGCACTGATATGAGGAGGCTGTCAAACCATTGCAGGCACTGAGAACAATATATTCAGCCAGTATTATCTCAATCTGAACATTTGAGTCATTTCTTCTAACACTATTGAATTTCATTTCTTAGTCTAAATTAAAACAGGAGTAAAAACTTAGTGTTTTTAATAAAGTTATATTTGAGCTCAGGCTTTGATGATAAATAAGCCATTCACTTATGTACATCTGCCAGAGCATTCATAGGAAGCACTGGGCTTAAATGAGTTGTGACCTTATGAGACAGTCTACTGTTTGGAGACTATATAGGTGACTGCTGGGCTCTGAGTCTTGACCTTTCTGTTTATATTCATCATGAATGTGCGGATACTTTTATTCTTTCTGGGAAAAGGCTGTCAATCTTCACACTAATTTTAATGCCTGTGCAATGCAGAACAGTGGTGGATCTTAGCAATAACAATCACCAACTGACTAAAATTAACTAATTCAGACTGCTATGCTAAATTGAGTATGAGGGGGTTTGTTTCAGGCTCGGCATGGAAGCACAGGTGCAGTCGATAAATAGGGACACATACGGTGCCTAAATACGCTCGTGCTCGTTGTGACCTCCCAGCAAAAAAGCTCTGACAAATCACTTGTGACTTTCCAGAGCTTGTCGAGCTGCTGTTCAGTTGATCCGTATTTCTCTAGACTGGAAGTGACAGGAAGAGGCACTGATACTGGAGAGCTTGGAAAGGACTTTGATTCCTATCCCAAAATCATGGTGCCTTCCCAGGACTGGCCATGGAAACAGCTCCTCACCCCTCTGCTGAGGCCATGGCTTGTCAGTCTCTGCCCCTCATCACATCTCCTTCCTTACTTCTGCCACAAAAGTGTGCTGCAGTTCAGGGGCCATCTCAGGAGGTCTTACCCCATCCCTCTTTCCCCTCTGCCCACACCAGGGAGGCTCAGGTGGTGTCCTGGAAGTGCAGCCTGGGGCAGATTAGCATCCTGACATCCCTTCTGCCCCCAAAACTGCTGAGACAGCCTGCTGCTGGGAGGTCCCAGCTCAAATCAACCAAATAGCAATGCAGAATATAGCCTGAAATTATAATGAGCCTGTTCCAAGTATGGGATGCTGAAATATCCACTGGGTTCTGGAGCAGCCACTCTCTACCTTGCTCAGACACAGGCATAGAAAGAATATTCCTATGATAAATGCCAAAAATAATGTTATTTATTATTTTAACTCACTTTAGTGCTGAATAGAAAAGGGAACTTCTACCAGAGCTTTGACACACTAAAGAGCTTTGTGCAGGCCAGACATCTGATTCTGGCAGAGCTGTCCTGAGCCCTTGTTTCCCTATGACCATGTTTTTTACACTGGTACCACCTGCCCTTTCCCAAAATCTTTCCTGTTTTTGCCACCACTCCTGTATTCTCACACTCCTTCTCATCCAAGTGTTTTTCTCCCAAAATTATATCTTCATATATAACTTCTTTATCATGGTTCTTCAGAGAAGCTTCAGCTGGGGAAGCAATTACCTGAAGAAAAATAAGAGGAAAAAAAGAGGGGGTTTCCTTGTCTGCCAACTTGCCAGGAGCCAGGTCAGTCCTAGCAAGGATACACAAAAGTATTTTTCAAGCAAATATTACAAAGCTCTTTCAGTAAAGGCATATTGGCTTTAAAGGGCTCCAACCCTACTAATATCTGAGCTTCTCTCACTCAGAATCGTTCAAATCAATGCAAGTTATATTGCCCCTTTCTCCCATGCTAGCCCAAGCAAGCTTTTATTGCCTTCTCTGCCCTGCCAATCCCTGTGACCCCAGGCAGTGCCCAGCACTCTGCTGGCAGTGTTTTCCTCTCTGCACAGAGCGTTGTGCATCAGCAGCTGCTTTAGCAGGGAGCAAAAAATACCACAGTGAGGCAGCTTCAGAACACTTCTCTTGCTTGTTTCTGCCAATACCTCTGTCCTTGTTTGCTTTACCAATGGAAAAGGGTAAATTAAATTATAGTAAAATGTCTTCCTAAATATGCTTTCTCACTCCTCCTTCATGTATACAAGGGCTGCAGACATAGCGAGAGATTATGTATCCCAAAGGAATTTGGTGCAATATTTTGTAATTCTGATTGAAATGTGTTCTGTCTGGTCCCCATAGTTTAATTTAGAACAATTAAGGTTCAGAGTACATGAGCTTGCAAAGCACATTACAAACAATGGCTGCAGAATAAACTGCAAATCAATCCACACTAAATCACCCTGAAAATCCCTGCGAACACAACAAAGAGGTCTAGATTCACAGTCCTTTAACACAATCTCCTCTGTCTTTGTAGCCATAAGTAGTTCAGCTTCTTCCTTTATGGAAAATTGTCATCATATTATTTCAGGTTAGGAGATTTTTTGTTTGTTTGTTACTGAACATAAAACAAGAAGGAGCCATCCCATAAGTGATTATGCAAGCGTGTCAAATCAAACAGCAAAAGAGACACTGCTGCTGTGCTCCACTCTCTGCTTTACCTTGCAATGCTTATTTCTAATGATTGCCTTGCTGCTTTTATACAGGATATAGATGAGCAGCAGGTACTAATATAATTAAACCTGATAAGAGGGTGTCCTGAATATCGTGCACGTGCGTGCACAGCCTGTGTAATAGGGCTAGTACATGTCACACATCAACTTTCTATTATTTTTACATTACCATTATTACACTGGCTGACACCCGTGTTCCTGCTTTCATATGACAGTAGCTTTTCATTAATACTTTATCTAAAACATTATTTTAAGTGAGGTGAGGACAGGCTAAAAAGAAAAGAAAGGATTCTCTGATTTTTGCAAAGCTGAGATTTTATTTCCTGTGTGTGCACTCTGAAATCCTGGAAGCAGCAGACAATACATGGTTTTTTCAGCAGAAAGTCTCACAGAGTGTATTCCCATATTCAGATGAACAGGCACAAATGTATAGATTGCTTTGCAATTGCATGCAGTGTTGGGAGAAAACAGTGTTTTGTTTTGATTTTGAGTGTGAAAGGAGTGGGAGCCTCGATCCAGCCAGTGTTGTGCAGAGTCTCCTTTTCAAACCCTGGACAATAACCTATTCCTCACAATCAAAGTTCAGTGAAGGGAAATGGCTTCCAGGAGAGCACAGTAGCCTGGCCAGCCCCAGAGCAATCTCACTACGTGACAGAAGGCAAAGCAGGAGCTATCAGAATAATTGTCTCTGGAAATGACCACAGGGGAGGGCCTGATCCAAAACCTCACCGGTCAATAAGAGGCTCCCACTGATGTGGGCTCACATCAGCAGTGGTTACAGAGGGAAGATTTTTTTCCGGGACAGTAGTTCTGATTTGAATGTTCTTTGCACAGAGCAACAAATAGAGATACCCAGCCAGCAGATGAGGCAGGGGCTGATTAAGGGTGGTGACGAGGTTGGCACAAGGCTGATCTGTTCATCAGCACTTCTGTAGGGCTCACATCACCTCTGCAAAACCCCACAGGTCTCTGCACTTACCCTATTCAACACTGCTGATACATGAGGAAGGCAGTAAGACAAAGTGCTGTAGCCAGTTTTCCACATCACCATTTTGCTGAATCCTGCAGCATTTTGTGCAGGGCACTGTGTGTTCCCCCAGCACGGGCACTGTCCCCTCGGTGGGGCAGGGACACGCAGCCCTGTGCTGTCCTTGCAGAGCCCATCACTGAGCTCAGCAGCCCCACAGATGATGCAGGGTTATGATGTTTGTTTGTGCTCCATGCAGGGCTGACATGCCAGGCCTGCCAGGGTCTCCTGGGGCACTCCCACCCTGCAGCACCCTGAGCAGAGTGCAGCCCTGAGCCCCAAACGCCCTCGGCACGTGTCACTCACATCCCCATTGTGTTCAGCCCATTACAGGTTTTACAGTTTCCAGTGAGGGCGATGTGCAGCCTGGCTGAGGCCAATCAATATGCTCCAGGACCATTATCCTATAAAATTCCCACTTATTTAAAAAGGGAGTGGGGGGCACAGACCTTCAGTTCTGATCCAGCTCTGTAAAGTCAATGGCCAAACTTCCATTGATTTTCAGAGCCAAAGAGTTGGCATGTGCTTTAAAATATCCACAAGCCAGGAATAATAGCAACAAGCAGATATGAATGCAGCATCTTTAATCCATATACTATGGTCTGTGTACTACTTCTGCCATTAAAAAAATAAACAATCAGGCGTTTGGGAGAAAATAAGAGTTTATAAGCAATTGTGCATTACAGAATCCTTCAAAGCAAATGCAGGGATTATAAGGGCAAAGCATAAAACCTGGGAAGTGTTTTATTTGCATACTGTCACACTGGTTTTTGAACCACTTTTCCCTTTCTCCTCACTAGTGTTCTGCTCAGCCTCACTGTTGTGCTCATTAGTCTGGTAAAGCTGCACTGCAGGATTCAACTTCTTGTTTCAAGTAAAATAATTTAATTAATCTTGTATTCCATAATTTATTTTATTTTGGGAAACAAAGATATTTATTATGAGCACAATGGTGTTTGTTCCCTAACCCAGGAGCCCTGGATTTTAAGCAGAGCAAACAGATAATTTTCAGAGGGGAATTAGCACAGCACTCCTGTCTGCAGTGGTGTCTGTGTCATGCCCCTAATCCAGCTCTGCTACTGTGCAGAAACAACAGGGAGTGCCGAGCTTGTAAAGACCTTTAGGAATTAGGTAACTTCCTCCAGGGTATGAAGTTCTGCTGTCAAAGGTTCCCAGCATCTGTGGGGTTAGTGCTGATTTGTGAGGATTGCATTAACTGATTCTCACTGCCATGGTGCCACTGCTGAAAAGGAACATGATAAAAGACTTTCCTGAAGAAAAAGTGCTGCCATTTTCATTTCAAACAAGACACTGCTGTGGTTAGTTTAGTTTCATGTTCACTGGGACAGTGTGGATGAAAAGGCAGCATAAGCTTTTTTTTTTTGTAGCTATAGAGGGGATGGTTGGAACTCCTGGTGAGGATGTCCTTGGATGCTGGGTTGTGGGGACAGTGTCCTTTGGGGGGCTCCCCACATCTGTGCTGGGCACACAGGTGGGGTGCTGGGCTTTTCCCTGGAGCTGCTCACATGCTGTGGTTATAGGACAAACTCCAGACAGGGGGTGGGGGAATATATCTATCTCTCTCTCTGGAAAAGTTTATAAAAACTCTAAAAATCTTCCTGCCTGGCCATGCCATGCACACAGCCCCAAGGCTGGGTTCACTTTCTGCTCTCCTCATATCTCTGAGTCTGTGCTTTGGCTCTGTTCAGTAACACTTTGCTATTTTTCCTGTAAATGCAGCAGTCCTACAGCTTTGTGGTGCTTCACTATGGTGCAACCATTTCTATCTTAACAGCCAGTGACCCGGGAGGTTTATATATATGGGAGGACACTAACCTTTGGTCTAAGTGTTTCATCCTTGTTCTCAGCTCAAAGAGGGATTTTTATTTTCCTCTAAACATCTGTGAAATACTTCTTGGCCATTTTAGAGACCTCCACATATGGGACTTGAAAATACAGTTCCTTCTCTGTCAGTGGTATTTCAGATGCTTTTATACAAAAGGTAACAGGAGATGACTATTTGCTTGTGTCTTTTTTAATTACATCAGTGCTTGAATGAAGTGCTTGGCCAGCAGGGCCCATCCTGCCTGCTAGGTGAGTGCCTTACTCTCTCAGTGAAATGGTCAGGCTCTCAGTGCCCCCAGGGACCTTTCCAAATTGCATTTCTCAACAGGAGGGGTGAAGAGCAATTTCTCTCCTGGTCCCCTCACAAGCTTTTCCTGTAGAAGAATACAGTTCAGTAGCCACAACTCCCTGTACACAAACCTCTCAGGCAGAAGAGGAGAAACCCAGGTTTCCCTCTGCTTTAACCTCAGGGCTTCACTGGGAAAAAATAAACCAAGGGAATGGCAGCACCTCTCCCCCAGCTCTGTGAAAAGAGAAACAGCCACAGATAAGGCTGGGGGATATGAACAAAAGCAGAGAAGGTGGAAGATCATCTCTTTCTTGTTGGCACCTCAGGAAGTGCCAAATTACTGAGCCTGGTCATGCTGGAGGATCCTCTGGCAGCATGGACCTGTGTCCACTTGAACCTTTAACTTTGAAAATTAAGTTTAAGCACCTCAGAAATTAAAATACAACCAGGTAGTATCTCTAAAATCAGGAACCTGAATTTCACCTAAACTTCCTTTTGGATCAAACCTTTTGCTGTTTCTAAAAAATATTATAAAAATTTGTTCTTTGTGGTTTGACAGAGTTTCCACATGATTTGTGAGTGCTGTTGTGTAGGAATAGAGATAAGTACATGTTTAAAACTTAGGCAAGTGCACACACGTGTTTTTAAACCTGGGAGCCCAAGAGTATGTAATGAAACTTCTCCTGGCTTGACCTGTGCCAGCAGGAACAGAAGGAGGGTCATCTCTTATGCTGTATCCCATTTATTCATTTCGAGTGTTGTTTTCCCTCTCCTTTGAGGTTGCATTGAAACCAATCAACTGGAAAATTTCCAAGCCATTAGTGTATCCCAGATAGGAAAGCCATGTGTCCCCATGGCCAGAGAGGAGGAGGACAGGGCACAGTGGCCAAGAGGAGCCCTGGCCACCAGCAGGCTCTCATCCAGCCTGCAGCTTCCTCCCATGCCACATCCCAGGGTGGCAGAGCTGGTGGCTGCCTGGGCTGAGGCTGGGTAGAATACTAATTTCATGAGGGATTTATTGGAAACAAGACTTCAGATTGAATTATGGTGTAATTATGAACTGTTTTTGTGTGTGCTACAGGACTGGGCAACTTGCCACTGGGCACAATCCACTGTGCATCAAGCAACCACAGGAGAACCTGACAGTGCTGCCAGCCCTCCCCTCTCCCTCAATTAAACACTCCTGGCTGCCAGTTACACGAATTAAACTGGTTTAGCCTCATTTACAATATCATAAGTGAGGAGCGACAGGCTGAAAGCATCAAGCACCCTCAGCTTTCAGCAGCCTTATTCCTGCAATGACCATATGCTAGTGCACAGTTGTCTTTCTCAGCTGATCTGATACAGAATTAATTGACACTCAGATTTTAGCTTTAACAAACCAGCTGTTAGCTGTAAACCAACAATCAGGGCTGCTCTTTAATCAGAAAATGTACTAGCTACCTTAAGGCTCTAATTTTTTTGACAGCTATGAGTGATTTCTTATGCTTACATGATCCAGGCATAATTTTAGATGAAGCTGAAATACTGCTAAATGTACTGCTTAAAAAACCAAACACATCCCACTCTTTTTGGCTGGATGATGTTGGGCAGCTGGCAGAGACACAGACGTGGGGCTGGGAGATAAAGGGTGCATGGCTGTGACAGTGGGGCAGATTTCCAGCCAGGAATCCCCCAGTCCTGGCTCCTGCCAATGAGCACCCTGAGCCTGATGCCCCTGTGGATATCTGGGAAATCTCCTTGGACAACTTCTCAGCTGGTATAGTAGAGCATGAGTGATTAACCCCAGCTGGAAGAATGGGTTTGAATTTGGAAAATACATTTTACAATTAATCACTGCTTTTAAAAAGCAATTGTATCACAGGATAAACTAAGCTGTGAGGGCATAAATTGGACATCAAATGTGGTTCTCACAGTACTTGGACATTTCACATGGGCAGCCAGTTTTTAAATTTGGGCACCTAAGTCTCAACATATTTAAAAATACAATTTTTTTTTTTTGCCGATCTTTCATATTGCTTAGAATGATATTTTTCCTTGAGTTCTAATAAAATGAGTTAAATAATTAATGCCACAATCCAATAACTGATTATAGAATTTTTTTCAAAATTGCGTGTAGCACTGTTCACATACTAAATCTTTTTGATTAATGATTTTTAAAGATGGCTTGTTACATCCATAATATAAAAAAGTAGAGAGATTTAAGCTACTGAAGTATAATTCTAAATACCTTTTATGAACAGTAATTCTTTTTATAAGCTTGATTCTTGATGTGTGTGTAGGAAATACTAACACGGAAGAAATATTCAAAAGAAACTGCAGATAGAAGCCTCCTCTTCCATACCCCCCTGAAATCTAGTTTATGTCCATAGGTGAATTGCTGCTGTGAAGCCACTGCAATTTGACTTTGTACAAAAAGGGTCATTGAACAGAAGGTCAGGCAGCTGGCCATTTCCATTTCAAAGATGCTATCAAAAGGGCAAGAGGCAGTTCATCCAGCAGCCCTTTAGCAAACAAGATTTTCTCCTTTCTCATTTATGATATTTTTTTATGCTAAAATAGTTTATAGGTTTCTGAGAGAAGGGCCTTGATTCATTTTCTTCGGAAAGAAAGTGGCCTAAGTGGAGCTTGGAAAGGACTTTGGTTCAAGAATTCATAGGAGCTTTTGAGTAATGAGGAGCCATTTGGTGTCCACTTATCAAGAGCCTGGCAGTAAGGCAATAAATCATTACAGGGGACTCTCTGCTTCAGCTGGGGACAATTGGAAAAGGTAGCTCTTTTATTACAAATTATGGCTTATCACCTCCTCAGTGGCAGGCCTCAGCTTTATGAATACTTGAGCTTATTAATCAAGATAAACCAAACAAGTTCAGAAAAGTTTGGGGTCCCACATGCCAACATGCCATCACGGGGGAAGCCCTGCAGGGTTTGCAGTGCCCCTGACAGCCAGAGGCACAATCCATCCCAACTGCCAGCTGCTGACAGCTCAAATGATACTGGTTCTTCTGGGACTAGAGAATTGCTTCTCACCAATGAGCAGCTAAAATTCACCCATTACAGCCATTAAAAATAGGCTGCTCCTCCCCCAGTGCTCAGTGTGCACCTGCAGAGTGGGACAGGAGCTCCAACCCTGCCTGGGCCAGCACCCTGAGAGAGCCCCTGCTCAGTGAGAGGGTGCCAGCTTCCTTGTCACTCAAAGAAAAAGAGTATCCTGCTCTCAGGGAAAGAATGCTTAAAACAATTTAGGTCCCATATTTTACTCTACTCACCATTTGGTTTGTGCCCAGCTCCACAGCCCAGCCCTTGGGAGGAGCAAAACACCAATGGGGACATTTCTGAAGAGCTAATTAACCAATCTTTCTCAACAAATCAGTGTGAAATTTTGGGGCTTTATTAGTTCTCTTTTTATTGATGGATAGAACAAAGGATGATTTATGGAGCAAATTTTGCAAGTGGGTCCCAACTGCAAACAGACTCCTGACCTGTGTTTGGGTTTGTACATGCAAAACAACTGATAAGAGCCCAAAACTCTAGTGAATCTTTGATCATGCTCCCAGCCCTTGCCATGTCAGAGATAACTGACTGAGCTCACAGCTTCCTCACCACCACAAATATTTTCAGAAACGTGTCAGTGTGCATTCAAAATATGTCATTTTAAAATGTTTATACAACATTGAGCTGAAAATCTATCGATATATCTGTGCTACACCAATACATCCTGATAATAAGAATGCTTCATCACAGCAGGTCAATATTTATTGGAATAAATCAACCCCTTGCCAATGTGGAAATGAAGGTGTCTGTTACCTGAAATTGGAAGAGTTGTATATTCAATTATAAAAACTAACAAATGAAGGCTTTAGCTATAATACAACATCACTCCATTGACTTGATGGAGCTGCATCAGTTTACATCAGATAAGTCTGATAGGTCTTAAAAGCCTTACTGGAATATCTGGAAAGGGCTTAGATGATCTTTACACAAGGTAGTTGTACAGGGCAGTGCAGCCAGATATGCAGCAGGCAGAGGAGTTCCCTGGCACCTGGCAGAGGAGGTGGCACTGAGCACCAGCACAGGGAGCAGCACTCCCACAGGTGAACACCTGCCCCCTCACCCCCTGCAGCCATGCCCTGACACCCAGGTGTGCAGGAACACCAGGGTTCTGTCTGGAGAGACCTCTGATGGGTGTAGAGGAAGCTCTGAGGCCCCAGAGGCAGGAGCTGCATGAACAGGAGGATCCTGGTGCTCTGGAAACCCCTTTCCCACCTGCTTTGAGAGCATTGCCAGCAGCACATCCCACTGCTGCCAGCGTGCAGCTGCATCCCTCAGTGCAGAGAGCAAGATCAGGGATGTGCTAACAGAGGGCTGGGGAGGACTGTGCAGAAAGAAATGAATAAATATTTTCTGTCATCCCTCCATAACTTCATCCCTGTTAACAATATTGATTGTGGAAAGTGAAGTATATAGTTTTAAATACAGATGTTGCGAGTCATAATTCAAATAAGGACATTTCAAACGTCTGAAGCACGGCAGTAGCAATCAGCAGTGCAGGGCCACTTGAAAATATGGTCATAACAGTCCTCTGAAAAGCATGAGGCAAATTGCCAGCTAAATAAGAACTAGAGGAGCACCATAGCCCACTGTGTTTTCCAGAATGGTCAGTTCTGAGTTGCTTCATTGCATCCTTTGGGGAAGGAAAAGCATTTCCCACTGGCAGATTTCTCCCATGCCCCTGCTCCACAAGCTCAGCTGCTCTGCCACTGCCTCCCAGGGCTCTGGAGCACAGGGATGCTGTGGAGCACAGGGATGTGGAGCACAGGGATGCTGTGGAGCACAGGGATGTGGAGCACAGGGATTCTGTGAGCACAGGGATGTGGAGCACAGGGATTCTGTGAGCACAGGGATGTGGAGCACAGGGATGCTGTGAGCACAGGGATGCTGTGAGCACAGGAATTCTGTGACCACAGGGATGTGGAGCACAGGGATTCTGTGAGCACAGGGATGTGGAGCACAGGGATTCTGTGAGCACAGGGATGTGGAGCACAGGGATGCTGTGAGCACAGGGATGCAGAGCCAGCAGCACTGCCTGCCCCCAAGGTGCCCTGCCCTGTGCCTCTAATGACACTGCTCTGCTCCTGGGCAGCAGCAGCAGCAGCTGATGCTGCTATTGTTTCTTTGATAATAATACAGATTTTAGACTTACCAGTCACGGAGACATTTTTCTTCCTCTCTTCTTAGTGCAGCATAAGCTACTTTGACACCCCAGGGACGGGCTTAGGCACAGCTCTGCCGTGGGTTTGGTGAACCTGTGACCCCTAGCACTGCTGTGGGCATGCAAGTGAATTCAGAGGGACCAAAGGTAACTCTGGGGCTCTGCATCTTCTGCTCATCAGCTCTGCTTCAGCATCACAGCTACACCTTGTGCCTTTAGGCTTAGCTCAGTTTCCACTTGCCAGAAGGGGAATGAATTAAAATGTTAAGATCTGCAAATGCAACTAGACCTTAAGGTGTAGCTTCCCCCACCAGACTGAAGGGTGGGCTCCTGTGGGATTGAAAACAGCAATTATAAAATGAACTGTGCAAAAAAAAACTGTGAAACAATGCATTAGCTCTCAGTTGGCTTTGAAAATGCTAGAATTTGTCCTCAGGTGTTTCAGAGGGGCCTCCAGTCAGCCCCAAGTTAGAATTCATTACCATAAGGGACATATGTTAGGCTTTTAGGTAAACCACTGACTCTTTCAGATTTTAAGGTACTGGGAACATCAGATTCTCACCTTGAAGCATAATAATGCTTTCTCCTTAAATTCAAACATGGTTTTTGTAACCATCAAAGTCAATGAGAGTTTTGTCAATAAGACCATGCTTATGTAAAAATACTACTGAAGAGGCAATCATTTTGAGGTTTTGTATTTTAAAAGTGTTAAACAAAGAGACCTTCCTTTCTACAAAGCAATAACATGTCAGAGAACTGCAGACTTATAACCCAAGGATCTATACCAAAAACCTGTAAAGGGAAAAGCTAACAAGAGGTTGTAAGAAAAGGTCGATGAAGCTGTACAAAAGGGTAAATATTCTGATGGTTTCCTCTCAGATACATTGATATTAGGTTCAGAAAGAATTCTCCAGGTATGTCTGGTGCTCAGTTTCCCAAGTAAATACTGCTTACTTCTGCTTTTAATTCAATACAAGGCCATTAGTAGAGGTCTGAGGAGTTTGGGAAAATTCACCTGAAATTTTCAATCTTTTCAGTGTGAATTCATGCAGGTTGCAGAGCTGCAACAACTGCTATTTCATTGTATAAAATGCTAAGATTAAACTTGACAGCAATTCCAGGGCACAAATCTTCAGCAGAGTGGTAGAGCAGCTATCTTCGACCTTTGGACCATCATAAATGGAGAAAGAGATGTTTGTCTGGAAGGGAGAAAGTGGTGTGCTTTTGGAGGCTCTTGCTGCTGTTATTGAGGCAGCTGTGCTCCTCCAGCTTTGGAGGATGCCTGCACAAAAACTTATGGAGGGAGAGAGCTGAGAAGAGCACCCCAATTAGACCTTTGGGGTGTATAAGCTGTACTGGGTTACCAGCAAGAGATGCCAAAAAGCAGCCACCAAAAAGGGCTGAGGAGTGATTTGGGCTAAGTGGACACCAGTATTAAGCCAAAGGTAAGAACTACCTCTGAGTTGTGCTTCAATGGGAGATTTTTAAGAGTCTTGAGGAGCTGGGCATAGAAAATATTAAGGAAACATAAAGGACCAGAGACTTCTAACTCAGCTTAGGGTTGAAGGAGGTCCAAGTTTGAGGGTATAAATGACAAAGGAATGTCTAAATCTGTAATATCCTCTGCAATCTTCTTTTTCATCCCATAGCTGAGAAGCTACTGGTAATGTTTTACTTGTGCTAAACCAAACCTCATCATATCTATCCTGGTCCTCTCCTCCTTTGCTCTCCAAGAGGCACTCATGTTCCTGTCTGACTGCTCAGCATCTAGGCACTTTTACCCACTAACTCTGCTCAGGAGAGTGATGAAGCTGTGTTTTCAGTCAGCTTCAGAGCATCCCCCTGGTAGGAACACATTTTTCTTGGGTGCTGTGTTCATGTCCCCATGCTCACTGCCATCTCCTCTTGCTGTCACAGTGGTGCTGCCATCACTGATCTATGACTATGCTGTGATTTAAGGGGTTTCCAAAGCCCCATAGATGGAGCCAGGCAACTAAAATGGAAAAAAAAAAAAAAATAAAAATAAAAAAACTTCAGCAATTTTGCTGCTTTTGCAAGGAGAGAGTGTGGAGAAACATTGTTCACTTGATGGAAGTAAGGCCAAGATAGACAAAACAAAGCTGCAGCCTAAAAAATCCACAGAGTTTAGTACAGGTGGCATTCACCAAGGGCAGGATGCCTTTGTCACCTGAAGGGAGAAAGCAAAGCAAACTAGTTAAGTGGATTTAAGGCTGAATTTTGCCACCAGAGAAGCCATAACCTGGTACCTTGTATTCCTGTAAATTCTATGAGTTTTGAAACTGGTGAATTTGAAACTTCCCTAATAATGCAGAAAACATTTTGCATGGTGCTAATGACTGCTGTAATATCACAGTTAAAATAAATAATTGGCACTTTTAAAAACACTATTTTATTTCAACTGTGTTCTTATTATTCAGATATTTCTATGTCTATTCTATGGAATAGACATATTTTCTTTTGACACATTTACAAGTCAGGTTCAAAATGTACCATTACAAAGTATGGTCAGTTGCATTAAAATTATAATTTAAAAATTACTTTTTATCCTGACATGAAAAATTTAAAGCTGATACCATAGAACAAAGTACTTTAACCTACTGGGTAAAAGGAAAGCTATGTTTTATTTTAAAAGTGAATTATTTTTCAGGAGTTTATTTTATAATGGTATAATGACATTAGTGGACCCTTAACCAGAAAATTAGTCCTCACAGTTAATTAGCTCTTAGAGGGAATTTTGCACACCCACAGTATGAATTATAATTGTTTTTTTCTGAGTTCACAATGAGGACATCAGAGAGGAAGCAGCACCCCCCAAAAGCTGTGTGAGAGGCCTGCCTGCCCTGGCAGCAGCTCTGGGGGTGCTGGGGACTGTCCCCACCCTGCTCCTCACACTGCATCCCTCCCTCTGCTGCACTGCACTGCAGGCAGGACCAGCCAAACCCCCCAGGTCAGGGCTTTCCTCTGTGCACCAACTGAAAAAAATAAGAGATTCTGCTTTGAAAAGGTTGCACAAGGTTAATTGTGAAAGGATTCAGTGTGGGTAACATGAGTTGGAGGAGTCTTTCTCCTAGAAAGCCGTGAGGTTATAGAAATTGGGAGAGGATTGGGATGGATGCAACTTCAAAACCATGACCAGGAAAGCCATGTGAGCCAAATGTTCTCCAAGAGGAGACACCACAGCCCAGGGAATGCAGAAAGCCAGAAGAGGGTGCTACGATATCTAATTATCCAGAGAAGTTATTGAAATTAGTTTAAATATTTCTCTGGTGGGGCTGTGGAACCCCCCATCTGCCATGCACACAGCACTGGCTCCTGATGGCACCACTAAATCCAGTTCCCTCCTGGGCTGGTGTGGGACACATTACTGGGCTGCTGCACTTTGTGCTGGAGCCTGCACCCAAGGGAAGAAAATGCAGGATGAATTTGCCACACTGAGAGCTGAAATCTGAGGGGAGAACAGCTCTCTGAGCCTCATCACTCCCCTGGCCACCACTGCCTGCCCCACACCACTTGTAGCCTTCACTGCACCAATGGTTCCAGCATTTGGAGGTGAGGTCTGGGGGGAGGCAGGGGACTCCTGCTTGGTTGCTGTATTTTTGCTTGTCATGTAGTGTTATCTCCAGGTGGTTATTGCTCATACTAGCAGTGCAGTTGCAGGAATGCTGTGGTGTACTGGCCACAGTCCAGGTGATGTCAGAAATGGCTGCTTTGCATCTCATGACCCATTTAACTCATCTAATTTAAACCTCTACCTGACCAAAATGCCATAAAATGTACTCATAAGACTTGTATTGTTCATCACTTTAGAAAGTGCCAAATACAGGAGGTGGGACAAGTCCCTTTGCAGACAGGGAATTATATTTCCCTGCTGCCAACCAGGAAGGTGCAAGAAAGGACAAAGAGCCCTGGTCCCAATGATGACATGACACAAAAACTAAAGTCAGGTGCATTTATAAATAGTTTCTGTAGGTGCAGGTTTAAGGTTTCTCTTCTCTGGGACACTGCAGAGAGAGTTGTTGTCCACTGGGCACCTGAACTCTACGGTCTGTGAACAGGAAACATGGCAAATAAAATAATCACACAACCAGTCCAATATTGCCACTGCTGTTAGTAAGAGCCTGTAAGCTGCTGAGACCACAACCAGTGTTACAGAAACATGAGGAGAAGCCATGATTTCCTGTCCTCAGGAGCTTTGCCACAGGGATAGAGCAAGTCAGGCACGAGATGTAGCCTAATATTGTTTGCATGCCAGAAGCCTCTGTGCAGTAATTACAGATGCCTGGATGTCATAACTATTAAGAGCTGTCAGCGTGTCCATTACAGTTCCCCTGAGCATGGAGTGAGCCCCAGATGCCCCAAGGCTTGTGCAGGTTGAGGCTGCATCCCTCAGCTGCATCAGTTTGGCCACCCACATGTTCCTGAGGCACCCAGGGTAGGAGCCACTCTGCACCAAGGAGAGAAAGAAAGGATGCTCCAAACTCCATTTTAATGCTGCACTCAGCTCTTGCAGACCTTGGAACAAATCCTAACCAGGAGACATTTCCAGAGGACAAGAGTATGATATTCAAGGTGTCAAATTAAATCCCAGGTGCTCAGTCTGAGAACTCAAGCTGCTTCCATCACACAAGCCAAGTAGCAATCTGCAGCAGTTTCCAAATGGAGCAGGTCACAGAGCAGCAGTGGAAATTGATGGGAAATATTTTTAAAGCTTACACGTTTTTCCCTAATTTTTTACAAAGTTATGGAGTTTAGAATTTTTAAGAAAAAATGTAATTTTCTATCACCATTTTTGGAAATAATTCTAGCAGTGAAAAGTGTTATTGGAACATGGAACACTGTGCCATGTTTTTATGCCAGTTATTATGTAAGCAGGAGATTTGGAGACACAGGGTGAAAATAGAATGTTTTTTCTTGTAGGACATCGTGTTTCTGTTCCCATTCTCTTGTAGCTCACACTTGAGTAAGTGTGATTTAATGCATACTACCCTATAAAGATATTCTTTTAGGCCATATGTTAAAATGGATTTATAAAAAAAAGAATCTGATTTGTTGTTCTTGGTCTGTTTGTTCCTCCTGTGGGCCTAAATACAGCTTTCTCTCCATGGTGATTGACACTGATTGCAAAGCTAGTCAGTAGAACAAAATGTTACAATACTAGGGCAATATGTGGCAAATAAGATGCTACTGAAGCTAGAAAATATGTTAAATACCATGGAGACATAAAAAGAAACTCCATAACCTTTTCCCTTCTGGTCCATAGGGGAGACACAAGCCTGGCACAAACCTCAGGAGTCTCTTCAGCATTGCTCAAGCACCACATCAAGTCCAGCATTCACTGCACCCCAGCAGAATTTCTTGTAATCTGGGGGAACCTGCTTTCATTACTCACAAGTGCAAAATTAATAGGAAAATTAGGAGCTCTTAACCAAAAGGTATCAACCTGAAACTGCAAAAACACTAATTGGTTAAGAGAAAATCAAATATTAGAAATTCCTTTTGGATTGCCCAGGGAGAAGCGCGTGTGGGGAGTTGTTTGTGTTCTGAAATGCCATGTTATTTTAGGGGAGATTATTTATTTGTCATCAGTCAACAGCTGCCTCAGCAGCATGACTTGCATTTGTGAGCAGTTTGCTGCATCAGGATCTGAGCCCTGGCATTTGCTGAGGCCATTCCTGGTCCAAAGCTGTGAAGTGGGGGGACAGCCACCCTGCCATGTTTCCCATGAAACGCTGGCCCCTGGGTCTGAGAGCTGTTGGGTGATGCCAGCACATGGGAGGGTATCAGCACTTTTCCAGTGCCTGCTCTCTGCAGGCTCCACGCAGGGAATTGAGAGGCCAAGACATCCTGCAAGTGTCCATTTCACCTCAGCCTAATTGGCTGTGGCCTTTCAATCAGGCACTTCATGAAGACACTTAGGAGTGTGCCTGCTGCTCTTCTGCATGGGCAAACTGGAGATGATTTGAGGCACAAGTTCAGAAGGGATGGGCCACCCCACTGCCATAATCATCCCTCATCCATCACCACCTTCAGCGTGGATGCAGAAAGGCTGGAGGGCAGCTAACAAGACTTTGTCAGTAAAAAGCTGGAGCTGAGGGTATCACAAGTGTTAAAACACTCTATTTACTATATGTGAAGGTAAAGCAATCTATATCCCAATCCTGGAGTCATCTGAGGCTCACAGTTTGCTGACAAATGTGGATGGACAGATATGTAAAGATGATGCGTCATGAGCTCTGCTGATGAGTTTACAGCAGAAGCCTCTGAATTCACATCAAATGTGTCAAAGGGTGACAGAACTACATCACACAAACCCTGGCAGTTTAATTTGGTGTCAGCTATTAGTGTTGACTTTCAGCACTATTGCTGCTCAGTGTTTCTGCCAGCAAGGTGACACAGCCTCCAGATTGCTAAATTTCTTTGTTGTAAGAAATAGGGTTTGCTCACTGCACAGTAGTCCTCTAATAGAGGAAATCCAGAAGGTCAGAAAACTATTTTTCCAGGCTGCAGCACTCCATTTTGTGACCCAGGCTTTTCATTACATTATTTTTGGTTAAGTATTCGATTGTGTCGCTACACGAGGAAAATATCTGTGTCTTGGGTTTTTTAATTTTTCTCAGTTGTTTGGAAAGGTCTTATTCATGTTATGGGCTCTGCTCAGGGATGCTGGAATTTACCAGATGTACTGAATGACTGTGGAAGTGTGGAAGGATTTGAGAACTGAGTTTTCCAATCAAAATATTTTTCAAGGCAAAATGTTGGTTTAATGTGTTTTGCTTATCACACTTCCTCAGAAAATGGTTTGGGAGTCTGTCAGTAGACCCAAAATGGAATTCCCTTTCTTCTATCTCTTCTAAGCTATTGTTGATAACCTTGCAAAGAATTGGGGGGGAAAAAAATAAAGGAATAAAGTGGAGTAAAAGGAAGACAAGTGGGAGAACAAAAGCTACACTACTTGAAAGCAGGAAAGGTTTTATGGGAATTGCACCCAAACCCAAAATATTTCAAAATGTGTCATGTACAACAGTTTCCTTTAGCAACAGAATAGGGTGGGCAAAAAGAGCAGTTGTGTCTTCTAGAAAGACTTTCAATGGTATCTGGTTGTATTTGTGTAAAAATGCCCAGTGTGAGCACAGACAGACCCAGCCCCAGCCCCAGCTCTGGGAGTGCCTGCTGGGCTCCCAAAGATGGAGATGAGAAAATACAGCTCCCATTGCAGGGACAGTGTTTAATACACACTCTCTATCATTCAGCAGCCCAAGTTTAAGCAGCACATAAGCCACTTTGACACAGCAATATATCATTCAAAAACAAAACCTGTGCACTCTGCACCAGGCATGGGTGGATAGATAGCTCATCAGAGGGGGAGAGAGTCTTTCATCAGCTGCCTTTCACCGGGTGATGACAATAATCATTTCAACACAGAGTACACAACCCAGAGTGATGAAGGCAGCAGAACACATCTGGCCTGATCTCTTTAATACCGAATATTTTAAAAACCCGAGAACATTTGTCGGCGTGGCTCAACACAATGCCTGAGCCAGAGGAGAAGCAGTTACATTTATTAAAAGAAGAGCCAAGAAAAAGGAAGACAAACTGTTAGTGACAGAAAAGCACAGTACGTGCTGCATCTAGTTCTGACCGTGCTAGTAACTTCACACTGGGGATGTTATAAGGTCAAAAAAATTTTACAGCTTCGAGCATCTGATCCAAAACTGCCCAAAGTCAATTCATTGCAGTTCCATGTATGTCAGTAAGCTTTGGCTTGGGACTCTGTAGTTACATCAACTGTGTGCTGCTCTACACAGCAATATTCAGTCCTGAGATTGTGCTTGTCCTCAGGGTACAGCACAAAGCTGGATAAAAGTGCCCAGCATCACTCCAAAGGGTCCCCAGGTGGGAATGGATGCACAGCAGTGAACTTGATTAACCAAGGCCACCCAGCAGACTCAGGGCCAAGCCACATCTGGCAACAGGAAAACTCTAAGCCCTTAGGTAGCATTCAAGTATATTTGGGTTGTTTCCAGCCCCAAAGCCACCTGCCAGATCTGGGGGAGGCTTTGCCAAGTGTTGTGTTATTTGCTGGCAGCTCACAAGTCCCATACATGTGCAATCCCATGGGAGAACTTCACATGGATGCCTCCCAGGTTGAGGGATATTTTTGGTCTAGAGCTCAAGGACTGTTTTCTGCTTGTCCACTCCCATTCAACCAGCACACATGATAAGGAAATAAAGACATCTTCCATCTTCTGTGCTAGCCCATAAAGGGCTAGGAGTATGGGAGAAAAGGCTGTGTGATGGGACACAGAGGTATGTGCTTTCTCTGCCATCCAGAGCCTCTGATATTCAGGGGGAAGGAGCCTATCAAGGGCAGGAGATCATTTCTGAGCATCTGAAGGAGCCTGAATGGGTGCCCACACACAGCTACCTTGACATATTTTTTCTTTCATGTGAGGTACAAACGATGTCCAAAAAAAACCTGTTTGCATTCAAGTCAAATGTAATGGGTGTAATTCAGACTCTTGATGGTCCTCCAGCAAGTAGGAGAACCTCAGCGAGTCTAGAGATAAAGCCCTAAAATAGAGCAAAATTATGTATTTGAGTTTTTCCAACGATTTTTACTGTATCATCTATGTACAAACCAGCTCTCTGCTCAGCAGCAGGAGTTTTTAATTTTCTGTATTTGAGACAGTGCCTTTATTAAAAGCCCTCTGCACAGTTAAAGATGGATTAAAAATGGATTAAAAATGAATTTAAAATGAATTTGTATATTAACATGTTGGTCAGGAAAGAAAAAAAAAGAGATGGAGAAGGGTATAATAAACAAGATAATATGAAGAAACAAAGCTAATTGCCAGCCTGGGAGAGCCATGCAGCACATTCCTAGTAAGCTGTCTGTCTTAAACCCTCTGGATCAAAAAGTGATTAATCCTACAGACAAATGTAGCCTTGATGGTAGAGATACTTAAAATCCCCTAAACAGAGCAGTGCAGTGTTATACTTACCATTCTGAAGGCCTCAATTAAAGGGTCTTTAACTTCAGCCTTTCCCATTATGTTCCCTGATGTACCAGGAAGCCCCCTCCTCGTGGCAATCTACTGTGAGCCTCAAAAAATGCCTGATGCCAAGGTTTTCTGGAAAATAGCTTTAAAAAAAAATATATAATAAAAGCTGCTTTTCTGTTCAAAAAATACAGATAGCTTTTTGGCTGTCTCTGCTGGGTTATTTTATTCAGCACATCTCCAATCTGGCTTATAATGCATTGTGTTAAGTGAGTCCTTTTAGGGTCATCACTGCACCACTGGTGCAATGCACTAAAAGGCTTTAAAAACACATCACACTAAAAGTATGGGTGCTAGAAAGTGCTCTTGGCACTATTTGGCAAAGGGAGGGGCAGCCTTTATCAAAGCCAGGCAGCAGTTAAACTGTTTGCTGCCCTGCCAAACGCCAGGCAGGGCTTTCAGCATGGCACAGCACACCTGGGCAAGCTGCAGCCAGGCTGGGGCAGGGAGGGTGACCTGCAGCACTGCTGCTCCTCCCCACTGCAGTCCTGCAGGGGCAGCTCCAGGGAGGGTGTTTGCTGCTGGCTCCAGGCTCTTTTGGATGCCTCTCAGTTATTCTCAGTGCTAAAGAAACGCTCAAAACAAACCTGCTAATACAGAGAGTGAAAACAGAAATTTGAGGGAAGTCTAAGAGAGCACCTTCATTGATTGAAAAATTAGGATGGGAACTACATGGCTGTGCTGGGGCCTCTCAGAAATATAAGGCTCATATGTCCAAGTTCAGGGGACTTGAGTAAACAGGCACAAAAATGGGGAGACTGAACCCCATGTATTGGATGCAAACGTGAGAGGTAATCAGTGTGAAACACATGTATCATTCAAATGCTTTGCTCCATTTGCCACCTGAAACCAGAGTTGTGATTCTCACAGATAAGATCCCTGCTATGTGCAGTGCAAGACCTGAAGTTCCCTGCAGCACTGTGCTATCTCATGTCCCAAGCACTGCTCATCTACTGAACCAGCCAGAAAAGACAGAGCATCCCAGGGGAGGAGGGCAGGCACTGAATACCTTCCTGACCCCTACAGTTGCTCATTTTATGCCGTGAAACATGAAATTTGATTACTCTTATCATTAGCTTAGCTCACATAGCTACAAATGTTATTAGTAGCCATAAAATTATTGAGGCCCTTTTAAAATCCATTTTTAAAGAGTGTGTGACATGTATTAGCAGATCTGAAACCCTGATTTCAAATACCCTCACTTGAACATCAGAAACAAAATGTCGAGCTAAGCAACAGTGACAGGGCTTGAGATGTGCTAATGAAGAGTGGTGCCATTGCCTAAGAGAAACATTACACATTATTAACACATTAGCCCACTAAGGCACTGTGCCAGCTGTAATAAGCAACCAATTTGGCATGCTAACTTAGATACACAGGACCATTCAGAAAATCTTCATTCTTTTTTTCTCTCCTCGGTGACAAACACGTGCTGCAACCTGTTCCCATCTCACTAATGCCCCAAAAATCTCTGCTTAGCTGGGCCCTAATTCCTGTGCACGTTTGGTCACTACACTATTAATACTTTGACACCAATCTTTCTGATGTGAGGTCCAGTTCACAAATTGGCTACATATATTATCTGTGCATGGGAGTGTGGGAGGGATAAATCATATTCATTATTCACATTCATGAAATTCCAAACACATGGGAAGTACTGATGGTGTCCTTGGGGAGCAAGAAACAGCTTGTCAGAGATATCCAAGTAAAAGGGGTGCAAAATCAATTATGAAAGGAGGTGTTTCCTGCTCTAACAAGCTAATTACTGTACATCAAGTCACAAAAGGAAAACTGATGCTTTTTATTTTTTTAATGGAGGTGCTGTCAGATTAAATCAACTTGGAAGGACGACTGGGTTTAATGTATTCCCTCAGCTGATGCTCTCTTTAACACATTTACATATGCAAACATGTTAATATTCTGTCAGAATCCATGAAATAGGGCTAGCAGGGCAGAACCTAACAAAACAGTTACATGACCCTGCTCCTGCAGCTTATTTACGTCATTTACATACTGGTAACTCCAGCTCACACTGAGAGTGATTGGCTTGGGAGTCACCACTGTGAGAGCAGGAGCATCTCAAGAGGGAAATGACACATCCCTGCTGCTGGAAAGATCCATTTTAGGAGACAAACCAAACGCATAAATTGCTAATGAACTATCCCTTCCTGTCCAGCACAGCCAGCAAAATTGCAGATGGTTGATTCCTCCTGGGATAATAGGTGAAGCTGGGGTATTCGTTAGATGGCTTCCAGGTTATCTGCCAGGAGCAAACAGCCATCTCAGGCTTCCTTTTCCACAGCAGGAATCTGAGCAGGGACTGTTTGCTGCCCACCTCTCCAGCCCCTCGGGCAGCCTGTACCCATCGGGGCTCGCTGGCTTTTCTCAGGGCTCCTGCCCCTGTGCTTGTCCAGGAGAACCCAGTGGTTCTCTGCATCCCTATATCCATTTCTCCATCTGTCTCTGCCTTTTCCTACAGACCCACAAGCCTGCAAAAGCTTGCAGTCAGCAAAAGCTCCCTGAGCACACAAACCTTCACGCTGGGCAGTGATGCTCACCTGTGTTAGGGGTCGAGGCACTAATGTTTCCATTCACTGCTCTCCAAAAGATTAATTGTTTTCATGCAACCATCTGCACTGGAGGCCAGGGGTTACACCCTGCCCACAAGGATCCCATGTATGAGCAAATACCCAGAGAGCAGTGTACAGATGAAGGCTTGCACTGCTCAGCACCCAGCTGCTTCCCCAGCACGATGCTCTGCAGCACCAAGCAGGGCAGGTTTGCACTGCCTGAAGTGCCCAGAGCCCCTGCCCCAGGCACCAGCCAGCTCCTGCCTCTACCAGCAGCACCAGCAGTGCCAGGGCTGCAGGACCACCAACAGGTCACATCAGCACAGGCACCCCCAGGACAGAAACAAACCCAGCCTCAGGTCTCAGTATCTCATCAGAGTGGGCTTGCAGAAAGCAGCTTCAGTGCCTGACAAACAGCTTCCAAGGGAAGGGCACAGGCTGAGCTCTGGCCAGCTGCAGCTCTGCTGGCCAGCCTCTGCAGGCTCCAGCAGGATGGCTGCACCCAGCTGTGTCAATCTGTTCCCACCTCCCAGCTGACTGTAGCTGAAAGACAGATGACCTGTTATATATTTTCTTACTTTTAACTATTCCCACATGATCAGAGTTTTTCTGAGGTATAGATAATAGGTACACTCTTGAAGTCTTTATCAGGGCCAGGTTGTCACTGGTCCCTACAGCACCAGGTGTACTGGGGAAGATTAGAAAGAGTAATCAGAATTCCATTTGTTCAAAGCAAAGGCAGAAGAAATTTCTATGCTTAGACGTGGTAACAAGCTGCTTTCCATTGTAGTCAATGTGCAAAGCCTGTTTTAAAAGAGCAGGAGCATCTCCCATTGCACACCATACACCTGCAGAGCCAGCCAGGAGAGAAGGTTGTATTTTTCAGGAGGTGTTTCAGCTTGGACACTGTCACATTGCTCCTTCAAAAGAGAAATGTAATCACACTCTTTACTCAAGCAAAACTACCAGCATAGCTCCACCTAAATGCAAGGGGAGTAAGGATTCAAACCCTGGTCCAAGGTGGCCCAAACACCCATTTTATTTGCCTGTTGTCTTCTCTCCTACTGAGTAAGCATAGACAATGCTAGGAAAACCATGTAATTCATAAAATGGATTCATATCATTGAAGCTGTTCAGCTCTTTCTTGGGGAAAATGCACAACCTGTGTCTTACACTCAGATGGATTCACTCACTTGTGGAATTTATCCCTTGATACCATTTTCTGACACAGGCTTTCCTTCACACACACATCTGCAGACAGCAATTTCCTATTACAGATGCTGCCCATCACCTCCATGTTCCTTTCTTCCACCCACAAGGAATTCAGATGTAGGCAGTTCAGAGCAAACAGGGACAGCCAAGGGAAGTCTGGCCCCAACTCCCCTGTGATTTAGCACAGACCCAGAAGCCCCTGATGGAGAGGGCAGAGTCCAGCCAGCAGTCCTGGCCAGCACACTGTGCCTGGGGCCAAAGGCAGGCTGTACAGCAGAGCCCTTTTCTCCAGACTCCATCTCCCTGTGCTCCTGGCAGTGCTCTGCACAAACAGCAGTGGTGATGCTGTTAATGATGAGAGGCACTCCCCACAGGGAGGTGGGGTGGCTGAAACCTCAAAAAATTCACCCTGGAGCAGCATGCATGCTTGCAGGCAGATGGGAGCTGATGCTGTCAGATGCACTGTGCAAGGGCAAGGGGGAAGCAGAGATTGAAGAGATGTAAACAGCAGGGTGTGTCAAACCCTGCCTTGCCACAAAAGGTCCCCTTGCTCTTTCATGGCTGGAGGAGATGGCTTGGGCCTCTGGGAGCTCTCTAAAGAGCTTGCATTGGCCTCACTTGCTGAGATGCACTCTCCAGTGGAGCCTGTCCCCTCGATAAAGGAGAAAATGGAGAAGATAGAGACATCTGCTGGGAAGCTGTCAGGTTTATTAGATACATGCAGGTTTGGGGACGGAGCACCTAGAGGATCTCAAGGAATCTGAGCTCAAAGAAATAAAGGCAACTTCAAAAGGCACGACCAGACCAGCAGAATCACTTAACAACAGTAATTTTTTTCTGGAAATACGATTGAAAACACCTGAGAAACAAATCGGGATTCAGCCAATCCCCCTGCCTGGAATTGCAGCTGCTATTGATTCTGGGCACTAGATCTTAGGAAAGCTCCTCTGTAAACTCCTGACACTGGCCATCACAAGTGATCCCAGATGTGAAAGGATTTATGGGATCCCCACACCTTAAAATATGCACAGATTAAAGACTGTGCTAGTTCTAAAGCTAGAGGGAGATAGTGCTGGCTCCCCCTCCCCTCAGGGCCAGGTGCCACAGAGGTGTCACAGAGGTGCCACTGGCTGGCAGGGGCAGAGGGGGCTCACTCTGGGGACCGGGAGCCATGGCAGCTCATGGAGATGGAAAAACACATCTACAAACCCTCTGTAGTAATCCATCTGAGATGAGTTACTGTCTCTATCAGGAAATCTGGTACAAATCACAAGTCAGTGGTTTGCTGTTAATAATCCTTACCCAGGAGAGCCCTTGCTCATGACTTGAACTACCTTGCCAGGGCACACCTTTGTCACTGGCTGGAGGAGAACAGGTTCTGACAGGGTGCTGTAACACACTCGAGTTCCTGCATGCTCCACACCAGCAACTTTTCCTTAAATTTCATCTCACAACTCTCACCCAGGGATCCCAAGGCAGAAATGGGGAGGCCAAAGGATGGGAACAGTACTTGGAGATTTTGCAAAGAATAAGGCAAGCTGGTCCACCTTCCACCCATCCCAGTGTCCCTAATACCAGGGAAAAAAAATTGTATTGACTCAAGTCAGGAGGAGATCAGCCCTTTGTGCCACCAAAATGGATGAGGCTGCTCTCAGTGGTAAATACCAGGTCAGCTGCATTCAGAGAAGGCAGTTTTTCTTCTGTGGTAAAAGACAGAAGTGTCTCCTCACTGTGTATACCTGTCAGTGTCACAGCAAACAGCAGCATCACCAGAAGGCAGGTTGGTGCAATATAATTTTATTCTTATTGTTATTTAACAAAACAGTAGTCTTAAAAGTAAAGAAAATAAAATCTACCTGATTGGAAAGCTGAGTGTGTGGCAGCTGGTGGGGTTTGATTTTGGGCAGAGAACAGAGCAAAGCAAGCTGCCAGCTTATGTTCACACACAACTCTGAATCATCTGTGAGGGCTCAAAACTAATGATCAATATGTTGTCTGTTGTGGTAAACAGACATTTTTAAAAGATTCTTGCTTCATAGTCCACAGGAGAATTTGATTTCCATGCCTATTAAATAATGATAGATTTTATGACAGCAAATGTAAGATCTGTCATGTGACTGGGATCAACTTTTGCTGATAATCCAATATCTGACCCTATAGCAAACTAGTGTTTCATATCTCCAGTGCAGCACCCTGCTTTTACACCCTGATGGGCTGCACTGTCCCTCCTCCAGGACCTCACCACTCTGCTGCCAGCTTGTCCTGAGCAAGGGAGAAAGAGAAAGCACAAAAATACCAACATTCCCTGTGTTTCTAAATAACTGAGGGATGAGGGAAACCACACAGATTTGCAGGATCATTGCAGGTGAGATATCATCTCCTGTTCCTGTGTAGGGATTTTAATGTAGGGATTGATGCCATGTTCCTGTGCATGCTCAAATAATGACACCCGTGGCTGTTCTCATATTTTCTTGCCACATCTAGCACAGTAGAGCCTTTGCCTTATCATGCCCTGCTCTGTGCTTGGTCAGGGGCTGTCAGGAGGGATGTGAGCTCACAGTGTGCACTGTGCCTGCCCCAGGGATGTACCAATGCACCAGGGCACTCTTCTTTAGAGGAGAACTTCACTTTTTGCTGGCAGGTGAGGGACTGAGTCAGCATGAGAAACAGATATCCTAAACTTCACATTAACAAATCAACAGAGCTCAGAAACAAAGGCAGCTTCCCAAGACCTACAGCATCATGTGAGTGGCATTGCTGCCACACAAATGCCTTAAAGACGCCAGACCAAGCCCCACATGAGCTGTTTGGAGCACCACAAACCCCTGCACTACTCTGGGTGACATTTTCTTTTGCTTCTACAGCCTCTAAGGTGAATAACTTGCAAGACTGTTACAGACAAGAGTTTCAAAGAGCTGCTCGAGCTCTTCAGAAAAACAGAGCTCTGTGACCATTAATAAATACATGTGATGTGTTACAGTGTTGAAAGAGAAAATTACTCTCCTTCAGCAGCAAACAGCAAGCATATCAAATATGAAAATCTACCAAACATACCAAATGGGGTATACAATCTGTCCTTGAAATGAAGGACACGGGGAGTTCACTTGCTAGGTATAATCCCAATGAAATTATAAATATTGTGGGTTTTCATGAGACAGAGGAATTTGTTTTCATTGAAAGAGAATGAAAACTCATTTTTCATTGCCTTGATCCAAAGTCAGAAATCTCTCCATCTCTGAATATATGTGAAATCTGCTCCAGACAGAGCAGCCCAATGTCAGATAATGTGGCCAGAGACCTCTGATTTGGGGCACCATGTCAGCATCCTCCTAAGCAGGAGTCACAGCTCAATTTCTGCCTCAGCTTAGCTTCTTAACACACCCAAAACAAGAAGGAAGGCTCTCAGGGAGACTCTTCAAAATGAGTCAAACGTGACAAGACCCCCTTTTGGACCCTCAGAGCTCCCCTGGGGGAGGAATGAGATGCTCAGATTGCCCTAGCCACTTCTGGGGCAAACATTTACTTTAGATTAAGTGGCATGTAAAGAAGAGAGAAGCCCTCTCTGGCTGGCTGCTAGGGTTGATAGTTAAATATTTATAATGTCCAAATTAGCATAGTGGAAACTCAATTCATCAATTTGTTCGGGTCTGCGTGCAGGCAGGAGCGGGGGTGTCAGCCCTGCGGGGTGCAGCCGTGGGTGGGCAGGGCTGTGTGTGCCCCCGGGGCTGCAGCGTGGCTGCTGCCGCTGCAGGATTGCTGCCCTGCCCGTCCCTTTCCTGGGGCTCAGGGGGTGGTCCTGCTGCGGGCAGAGCTGCGGGGATCCCTCCTCTCCCCCAAACCCACCTGCCTGGGGGGGCAGCCCCTGACTAGAGGGGAGCTGTGGGGAGCAGCCTGGTCATGCTGCACCAGCCCGGGGCTACCCGGGTGGGGGCTGGAGAGGGGAGGGGGCTGCCCTGGGAGGGTTAAGGCTTTTCAGGCCAAAATCCCCCAACAGAAGGCAGGGTCAGCCTCGGAGCTGAAATCTAAGTGCTAATGACTGATGCCCTTCACCCCTCCGCTGCCTCCAAAGGCGAGTGCCCTGGATGAGCCGGGGCCGGAGAGCATTTAACATTTGAACTTCTTCTCGCCGGCGAGGCAGCAGGCCGTTGTGCGCGGGGTCGCTGACCCCCAGCCCCGCTCCCCCCAGCCCCTCAGCTGCCTCCCAGCCCTAATTGAATGACAGATGGTCAGCGGCAGGGAGAGGGCAGGAGCGCCGGGGGCATGGGGCCCTGCTCCTGCCCACGCACCCCCCTCGCCCGCCGCCCTGGAGGCTGCGGGCACCCCGGCCCCGCAGCCACACACCTGGGGGACACGGGACAGGCACCCCGGCCCCGCAGCCACACACCTGGGGGACACGGGACAGGCACCCCGGCCCCGCAGCCACACACCTGGGGGACACGGGACAGGCACCCCGGCCCCGCAGCCACACACCCGGGGGACACGGGACAGGCACCCCGGCCCCGCAGCCACACACCCGGGGGACACGGGACAGGCACCCCGGCCCCGCAGCCACACACCCGGGGGACACGGGACAGACACCCCGACCCCGCAGCCACACACCTGGGGGACACGGGGCTGGCACCCCGGCCCCGCAGCCACACACCCGGGGACACGGCACCCCGACCCCGGCCACACACCCGGGGACCAGGCACCCCGGCCCCGCAGCCACACACCTGGGGACACGGGGCTGGCACCCCGACCCCGCAGCCACACACCCGGGACCGGGACAGGCACTCCGGCCCTTCAGCCACGCACCCGGGGACACGGGACAGGCACCCCGGCCCCGCAGCCACACACCCGGGGGACGCGGGGCTGGGCTCGGCTGCTGCGCTGGGGACACCTCGGGAGCAGCTCACGCCAGCCTGATTCCAGCCAGCACCTCGCCAGTCCTCCTCACCCCTCTGCCACACGACTAAACATCACTAAATCCATGCAGACCTGACCAGTACAGCGCGCCCAAGGCCTCCCGCTCCTCCTGGCAGTTCCGGAGCAGAGGAAGGAGCTGGGCTGGGCTGCCAGGGCTCCGTGGGGACATGGAGCAGCCACAGGGAGCCTGGGCAGGGCAGGGCAGGCACAGCTGTGCGCGGCCCCTTCCCCTGCGTGAGCCCCCGTGGTGTCCGTGCCTCTAGCCGGGGTTCTGGCCGTGTCCTGCCCTGGGAGGAGGATGCCACAGGTGACAGGAAGGGCCTTCCCGCAACCTCCAAGGGCTCTGTGGAAATGGTGCTGGCTGGGGCCAGTCTGGCCCTGGCGCTGCCCGCAGCGCTGCCCGCCCCAGGCAGAGCTGGGAGCCCTGGGCGAGCAGAGGCTGTGCCGGCGCAGCCCCCGCGCCCCCCGCTGCAGCCCGCTGTCCCTTTAACGGAGAGCCGTGATTCCCACAATTACTGGGATTACAAGGAAAGGGTTATCGATTTGCAGCCTGCTCTGTGTGATCAGCGCCTGGGCGCCCCCCCCCCCCACCCCCAGCCCACCTATCCTACTGTAAGCACGAAACCATTTATAAATGTTTTATTTCACTGATCGCCTCACCCTTGCTGCATAATAATAACCCCAGCAGCACGGCGATATATTCTCTCCACTCCCCCTCTCCCCGTGCCCGCAGCCTGCAAAAGGCACCAACGTGATATGCAGCAGTCCCTGATTTGTGTGTATGTTTTAATTACCGCCGGAGAAACCTGTACACAAGCATAAAAAAGGGTGAGGGAAAGGGAGAGCAGGCCCAGACGGCGGAGGCAATGGCAGCCTAATGCACCGCTGGCTGACAGCGACTTCCGCTCAGGCACCTTCTCCAGATCGAACCCTTCGATTGTAACTGAAACAATTTGCATACTGATTCCTCTCATAGCCTCCCGATCCATAACCAGCCAGGCAGCTATTCAAATGCAAGTAGCATCCCTAAATGCAAGGCTAGACTGACCAAAATGCGCTGTCCTACAAGCAGGAGGAGAAGAAAAACCCCTTGATTATTATTTCTATTTTTGTTCCTTTTAACCTTTAAAAGGTTTAGCTGGAAGCTGTTGGTTTATGGCTGGGGATGTAAGGGAAAGAATTGATCCTGAACTGGACTTAAAGATGGAGCAAAATGGGGCGCTGAAGAGATTTTTCGTTGTGGTTTTTTCTTTTTCTTTTTCCTATTTTTATTTTTACCTGAGCCACAAACTGAGGCTCTTTGGGGGGAAAGAGGGTCTACCCTCTCTCTCATCCCCTTTCTCCACCAAAACCATCTCAGCTCCTGCAGACCCAGGGAATACACAAATTGCTGCCTGTGCCTCTGCCTCTGGTGCCTGTTGGGCTGATGAAGATCGTGTAATTCTGGCTGTAAATTCTTGCGTTTAAGTTGGTCCAATAAAAGATCTCTCCTACACCTTGTGAGGGTTTGGTGCATTATTTTTTTTAACGGGACTGTGTGGCAACCTCGGCGGCTGCCTTTTTTTTTTTTTCTTCTTCTTCTTTTTCTTCCTCTCGTTCTCATTTGAAATTATGCAGATAGATTTTTTTTTTTTTTTTTGAGTTTTCTCCTCCTAGGGACAAATGAGGCGAGCGCCCAGCGGATGGCCGTCCCGGCGGCGTGCGGCGGACGGCGGGGTAAGCGTGCCCAGCGGGGCACGGCGCGGGCGGAGGGCCGGCGGGCGGGGCGGGGCGGGGCGGCCGCGGCCGCGCACAGACAGCGCTCAGGAGCGGGGCCCGCGCCGCGCCCGCGGCCTCCTCCGCGCCCGCGGAGCGGGGAGCGCGCAGCCGGGGCAGGAGCCTCGTCCGGGGCGCCTCCGCGCCTGCGGGTCCCGCGGGGGTCGCGCGTAAGGAGCGGGGCCCCTCACCCGCGGCCGCTCCGCCGCCGCGCAACCCGGCGCCCGCGCGTCCGACAGCGGGAGCGGCCCCGCAGCGCCGGCAGCCTCCATGTTTGGGGCTGCTCCTTGCTAAATTCACCGTGAATTTCCCCGAAATCGATCCCGATAATTTTCTGCTAATAAGGGCCCCGCTTTTATCTCGGTTGGGCTGAGCAGCGCTAGGACGGCCATTGCGGGTCGGGGGATGGATTGCGAGCAGGTTCCTCCGCAGGTCCGTGCGCTGCAGAGCCCGGCAGCACCGACTCCCGAGCGTGTGCCTGCCGGCTCGCTGTGCGCGGGAATAAACGATAGACACGCGTAGATATTTCATTATTTAGCGGCAGCCGAGTGAAAGTTTTTAGGATGCCGTGGAGCTGGCTGGCTCCTCGTCCCTCTAAAATTCCCATTTGCCTCCGGCTAAGACCTGTTATTTGACCTTTCGACACCCCGGAAGATAGCTGAGTTTTTCTTTCGGAATAGAAATAAACCGACGTGGTGGGATGACCTCGCCAAGGGGAGCCGGGCCCGGCCGGGGCTCGCCCTGCCCTCGCGGGGGTAGCGAACAGGGAGAGCTTTCGGGCGGGGGCCAGGGGTGAGCCCAGGGTGACACGCGTTCATTTTGATTCCATTTGAAGACATTTGATGGTTGTAGATCTTTCTCTGGTTTGTTGCATCACCACAGCTCACTCCTTAAAACAGTAATTCAAGATGTAAGTAAAAGTGTTTTCATTTTTATTGATCCTGCTAACATCTTTCATTACCCAACACGTAACCACAACAAATGATTGCTCATTTGATACGCAGAATTTTATCGACGCTCTCCCTCCCAGGCCGGGGCGCGGATCCTAAATCCCGGCGGCGTTAGGCGAGGTGCTGCGCGGCCGCGTGGCGGTCAGGACGGGCGGGGGCGCTGCCCGAGCCCCCGGCCCCCGCCCGAGCCCCCTGGTCCCTCCCCGCCCGAGCCCCCGGCCCCGCCCGAGCCCCCGGCCCTGCCCGGCCGCCGCTCTGCCCTGCGGCCCGGCCCGGAGCGCTCCCCCCGCGCTGGCCCTGCCGAGGAGAGCCCAGGGAGTCCCGGGGAAGGCAGCGCACCCTGAGCTTGCGGGGTCCCAGCGGAGCGCCCCGGGGGTGCGGGGGCTGCCCGTCGCCTCTGCCCGCCGCGTTCGTTCCCTCGCAGCCAAACCCAACAAGTAGCGGGAGGAGAAGCGGCCCCGCACCGCCGCACGCCCGGCAGCGCCGGCGGCCAGGCGGCCCTCGGCTCTCCTCTTCTCTCTCCCGTTTTTCAGAAATACGCTAATTACATGGGGTTTTTTTAAAGGCGAATTTTGCTTTCAAAAATACAAATAGAAATCACCAAATATTTGGGGTTAATAGAGAATACCGAACGATTTGAAATGGCAGATCCTGTTTTATTTACACGACCCCTTTCAGCTAACGGCGTGAAAGGTTTTTCAGCCACCAAACAAATGCTACTATTTAACCTCTCTTTGAGAATATTATTTTTGTTCCTAATACTAGAATAGACGGCAGGTTTATGAAGGAGAGGCTCGAAGAATTGGTTTCGATGCAAGAGACCTACACTAAAATTAAACTAGGTGGATTCTTTATTAAATGATTTTCGGTCTTCTGTGGTTTTATGAAAATAAAAGGGAGCACTTTGTCATTTTTAACAATGTAAGTAGCCAATAAATCTAATTTTCACATTGATTTCTGTAGGAATTAAGTGATATCTACACTATCTGCTGTGAATTGTTTTTGGAAACAAGTGCGACTTTCTCCTGGCGGAAGCTTTTTTTAAAATAATAATTTGAAAAATATTTTTAAAGTACTTCTTAAACCATCAGATTTTTAAAGTAAGAAAAAATTATCTATGAGCTTGATCATGTATATCTGAGATGGCATCTAAACAAAGAATTTTATAAACTGCGCCAAGACAGGCAAAGGAAGCGTATTGCGTAGAAAAATGTCTAATATGAATAATTACAGAGGCGAAGAGTTTACAGAATCCTCGGTCACGCGTCCTAGGAAGGGGAGAAAAGGATTTAAAAAATAAAAAAAATTTAAAAAAAAAGTGAGCGACTATATTCGCTCATACATGTAACTAATAAAGATCTCAGCTGAGGAACCCAGGGCGCTGCGAGTAGCGCTGCCAAATTAAAACGTATCCCTGACTTAATTGCTAACTCGGGGCCACGTGCTGCCTGCGCGGCCAGGTGCCCTTCCCGGGGCCCTGGCAGAGCATCACCTCCGTGCACCCGCCGGGGATTTAATAGCACCTTTCACTAAATAATGACCCAGAAGAATAGCGTTCACCAAAGCGCTATTGATCCCCATTGTGTTACCCTCCGTGGGTTTGGGCAGTCCGAGCCGCTGTGGCCTCAAGGATCACTTCTGTTTCGGGGTACCAAGGCGCGCCCGTGGGGGCGAGGGGCGGTGGAGAGGGCAGAAGCCCCCGCGGCCCTCCCGGGGCGGGCCCGATGAGAGGAGGGGGCACCGGGGCAGCAGCGGGATGGGCACAGCCGGCGGGTCCGGCCCGCAAACACCGCTCCGCGGGCGGAGGGCTCGGCCCGGCCCCGCGCGTCCGGGGAGCGCCGTGGGCGGTGGCTCCTGGGGAGGAGGAGCGCGGCTCCTTCCCGTCCTCCTCCCTCCAGTTCCCTCTAGGTCTGCCCGGCCGTGCCGGGGTGGGCTCCGCGGGCCCTCGGGCGGGCACAGCTGGCGGCGGTCCTTGGCGCCCCGGGAGTGTTTTCCTGCGGGTTTCCCAGGACATCCTGGCAGGATCTGAAGCCCAGGGTTGCAGCCCGCCACGCTGTCACCGCGTGCATCGTGCGTGGATTGTGCGTGGATCACGCATCCTCCTGGGGCCGGGGGGCCGCCCCGGAGAGGGGCAGCTCCCGGCCGGTCCCAGCCTGCCCCGAGAAGGCGGCAGTGTAGAGTTCAAACGCATCAAACTATCAGAAGTCATTTATCCGCTTTCATAAATAATGTTCTTATTATCTCCAGCCCCCTTAATTCATGCTCCTGTCCGCTTGATTGCGGAGTTTCAGCAGATAAAAAGTTTATAAGTTGGTCGGGTTCTTGTTTTCCTTTTTCCATCATTAACATCATTAATATAAGCTATCAATAACCCTGTCGTTTGGAGCATAGCTTCACAGTATTGATCTGCGCAGCTATTCATCTCTGCCATAGAAGACACGGAATAATTTTCGCATTACAGTAGCTTGGATTTGCTTTTAATTCATATTTAAAGCTGCAACTGGCTCTGTGGAGCTCTCTGCGAAAGACTAGAGGCGCCTAATTAATAATAAGTTAGAAACGAAGGAAGGCACCAGCGGATAAATAATTAATACAGACATCTCTGTCTCTTTGAGTATTGCTACTTTAAAAATTTAGACTTACCAGGGCCATACTGTAAGTCTGCAAGTTATATTGAGGAGATGATTTAAGAAAGCTATTTTTTTTTTCCTGAAATACAATGCTAAATTATTTACGGTGTTTTGCAATCTTCCATAAGTTCCTTCATTAAAAGCGCTGCGGTTTGCTCCGGGGGGTGCGGGATAGCGCGGCTGCAGAGGGACCGAGGCGGCTCGGCCGGGCAGCGCCCCGGGGCTCGCCCGGTGCCCTCTGCCAGCTCCGCGTCCTTCAGCGGCCGGACCTCAGCGTGGGGGCTCCAGAGGGGAGAAGGGGAGAGCCCAGCTCCTTCAGGAGGGTGGCTTGGAGCACGTTCAGTCACCGCGCTGCCGAGCCTGGGTTCCACGAGGCTCCCCTCGAGCAGAAGTCCGGGCCAGGGGGCTGCGGGAGGGGGAAAGGCAGGACCCCCCCGGGCGGGCACCCGCAGCGAGCCCCCGCCGCGCCGCAGCTTCCCCTGAAAGCCAGGCCCTCCCCCACCTGCCCCGGCCGGCGCAGCCCTCTGTTCTCTCTCTGCCCCCGACAGATGTATATGTTTTTGTCGCCAAGCAAGTTTCCAAGAAGCTCGACAGGGGAAAGTCTGGAAAAGTTAATCCCCCCCGGCAGCTGTTGGCTTTGGGAGCCTTCGAGCGTCACCTTTGACACGCTCCCCGTGCGAGGGGACCCGGTGCCGCAAGCTGTCACCGCACAGGAGGCGCGGGAGGGCGCGGGCGGCGGCAGCAGCCCCCTCACACGCCGCTAAAAGAAAATCACGCTGGAAAAATATAATACAAATAAAAGTAAATTAAAGAAAAAAAAATAAATTAAGGAAAAGAAGGAGGGAAAAAAGAAAGACATAAAATGAAAAGGAAAGAAAAGCAGCTGTGTCCGGCCGGCTGCAGCGCGCTGCGATCGCTGCCCGGCCCGGCCGCCCCGTCGGGCGGGCCCCGGTGCCCGCGCGGTGTTTGCTGGCGTCAGGCGGGAGATTACTGCCGTTTCATGGTGTCATTAGCTCGGATTTAAAAAGCACACACACGCCACGCAATTCAAACAAGCAAAGTTGCGTTTTAAGTCCGCTCCGAGTATCTGCTGATCAAATAAAGACTTAAGGGCGGTAACGATTATTCTGTTAAATATATGGTACTTGACTGCACAAGCAGTAATTGATTAGCGCACCGAAATGAGCTCTCTCCGGCGCTCGCCCTTCGCCAGTGGGGCGGGAAGCTCCGCGGGGGAACCGTGCCCGGCTCCGTTACGAGGTGAGCCCAGGCACGGGCACCCTCGACGGCGGAGAACGGAGGCTGAAGGGAGGTGTGCCGGCCTCGTCTGCCCTGTCCCGGGCTCCTGCGACCCCAGCCCGGGGTCCCGGGGCACCCTGCAGCTGAGACGGGACCGGGGTGGTCGGGCCCAAGTCCTGCTCTGTCTCAGCCCCGGCGGCTTTTGCTCACCAGAGCGGCTTCGTCCTTGGGTTACCCCCAGAGTAACGGAAAAAAATTTTAAAAATAAAAGACGCATGAAGGGCCAAGGGGAGGTGGGTGCGTTTATACGGGCACTCTTTTCTAGGGTTAGAGATTGAACCTCGACGGAGGCCAGCGTGTCACAGGACTCTCCAAATTGTTTGCGGTCGGGTTTACACTGATTTCTTGAAGAAAAATTTGATGTTGCAATTTCCTACAAACTCGAGGGAGTAACATATTCGCTATGACGTTTGTTTGATAACTAATCGCTAAATACAAGGAGATTAAATATTTTTAATTAAACAGTAAATTGTGTACAGATATTGATAATGAAGAAGCTGACAATGTTTCGATTAGATCTGTGACATCACCCTGAGTTGGCTTGGGAAACAGTCACAGCTGTTCACTTCGGTCTCGAAACCTCGATTATTTTATTTTATTATTGTATTTTATTTTTGTATTTTATTTTTGTATTTTATTATAGTTTATCCTAAACATCTTCTGAGGTCATTGATTAGGTTTCAGGTTTATCTTTTCTTCCCTGGCAGATACACCTTTCCTTAGCTATTCCTCGCTATCAGAAATGAAGATATAGTCAGCGTTAACCTTACAAAAATTTAGAGAGCTGTGGAAGCGTTTAGGATTGAGGGTGGCTGGGAAGGTAGAAACAGTGCGGGATCTGTATGTGGGATATTTTTTAGCACAAAATAAAATGCGGGGGAACTCCTTGCACCCAGGGAAAATGAACGGCAATGAACAATTGATTTATTTCGGAGACGGGGTTTAATAGCTCAGAATTCTTAAAAGTAAGTGCGTGTATGTGTATGTGTGCGCGTGTGAGCGTGTTAATTTCGGGAAATACATAAAACCGCTGTGGAAATTCCGAATCTATAGAGGCGAAAAAGTATACTCGCTTCCAGAACGGCACACGCAACACACGCACAGACGATAGTTGCGATTCTGAAAGTTTCCTGCGAGCCTGCCGGCGCCTGGTGAATTTTGAGCTCTCCGAGAGTGGGCACCGCAGGTTGTGCCCACTCAGCCCCGCTCGGGGCCGGTCCCGGAGCGCAGCCCCCAGGCCGGCCCCCGGGGCACGGTCCCCCGTGAGCACCCCAGAGTCCGGCGGTGCCCGGGAGAGAGGCACCGGGGGCTCCCGCTCTCCTCCGCGTCTCGCTGCGGGGCGGGGGTGCGGGAGGACGGCCCAGACACTGCGGGGTGAGGCACGGTCCCACACCGGGTCCCGCGGGCGTTGTGGATGGGCAGGAGCGGGGCCGGGCCTGGCTCCGGCCGTGGGGCTCCTCGCTGCTGCGGTACTTTGGGCTCAGAGCGCGGGGCGAGGGGTCTCGCTGCCTCGATGAACCGGCGACAGCGAGACCCCACGGGGTCCCGAGCCGTGCCCTTCCCTTGGCACCGAGGGGAATCTCCGCAGGCCTTGTTCGTAAAGTTAGGGCAATAACTCCGAGAAAAGTAACCCCGGGGTTGATTTCAACTCGCTCCTAGTGGGACTCTGCCCTGGGACCGACTCCTGTGTCTGTCCCTGCAGCCTGCCTCCCCCGTGGGGCCGCCGGCCCGCTGGCAGAGACTCCTGCCTCTCGGCGGGGACCGGGCCATGGAGCTTCCAGCGGAACGCGAGAGGGTGACAGCGCTCCCGTCACAGACCCTGCACGGTCCCGCGGGACCCAGCGCTCTGCCCTCGCTCTGTGCGCCGCCGGTGCTGGCTTTGCCAGAGCAGGTGCTCAAGTCCTATCCCCCCCTCCATGGAAAAGACACCGGGCTCCCGGCTCGAGCTCCAGCGCGGCGGAGATCCGCTCGCTGTGCCCGGGGCGATGGGGACAGGCGGCTCCGCAGGGTGCCGAGAGCAACCGCGGTCCCCGGCAGCAGAGCGGGGGGAAGCGGCGGCGGCCTTTGTGCGCGCCCGGCCCGGTGCCGCCCGGCTGCGGCCCCGCGGCTCTCCCGCGGCTCGGCCCGGCCCGTCCCTCCCGCCGCTCGGCGCCGCGCACACGCTGCACTCTGCCCGGCGTGGTTCGTTATTGTTAATGGGCGAACAATAGGCACATCTGCCCTTTCTTCCAGCATAAAGGCACCTTAGCTAACGAGGGGGCCGGCGGGCGAGCTCGCTTGTTCTTTCTCCTCCGCCTCCTTTTCTTTCTTTTTGAAGAAAAAAATAAAAGAAAACCAGCGGCATGTCCGGCTGCTGGGCGCCTCGGGACATATGCTCGCGTTGCACTGCCGGGCACGCCCGGGGTCCCCGGCGGGGGCTGCCGAGGGACGTCCCTGCCCATCGCACCGCCCGGCCGGCCCCGCGGGACCCCGGGGAGCGGTGGGGGCGCGGGAGCCGAGCCGCACCGCTGACCCCGGGCCGCAGCGCCGTGGGGCTCCCGCCGCCCATCCCCAGGCCGGGCAACGGGAAGTTTCCCCGTAGGACACCTGAGAGGAGCGATACCGGGGCAGGCGGCCGCGGGACAGCGTGGGTGCGTACGGCGGGGAGTGCGGGGAGTACGGGGGCACGGCCTGCGGGCACGCCGGGGCAGGACGGTCCGGTGTCACCTCCGGAAGCTGCCGGTGAGGTGAGGCGGCTCCGCGCTCACGGAAAACGCGGAGTCACCGAAGGGGCGGGGCGGGTGTCGCTGCCCGGCGGGGCGGGGCGGCCCTTTGTGCCCGGGGCGGGGCAGGCGGGCCCGGGGCAGCGGCACCACCGGCTCTGGGCGCCGCCGCGCGGGCTCGCCCGCTTAATAGGGGCGGTGACGTCACGGGGCGGGGCGGGGCGGGCGGGGGCGCCGCGCGCATGCGCGGTGCGGCGGCGGCGGCGCTGCAGCACGGAGCGGGGTCGGAGCGCGGCGCGCACACAGAGCCATGGCTGGGGATGGCGAGGGACGCGGCCACACACCCGCCGCGGCCGCGGCTGCGGGCCCGGCCTGAGGGCGGCGGCCCTAGGACCGGCCCGGCGGCGCCAGCCAGCAGCGGGAAAAAATAATAAATACATTGCCACAAAATAAAAATTAAAAGGAAAAAAAAAAACACGAAAAAAAAAAAAAACAACCAACCAAAACCGGGAAAGCCAGCAGCCCGGCAACAGCCGCAGCAGCAGCACCGCCACCACCAGCCCGCAGCGCTCGCCCGCCGCCGCCGGCCCGCGGGAGCAACCGGCCGCCGCCAAGAGCTCCGGGACGCCCCGCCGCCCACCAGATAGATGTGCGGTCCCGCCGCCCGCACGGCCGACGATGAACGCGCAGCTGGCGATGGAGAACATCGGCGATCTGCACGGGGTGAGCCATGAGCCGGTGCCCGCCGGCGCCGACCTGATGAGCGGCAGCCCCCACCACCGGAGCGCGGTGGCCCACCGCGGCAGCCACCTGCCGGCCCACCCGCGCTCCATGGGCATGGCGTCCATCCTCGACGGCGGCGACTACCACCACCACCACCGGCCGCCCGAGCACGCGCTGACCGGCCCCCTGCACCCCACCATGACCATGGCCTGCGAGACACCCCCCGGCATGAGCATGAGCAGCACCTACACCACGTTAACCCCTCTGCAGCCTCTACCTCCCATCTCGACGGTCTCGGACAAGTTCCCTCACCACCACCACCACCATCACCACCATCACCATCCCCACCAGCGGATACCGGGCAACGTGAGCGGCAGCTTCACGCTCATGCGGGACGAGAGGGGTCTGGCGTCTATGAACAATCTCTACACCCCCTACCACAAGGATGTTACCGGCATGGGGCAGAGCCTCTCTCCGTTGTCTGGATCGGGCCTGGGGAGCATCCACAATTCCCAGCAAGGGCTGCCCCACTACGCTCACCCCAGTGCCACCATGCCCGCCGAGAAAATGCTCACCCCAAACGGATTTGAAGCCCACCACCCTGCCATGTTAGCCAGGCATGGCGACCAACACCTCACCCCCACCTCCGCTGGCATGGTGCCTATCAACGGGATCCCACACCACCCCCATGCCCACTTGAATGCCCAGAGCCACGGGCAGATCCTGGGCTCTGCCAGGGAGCAAAACCCTTCTGTAACTGGTTCGCAGGTCAACAGTGGAAGTAATTCAGGGCAAATGGAAGAAATCAATACCAAAGAAGTAGCTCAGAGGATCACCACCGAGCTCAAGCGGTACAGCATCCCCCAGGCTATCTTCGCCCAGAGGGTGCTGTGCCGCTCTCAAGGGACGCTCTCAGACCTGCTGAGGAACCCCAAGCCCTGGAGCAAGCTCAAATCCGGCCGGGAGACCTTCCGCAGGATGTGGAAGTGGCTCCAGGAGCCGGAGTTTCAGCGGATGTCTGCTCTGCGGCTTGCAGGTGAGCCCGCTGCGGGGTGGTCGGGGCACGGCAGCGGCAGAGCGGGGCCTCGGGCCTGGGCAGGCCGGCCCAGTCCCTGCCAGTCCCTGAAGAGCAGCACCGATCCCCCGCTCCGCCACCCCGTTTCTCTCCCTTCCCCTCGCCCTCTCCCGGCTCGGCGCGCCGGCACCGGCCGGTTGCTCTGCGCCGCACTCAGACAAAGCCGGGCCGGGGCTCGGGCTGCGCAGTGCGGCGCCCCGGCTCTCCCGGTTCCCCGGCCGGGGCGCACCCGCCAGGCTCGCCTGCCGCCGGCAGAACGACACCCAGCGCGCCGGTAACGGGAAAGCCGCACCGGCCGGCGGCAACCCTGCCAGGAGCGCGGAGGGCGAGGCGGAAATGCTGGAATTGGCGGCTGAACCGGGCCCGAGCGGGGTTCGGGGGAGCCCCGGTAATGCCGAGAGGAGTCGGTGCGTCTGCTTTGTGTCGGGGGCGGTGGACTCAGGTCGCGGCGGGGCTTGGGGCCAGCGTCCCGCTCAGGTGGGGTGAGCTGGGACAGGCGCTTGGCGCGACTGAGCCGAGCCCGGCGGGCGAGCGGTGGCTGAGAAATGCTGTTGGCTTAAATCGTTGGATTTCTTAATTTTTTTTAACTGGTTGTAGTTATGATTAGGCCGCGGAGTTTGGGTTTCTCGTGGGTGTCTCTGCGTGACACAAACCGTGCGTGTCGTGGCTTGGCTGCTTCAGAGCCTCACCCCGCGGCGGGCGCTCGCTGCCCTCTGCGCTGCCGAGCGGGTCCCGCATTGTCTGCTCGGAGATGGCCGTCCCGGGCCGTACCTGTGCTCTGCCGCCGCTCCCCAAACCCTCCCCGCCTGCGCTCCCGGTGCAGAGCCCGGCTTTAATATACCGTGAGTGAGGGTTTGTTAATTAAGTGATAGGTCTCCATTAATTTGTCCCTGGAGAACGCAAGACAGTCAATCCGAGTTGGAGCCGAGGTCACTGATCCGTTTCACAGACAAAAATAAGGGAAGGGCCAAATCTTTCTCCTTTCAAAAGCACAACTGGTCTTGCGCTTTCGACTACCGAGACGTGAGAACTTGCGACGGTTTCCCGAGTGTGCAGGGACGCAGCTGGGCCACCACTGTGCTCCGTGCCTATTTTGGGTCAACCAACTTGTTCCAGAAACCTAAAGCAGAGCTAGGAAGGGTCCCGGGCAAGGCCTCCCTCCCCGCTGGAGCTGGCCCTTAGGTGCCCGCCGGTGGGAGGACGTTGCTCTCTTTGGCTTCCACTCCTGCGGAGGCAGTTTCAAAGGTCTGAGCTCTCAGAAACTGCCCTTTCCGCCTTCCCTTTCTCAGCAGCCACCCCACCAGCGAAAAACTCTCCTATTGCTCGTGCTACCCAGGAGAGGAGGTTGGAGTTTATGTTTCCAATATCCCCGTAACGATTGCTAAGGCGAACTTTCTTCGATTTGGAGCGTATTTTTACGACAATTTGGTCGACCTGAATCTCCGCTCATTTGCATAGATCGATACTGGAAACAACCCCTCGATTCGGAGTCTGCTGGCATCCTTTCCCTGGCGCTGCCGGCCGGGAAGCTCTGCCAGCCCCAGCTGCTGCAGGGCCGAGAGGGAGGGAGGCGGCCGTGCTCTGCCCAGCTGCCGGCTCCGGAGGGTCCCATTGTTCGCTTCTGCCCCCAAACCTCCCATTCTTCCAGCCACCTCAGCGCTGCCCTCTCATAAACGGATCCCGGTAATCCCGTTAGAGAGACAAAGCCTCATTATTCCGCCTTCCCTTTCCGATGAAACCCGAAAGCTGGCACCTTACAGAAACAGCTTCCCCGGGGCGCAGAGGGGCTGGCAGCACGGGGGGTCGGGATGCGCCGCCCGCACACCCGGGCGTCCCCGCGTCCCTCGCAGCCCCGCAGGGCTCTCCGCGCGTACCGGGGGCTCCGGGCCTCGCCGGGCGCTGCCCACCTGGGCGCCGGCAGCACGTGGGCATTTGCATGGCGCTGCGTCCTTGCCAGCGGGGCGGTCCCGGGGCCCCCGCCCCGCCCCGCGCAGCCTGCGCGCCCCTCCGCGCCCCTCCGCGCTGCCGGCGACCGGCTGGAAATGCATAAAGTATCGATTTTATTTTGTGCAGGTTTTAAATGTGTGATGATCTTGCTAAGTGGTAAAAATCTGCCCCGATTGATATTGATGTATGAACATCAATTCAAAATAACATAAATTACTGCAGCCGACGCAAATTAAATTTCACGTCCAAATTATAACTCACTCCCGGGCGTTTAGAGAATTATCAGGTAGATAAATACCCAGAGCCGCCTTCATTTCTTCCCTTTCTGATTTCCTGCAGACAACAACCGGGAGGCAGTGAGGGGGATGGAGCCTGCTTATTTTAGGCCTTGCGGTCTCGCCTTGCACTTTATCTTGAGTATTTGCCCCTTCCAGTCGTCCCTGGAGGATTCCTACCTCCCAGATTACAGAAGCTCCGACAAATAGAAGAAAAATTGGTAGTTACATGGAAGCAGGATTGAGGTCTTGACACTTCCTGGGCTGTCTCTTGAAATGTAAGCAGAACTGCTAATTGCAAAGCTGACCTCTTCCAGCCTCCATCTTATTCATCCCATCTCCCTCCTCTTCTCTGTTCTTTTTTCCTTTGTCTGTCCCACTCTCTCTCTCCTCTCTATCACTGAATATTTATCTATTTGACTGTCTCTCTGTTAGTCTTCCCTCCCCCGCTCCCTTGCCTTCATTGACATTTGGAAGGGCTGTGAAGGGACTCCGAAAAAATAAATACAATTAAAAGAAAAAGTACATCCCTTCTGCAGCCTGCTGGGATTTGAGGCTGAATTTCTTTCAGTTTGGGGTTTTTTTTTCGTGTGTGTGAGAGAGAAAACAGGAGAGGATAAGGGAAGAAAAAAACCTGACTTTGTCTTGCTCGGGAAAAAAAATCATCATCAAAAAAGCCATTCATTGTTGGAACCGCGACTGCCCGCCGGCCTCGCACGGGCCCGCCGCTCGGGAGGAAGCGTAGCGGCGGGGAAAACGCGGCAAAGGCACATTTTGGGAGGGCACCAGAGGAGTGTAAGGGAGCCCAAGGCTCCTTAGGATCTACTGCCAGAGGGGTTCCTCTGCCGATGTGCGCTCTCCGAGCGAGCCCGACCCGAAGGGCCCCTCCGTGGGGCTCCCCGAGGGTGTCAGCAGGGAAAGGCGCCGTGGGGAACCCGCGCTCGCCCACGGCTCTCAGGAGGGGCCAGGCCCGTCCCTCCAAAGCTGCTCCATGTTTGCCTGCGACCTGACTGGTATTTTTCATAGCTGAAGCTCTTTTCTTCCCCTCCTCTTATTCTTTCTCCCTCCTGATGTGAATCCCGGTTTAAGCTGAAGCCTTGGGAAGCCGGCGAGGAATTCTCGCCAAATTAACTGTAAAGAAATCGATGGAGTAATCAGAGCGTTTTCCACATTAAATATGAAATCTAATGACGCCGTTTGCACCTCTCGCCCGCCGCTGCCCCCGAGCGCCCCGGGAAGGTCGGGGCCGCCCCGGCCCCGGTGGCCTCATTAGGGGCTGTTTAATATTTACCCTGCGGGCACTTTGCATAAAGGCGTTTGCATCACGGGGCGGGGGGCATCGACCGGGCCCTTCACCGCCGACACTCTGAGCGGGAACCGGGACCGGGGGAGAGGCCCTTCCCCTCCCGACCCTGCGGGGCCGGCCCGAGCCTCGCTCGGCGCACCTCGGGCCGTGAGAGCGGCCGCTCCGCCGCTGCGATGCGGAGCTCGGGCCGAGGCAAGAGGCCCCGTCCCGGAGGGATTGGAGGGTGGAAAAGCACCCGGGGCAGTCGTGCCCGGTGCGCAGCCGGGGGAGCGCTGGGGCGCACTTGTTTGCCGGCCGTGTCCTTCGGCGGGATTGATTTACAGCCGCGTTTACCCTTCGTTAATGTTTGCCCAGCGGGAGGAGGAGGAGCGGGGCCGGGCGAGCCGCGTTCCTCCGCACCGGGCCGGGCCCGCCCCGCCCCGCGCCCGTCCCGGCAGAGCCCCCGCCCCCGCAGCACGGCTTGTTTTGCTCGTGCGTGCGTTCGCTCGGTTATTTGTTTGTTTTAATTACCCGCCGCGTGGCAGGGCGGCACCCGGGGGCCGCGCCCCGGCCCCACCCTCGCTGCCGTTTGAATCAAACAGCCCCAGCACAGGGCCGGGGCTGCCCCGGGGTCACACAGCCGGGCTGGGGGCGCGATGCCCGCCCCGACCGGCCGGGGCCATCCGCAGCCCTCGCTCGTCGCCCCTCGGTTCCCGGGGGTTCTGCGCCATCTACTGACGGCGGGCGGGCGGGAGCGGCCCCACCGGCCCGGGCACCGCGCCCGCACCGGGCAGCGGCGGCTCCGGGAGCGCTGGCAGCGCGGGGTTCCGGCCGAGACAGGCCCTGCCCGGCTTAAGCACCACGGACAGCGACCGCAGGCAGGCCCGGCCCCGCTGCCGGCTCGGCTCCGCCTCCCGCTCCCGGGCCGGGGCCGGGGCCGGGCCAGCCCCTCCCGGCTCACGGACCGCCCGTAGCCCGGGCGCAGGTGCTTGCTGAGCCTCCCCACGGCTGCCGGCCCCGATGGGGAGCAGCATCGCATCGATTATACGGAGCGGCAGCCGGCAATCTGTGCCGCGGGGCTGAGCGCACGGGCTGCTCACAGGAGCGGCTGGGCTGCCGGCAGGGCAGAGCCCCGGGGGCGCTTGTTTTGGAGCGAGCGCCTTCGAACGGGTGCGTGCTTCCCCCAGCACGGTAATTCAGCCAGCCAGAGGGGTCGGGATACCCCGGGAGGAGAGGAGAGGCGTGTGGCACCAGGACTGTGCCCGCTGCAGGTGCCGCGGTAGGGTGCCCGGGCTGCTGTCGGTTCTGGCTGGGTTCTGGAGTGTGCGACCTGCCTTTCACATGGCCAGCAAGGAACGTGATGTTCAGATTGAGACAAAATCATCTGAAAATCCACGGGCCAGGTATGCTTCCGTGCCTGGCTTTCCCTGTACCGTCGTTAAACCACCGCTCCTGCTTCACCTCAGGCAGCTTTCACCTGGGGTCCGCATGAGCTCCACGCAAGGGACAAGTTAGTTTCCAGGGAGTTCTAAGGTGACGGAAGCGCAGGAGCTGTTGCTGAAGTGCTGGTGAATCTCACCTGAAGACTACAGGGGATCGAGGGGAGTTTTTCCTGAGGACCGACCGGGACCCAGCACGGCCGCGTGTCGGGTTCTTTCATTATCAAATCGATAAATGTCGATTCACGCTTCAGACACAAATCTACCTGGATTAATCATACACGGACAGAGAAGTGACTGATGCTGACAGACTCTCTTTGGAAAAGCAGACTTGACTTGAGCCGTTTTGCTTAAGAAGAAGTCAGTTTTACGATGCTGAAAGAATAATTTATAGGAACAATTTTTTAGCTGAACAGTAGTTTCCATTTTTTCCCCCGTTTTAGGGCAATAGGAAGCCTCAGAGGTGACGTTTTCCCTACAGCCCAAACGGCAATTAAAGCGCGGTGGATGGCTGCGGTTCCGCGGGGTGCGGAGCGCGGCGCTGGCTGCTGGAGCTGGAAATGCTGCTGCTTCCCACAGAGCAAAGTGTTGAATCGGATGGCACGGGGGGCTTCCTTGACGCTTGGCTGCAGAAGCCACTGAAGTGAGCCGGGGTTCGGGTTTTGGATGTTTTTAGGGCGCAAAATTCGGCCCTCTTTGTCACATGCACTACAGACCTGTCGATAAGACCTGAGCCACAGACGGGACATTTCCCTCAGCCCCTTTTCCCTCATTTCCCCCCGCACAGGCAGGCTGCCAAACGGCTTCCTTAATGTTCCTTCCAACCGGAGGAACTTCTTTATGTCATCACTGACTTATTTCTCCTTTATTTGAAACATATCTCGTTATTTTGAATATACTGGAATTGACGGAGAGCTTAAAAAATTCGAGCCGGGGAAGTGGCAGGAGGGGACCCAGGGAAACGACCCGGGTTGGAAACGACCCGGGTTTTTCAGTGAATCTGGAGATCCTCGATGTTGCAGTGAAGGTTTTGCAACGGATCGCGTCGCTTCCACCGCTCAGAAACTCAATTTTCTGACTGGGGATGCGGGAGGAGGGCGGAATGACCCAGCCTGACGCCGGAGTCAGCACCCGAGCGCCTCGGGGGCCCGCGGGGGGATTCGCTCCCGCAGCTCGGGGCCGGGAGGACGGACCCGGTGCGGCTCCGCAGCCGGGTGTGTCCGGGCGGGGCGGGGGCGGGCCGGGAGAGCGGAGGGTGTGGAGCGGCTCGGCCAGGTGCGGAGCGGGCGGTGCTGCCCGGGCCGAGTGGGCCGGGTCGCGGAGGCGGGGGAGGCGCATCACGGCACAGCACGGCACAGCACAGCACAGCACGGCACAGCACGGCACGGCACGGCACAGCACGAGCGGGCGGTGTTTTCCAGCGCTGCGCTATGCGGAGCGGCAGCGCGGGTGAGGAGCCCATGGCACAGAGCGGAGCAGAGCGCCTGGCGTGGTGCGGGCTGCACGGCGTGATGTGATGCCTTAGGGAATCCGCGGTGCGGTGGGATGCGGTGCGCTCCCCGCGGTGTGATGCGGTGCGCTCCCCGCGGCGCGGAGCGGTGGGATGCGGTGCGGTAGGATACAGTAGGATGAGATGCGGTGGGATACAGTGGGATGCGGTGCGGGCCCCGCGGTGCGGAGCGGCGCTGTAGGGTGCGGTGGGATGCGGTGCAGTGGGGTGGGATACAGTGGGATGAGATGCAGTGGGATGCGGTGCGGTGCGGTGGAGTAGGATACAGAGGGATGAGGTGCAGTAGGATATGGTGGGATGAGGTGCAGTGGGATACGGTGCAGTAGGATACGGTGGGATGGGATGCAGTAGGATACAGTGGGATGGGATGCAGTGGGATACGGTGCAGTAGGATACGGTGGGATGGGATGCAGTAGGATACAGTGGGATGGGATGCAGTGGGATGCGGTGCAGTAGGATGCGGTGGGATGAGATGCAGTGGGATGCAGTGGGAGGAGATGCAGTGGGATGCGGTGCAGTAGGATACGGTGGGATGGGATGGGATGCGGTGCGGTGCCCCGGGATGCGGAGCGCAGCCCCGGGCCGCCCTCGGCGGGGAGCGGGCGCCATCCCGCGGCCCGGGCCGCCGGTGCCGCTGCGGCGCGGGGCGGGGGGCCGGACGTGCCCGACGCGATTAAAATATTGATGTAGTCGCAAAAATCGTTCATTAAGGCAATTTAATCTTTGCTATTAAATGTCCTTTCAATTCATTTGGGGTAATTAAGATGCAGTTTAAGTGATTAAATTCTAATTACTTATGCTAGGCAAAGAAATATTTGTCACAGTAATATGGTTAACTAAAGACCTAGCTGAAGAATTTTAACATTTACTTTACATGATTTCGCAGGGAGATCAGGTGCTTTCCCCTGATTGATCCACTTAGCAACATATTCTGTAACGGTGATGTCAGTTTGCTGAAGTGGTTACAGATCCATCAACACTAAGTTTGTGTAAATCCCCGAATCCCGAACTGCTGAGTCAGCACTCCGCAGTCAGATTCACTTCATTATTCCAGGGGCAGCAAATTAAGGTCACTCATTTTAATACAGTGCCCAGGAGTGAGATGTTTACCATTCTGGCTCAGCTGGGATCTGTATGTTGGCGGGGTGATGTCTCCTGTGAGCTTCCCATATATACAAATGTATTTTCATCTCTTTTGATGTTATGAAACAACAGAAGAGTATTCCCTGGATTTGATGGCAGAGGAATAAGACACAGATCAAAAGATCACTGGGTATATGGAGACACCTACACCCTGAATAAGCATAAATACAAATCCCTAGAGAAGCAAGTACCAAATGCTGAATATTGCCAGGATTAAAAAGAAATAGTTTAGTGTGGGCTCAGATATTTCAGAATAGACAATGCTCTTTTCAGCTGAACGGAGAAAGCTTTGGGGAGCAGCCAATGACCTGTGTCACCCATGTAGGCTGTCATCACTAAAAAGCTGTGAAGGGCCTTATCCCACAGTGGGCTGAAGCTGAAGGGAATGAATGCTCTTCCAAGCACCAGTGCTCTCTGCCACCTGCTGCAGCGGGAGCTCATGGCCACGAGCTGCTCCATGCATGGAGGCTGTCTCATGCAGCACCTTCCAGAGGGATTCCACTCCCCAAGCACCTTTGGAGACCTTGGGGCAGTGGCAAGAAGGCTGGGGCAGTGCAGGGGAGCACTAAATGGTGATGTATCAGAGTGGGCATCACCCAGCAGTTGAGGTTATTATTCAGGTCAAATAGATTTGCTTGGGTTTGGTTCATGTGGAGATATCTAACCCTCAGGTAGCTTGTATCTCATATGCCCTTTTAATTTGTTTTCATATTCCCCCAAATATGAAGTTCTTGATAACTGGGAAAGATCTGTTGTTCAACTCTCTCTGCATGCCCCAGAGGTGTTACTCACATTACAAGGATGTAACTTTATTATGTGTTATTACCACCATGAATTTACCATAAGCTTTTGGCTACCTGTTTCCACTGAGCTGTTGTAACCAGTGTGATTGGAACTATCTATGAAGGCCAAAGTCCTCAAGCAGTTTCAGCCTCCTTCAGAAATGCTTCTGCTTTTTCCACCAGAAGGTAGAGCCTCCTACAGAATATCTTTCAGGATATTCTCCAGCTAATACCAGTGAAGAGTTTTCACTCTCCAGACATGCTATTGGATGCTGTGGCATGCTTCAAACCTAGAAGCAGATGATTTGGAAAAGGATTCCTAGCTGAATGCAGTTCAGACTCTAGCTGAACTTTCTAAACCTGACACAACAGAGATTAGAAAATACATGCAAAGAGAGAATTCTAAAAGGGCTTTTTTTGTCTTTAAGACAGTCTTGTACACATGAGGTTGGGACAACTAAAAGACTTACAAGAGGAGGGGTAAGAGACCACCACATCATCTCATACAAGGTACTTGGTGGCCATCGAGCAATAATGGCATGTGGTCAGCAGTGGCCCAGGGCAGAGCTGGAAAGGTGACCTGTCACCTCAGGGTTCACTTCTCAGGTGACAGGAAACTCTCTCAGGGTCTCATATCCCATCATTGGTGACCTGCACACCATCCCCTGTCCATGTCCACAGGCTCTGAATTCAGCATGGCTGGGGGGACACTGTGTGTGTGCCTCTTTCTTGCTGGTCTGGACCCACTCTGGGTGCAAAGAGAGGAGAAAAGAGCTGCCTGTAAGCAGAGAGCCCCTGTGTGCATTGGCTTTCTCCTCCACAGGGTGAGGAGACCTTGTCAGAGACCTTGTTCTGTGGTGGCACCACAGGGGGCCACCAGCCCAGCAATGCCTCTCTCAGGGAGAGTTGCCCTCTGACATCAAAAGTAGCCACAGGGCTTGGGGCAGGGTTTGCCCAAGTAAAATTTCCATTGTTGTTCCCTCTGCTTCAGTGACAGTTTTCCAGAATAGCAGCCAGCAGAACTTGTGGTGATATTTTATTATGTTCACAAACCATCAGAAATTAGGTTTATTGAGAGCATTACCAGTTTTATTCTTTGCTTCTGTTTTTTGGAAAGGAAAGCTGGAGTTTTCCAGAAACAGCTAAGCACATGTGTACACACCAGATGCTCCTGAAAATTGATGTATACTAATCATGCTTTTTTCCTTCAATTTTAAAAAGAAATCCACCCTCTAGGGATGAAACACTAGATCAAGCATCAGGGTTAACACCTGAGCTTACTATAATCTTGACTTTTGGACTGACTGAATAATGTTGTTTGTATCAGACAGGCAAAACACCTTCTTTGCTGCCTCAACCTAAAGATGCAATTAGTGCATTTTCTTAGGGGACAGGATCCTGTTCACACCCCTGGCAGAGCAGAACTAATCCCACTGTGCTGCACCCAGCTGGGGGCTACACAAGAGCATCACCAGGCAGGGGTTGCAGAGGTGAGAGCCCACTTGTGCACCATCCACAGGCAGCTGGGCCTCCGTGGGATGTACAGACCTTACAAGGGCTGGCAAATTTACTTGATCAAATCCCTCGGGTGACTTAGAAGGAACAAAGGGAGACAAAAATAGATTGATAGGCTGTGTCAGGAGAATTGCAAGTGTCAAAAATATCTGTTGCTCAGGGCAAAGGAAGATGGAAGTGACTGGGAGAGGCCAGAGTTCAGGACTGGATTTATAAGGCTCCTTCTGGCACTGATAATATTACATTGTCATATCTGCACGTGTCTTGCCAGAGTCAGGGTGACTCTTCCTTTATCCTCTGCTTTTCTTTTTTCTTAACAAGATTTTTTTTAAAGCTTTTTCAAAAGGCATGGCATGGAGCATCACTCAGCCAGGGCAGCCTGGAGACAAAGAGCAGGGCTGCCTGCAGCAGGGAGTGAGGGCAGGGTGTGAGCAGGGGTGCCCTGGGAGAGGTGCACACCTCCAGGGAGCACAGCACCCTGCAGAGCACCTAAATCCAGTGTCTGTGCCTTGGGAGAGGGTCTACTCACAGTGCTCAAGGACAGGGGCACAAGAAGGACATCAGTGCAAATTACTGTTATTATCTTCTGCTATGTAAGATAAAAGAGAGATGGAGAGTGTGATAAATTGTTGTGAAGACAGGCTCTCGTGTTTTTCCAAAAAAACCATTTCAGTTGATATCTCTGGGGCCTGACCTCAGCAGACATTAGGGGAAGACCTGGCATTAGGGTAGGGCCTGGCCAGAGCAGGCACAGCTGCTCTGCCTGGGCTGGAGCTGGCTCAGGCTGCTGTCAGAGAGCCCAGCAGCCCCACTTTGCCATGGGAGCTGGCCAAGCTCCGTGCCTGCTCTGGATCTACTCTCATGTTGGAGCAGATTTTATCCCATGGTGTACATTTGCTCTCTGGCAAGCTGGAAGCTACAATTTATTATTAAAATTGATTGGCTCCAGTGCAGGGAAAACGATCGCAAGGAAACCCTATTACAGTTTTTCATTATCACCATTATTTATTTTTAAGTGCTATTAATATTCCTGAGCCTGGACAAGGCAGAAGATGAGAGGTGATATCCACCCCTGCTGCCCACAACCTGAGGCCTGGCAGTGCAAGGGCTCTTGGAACAGTTGAGCGTGTTGGGAAGTTTTTGCCCTCAATCTGCCTCTGGCAAATGCTAATGGAAGTAGAGCTGAAAATATTTGTAAAAGAGTAAAATAGGCTTATTTGTATCATAGCCTGGATAGTTTGGGGTTTTTTCCTCCCTGTTAATGAGCTCTTTTTCTCTTGCCCCTATGATGTCACTAGCATTAATAAGAGGGTTTTGATGAAGTTGAGGAACAAGGTATGTTGCAAGTGTGTGACACTTTCTATGGAAATGATTGTTCAGGAATACTACATTTCAGGAAATGAGCACTAGTTCAGGAAGACTATGTGTTATGCAAGCTAAATCCACAATAGATGGTTGATTTTTTGTTATTCCCTACTATTTCAGAGGGCTCATGTAGTAGCTTGTGATGGAAGCCCCAGAGGCTCTCCTTGCTAATTGAGCTGGCTTTGTACCTACTGCTGTGACTGTCATTTGTGATGTGGTGATTCACACTGAAGCATTGCACAGCACTGCCTGGGATCACGCTATCTGTGCCATCAGGACTTTGTGACAAATTATCATCGGATGGAGAATCTAGGCGGAAGATGGAATTTGTGTAGCCTTTGAAAAAGGAAGGTGTAAAGCAGCATGAGCAGAAATGAAGCACAGCAAATGTTGTCTGCACTGGTTTGTCTTCTTTTCTGCCTGAGCCTGTTAGCAGGGGTGGTCAGAGCTGGAGGCTGAGGCTGTTACAAAGCTGAGCTCCTGCAGCTGCTTTCCCAGGAATTTCTGATTATCAAATGGTCAGACATATATATATAAGACTGAGATGCTGTTTGTATCCTCATTCTAAATATTTGTCCATAAATAACAGACTATTCTTGCAAAAGCATTTTTAACCCTTGATTTGCCAATGTTAACCTCCAGTGGGGATGCAGATTATTTCAGCAGGCACCAATCCCCACTGTGAATTCAGCAGTTTGGCATCAGTAGGGGTTCACGTGCATGAGGAGACCTGGTTTTTAGCCCAGAAGCTCCACGGTGTTTTAGAGGTCAGGATGTAACTTCAAAGCTTTCTTCAAAGGTTTTCAGATAAAAATACCGGTAGGAGACATGAGTTTGGCAGCCCAGTCTATTTGATTGATGTGTGGCTGCTTATGAAAGAGTACGTGGCTGGAATATATATTGTTAGGGACCTTTTCAGAAGCCTTTTCTCAGAGGGGATTGAGCCACCAGTGCTTGGTCCCTGCCTGGGCCAGCAGAAGGAGCCTTCACAGCTCCTGGCTCCTGATCTGTGCAGCTCTTCTTTCTCAAGTACAAAAGGTGGATGACCATTTCTATATCTCCTGTAAGTGATGAAATCCTCATGCCAGGACTGGCTCTCAGTAGTAATAGAAGTTGTAGGAAGGACCTTGGCGAAGTAATTTTCTGTTTTCATTCCAATGACCATGGTGTCAGTGGAGATACTGCACAAAAATTGTTCATATAGTCAATACTGGTCTGCACAGAAGCCAGACTAGACAAACACAGGCAAATAACATTCATATTACCTTCAGAAACACTCAATCTCAATCAGAATTAAAGGACATCATTAGAGAAAAAAGGAAACAGAAAACTTCAGACAATTTTGAAAGTGAGACAGAGGAATCTGTCCTCCCAAGGAAGCTTTTATCCTAGCAAAATGCTAACAAGGTGAGCTGGCAGACAGTCAAAGGCTGACAGAGGGATCTGGGAGCCTCCCTCAAATCCCATCAGATCCTGCCTGGAAGGTGATCTGGGAGGCAGATTTCGAATTGTAAGCACCCTTTAATAATGTAGAGCAGACTAACGTCCTCACAGTCAAAGAAGGGATGATAGATGAAATAAGGAGCAATTCTATAAGGAAGAATTATACTATGCCATTGTTTTTCATGACAAACCATGTTTTATTTTGTTCTGAATACATCTGACCTGTAAGACTGTAGTAGCACCTTGGTTTCTCACAGTTCTTTATTTCTCAGTCAACAAAAAGCTACAGAAATAGATTGAAAGCCACTAATAATGATAAAAAATATGGCCAAGGTTAACTGTAGAGTTCACTGAATTTCTACTCTACCTCCTAGAGATATTAAATAGTTAAATTTTCAGCAGTAATGGATGGTATCAAAATGTAAACTCTCGGTAAGAGCATTTGCTAAGTATTAACAAAGAACAACAAAGGTGTTTTCAAACTTTTATTCCTTGTACTTGTAATAGTTTATAATGAGTTAGAGATTTAAATGTCCCACATCTTCTACAAATTTGGAAGCTGACACGAGCAGTCCTTTTTCACTAATTTTCCCTGTGCTGTGCTCCCACATGCTTCTCTGCCAGCCCTCTCTAACTGTCCTCCCCTTTCTTGCAGCGTGCAAGAGGAAAGAACAAGAACATGGGAAGGACAGAGGGAACACACCCAAAAAGCCTCGGTTGGTCTTCACTGATGTCCAGCGTCGAACTCTACATGCAATATTCAAGGAAAATAAGCGTCCATCCAAAGAATTACAAATCACCATTTCCCAGCAGCTCGGGTTGGAGCTGAGCACCGTCAGCAACTTTTTCATGAATGCACGGAGGAGGAGTCTGGATAAGTGGCAAGACGAGGGCAGCTCCAATTCAGGCAACTCATCTTCTTCATCAAGCACTTGTACCAAAGCATGAAGGAATAACCACGAACTAAAACCTCGGTGGAAAAGCTTTAAAAATAAATAAATAAATAAATAAAGACAGACCAGGACCTCAAAATAGCAGGTTTATACTTAAAACTATTTGAAAAAAAAAAAAAATATTTATAAGTCCAAAGAAACCAAAGACTTATTTCACCTGCATTATGACTTTGTTCTAAGACACACACTTTAGTAGGATGACGACTTGCAAAAAGGGAGAGGAAGAAGGAAGCGAAACGGAGGGAAGGAAACGGGAAGCGAAGAGAAGAGGAGCAGACCACTGGTCTTACACCTTTGCCCATTATCATCTTCACCGTACTTGGCTGTTTAGTGGTTTGGAGCATAGTGATTTCCTGTCATTGAGCAGACATCTCTTTGGATACAGCTCTTCATGTCCACAGCAGTGCCATGGAGGTGTTTGTGTATCCGTACACGCCAGTGGGTTGGGACTTAGGGCTGCTCTCAGAGAGGGCTGTGCCAGGGCACGGCCGCCCGAGCGTGGAGTCGTCTGAATTCCTTGGAATGGTAGTGTGATTTTTGCTGTTTCACAGTTTGAACTTGACTGGTGCAATGCCTCGAAACAAGTTCAAACTAGGCAAAGAAATTTTGAATGGTACCTAAACCAGTGCATTCTCTTTGTTTGTTAAGGAATGTTCAGATTTAAAAAAGGAAAACTATTCCATCCATAAAAAAATCGACTAGCTACCAAAGAACACATTTAATAATTATATTGCAGGTATTTTATTGCAATGATTTTAATATTCCAAAGCTATTTTTACACAAATACTATGTAGAATTATAGGTATAAACTAATCTAACTGTATAACACATAAAACTTGTAACCAAGACTGTTATTTGCAATTAGTAAAACCACATTATCGTTTCTTTCTGCGATTGGCAAGAAAGAATGTCACCCGAGGAGATCACAGCCCCTGGCAGAGCACAGGAGCTGAGAATGGGACCCTGCTTCATTGAACTCAGTGAGCCCTTCCCTCACTGGCTTCAACGGGAGCACGAGGAGCAGTGTGTTAGAGCCATGTGTGACACGGTGTGACACTGTGTGACACTGTGACACTGTGTGACACTGTATGTGTGACACGGTGTGACACTGTGTGACACTGTGTGACACTGTGTGTGTGACACTGTGTGACACGGTGTGACATGGTGTGACACTGTGTGACACGGTGTGACACTGTGTGACATTGTATGTGTGACACTGTGTGACACAGTGTGACATGGTGTGACACTATGTGTGACACTCTGTGTGACACTGTGTGCCACTGTGTGACACGGTGTGACATGGCGTGACACTGTGTGTGACACTGTGTGACACTGCGTGACACTGTGTGACACTGTGTGCCACGGTGTGACATGGTGTGACACTGTGTGTGACACTGTGTGACACTGTGTGTGTGCCACTGTGTGCCACGGTATGACACGGTGTGACACTCTGTGTGTGCCACTCTGTGTGACACTCTGTGTCACACCACACTGTATGTGTGCCACTCTGTGTGACACTCTGTGTGACACTGTGTGTGACACACTGTGCCACAGTGTGGCACTCTGTGTGACACTGTGTGTGACACTGTGTGACACTATGTGTGACACACTGTGTGCCACTGTGTGTGCCACTGTGTGGCACTGCGGCACTCTGTGTGTGACGTGGTGTGGCACTGTGTGACACTGACACGATGTAGCAGTGTGTGACACTCTGTGACACGGTGTGGCACTGTGTGTGGCACTGTGTGAGACTCTGACACGGTGTGGCACTGTGTGACACTGTGTGACACGGTGTGGCACTGTGTGTGGCACTGTGTGTGACACGGTGTGGCAGTGTGTGACACTCTGTGACGCGGTGTGTCCCTGTCCCCAGGCGCTGTCCCGGGCAGAGCCCAGCGCTCCGGGTGGCTCAGCTCTGCCCTCTGTGACACGGTGTGGCACTGTGTGACACTGTGACACGGTGTGGCACTGTCCCCAGCGCTCCGGGTGGCTCAGCTCTGCCCTCTGTGACACGGTGTGGCACTGTGTGACTCTGTGACACGGTGTGGCACTGTGTGACACTGTGACACGGTGTGGCACTGTCCCCAGCGCTCCGGGTGGCTCAGCTCTGCCCTCTGTGGCACTGTGGCACTGTGTGACACTGTGACGCGGTGTGGCACTGTCCCCAGGCTGTCCCAGGCAGAGCCCAGCGTGACACGGGTGGCTCAGCTCTGCCCTCTGTGGCACGGTGTGGCAGTGTGTGACACTGTGACACGGTGTGGCACTGTCCCCAGCGCTCCGGGTGGCTCAGCTCTGCCCTCTGTGGCACGGTGTGGCACTGTGTGACACTGTGACACGGTGTGGCACTGTCCCCAGCGCTCCGGGTGGCTCAGCTCTGCCCTCTGTGGCACGGTGTGGCACTGTGTGACACTGTGACACGGTGTGGCACTGTCCCCAGCGCTCCGGGTGGCTCAGCTGGTCCCTCTGTGGCACTCGGGACGCAAACACGGAGCCGAGGGATGGAGGGCGCAGGGCTCAGCCCTGACCAGCCCTCCTGACATCGGCGAGCTTTCCTTCCCCCATGGGCTGTACCAGCCCGAGGGACAGGGACAGCTGGGACGGCTCCTGGTCCTTGCCTGTTGGGAACAGCGGTGGGACACAGTGAATGTTTTGGGAGGAGCTCCAGCTGTGCTTTGGGAAGGAGCAATTGTGATCCCTCGGAAGTCAGGAGCAAAACCCCCATGACACCGAGATACAGCCCCATGTTTTGTGGCTTTGTGTCTCTGTGTAGCAGGCTGAGCTTTTGTCCCACGCATTCTTTCTTGCTCATCTATTAGTCAGGATAATGCATGAAATAGTTTCGATTTTGTAGCTGAAAAGCTTTAAGTGCTTTGTTGCTAACAGACCCATAGGAGAGAAATCATCCCATCCCTACTCTGATAAAATTAAAGAGAAAAGCGTGCAACATCTGCATATTAAATTTTAATGTAAGGAGAAAATAGACTTTAAAAAACATACATATGCCTGTTAGGTTTCTAACTGGTATTTCAAATTACTGTAGTAATTGTGCTAGGTATATTAAATTCCAAAATAACCAAATATGCAGGTATGGGCCCAATGCAAGGACTAGAAATAGATAATCTTACTTCCCACCTTTTTGTTTTTAAGGGAAAAAAAAAAAGATTAAGGAAAATTCAAGGTAAACTAGAATCCAAACACTATAAACAGTAGCAGGTACTGGTTTGGGGGATGAAGCCCACTCAAAATACCAGTGACACCAAAGTAGAGCAACTTTTGTAGCACCAGTTATTTCCCAAGAGGACAGGGTCTACTCAAAGTTCAGGGTATACAGTTTATTTCCACACAGTGTTTAGAATACAGGTGAAATATCTCTTTATTAAAATAAAATTAAATAAACCAAATATTTTTGGCACTGAATATTTCTCTGTATTTTAGTATGTTAAACCCACTTTAAGGCAGACAAAGCAATTATCTATGAAAATGGAATCTAATCTGGACATTTTTGAGTCTCTAGCTTACCTTAAATTTTAGCAAGCTTTCTTTTGAAGTGTCCCATCCCAACAAAGACATAATTGACGTGGAAACATTGATAAGCTCACACATAAATTACCTCATGAATGCAGTCTCATTAGTGTAACGTTAATAACAGACAGTGATAACTAATGGTTTATTTTTTTCCAGCAAAACACTGCTTTGTAATGTACCTATAGTTTAGAGAATAAAGCCTTATTTATTTAAAACTTGAGAATTTAAAAATGCAGGGAAATTCAAAGTACATTGCCGCATTTTTAGTATTTCCATTGTATTGTCTTTATAGACTACTTGCTGAAACCAAAGAGAACTTTCATACCAGCATTAAATTTGCACCCAATATGCAATTTCAGGATCTCTGATACACACACATGCAAGCCCCTAAATAGGACTGTGTATATGTACATGCACACACATTTTTATGGGGTGTATGTATGTATGTATACATGTGCACACACATGTCCACACACACTAAAACTGATGCACAAGTTATAGATTTTAAGTGTTTTGGGTTTTTTACATGTCTGTTTAAGTAGATATAAACCTTTTGGTTTTCTCTAAGCCATTAGGAACAAACCACTCTTCCCATAAGCAATATGCGCCTCATACTCTGAATAGCAAAGAACACACTTGTCTTTAATTTCCTTCAAAACATGAAGCAAATAACTCTGGAACTGCTCAGTGTACCTGGAAAGCTGTGTTGCCTCTGAGCAGACTGCCCAGCCACGCCGACTGAAGCATGGACAGCTTACCTGGTGCTCCCTTGCTCTGACTGGTGCCAGTTATCCACCAGGGCATCCTTGAAGGGGAGTTTCTTCTAATGCTGCATTTAACATTAGCCAGGAAACCTGTCTCTGTCTGTTTGTTTTAGTCTTTCAGTTCATTTCTGACAAAATGAAAATTGGTTTCAAATTTGACAAGAGGATCTAAAACTCTGCCAGGAAGGATTAGGAGAGGGAGCAGAACCCAAAACAGTTTGGGAGCATCAGGAGATGGGGCTTCAGTCAAAGGTGACTCCAAGGGCAAGAGGGCATTAGGAACATGCATCCAGCTAGCAGGCTGCATCCAAACATGACTGCAGTGACCACAGGGGGAGGCTGGCCCAGAGGTGAGCTGTCAACATCCATCCCCATTGTAAATGGCATCATTCGATTTCTAGGAAAAAAAGAGCAAAACAAACAAACAAACAAACAAAAAAAAAAATCCTGCCCCACAGCTCCGTTAGCCCTGTGGCTTTCCAGGGCTGCAGCCTCCTCTCCTTACTCAGGTAAAGCAAACCCCACCAGAGCCAGCCAGCCACGGTTCCTCTGCTTGGGAAGGTGCTCCTGCACAGCCACTGCAGGAGCAAATCCCCGAGAGGCCGGGGAGGGCTGGCAGGAGAGCAGCCCCAGGGCTGCCCTGGCAGGAGAGCAGCCCCAGGGCTGCCCTGGCAGGAGAGCAGCCCCAGGGCTGCCCTGGCACTGCTCCTCTCCTGGCATTGCAGGGAAAGGCTGCGGGGCAGGGGCACTGCCCCAGGGGCTGCTGCTGCCCGGAGGGCTCGGAAACACTGCTGAGCTTATACCAAAGAGTCTTAGGACACCTCTCCTCACCTGAGTTGTAAACAAGACATTTTTACCCCAAAAAGCGTTCCTTATTTCTACTACTCTTCCTCCTATCCTCCTCCTCTTCCTCCTCCTTTGTACATAGGGATGAAAACTATGCATTTAGCAAACAAAGAGAAAGCACTTACCCTTTTCTATCTCACTGCGTTTGGGTGCATTCAAAGGCCCAGGGGCTAATTTTGAGACTTTGCTTAGCCTCCTGGTTTATTATTGTGGTGTGGTTAGCTTTACAATACATTTGGTAACTATTTGCTAAAGACAAAGAAGCAAAAGGTAAGGAATAGCTACTTCCACGTGTTAAAAAAAAAAAAAAAAAAAAAAAAAAAAAGTGTGTAAAGATCTACTATTTATAGTGTGAACCAAAGACGCTACCTCACTCGATTTCCATTGGTGATTTTAATCACATTGATGATACCAAAGAATACCAAAGATTTTTCATGCACGGCCTTGGTCTGGAAAGGGAACTCATCCTCCTTCTTACCCCCATCCCCTGACCCCCTTCCTCACCTTCACTCAGTGTGTAACCTTGTCTTCATTCTTAGTGGTAATGCTAATAACCTTACAAATACTTCTCTTGCTACAACTGCTACTACTGACGATGATAAGGATAATAATAATAATAATAATAAAGCTCTTGGCAAACATGTTGCAAACTTTGTAAACTCATAGGACGAGTGCCTTGCTTGAACCAAAGTGTTAAACCGCTGTTGACCTCTTTATCTCTCACCTTATACTCTTTGAATACCTCAGCCTGTTAGAAAGGCCACTAATGAAAAAAAGGAATAATTCTTCACCGTGGTGCTTTTTGCCGTGCAACCATGCAATGAAACTTTCTTTGATACCAAAGGAAAATGTTTTTTTCCACTTTCTTGCTGACAAACCAAAGGTTCCCTCTTCTTTCCCCCAAAGCAGCTTGAGTCCCTCAGCCCAGACAGGCCGTGCATCGCTTTTACCAATTCCTCCAAATACCTCATAGTAATAAATCTTTAGGGTTATGTTGTATAGAGAGTCTATGTGATAAGGCAGAACTTACTAGTTTGATAATTGTTAAGGTTACTTAAAAAAAAAGCTTTATAATTCTTATTTATTTTGTAGGGGTTGTTTTGTTTGTATATTCCTTTTATATTGTTTGGTTTGGGTTTGGGTTTCTTCTTTTTTTTCCTTTTTTTTTTTGGCAGAACTTCTCTGTTATACTCAAGGAAGATCTTATTCCTGGGAATGTTTCAAAGTGGGTAAAGATCGCTGTTTGCAATGAATGCAAGAAAGGGAAACGTGGCTTCAATTACTTTTGTTTCAACTAGGATGCTTTGTGTTTGCTAGTCGATGTTCTTTTCACAGGGTAAAAAAAAAATATTCTCTGCTGTGATAAATGGTTCCTATTTTTTCTCTATAATGTGCTGTGACTTTTAATTTAATTACATTTTGTATACGCTTATTTAATCACTGCTTTAATTTATGACTATGTAGTTTTAAAAAAAAAAAAATTGTATATAGTAGATTCAAAAATGGCCAAAGCTTTATGTTACAATCTTTTCATTCTTGATGCTGAGATGAACTGAAGGAGAGTGCTTCTCTTGACTGCAGGGTGTATCTTCAGCCTTGTCTTGGCATGCACTTCCACCCGTGTTACAAACACTGCCAGGTTACCCCTAGGCCTCCCTTCCCCCCAACTTGTACATGCCAAAATGAGTGTTTCAAGGTAGTACTTTTGTCACTTAGAAAGCAGAAAGGCATTATTAGTGTGTTTTTCCTTTAATTTATTTGTCTTTTTCTAGAAAGATTGCTTTTGCGGGTGAGACCCGCACATCCAAAGAATTTAAAAGTCGTTTAATGTTTAAAAGCACTGGCATTTGTGAGAGATTTTGCTGAGTTTTTATTTTCCTTCGCCATTCGCACGGGTAGCGCAAGCGAGTAGCGGGCGCGGGCCTTGGGAGAAAAGCGGACTTGAATCTGGAAACCTTGCTCAAGGAAAGGCCTTTGTGGCGGGACAGCAGAGAGCTTGGGGCCACCCCCGGGCCACCAGCAGGCCACCAGCAGGCAGGGATGGCACCCTCGGGGCACGGCTGGGCTCGGGGCCAGCAGCAGCAGCAGCGAGGTGCCCCGGCTGGGCTGGGTCCCTGCGAGGGGCACGGAGCTGCCCTGGCACCCCCCAGCTCCAGGGAAAACAAGGCATCAGAGTTGGGAAGCAAAAATAAAATAAGGAAGGGTAATGACAGTGATACTTCTGCAAAGCTGATGATGGCATCATGGCACAGAGAATAGGATGCCACTCACCTGTGTTCTATTTTGCATAAAGGCTAGATTCTGGTTCGAGGAAATGCTGTGTCCTGACACGGGTTGTGGTGGCTGTAAATATTTCCTGTGCAGTAGCTGAGCCCCAGGTGTACCTCGTTTTCCTTGAGGGGATAGTGAAGGGGTTGAGGGAGGGAAGGACAAGGGCAGGGTCTGAGCTTTTGGTCAGAAGTTACACTTTCTAGGTACATTTTTATACTTGGAGTATTGCAATGGGGCAATAAAGACCCTCTGAAGGGAAGGATCATTAAATGATCTGTTGGTGGGCATTGGCTCAGCGTCTGCTTTTACTACAGGGGCTAATGCTGTGCAGTGAGCTTCACATGCAGGGGGAGGCCAAGTGTGAGTCTGTGATGAGCACGGGACAAACCGTGCTCAGGGAGCCGCGCCCGCCTGTCCCGTTCTGCCAGTTTGGTTTTCACGGAATGTTCTGCATTTCCTGCACTTCCTGCCTCCTCACCGCGGGGCCGCGTTAGCTCTGCAGCCCGAGCAGGGGGAGTGCTCGGTGCAGCCTTGTCTGAGCCTTGCCCGGGGAGCTGCGAGCAGCCCCGCCACAGACAATCACAGCTCCCAGCTCCGCAGGGCGAGGAAACCTTCCCAGAGCAAGCGGGAGTTCTTCCAGAGCAACGGAACAAAACCAAAAAAAAAAAAAAAAAAAAAAAAAAAAAAAAAAAAAAAAAAAAAAAAAAAAAAAAAAAAAAATTTAAAAAAAAAAAAGAAAAATAACGATTACGAAGCGAAGATTTTGCTAAAGCCCTTTGCTGCCATCTTTAGTTCGCCCATTAGGAAGCAGCAGTAGTTTATGCGTTGCATCTGCATTTCAGACTAAATGATTATTGTACCTAATTACGGTTGATTGCTGATATTTCCTCACTCTCTCTCTTAGTCAAGCGCTTCTTCTGTATTTTTGTGTGTAGCGATGACAAGTGCAGTGCGCTAGGCATTGCCCTGGGTTGGGTATGAGTATCTCCTGTACTGCGTTAAGGTTTCCTTAAGTTACTTTTTTTAAGCTTTGCTACTGTTCTCACTTTATGCCGTGCAATATCATCTGCTGTGTTTGCTAAGCAAAAAATTAAAAAAAAAAAAAAAAAAAAGAAAAAAAAGAGAAAAAGTTAAAAAAAAGAAAAAAGCAAGTGATGATGTCATCATGCTTTTCAGTGTTACAATGTTTCAGCGTTACAATGTTTCAGCGTTTATGTAGTCACAAAAATGTAGTAAATAAAAGGTTGGATTTTCCAGCACTTTAAATTTAGACATTTCTTGCCTTCTTTTGTTTCTCCGTGTGCAGCCAGAGGCACTGGGCTGAGCCAAGGGGAGCAGGTGAGCCCCATGGGAGGGGCAGCTTGGGTGGGTCCTGGGAGGGACATCCAGGGGATGGGGGAGAGGGGAGGACACACGAAAGGGCACCTAAGGCTTCCCAGCACTGTGTGCTCTATCCACACAACTGTGCAGCCCCTGCCCCCAGCAAGCACTCCCCACCCCACCCCATCCCATCCCATCCCATCCCATCCCATCCCATCCCATCCCATCCCATCCCATCCCATCCCATCCCATCCCACCCCCCCCACCCCATCCCACCCCACCCCACCCCACCCAATCCCATCCCATCCCACCCCACCCCACCCCATCCCACCCCACCCCATCCCATCCCCCACCCCATCCCATCCCATCCCATCCCATCCCACCCCACCCCACCCCACCCCACCCCATCCCACCCCACCCCACCCCACCCCATCCCATCCCACCCCATCCCATCCCATCCCACCCCACCCCACCCCACCCCACCCCACCCATCCCATCCCATCCCATCCCATCCCATCCCATCCCATCCCATCCCATCCCATCCCATCCCATCATGGTGGGCCCTGGAAAGATGAGTGCCAAGCATCTGGGAGGAGAGTGTGGTTCATGCCAGATACATTTCTCTAATTGAGGGAAAAAACATTAAGAAAATAAGCGAAGCAAATAATCTTGGTTTCCTTTCTATCATCTAAGGGTATGGATGTCACCAAACTAATTCACAGAGGTGTTTCCTTTTGTGTGATGGAGTCCACCCCAGGCCTGCAGGATCAATATTTAATTGTTTAAAGGGATATTGTATTCCTTTCCTGTCACTGTTGTTAATGCCTTCGCTCTCTGTAATCCCACGGGGTCTTTTCCTGGGGATCTGATCAGAAAGATTACCCATCACTCGGGAGTGGTGGGAGGAGAGTCCCAGCCATAAAAGATTCAGGAATGCATTGAACCATTTTCTCTCTATCTCCTAATGAAGTGATGAAGCGTGTGCCACAAAATTTAACAGGGTTTTGTGGCAAATCAGGTTGCACTGCTGAGAGGAGGATTAAACCTTCATCGTTGTCCCATAAATCATGGCATCAGCTACATTTATTCTGATGGATGGCCTGGACTCTGCTGACAATATTTTATCTCTGGAGGCGCCTGCAGCCTGTGCCCTGATGTGCAATTTCTTTTTACTGCTGAGCTGAGAGGCACTGAGCGTATCCCTTCAGAGGCCTCCCCTCGGGCTTGGTATCTCATGTCAGAAACCAAAGCATCACCAAGAACCCCTGTCCAGGGCAAGCACAAAGGCAAAGAGGATATAGGAAGCCAGAAATATCCTCCAGCAGGAGTGCCTCTGGGGTTTGTTCATCTGCAGCATCACAGCAGCCAGGCCTGGGATAACCCAGTGCTGGCTCGTGTCTGGCTCTCCATGGGATGGTGCTGGCCAGGTGCAAGTGAGGGCTCCAGCTGTGTTCACCCTCATCTGGCAAAGAAGGGGACACAGCAGAATGCTTTCTCTTAAAAAATAAATAAATCCAGAGATGCCACAAGGGTTGAAGCACATCAGGCAGACGCAGGGACTGTTCCCAGGTTCTCATCCCATGACTCAGGGGACAACAATGGGCAGCATGTGGGCAGAGCCTGTCACAGCCACAGCAGGGCCCCTTGCTGGGACCTCTATCCACACCTCCCATCCCCTGTTTCCTTCTCACATGAGTCTTTTTGGCCATTAATCCCTGCACAGGAGGTGTCCCTGGCTGCACCCATCCCACACAGTGCCCCATATCCTGGGCACCCCTGGCCACCCAGCCCATGCTGCAGGGACAGGCCAGTCACAGGCAGGGGCAGCTGGGGTGCCCAGGAGCCTGAACAGCTTCCCAGTTACTTCAGCAAATTGGAACTTTATTTTGGAGCTATGTTTAACTCTGGAGTGTGTTTATGCCAGCATGCTCAGGGGAGCAAGCTGGGCTTTTCACAGAAGCCCACAACCCAAACACTAAAATCAGCTTCAAAAACTTATTTTCTGAGCACTGGCAGAATGCAAGGTGAGCAGAATAGTGCAAACCATCTCCCCAGGACAGGGAGAGAAGTTGCTCTTGCCTCAGTTGCCCCTAGACCCTTTTAGGGATGAAGACAGCAGCAGCAGCTGGGCACTGCCTTCACCCACCCTTGGTGGCAGCAGGGACAGCAGAGGGGATGCATTGTGCAGCCTGGTTATAGCATGTGGCTATGAAGGCAATAAAGGCTGCCTGAGCTGGACCCTGCTTCCCAGCCAGAGGGGGGATCTGGTATATTTGGGGGAAAATATGGGCTGCTTTGTGTTCAGGTTTGAGCTCTTTAGGGATTTGTGTTTATGTGTGGGGAGAGGAAGAGATGGGTCATGGCTCAGGTGCCCTGTGTGTGATGGGGCAGTGCTGCTGTCAATGTTATAAATTACCAATAAATGCTAAAAGCCTCCAGCAGGGCTGTGGAGGGAGCTGGGTAATGAGGCAGGGGACAGAGCAGGAGGGATGTGCTGCTGCTGGGGCTGCAGCTGGGCCTGTCTCTGTGGCAGGGACAGGGAGGGTGGCTGTGCTGGGGCTGCCTGAAGACTGGGACAGGACCTGGACAAGTCCTGAGCAATTTTATTCCTTGTAGGGCACTGCAGGGAGAGGAGGCTGCACAGTGCCCAGCCCCTGTGCCAGGCCAGGGGGGACATTATTCTCCCTGGTGACAATCCCTGCTTGGATGGAGATGGCAGTGTCACACCCATGCATCCAGGAGCCAGCACAGTTATTTATGTACAGGAAAAAGCCCTTTGTAAAAAGCGATCTATTCATCAAGCAAAATAATTTCCTGCCCTAGGGAGGTGCCCAGAATTTGAATCTCAGTTATGCTTTCAGTGCTAATTATCACTTAAAGACGATTGGGAGAGAAAATTAATCCCTGTTATTGGCTTCCTTAGGAAGAAGTACTGCAATGCAAAGTATAAGCAGCTAGTGTAGATGAATCCACAGTGTCTGCTAATACATAAACCACACACTACTCAGAATATCAGCTGATAGTGATTGGCAGTGGAGAGAGTGCCAAGAACTGCCAACCCCACATGCCATTTGCACTTTGTGTGGCAGAAATGTACCCTTGGCCTGACTGAGGATGGCCATGCTTTTATTTTGGTAGCCTCATGAAGAAAATACAATCCCAGACATATCAACTCTCTCCCCAGGGCAGCACTGCTCAGCCAAGGTCTGTCTACTCAGGTAGGAGGGGCTGCTTGAAAGAGCTGCTGTGGTGTATGTGGCAGGGTTAACAATCCCTTCCCCTGGTAGGGGTGAGAAGGTTCTCACTGCTAGGAACAGGCTATTGGCTGGCAGCCAGGCTACACCACTTTGTGAACCTGATCAAAGGTTTTATGCCTCTGGTGTTACCTCTGCCTTGGGCTCTTGGCATGCTGTTTTCTGTCCCAATGAACAGGTACCTGAGCTTTTGTCCTGCTGGATAAGCAGAGTGGTTTGAACAGGATGCTTTGCACATGCCTGGCACAAAGCCCTGTGTTTCAGCATGCTGTGACTCCTGCCTTCTGGGCCTGGGTGAAAGGTAGCAAAGCATCTTACTCGAGCTTTGCTTGGTGGAGGATGCTTCCCAAACCTGCCAGTGGTGTGAGAGCACTGTGAGGCAAGAGGAGGATGCATGGCCATGGCAGGAGGCTGTGAGACCCCTGTGCAGGGAGCTGTGGCTCTTCCCTGGCAGTGTGTGCTGCCCAGGGTGACTCAGCTACAGAAGTGACTGTGGTCATCACAAATATCCCTGGTGATGCAGGGACCAGGCAAGTGAATTACTCAAATTACTTGAATCTCCCCAGTGGTGCGCGGAGATTCAATCTCAGCCTGGCATTAAATCAAGTCAGTGACATAGATCAAAGGATACTGCTTTAATCACCTCGTTAGGCCACAGACATCATTAGTTACTCATTATGATGTGTTGATGCTGGCATTCTCTGTAACACAGTTATGTACACTCGCTATCAGACATTTTTCTCATCAAACGGGATGTCAATACTTTAACATCTTAATGAGTTACAGTCAATATCCATTGCAATAAAGCTCCTGTTTTCTCATGATTTCATCTACCCTTAGGGTTTTGATTAAAATGGCCACTTTTTTTCCAGGTAATTGATTGAGGAATTAGGGAAATTCCATGTAGGAACAAGCACATGCTGCTATGCAGGCTCTGAAAACCTTCAGTTGTCTGCAAGGGCTTCAGATACTGCAAGGGAGGTTGCAATTTTAATATGGATTTTGGATACTGTTGTTTAATTCTTCTTTCCCAATCACTTGTAAAACAGATTTAACATCAAATAAAGTAATTAAAATATCCAAGAGAGAACATTGGGAAAATGTTCCAAGCAAATCATTGGCTTGCAGAGGTCTAAGGATGAGAACAGGACCTGCTGTCAGGTGAGCACCAGTTTGGATAAACATGCACAATGGGAAGGGTTTCTGATTTACTGCATTGGTAAAATATAAAATATAAAAATATAAAAATATAAAATTGCAGAAACACAAAAGCAGGCAGAACAGACTGCAGTGGTATTTCAGGCTCAGGATGAGCAGGTGTAAGTTTGCAGAAGTCCATGGTTGTCTGAATTAGGGGTGAGGCATCATCTATTTCAGCAAAGCAGGTTTTTTGCAAGTGAACTGTGAAAGTTTACCAATGTAATGGGAGAGTGGAGTGTTGAAGCTTCCCCAGCCCACTGACCACCTTCTACATTCATCAGAGAAAACTGTTCATACACCACTAGCAAAAAGAAATGAAATATGAGAAGGAAGAAGATGTGGCAGCACAGAGCCTGCAGAGCTGACTTGGTGCCCCGTGGATGTCTCCACCCAGACAGGACACGAGCAGGGCTGTGCTGCTGGGGCTGGTTGTTGGCTCTCCCAGCTCTTCCCTGGGGCAGGGCCAGAGCTCTGCCCACAGGGAGCCTTCTGCTCACTGCAACCCTTTCATTTCCACCCATCTGGACAAATCCTGGCTCCAGTTAGGTGCATTACTAAAATATAAATTACTTCAGTAATTCCTCTTTAATTTCCTTCCATGAAATTTGATACTTCTAAGGACAGATCTAGGGCTGCAGTTTGGGACTGTAAAGCCATATTCAAACTGTCTTTTATTTCAAAAGCATCTTTTAGACAGGAAAAGACAGCAGAGGTTTCCTGGATCTAATTTAAATCCTGAATTAGATATTTTTTTACTCTTTATGGTAGTGAAAGACTATGTGGTTGCTGGATTTGTGGGAATAAGAGAAAATTTGCCATATTCTTAGCAGCCACTGAAAATAGAAAGTGAGCTGTTATGATTTGTGTTGGAAACTGCAGCCACTCCCAGTGCTGAGCTCAGCAGCCCAGGAAGGGGCAGCTCCAGCTCTGGCTGTGCTGGGAGTGCACAGACACCCTGGGGTGCTGCTCTGATGGGCTTCAGGGGCTGGGGAGCAGCCCTGGGCACCTGCCAGCACATACCTGAGCTCTGGGGCTCAGGCAGCACTGGTAAGAGGTGGATGGAGAAAGTAAAAACATGAGGAGTTTTGTAGAAATTATAATTTAATGAGAGAATGCATGAGGGTTAGTGTTGTGATAAAAAGCCAGCACCCCAAACTCTTGGCTCATTTTCTGGTCATCACAACCTGGGGGTCCCCTTGAGACCTTTGCTGAGAGCCAAGTTCACATTCCCTGATGTACAAGTGGTTTCTGGTGATCTGTTCCCTTGTCCTTGGACTATTACATGCTGTGGGGAGGCAGTGTGGAGTTATCAGTAGGAGTCACTTCTTCACTTACTCAGCTTGTTTGGATCACTGGAGACCCAAAGTTAGTAAACAAGATAGGAAAACCACTCAGAAAACACTCTGAATGAAAGCCCCAAGGAAAAATGTGGCTGAAAGGGTTCCTCTACACAAGAAAGAAAAGCCATTGTTTTTGCCTTCTGTGCACTCCTTGCCCCTGTGCCTTATGAAGGTGCAAGGAAATTTTGTATATTCATTTTAAACAGGAAAGTGCAGGTGAAGAGGTGCAGGCAATATTCTATTCATAGGGGTTTTAAAGACTGCAAAGAGCAAGCCCATGAGCTGTTCCCAAACCTGTCCTCCATTGAAATCCTTTTTGGTTGCTCAAAAGAGCAACTTGCCTTCAAATTTATGTGACTGCCTGCTTACAGTTTTATCACAAGTCTCACAAAATCTACTCCTTCCCTAAAGACTCACTGGTTAGAGGGAGAAAAATGAGAACTGTAACTTTCACTTGGGATGTTGCTTTGAACAGTGAAAGTCAGAAAAAATGTCTTGGTGGTAATCCTTAAAAACTTCAGAACCAGAAGGCACATAAGACATGCCAAATTCTATCAGCTAGAATTCCTTCTGATTGTAAATCAATGCAGTGATATTTGAGAGTTTATTGAATGACATTAACATTGGGGTTTAATAATAGTTTTCTCAGGTTGATGGAGGTTTCCATGAACCTCTGGAAGGAGAAATTAGTGGCCAGAGCAAGGCTGACTGTGACCCACCAGTCTTTAAACTAATTTTAGTAGGCTTTGCATCAACTGGGTGTTGGCAGCTTTTTCAGTGTCACTCACTTCTAAAGGAGGCTTACCTAGAATAATTAGCTCATTCACCTCTAACAGAAATTATATGTTCCTTATCTTTTAATTAGAGTGTACAATGTTGGCAATGATGTGTTATCTATGTATTAATTTTAAAGGGTTGTTTTGATGTCAGGCTTGCTCATGTAGGATATGCATTAAAACCAAATTTTAAATCCCTGAAGAGTTATATAGTCCTGCATTTCCAAGGCACATGACCTTAGAAGTGCTTTAGATTGCTCCTTTCTTATGTTTCACTGATTTTTTTTTACATTGTGGCTCACTTGGCAAACACTAAATTACAGGAAGTCATATGCAATAAGGGACAGAAACAAGTTCACTTTTTTTGGCTCTTAGTGTGGTCATTGGCATGATGAGGGATAGTGACAGCACCTGAAATGAGTACAGAGCTGTAAACTGCATCTCCACAATCCCACCAGGCTCCTGCAATTAGCCATTAGACCCTTTAGGGAAGGGAGAACAGGTAGAGCATATCTGGTACTTGGATGCAGGTTTGCTGCCAGTTTTTAAGGATTTCAGCCCAGAAGATTTGTGTGACTGGGTACTGTGTGTATGTTGGTCCCAAAGAGATGCCACAGCCCCTCCAGATGAGTACCAGCCCTAAGGAGAACCTAAGGTCTGGTTTGTCCCTTCAAGAGCCCAACTGGAGATGGAAAGGCACCTCTGTCTGATCAGAGGTAAGGCAGACCTGGGAAAAGCAGCACTGAAGAGACCCCAGAGTATTGGTTTGAGACACAACAGTCCCCTAGGATGCCATGTCCCAGGACTCAGGCAGCAGCACACCATGTAGGTGGGACTCCAAGATAAGATCTTAATTTTAGGAAAAACAACACATCAAAAAAAAGTTCTTGTTACAGAATGAGTGATGGGGAACCCATGGTGTTTTCTCAGCTGCAGCCTGAATTGGCAGTGTGGTTGTAGCATTTTCCTTAGGCACTATTCCAGCAAAACACTTGAGTATGTGCTTAATTAAATCATGTGAGAAGTTTTAGGGCCTGGAAATCATGCAGCTAAATCCTTTGCTGGGGACTTAATATTAATGCCTCAGTTTCCCTTCTCCACCATAGAAAAGAAATATTTACTTCCCATACAGAGTGCTGACAAACTTAATTCAATCTTCCTTGTAAAGTGCCTTGAGGGCTTTAGGGAGAAGGTGCTATAAAAATCAGAATATTATTCTACACTCCTTGGCAAGCACTTAGCTTTATGTATTATCCTACTGTTGATGCCTCTCCCTCTGGCTGACAGCAGGATCAATTAATGTAGATAAACCAAAAGAGGCTGTTTAGGAGACTTGTGGTCCATGTAATCTGCTAGCACCTGATGGCAAATCCAAACTTGAAAAGATTGAAAAGTCAAAGGTTTTAAGGCATTTTAGTGTAAAACCAGACAGTGGATGACTCTGAAGACTGTGTGTGCCTTCAGAGCAGCAACAGGAAAGGGGCTGCTCCTCCAGTAATCTATTTTTTATTCCTCATTGTTTTTTTATGGCCTTTGCTATTCCCTTTTCAGATTTTCTGATCTTTAGGAAGTTAGCAGACTGTACTCTTACACTGTTCTCTTATTCCAAATTTTCTTCATTAGATTAAGAGCCTGGATCTGACCTTAGAGGAAGCTGGAGTTAGGTGAAGACAAGGGAACTGCTGCCAAGGAGAGGCCATCAAGTGAAGCCAGCATGGAAGAGGTTAGGGCAGGGTGGAGCTTTTTTAAAACCCTCTAATTGTGCTTCTGCATTTAAACATGTTGAAAGTGCTGTTCAGGACAGAGTATTGCAAGCTACACACATTTTCCTTAAGGTTCACTGATTTCAGTGCAGCTAACATGGGTATTTCAGATATTTCTAACCTCTGTCCTTTCATGCATTGAAATGCAGGTATACTGTAATGTCTGCAGAAACAGAGTGAAAAGTGCTACTTCAAACTATCTCCCAGATAAAATGAAAATGATTGAAAATATGAAGCTCTTCACAAGTAGTTGGTGTGAATCCTTGTTTCCTGCCTATAGTTCTGAACATTGTATTCTGGCTAAACTTGATGTTTTTTCCTATTTTTGTCTTCTTTCAATGACAATGCTTAAACTACCACATAGTAAACATCAAGGATCATAGCTACTACTTTGGCATTTTTATGTTTACTGTCTATTTAATTAATAAAGTTATTACAATGAAAATGAGTTTTAACAAATCTCTAAAGTATGTGGAAAAGTAATCACAGCAATTCATGAATGAGTGATTTGTTTGCTTGTTTAATTTTTTAAAATATAACCATTGGCAACTCATTTTTCTGTTTATGTGTTTGCTCTTTGCCTTTCCAGGATACGGCCTCTTCATGGAAATAATATTTCCTCTTCTATGTCTGCTGCACTTGGCACACAATGGAGTCTCATTACTCAACAGAGACTCTACGTGCCATGAAAAATAAATAATTAAACTCCAGCTATTTCAGTAGGTAAATACTGCCTTTCTCACCCCTGTGCATAAAGCAGCCAGTGTTCCACACCTGGCAGTGATCTCCTCTGGGAGTTCAGCCTCCTTGAAGTCCTCTGGCATGAAACCTTAACTGCTGACACACACAGTCACCCCAGGGCTGTCCTGGGGCAAAGAGGAGGGGGTCAGCTGGGGTGGGAGTGCCCCCCACCTCTCTGGCTGCTTCTTCTCATCTGTAATTTACTGTTTTCCCCTGAAAATTTATTTTCCCTCACTCTAGGGAAGTGTGAGGAAATCTCTGGGTTTTCTCCTTGTCTAGGTTTGAAAAGACAGGTGTCTCCTAAGAAAGGAGACATTTAAAACTGAGAATGTAAACCCCCTCCCTACAAATTATTATAATTTTGAAGTTAAGGGGCTCTTAGGCAAGGATATGAGAAATAGGAATAACAGTTCTTTACTAGGAAAATTAAAATAGAAATACAGTATTACAAAGAATAAACCCAAAACACTGACAGAGTCAGAATACAACCTGAGACCCTGTCAGTCAGGGTGTTGGTAGCAGTCCCATTAAATGGTGGCTACAGTCCCCCTGCAGTGGCAAAAGTGGTTCGGTCAAAGCACTGGTTCTGTAATAGGGTGTAGTTTTCCTCCAAATGTCCAGTGATGATGTGGAAAGGTTCAGTTTTCCTCTGGAACCCAGTGGAAAGAAGGCTACCAGTGTTCCAATTATCAGTTTTTATCTTGGTAGGAAATGTTTGGCTCCTCCTCCAATGGGATGATGTAATTTTATCAGTCATGCACTGGGACTCAATGGCCCATTAACAGGAGATATCTCTCTGGAGGAAGGGTGGGTTGTGAAAAGATAAAAATTATTGCCCCACCTGGTTTTAAAGATGGCCCATTAGCAGAGAATATCTCCCACAGAGATAATGATCACTGCCCCACCTGGTCTCAACAGAGGGTGATGGAATACACACTTTTGGACACATCCTGTATTGCAAGCCAAGACACTCCTCAACACATGCTGTAGCTTCTACCCTGAGTAATTTTGGTGTTTGAGTAATAATGCAAAAAAGGACAACCTCTCAATTTGGATGCAATTTCTAAATCACTTCATCAGAAGTTTCAAATAAAAGCTGATGAGGGGACAGGATATGTCAAGCACATCGTGTGGCTCTGGCTTGGGTAATACGTGCAGCTTAAACTCTGCTAATGCCCTCCAAGCATTGTGGAGACAGTGTTATACAAGCACCTGGAACTGCTGCCAGGTAAAGCCTTTGGGTGCCCACTGTGCAGTGGAGCAGTGTGTTATCAGCAGGGGAAATCCCAGAGCGCAGGCTGAGCCCAGAGCCGGGTGGCAGGCGGTGTGTGCGTGGCACAGACAGGGGGGCAGGGCTGGTGGCACTTCTCAGGTGCATTGCAGCACCCCCTGTGCCTGAGCTGCCACCCAGGCACAGCTGAACGTGCCTTGACAAGGATGGCTGCCACCTGCTCCTTTGCAATGAGGAACTGGCTTCCAGATTTTTAAACATAATGGAGGTGAAGCCACAAGGCTGATAGCAAAGCAGTGATGAAGATTCATTGCTTCTGTGACCAGAGACACAGAAATGCAGAGAAAAGCAACTTCACATGATTTGTGTCAGAAAGGTACCTGCTGTAAGTTAGAACAGTCCTAAAGATGCTGTCATCTATAGCAGCATCCTAAAGCAAACCAGAATCCTCTTTTCATAAGTAATATATCTGTTTATGTAAAGAGGGGAAAATATTACAAGACTTATGATGTTCTTTTCTGCCAAGTAAAAATCTGAAGCATTAAATGTGCAGAGTGACCTGATGAATCAAAGCTGGGCAACAGCTTTAAATGTGCCATGTGTTCCTTGCTGGAGCTCTGTTGCTGACAGCTGATGGCATTTTGCTACTGGCTCTGGACAGTGGAAAAAGCAGTCTCAATGGCAGCAAAGGAAGAGGAAAACCCTCCCCTTCCTTAAAACTGGATTGAGGGAATGGACCCTTAGCATGGTGGTTGTGACTGCCCTGCTTCTGAAACGTGATCCGTGTGTGCAAATCCCACACAGACCAGATGCTAAAACCACAGTCATTCTTTGACATTTGAGTTGAGAAGGAGAACAAATGTGCTCTGTACTCATCTTTTCTTTGTTGAAACAAAAACAATGAAATTAACTTTGAAACAAGAACTTTGATTACTGTATCTCTGGCGTCATCTTTACGTTGATGTAATTCTATAGACTGGTGGCATCACTGCTGATTTGCACTGCTGTAAGAACAATCAGGCTCTGTGTTTTCCAGGCAGTAGAGCTGCTTATGTTTTGTGTAAAGAAAGAAACACAGTCAAACAACTTAAAGGGGAAATAAATTAACCAAGACATTCAGAAGGAGCCAAAAGCAATATGAGCATAGATACAGCTACACTATTCCAACTGTATTGCTAGTTTGAAAAAAAATACCCAGCCTAATTAAGGAAGTATTGACTGCACTATAAATGTGTACACTGATCTCTCTTGTTCTCTAGTTCTAATTGACATCCAAAGGTGAGCTGTTTAATAAGTTTCTGCAATTTTATTTATTTTAGTATATGTACTGTACTTTACTGCCTTTGAGATCTTTGAATGAATGTAAGTTTCCCTTCCCCTTCAAAAAATGTTATGCAACATGAAAACAACTCAACTGTAAGAATTAAAATTATAATTGACCTGGTGTAGGAGAGAAAGTGGGAGAGAAAGTTCTGCCCAGTATAGCCTGAGCTGAAATTCCAGCTGCTTCAATGTGAAGAGGAACTGACCTTTGTGTATGACCAAGGATTTCACTATTGATGACATGTGGCAGGCAGAGAGATTTATATAAATTTATTTATTTATTTATTTATTTATTTATTTATTTATTTATTTATTTATTTATTCTCACTCAGTGAAGCACAGTTGGGACTTTCAATATTCAGCTTTAATGCTCATTTGTTTGCTATAGTTGCTATTATGCTCTCATTTTGAGGATATCGAACTCCTAAAAAGAGAAAATGTTTTGCTTCAGGTACAGTAAAGCTTAGAAACACTATGCTTGGGGTGAGAGACAGAGGCTTTGTGTGTTATCAAGGAAATCTGGTGTATGAAGAGAGAAGAGCTGGACACAGGACTGATATAACTGACCTTGCCAACAAATGAGGTGAGCCACACTATTCTTCACTATAGTCATAAGATTACAGCACAGCAGCTTGAGTGGAGTTTTAGGGAATATTTTTATGTTAAAAAAAAATGAAGAAAAATACACCCACAGAAATTTGAAACCACTTAAACCTGAATCTGGGTATATTTCACATTTTGTATTGAAAAAAACAGTCCTGATGATTATGTGCAACACATTCTGTTCAGTGCCATTTCCATTTAGTCTTTACTATTAAGACATAGTATAGGCCACTAAATGACCATGAATATATTAGATGGACTATGGCTAATAATGATGTGATTAAATTTTTTAGAACAAGGCCATGGCAGTTTTCCATCGCTCTGACATTTAGCTAATGAGCCCCAACTCACTGACTGCTTTAGTAAATGATACATGACTTCTCTTGTAAACCTGGCATGGGGTTACATTAAATATTGCCTTGTATTTAACAACGTGCTACTTTCCTGCCCTACTCTCATAAGTCTAGTAGGAGTTGTGGCCTTAATTTAGCTTGGGTGGAACTATAGGTTGGACTTGTTGTTCCAGCAAGGTAATTGCATCTCTACATAAATGAATTATCCTTTTCATTTACAGCGTCCGTGGAAAGTTGAGTGTAATTTCAACACTGGGCAGTGTGGCAGCCCTTTAGCATGTTGTGCACGAGCTCACTATGCTGGTTTTGTCCCTGGTGCCACAGCTTTGCTGCAGGGTGACATGGATGACAAGCTGGCCCTTTGGGGGGATGCTGGCTCTGCCTCACTGCTGGCCTCCCCTACCGAGTGGGTACTAATGTGACAGAGGATGAGCACTGCCTGGAAATAGTGAGTCCAAGCCCTTCCTGACAGGCTGAGTGGGATGGCAGCTCTGCAGAGAGCATGGGAACTCAGTAAGCAGTGCTTGTGGTACAAGTACAAATACCTGTGGTACAAGCTCTGGTAGCAGGGGAGGCGTGTGACAAAGCAAAGGCTGCAAGCCTGAGTCCTGCTGTGAATGAGGGAGCTGCCCCAAAGGAGAAGCTGGCTGGGATGTGCCACCAAACTGGTGCAGTGCAAAGCCATCACTGCTGCTGCAGAAGGACAGGGAAAGTAAACAGGGCTGGCAGACGCACCAGAAGCTGAACTTTGTGAACTCCTATTCAGATGGAGTAACACTAGCAATTAATTTGGTGCAATTACTTCCACACAACTGTGTTGGAAATTATTTCAAGATAGATCAACTCATTAACAATAGGAAAACATTGCAAAACTCCAATCACCTCCTTCCAAGTGTCGTGCACTCACTTTCCACTGAAATTAATGAAAATAATACAAATGGGGTGCCTAGAGTCCTGACGGATCGCTGCATTGAGTAATTGGGGTACAGCTCCTGGAGGTACCTGCTCAGAAGTAAACACAGTGAAGATGAGAGGAGAGAGATGACCTAGACTGAAAACAGTTCTTGTGCTTCCATTTTCCCCAAATCTACTGCTGGCAATATCTTGCTGTTTCTCTTGGCAAACACACATCTCCAGCTTCTGGTCAGGGCCTGCTGTTGCTACAAAAACTTCAACTCTAATATGGAAACCTATATGTTTTCTGATTAGTATTTCCATCAAGCTTAGTCCTGGGTAAACATTGTGTAACATTAGCATTCATCAGTGGACTTGCACAATCCCCTTGAAAAAACTTTGAAAAAATATTTTAAAAATCTGCTTTCAGTCTAGAGTGAATATTACAGCTACAGAAAAGATGTCTGTAAAAGAGAATAATTTTCCCCTCTTTCAGAAATTGATGAACTATTCATAAGTCAATCGTTCACTTTTCAGTTCATTATTGCCTGATTAGTCAAGTACTGATGCAATTAAACAATGATCTTACTGAGTAGGTGTCTTATTAGATTGACATTTTAAAAGAACAGGTCATTAGCACTTTTGTAAAACAGAACCTTTCTTTGTTTTTACCATCCTATTTCTATATTTCCATTGCTACCAGTCACCACTACAGATGAGACTGCACTGTTCTCACTTGGAGCTGGTATCTACTTGCACATCACAGATCAGCTACTAAAGAAACACACAAAGTTTGTGAAATATCAGCTCTGGAGTTGCTCCAAATAGAGAAGAGATGATGCAAGTTACTTTTCCCAAGGTGAATTATAGACAGGCAGGAAGGGCTCAGTTTCTCTGGGCAAGAAGGCCTGACTGACTTCTAGACCTCTGCAAGACTGGCAGCAGAAGAGATTCCATCCTGCTGCTGCTGCCAGGAGAGTAGAGAAGGCACAGGGCATCCCATGTGACACTGGAAACTTGAGGAGCACCACAGGACATTGACCAGGCTGTTTCCAACTAAAGGAATCTTCTGTATGTAAACAAAGTTTAGTAGCAAAGTGTTGAGTCCAGGAAATAATTTCTGGTGAGGAGAATAAGCTCTCCTTCTGAGAGGACCGCAATTACTTCTCTATTGTTCTCTTAGCTCCTCCTCAATTTAGTCTTGGCTGTGTCTCCAGTAAGAAAGTACTACTTGGAACATAAAGGAATTTGAGAGAACACACAGAGGAAAACAAAAACTCCAAGATGTCATTTTACATTTGATTCCAAAAGAATCAAAGACGAGAACATGTTAATAACTATATGATTTTGCTTTGAAAGCGACAATTAGTAGTGCAATTAAGCAATGGAGAACTTTGGTAGGACCTGCATAGAAAAAAAAAAATCCCTGTAACTTGCAAAACAACGGGGTCTAACAGTAGAGCACCTGTTAGTTTATGTTTTCTATGTTTGTTCACTCTCCTCAAAATATTTAACACTATGACCACAATTCGTGTATTTTTAAGAAAGAAAACTAAAATATTGTTGTTCCTACTCTGTCACAGACCTTAATTTTCCAGACATGGGACAGGCTTCCTGTAAAAGTACTTCCATTGTGTTAATTGATGCATTTGCACCAGGGAGAGCTGAGAAGCAACAAGATGATAATCAAGCCCACGGGTCAACAGTTTCAGAAATAAGTATCTAAAATTAGGTGCCAAATTCCATAGTTAGGAACTTGAGTAGAGGTGGGCTGCTTTTTAAAAATACTGCAGTAGTGACAAATTGTGCTGAAGTCAATTTGAACCGGAGGTGAGTTTTCCTTTAAAAATCAGGCTGTTTAATTTAAATGCCTGGTATTGTTACAGGCATATTGGACATCCTGGGTTGAAGGTTTGAACTTCCCCTCCCAAAGCATAGCTGTATCAGCCTGCACCCAGTGCACAGAGCACTCATCATGTAGTACTCCAGAACACGAGTATATCCCATCCTGACAGACATAATTGTTTGAGTGTGCATGCGGACTCAAAACAAAAATATCAGAAAAACAGACTTTCCTCCTTTTGATCCTGAGGCAAGCCACAAATGTAACAGAAGTCCAAGGTTCAAAAGGATGCTGGAGAGTAGTTTGTGGAGGAACTTCTGCATGGGTTGGGGATGAATATAGAACAAAACCTCCTCTGCAGCACCCACCAACAAGCTCTTCCCTCCCAGACCAGTGTGGAATAAAGTAAGGTGAGGAGCTCTGAAAGCACTGCCTAATGACACTCATGGATCTTGGCATAATAGAATGAGCCAGGTTATCTGAAAGCTGTAAGGATGGGAAATGCAGTTCGGGTGTTTCTAATGTATTTTGAAATCTTATTGGGTTTATGCCATTCAAAAACTTAAATCAAGCTGTTAAATCAAGATCATTTGGGCTAAAATGTTTTCTTATAAGTGCTGGAGCATGAAGCCAACACAAAGCGTAACACAAAGGTTGGCAGACATAGAGAGGAAAATTGTCTCAGGCTATCCTTGCTTTTATAATTCAATTTCAGTAAGAGCTAGTAGGAAGCTATTAGTTGTGAATTAATAAATTCGTGTAAGTACATAACTAATTTCTTTGCAAAATGGTTGCTACTGGTGACAATTAAATGATAGTTGATTCTTCATAGGGTTTGTTTTTTAATACATTTCAAATTTGTTCCATTGCATACTGTACCTTCCAGTCAATTTCTGATTATCTTCATCCTTTTGCAATAATATTCTTCCAACTGTGGTGATGTTATATCATAGAGGTGGCAGCCATGTCAAAAGCAGTTGTGCCACATCATTTAACAAGCAGTAATTGTCTCCAGGAATCACAGGAATCTTGATCTGCTTCATCAGACATCACTTCTTTGACAGATAAAGCTGAAAAGACACTTGGGATGGAACCTAAAATATGTTCTGTTTCAGTTTGCAGGGACTGTGCCAACAGCCTACAGTGCTGAAGAAAACACAGCCATACATTTATCTTGGTTTTTTGATTTCCTTTTAAACTTAATTTTATATGAACAAGACTTATGGGACATCACTGTGTAATTTTGCCCCAAATGAGGACATTTTAAAATCCAGTGGCCAGTTTGAGACAAGTTTTACATATGGTTACTGGTCACAAGAGAAATAAAGGTCTGGCACATTTCAGCAGAAGGAAATAGGGTGGCTCTGTAAAAGTTTCCACCAAAATTCATGTACTGTATGTACAAGAGCCACTTTGTCCACACAGATGTTATACAGAAATTCTCACCTATTTAGACAGTGAGATCAAGCTACCATGAGACAGAAATGGGCAAAAACCTGTTTTTGTCCCTGCTTGTGCTCCCAGAAGTTTGTGTTGGTTTAGATTTGGCAGTGGGAGGACAGTTAAGGTTCTGTTTATGTTTCTAAGCTAATCCTGCTTTTGTGTGATGTGTAATGCAACCATGTGCTTTTTGGATATTTAAGTTGATGTTAAGCTTCTGAGGTCAGAAATTTATTTCAGTACTGTCATTGCTCTCATAAGATTTCCAAGTGTGTGTAAGCGAATTCCTGTGGTTGAAGCCCCTTATCCCATATTTTCTCTGTGTATTCCTGCAGTATTTATAATTATTTTTGTGACTCGGAGGAAAATTATGAGTTCAAGGGCACTTTCAGCTGTTTTACCCAGACTAAGCCCACAGATTTGTTCGGGATTTTTATCATTATTTTGCTTTTATTATTATACATGGAACATTGTATAATTAGATCTCTCTGATCATTTTAGATTTTGTGTTCTGCTTTTTTTTCAGATCAATTATGTGTCTATGTGGTCAAAGGGAAACAGTCCTTCATCTGAAGTGAAGCAGGACCTGAAGGATGTATCTCAGACATACCCATGGCTCTCAGGGTCCAGGAATGCACTGACTCAAGAGGGGAAGCTGAACCTGAAGTCTCCTACATGATCACATAGAGGAAGACTGTACACCAGATGTGGCTTTCTCTCTTCATATGCCTTAAAACTTTTTTAATGGTAAGTGGTTTTCAGGCTGGCACTTAACTTCCCATTGGCTTGAACTCCTAAGAAATGCGAGGTAATGGGAAGCAAGCTGACCCGTTAGTTAAAATGGAAAAAGTACTTTGAGAGAGCATTCTTTGGGAAGCGGGGCCCGTTTTTGTCTGACGAGCTGTTTTGTAAAAACTGCCAAAGTGAGATTAAAAGCTTTAAAGCTATTAAAAATAGTATATGAAGCTTAATAGCTAAATAGCTACGATTGTAATTAAATAGTGGAAAGGCAGATTTGGTTTGGGCTGTAAAACCAATATTAGAACAAGGTACAAACTAATTTGCAGTGTCCTACAGCAACAATTAGTGTCCTAAAGGATGTGACTTTTCATTAGGATGACTAGGAGGATCTGACAGGTGGCTGAATCATGCCCACTGTAGTCACGCTGAACTTCATCTACATGCACCCACAGTATTTATTGCTCAGTCAAATTCTTCCTTTTATAATTCTGGATTGCCACATTTGCAATTACATTGCATCCGGCAGAGAGCTCAGAGATCTGTAATTACCAAACACGTCTACAGCAGTCACACAGCAGCAGAAGTGACACTCATGTACTTATGAGTGTGAAATCAAAGCCCTGCACCTCCCACTTGCACATGACTGAATCGAGAGGTGTTTACTGCACAGTTTATTCTGTGAAGCACCCTCCCAGTGTAATGACACACAACTGATAAACGAGAGCGGGAAATGGGTGCAGTTCATACAAGCCAAGCAGTGCAGAACTGAGTTGTTCTGGAACTTTACATTCATTGCAATACCTCCAGTAGCTGCTCGGCCAGCTGTGAGAAAAGAGTGGCTATGCAGAGCCCAGATGTACACACATCTGCAGGGATTCCACTAGAAAGAACCAGGAACTGGTCAGGCTGTGCGCAGGGGGCAGGAGAATTGTGTATGTATAAGTCACCTTCTTGCAGGAAGTGAGTGCCTCCCATAGGGCTCTGGCTATAAGATGGGATGTTTATAAAATCATCCCATGTTGGAAGGAAAATAATTCCTTGTTGGAAGGAATCCCCACTAACGACTGGGGATGTGGCAGTGCCTATGTACATGGCCTATGGGACCATGTGAAAGCACGACAAACACGGTATTGTCTCACCTGTCTTTCTGACCGAGCCCAAATCCGAGTAACAGAGCTGCATAAGGGGCCTGCCCCGGCTGTGGCGCAGTCCCCAGCTGAGCTGTGCATTGACATTCCAGCTCTTCTGCAGTGCAGCTCCCACTTTCAAGCAGATATTTCTGCTCTCTCGAGGCCGCTTTAGCCGGCCTAGATCTGTGCACCTGGTGAAGAGAGAGCCCCATCCCCAGGGCAGTTTGTTTCCCCGTTTTCCGCGGTGCGTTCAGCAATGCGCCTACAGCGCTGGGGGCTCGGGGCACGGGCGGGGGTCCGCACTCGGCAGCCCCTGTCCCGACCTGCTTTACCAGGCAGGCCTGACGTGAGGGATGGCCCGTCCCTTCCAGGGAAACCTGAATTTCGGCTGGATTAAGGCGGTTGTGTAACTGCAGCCCAGCTGACTCCATTGTTCCTCGGCACAATGGAGTTATCGGCGTGAAGTTAGCGCCGAGCACGGCGCTGCCCCGGGGCAGGGACGCGCCGAGCGCTGCTCCCGCCCCGCAGCCCGGGCGGAGCGGGCACTTCACACCTGGAACCGCCGCTCTGCGGCCGCCCATGCACACGTGCATTTAAGCGCCGCCGGCGGCGGGCTCGGGCTCCTGCGGGCACACGGAGCCAGCGTGGGAGGCCGCGTGTGCGGGGCGCACGGGGAGGCGGAAAGGAGCGGGCGAGGAGCCGCGCCAGCCCCGTCGGAGCCGGGTGAGTGAGCGAGGGCCGCTCCCCTACCCGGGGGGACAGACAAAACACTCGGTGGGGGGTTAGGGCGAAGAGACGATGCGGTTTGCGCAGAGCCAGCGGCTCCGCTTGCTGCGCAGGGCACGGGTGTCCCCGGGCAGCGGGCACCGCGCTCCCGGGCGGGACCGGGCCGTGCCGAGCCTCGGCCGCGCTGTTGCCGTGACAACCGAGCCGGCGGGCGTGCGGGCAGCGGCGCGGGGCATTGGCCGCCGCGGGCACGTGGGGCGCTGTGGGCCGGCCCAGGCGGGCCCGCCCCGGGCGGGATGGGGCGGCGCGGACCGGGCGCGCAGCGGGGCCCGCGGGCCGGGGTCGCGCACCCCCAGTTGGTGGCCGAGCGTGGCGGTACCCCCGGCCGAGCTGCGCTGCCCTGGCTCGCCCTGCCTTGCCCTGGTCTGCTCTGCCCTGCCCGCCGCCGGGCTGTGATGTGTGTGCTCCGCTCGGCGGGAGGCGGGGAGTGCCCGGCGGAGAGGAGGGGAGTTAGTCAGCGGCGAGGAGGCGGAGGAGGCAGGGCCGGAGGCAGAGCCATGGAGAGCAGCGCTCGGCGGGCGGGGCGGCCTGTGTGACCGGGGCGCATCGCGGGGGCACGGCCCGGCAGCCCGGGCGGCAGCGGCGGGGCCGGGCATGAAGGTGCGGCGCAGCCCGCCGCCAGCCGCCGGCCCGTGACGGGGCGGGGGCCGCGGCTCCGACGGGGCGGGCGGGGGCCGCTCGCTGCTTTCCTCGGGGCAGGCAGGCGGGCAGGAGGGAGGGGACTCCGGCAGGGGCTGCCGTCGCCCGGGGCCGCGGTGACTCAGAACCGGCGCGGCCGGGGGTGAGCCGAGGTCTGTTGTTGTGGGATTTTTCCCCCGGCAGGTTATAAATAGCCCCGCGCGGCGCCGTGTCACGGAAGGACAGCCTGGCCGGGCGCGGGCAGAGGCCGCCGGCGCGCAGCCTCCCCCGGCCGAGCCGTGCCGCCGCCAGCCCGCCCGCCCGCGGGCCCAGCTGCGCTAGCGGCGGGCCGCCTCCCGCCCGCCGTGCCCGCTCCGCGGCCGCGACTGACACACAGCGCCGGCCGGGACAGCCCGCACGGCACGGCACGGCACGGCACGGCCCCGCGGCACCTCGGCCCTGCCGCACCTCGCTGAGGCACCAGCGAAGATGAAGCCGGAACGAGGTAAACGGCTTATCGGTGCATTTCTTTTTGTTTGTTTTGTCTGTCGGGTTAGACGTGGCCCGGTGTTTGGTTTTGATGTTATCGCTCTATTTCCTTATCCCCTCCCCTGTCATTTTGGGGGCTGGGAAAGAGTCCAGGTGCTCGGGCTGAGCTTGGGAAATGCCCTGGGAGTGGGATGCGGAAGGTGCCCCGCGAAGGGGGGTTACAGCCCCGTGTCCTGCCTGCCCTTCGGCTTTCCATTGTCTTGGCTGGATGGAAGGCAGACAAACGCCGTGGCGAAGTGCTTGTGCTGTGGGAATGCTGCAGTTCGTGTGTCAGACACAGCCGGCTCCTCAGCACAGTCCTGCGGTGCTGGGCGAGAGTCGGTCAAAGGCAAATCGGGCATCGACAGACAAAGCCAGCAGATGTACAGAAATGTCCAAATATAGCTGAAAAACACCCAGGGAACAACCATGACTTACATCTGTGTTGTTTTGTAAACTGTCAGTGCTTTTTTTCCCCAGTCAGAATGGAGATGTTGCATAACAAGCATGGTGAAATACAAATTTTTTACGATTATTTGGTTACATCTTATCGGATTACTGACATCTGGTTTTACAGAAAAATCAAGACGGCTGTCTACGTATATGTTTATAACACTTGAGCTCTTTCGCCGTATAGCAACAGCTGCTGATGCCCCTAGAGTTGGAAATATGTCATGACTTCTATTTTGATCCACAGGAGCAGTGATTATTGATTCATATTAAAGCAAGATATTTTTTGAAGAAAATCTTATGAGTGCTCATCGTAGTATTCCGAATGTTAATTAAAAACAATAATCTATGTTTCCTAAAGTTTTGATTATTCTAGTATTATCTGATTGCTTTCAGTTTAAAAGCATGTTCTGTTTCTGTAATAATCACTTTGGTGTTTTGAGAAACACTTCTATACAGCTCAGATATTCGTGTATTAAATGCTAACACTTACATGACATACACATCTTAATTAGGTTTGTTAATGACATGTTTGCTAATGGCGACACTGCATACATGACCACTCTTAGGTGGATTTCTTGTCTGTATGTGCTGCAAGGATTATATGGTGTGATGATAGCACAGATAGTACAGAAGCAATCGTAAATTAATGGGGTTTAAGTATGATGTTTTTGAAATGGACCTTTCTCATTGCTTTCCTCCTTGTTTCTTAACTGCTTAAACCTTCACACCATCGACTGCAGCAAGGCTGGTTGTTTTTAGAATCTTTAGATTTTAATGCCAGACCTGAAGTTTGAAAACCGTTTACTGTCAGGGTGAAATTATATTTCAAAGTAGCCAGGTAAAACCCTAGTCAATATTTGCAACTTTAAAATGTTCTGATCTAGCAGTTCAACACCTACATGACCTTTGTGTATTCCTTTCTTTAATGTTTAGGCATAAGAAGTTAGAACACTGGAAGCATTTTCAGTTGCTGTATGATAAGTGATCAGATGCCTTTTTAAACCAAACTGGTATAGAGAGAACCAAATTTGTACAGAAAACAAGTTATTAGGTTGCTGGGGTATTTTTTGTGGTTTTTTTTTTCTTTTTTTCCTGTAAGTGAGAGATAACAAATTGAGATTCTTACACACTATAAAGTGTTTACCACAAATTGGGCAAAATCCTTCAGAAGTTATGTCTTGAAATTTTTCTAGGGTAATCAACAAAAGTTTTCAGATAAATCATGGATCTTGCCAAACGTGGGAGAGTATCTCCAGCCATTTTAGTGGATCCCTCAGCTTAACTGTGTGCTGATATAATAGAGCATTACCATGCACAAAGGAGGTTGTGAAAGTGCTGCCTAAATGCCACGTGTGGTCCACAGAGGCTCTTAGGGGGCACGAATCATGCAAATGTTTACATGTGCTGCTTTCTGCACAGCAGCTGTACCACAGGACACAAGCAGTCAAGTGTGCAGTCACCTGCTTCCAATCGTTGCAAATTAATAGCAAAGGGCAGAGGACAAGCAGACACTCAGCTTGCCACAGGTTTCACTTCTCCACAGAGCCTCAAAATCCTGAGAAAACTGTAAGTTCACACCCCAAGTAAAGCATAAAGAAGCAGACTTTAAACTGGCTTGCAATGTGTTAGCTTTTTTTTTTTTTTTTTGTTGTTCTTATAAATAATAATATCAAAATCAATTTGGAGCAGAGGGATGCAGTTTGGTTAGAATGTAACTCAGCACTGCACTGGAGATTGTAATGGCCAGGCACATTGGGAAAGGTATGGTTTAGCCTTTGCTGAACTACCAATAAAGTTCTTGTTATCCCCAGCAAAGATGGATGATGCAGAAGAAAGAGGAGATCTAAATGTACAACTGTTTTTATCAGTGGGAAGTGTTACAGAATGTTTAAATTTAAGGAGGTGAGAGGGATGGACAGAAATGAAGAAAACATATGGATTTGGCCCTAAGGTATTTACCTCCCTCCATAGGAGGGAAAGTTGGAAAATTGCAGATGTGTAATACATGAGATCAGTGTGGATGGAATATGGAGCTCTGCATAGCAAACCTGTGGAGCAGTTTTGTGGGTGAGGGAGAGCAGGAAGAGAGCTTTGAAAGTGCAGGTAAAATGTGGAGTTATTCCTTTGCCATGCAAAGGCACAGGGCATTCCCAGGATGTATCTCATTAACATACTCAGGGCGTAGACATCAGGTTGAGTGTGGAAGGACAGGGGTTGCTCTGAGCACATTCCCAGAACAGTCTGTGCTGTCTAGGGAATGCAGTAACTCAAATACTGATGGCTGCTGCTCAGCTTTACCTTCCCTGTGCTGCAGTTCTTCAAGTGAACTGTTGAAGCATCTTAAAATGCAGCAGTCATGTTTCTTCAGCTGAGGCTTCACTGGTGCTAGGGAGAAGAATTCTTTATCTCTCTTTCTTACATACAATGTTTTTGGAGTAGTGTTTGAGTTTGAGGTTAGTTTTGGTTGGTTGGGTTTTTGTTGTTTTTTGTTTTTTTTCCTTTCTGCAGTAACAACATATCAGGTTACCTGGCTTTGATCCATGATATCATCACGATTTGGTTTCTGCAGTACAGCTGCCTAGTCAGCTGCTTCGTGCTGCATGTTTGGACTGCTGTTTCCTTTCTCAAGTACAGAGCTTTGCTCTTGCTTCTATTGAACTTCGTTCTAATGACTTCTGGTCGCTTCAGCAGTTTATTGAGTTTGGAAGACAGAATAAGACTTTGTAGCAGAGTGCTTGCAAAGTTTTCCAGCTCAGCTTTGTTCATAAACTGTATAAACACACTGTTTCACCATCAGCATTAATGAAAACATTGCATAATGTCAGGGTGATAGCTTGCTGCCAAACTCAGAAGGCTCGTTATGTACTCTGAGAGTACACTTGTACTTAGAGCACAACTGGAAAAAATCTTGTGGTTAGATGAATCTACAGTATAGTCATATTTTACTGTGGAAATGTTACAAGACATCAAAAGTTTTACTATAGTCTAAATAGCTGGGAGTTATTGCTCCTTCCTCTTCCCTCCCCCTCATTGCATGAATGATCAGTTAAAGGAGGAGGACAGGCTTGTTTGTCTCTAAATGCATGCTGGCTGTTTTTTATCACCTTATTCTAGTCTTTTCTTACTTTTTTATTGCCTTGCTTTGTTTATTCCTCTGTGTGTTCGCTGTGTAGAGACTATTTAGTTTTCACTTACAAATTAAACAAAAAATAGTCCTCTCTTACTTTCTGAAGCATTAGTTCCCTCCTTGAGGTTATCCTAATTTACAGAAATTGCCTTCTGTCTACAAGAGAGGAACAAGCAGTCTGAAGATGGCTTTATGTGTTCTTCCTTCTTTGCAAGTCAAACTTGATTATGTCCCTCTGGGTCTGTTTGTAGCAACTGGGTTGAGGGACTTCTGCCACATTACTTGGTGGATGGGTATGGAAAGAGGTAACTCTTGTTTCAGCAAAACTGTGTTTACTGCCTCCTGTGGGAAACATAGCTGAGGCATTTTGGGATGTATCTGTGGGGAAAGCTGGAGGAGAGATTAATGAACAGCCACGGAATTTAGATTCTTAGGAGGAAGGATGAGGAGGCATGGGACCTGGGGGAAGTGAGCTGAACCAGTGTGTTCAGTTGTGGAGTTGGTTGTTAATTTAGGAGATGTGGGTAAGGCCCTTGTTTTTATAAGCATAAAATATGCCCTATATTAACTGGGGAAGATGTCATGGAAAACTTTTTAGCAAAGGTGATGTGCTACAGAGTATGCAGATTAGGAAGTGAAAACATATATTGAAGAAGGATGAGTGTTGTTTTAGTGTCCTGTATTGAACTATGATGCAGACACTTTAATTCTGTAGTATCTTCTCAGTGAAATGTCACAAAGCACTTAAACTTTTCCACAGTGGAATGATGTAGCCAGTCAACAAAGTAATAAACTGGAAATGAGCTGCTTCCTGCTCGGTGGAGTGAGTTGTCACTCCAAAGGCGTTTGGGCAATGCTTGGGGCTGGTTTGCCACAGGTAAGTGCAGGTTGGGTGCTGATGAGCTGGGGTGACGCTGTGCCTGCCCCAGGAAGCCCCGGGGGTGAGCGGCTCTGCCGCGGGCACGTGCGGCCGGCTGCGTGTGCCAGGGAGCCTGCTGCTCCTGCCTGCTGCTCCTGCCTGCTGCTCCTGCCTGCTCCTCCTGCCTGCTCCTCCTGCCTGCTCCTCCTGCCTGCTTTGCCAGAATCAACCAGAATTATGCTTATTCTCAAAATGAGAGAAAGCCTAAAACTGTTCATGGTGAAAACCCCCCCTAACCCAACTAAACTGACAGGTACTGCGCTCAGATTCTGTTTGAGGCATGATGCCATCCAGCTCTAATCTTTGGGGAGAACAGATTTGTCCTGATAACAGATAATATATAGATGCAGGATATGAGTGAACAGGAACAGAAGCCTTTTCTTTTTAATTGAGGGTGGAGTCTAGATGCTTTCAATACAGCTCTGTCCTTGCACCAGAAAAATGGCAATATAAACTCTATTAAATTTCTATCTCAAACATTTAAGTTGGAAGAATTCTTAGCTTTTAGGTGTTTAACTTTTTAAAAATGTTAGGCACAAAAAAAAAAAAGTATATTCATTTGTAGAATGGAAAATCTCAGGTTTTAATTTGAAATGCCAGTTTACATTACAGTTTTCTTACCTGTTCTGTAATTTGTAACTAACTATTGACAGCAAGGCAAGTCTTCCTGTTGTAAAAGTATTTCTTGGGTTGGAAGGGTGCTTTTATCATTGTTCAGCAGTGCGAGTTCTTCATGGCATACTTGTTTCTTGGAGAGAACCATCCTGGTAACAACTTTGCCATTTTTCTGTAGTTTGCTTGGTGTTGTCCATCCTAGCTGCCTTTAGCTGTTGCTAAAACAGATGCTGCTGGAGTGGCATTTAGGTGGATATTTTGGGGATTGTGGCTATGCCAAGCCCATAGGCTTGCAATATATAGACTGACCCTTCCGACCATATTCTTTACTTGCTGAAGTGAGAAACTTTGGCATGCCAGATCAGATCCCTGGGGTGAAACATACTAGGTTGGACTTTGTTGTTAAGGGCAGTGTTGACACTATTATTGGATCTGAGGTCTGCCAGCTTCTAAATGTTTTTAAAAATAAGCTAACATTTATAAATACAGATTCTCATGAGAGACAAGAGTTTGCTGCCAAATGAAATTCTGCTTATTAAAATTAGAAATCTTCTGTGAAAACAGAGTAACTGACGAGAACAAACCAGCTATATGACATTTGTTAAAAGAACTTGCTCTGTCTGCTTCACTGTTTATAAAATGTTTCTTTGTTATTGTGACAAACTTCTACTAATAGCAGCCGTTTACTGGTGGAAAAATAGCCATAAGCTTTTATCTTCTCAGCAATGAGTTTGAGGTAAGAGTCCAGCTATTCTTTTAGTCCATAAGGTCTTTCAGTTTAACTGTAACTATAGTGGCAGTTATTATGTCCATTCCAATGTGATACTTGACAAACTATGTTTTTTAGATTTTTGAAAGTGTCTCCCATCATTGTCTTTCAAGGAGGTGGTAAGTTGTTCAGTTTTTGCAGGTCATTTAAATTTAATGTTTAGACAGAAGCCTGTTTTTAAGTTAAAATTGTTTTAGAAGTGCATGTATGGTTGCATGGTTACCTTTGTACTACCACTACAGAAACTCAAGTAGGCAATTAAGGATGAATGCAAATACAGAAGAGTGCCACTTGTACCTGGGTAGGTAGCTGGACTTTGGAAGACTTTGCTTTCATTACCTATTCCTTTTTCTGCTGGTCTCTGCAGGGTGGCATGACTATAGCTACAAGCACATGGCTGAAGCCATGTGAGTTATTCTTGCTCTGCAATCAGAACTGTATTGAGATTGGAAGAGATTTTTTTTTTTTAATGAGGCTACTTGTAAACAGTATAATTGAGTTGTAGGTAATGAAAATTCTCCATATTTTCTTAACAATTCAGAGTTAGTCTGACCAAGTCAAAACCAACTCACTTGTACTAATACATTTCCTATGTTAAATGGGCCTGACTAGTTCTTTGGTTTGTGATTTGTCATGCTAGCTTTGGGGCCGAAGCTGGTTCATGTTGCTGTCTGGGATGGTATTACAGCATCACATTGACTCAAAAGGCAAAGGTGTAATAGGGTAGTATGAGGATATTCTTGAGGATAATTTGGAGAGGGAGCTGTGTGTGAGGCAGCTGAACACATGAGGAGGGAAGCACTCTGCATGCATGAAATACTGATGACACATGTCTGTGCTGATTGTAGAGTCCTTATAATGAATAAAGGCAAACAAAATTGTCTCACTGAGAAATCTTCTGAATAACCTTGTTTCTTCAAGAGTAGTAAAGGGACTTCTTCCCCCCCGATTTATTTTGGTTTGACCCCTTTTCTTTACATGGGCAGGCATGCAATCTCTCTGTCTAGATATGTAGTACCCAGTAACCATGGGGCAGTTAGGCTTCCCTCTTAGTAATGATCAATGCATTTCCCAAACCTGTTGGCTTTTTCTAAGGAAAAAAACAAGTTGGATTTTCTTCTGAGGCATAAAAAAGGGAGAATATATCTGAAATAAGGACTCTCTGGTTGCACATGAGCAATGTCATCTGCTTTACATTACACAAGTTAGTGATCTTTTTTCCATTAAGAGCCCTGGCAGCCAGGTTGGTGAATAAGTCCATTTTGGATAGTGAACTACTTTAGGGAGTCTATGAGCAGGTGACTGCTTGTGGTAGTTTAACCTCTTAATGGTGCTTGCTGTGTATGCAGGGATTCCTTTTGCCCCCTGAAGAGTCTTCAGGATTTCTAGGACATATTTCACACTTCTCTGTACTGCAACAAATCAAGCTTCTTTCTCAGGATGCTCTGCAAGTACCATCTTGTTGTTTTGTATAATGGGGGCAGGAAGGGCAAAAAGTGAGAGAACAACAGTAGAATTGAAGGTGGCAAGTATTATCCCATATCCTCAGCACAGTCAGCACCACAATGGGAGGTGGTAGAGTGTCAGCTGGTTTCTTCTGAGGGACAAGGGAAGGAGAAGGAGAGGTGCAGGAAGAGCTTCTGTGGTTAGCATGCTTTTTTTTTCAGAGCAATGGGAAGCCCTTCTCTCCTGCCAGGTATTGTTCTCCTTGATTCCCTGCCAGGGCACCAGCCCAGCAACGCAAGTGAAACAAACCATGCCTCAAACTCACTTCCAGGCAGGTCAGCAAGTTTGGTGGAAGGCTTTGTTTTCAGACTTGGGGGGGCAGAAAGGGTGTGCAAGAGCAGTATCTGGGTAAATGTCTGTGATGGCTACTTGCCATAAGTCTGTGTTAACAGAGAGCCAAGTTTGGATGTGTTGGGCAGATGCTTTTTTTAATGTGCAGTTTTCTGTAAAGTCACAAGTACTGGTGCATTTCCTTTGTGTGTTAGATCTGACTCTAAAACTTCTGAATCTTCAAGACTTCACTTGTTCTTTATTTATTAAATTTTGATTAAGTAGGTGAATTTGAGGGTAGGGGGGAGAAGAGAATAGTTGCTTAAAGAAGGGAGAACTTCAGTAACTATTACAGTGATGTGTAATAAAAGAGGAGTTTCCTATCAATAGGAACTGAACAGGGAAAAAAGTTAAGATTAGCATGGACTGGGAATGCAGTAATGTTGAAGGGATTGATATTAGCACTCATGCTGCTTGAAGGTAAACCCTTTATTCTCTGCTGTAAATGTCTTCAACATTGAGCTTCAGTTGTATTTTCTATGCGAGTTTTCCCACTTCAGTTGTCTTTTAGTGAAAAGTATGACTTTGTTTTAATTTGAGGGGGAAACAGCTTCTTCCTTTTGAAGCACATGCTATTTGATCGTCAGAGGAATTCTGTTTACTGTGGGGAAAGCATGAGAAACAAAGTATCTGGAGAGCTAGAATTGGAGGATGGGTCTGGCTGATGATTGCTACCATAGCTGTACTAGCTGCAGTACTCACAGTGTAGCTGCCTACACCATGCTAACACAAACAAGGTGTGGAGGACCCCTCTGAGGAGTAGAACCAAATAGCTGGGTCATGCGGGTGAAACAGGATGAATAGTTCATAATATTGGAAATGTCTGAAGGCAAAGTTCAGTGTAAAACTGCTGGAATGCACACCTGGCTCATCTTGCATCAAGAAGTTAAGTTCACTAAACTTAGGCCAGTCATGGCAGTCTGTTGCTCTGCTGCCTTTGGATGTTTCCTATGAGAGCCTCACTGAATTAATAACTTCTATGAGAAAGTATTTTGCATGCACCAGGGGTGAAAGTGATGGTGCTTGATGTGCATTGTTATGTTCTTTCATCCCATCCTCATGTTGAGATGATGTAGTGGCCTTTTATAAATATTTTAGGATGCTTTTTTTAAGTTGGTGAAATTCATTCTTGTATAAGTTTCTAGTATGAAATTTGAGCAGCTTTGTTACACACTGATTTTTATTTTATTTTATTTTAATTTTTGTTTGTTTGATTTAAAAATCATAGTGGGACTTTTAGCATCTGATCCTTGTGGGCCTGTTTGCAGGCTTTCAACTTCTCTAGGTGTACTGTAGACTGTATGTAGCCTTTCTTACTCAAGAAATTTGAGTTTGAACATCAGCAAAAGGAAAACTATACACAGAGTGTGAGTGGTATATCTAACCATCTCTTTAGCATGCATTGCAAGCATCAAGAACTGACCTCAGCTTTGTTCTGAGGAATCAAACATCTGTACTGGGAGAAGGGGAATAAGACTGTGTACATGAGAGCACTTGGTGGTTTTGTGTTCTGCAAATTAGTAACTCAATCCAAAATGTTTGATTCAAGGAAGGGATGTGTTAGTAGAAGTGTATTTTTATTTTTAGCTTGTCTCCATGACTAGGCTGTGTAAACATAAGGTGCTGTGGAGTCACTTAGGCTTTGGGGTCACATGTCCACCTTGCTTTTCCTGCACAGGCAGGGCTGGAATCTGAACTAGAGTTTTTCTGAACTGGCTCATTACTAGACATCATGTGCTTTGGCATGGCCGTTCAAGGGTTGAAGTTGGGTGTTTTTTATAATGTAGGGATGATGCCAATTATGTCTATTGCAAGTGCCTCTGAACTGATGTGTAATTCACTTGATATTGAGATGAACCATACTTGGCTCTGATTTCCTGCTTTATGGAATGTGTAGGACTGCTTACTCCCAAAGTGTTGGGATAAAATCCATGGTTATGAAGACCTCACCTTTTTGTTTTTAGAAGTGCTATTCCATGTGTGGCAGAAGTTGGGTTAAAATACAGTCCGGTTATCTTGATTATTGCTTGTCTTTTTGCACAGTGTTAGAACTGTGAGGATAGTGATAGTATGATGATGAGGGATGCAGCCTAGGATAAAGTCCTATGTATACCTCTGTGTGCTACCTTATTCTCATGTAAAGTATCTTGTGCCCCTGGAATTTGTGAGAGCATAAGAGATCCAATAAATGAATAATGTGCTTCAAGGTAGGTTTTGTTTTGGTAGAATTTCTAATATTGCAGTTTATAAATTTAGCATGTTATTAGGCTGGATGCTTTCACTTCTGGGATGTTCATCTACAAACAGGCACAGAGCTCAGCTCTGTGTACCTACAGCTGTTTTAGGACTGACTGTAAGCTTAAAAGCTAGAGTGTCAACAACCTGTCCTACTTTTGCTGTATTTGAAGAATATCTGATGTGAAAAGGATCTTTGCAGTTGCACTGCAGGAGCCCAGTGTGGGGGGACCGTTCAGGAGCAGTATGGTGGGTAGGTATGCCCATCATCTAGAAATGGCTGCTCATCACTAAAACATTGATAGTTGGCCTGTAAAAACAGCTGGTGGCTCCTGAATGCTGTCTCTGCTGGCCCTGGTGGGAATTGACTTGAGTGTTGTTGCTCGTGCCTCTTGTTAGCAAAACTTCTAAACATACCTTGTTTACTTATGTGATGACTATTTCTCTTATCCTTCCCATTCCTCCTGTAGATACTGCATAATTATTTCACAGAAAATCATTGGAGTACTTTTCTCAAAGGCTAGGTAGTTGCTTGATTAAGAAAACCTGAAATTGCTTTTTCAGACAACTGTGTAAACGACAGTGTTTTTGTAGAACTAAATGTTCCATGAAGGAAAGATACTTGGAAAGCAAACAGGTAAAATATACAGGAAGCTTGAATGTCAGTGACTAATGAAATGGTATGTTTTGCATCTAACTCTCTGTATGGCGTTATCTGTATGTGAGATCTCTGAATGGGCCAACTACTAAAAGGTATCCGACCTTCCTGGGATAAAATGTCTACTTAAAAATCTTGTATAGACTATGTTTTCTTGCAACCACAGCTAAATGATACTGGTATATAGAATGTGAGTGGGGAAAAGTCATTTAGTGAAGTGGCATGTTTTCCATGCTCTTGAATGGGTTAGTGAGTGGTACTGGATTTTAAATGTGGTTGTGTTGTCTAGTTTGATCCAGACTTTTCATAGTTTCATGGTATCTAATTACAGAACAAGGGTTTTCGTCTTGCTTTGTGATGTGGTTAGGCTGAGAGTGAGATAGGTTTTTTGCACTGATTATGTTAATATGGTGACTGTCATCTGACTTTAATACTTGTAAATACGTCAGAACTGGGTGAAGTTGTTTAACGTAGCCAGTACGTTGTTTAGACTACATCTAGAATAGTACATGCTGTTTTGAGACTACTCTCTTGAAACAACCTCATAAATTAGTCCTCAGAAGCGCCCATCACAAATGCTGAAGTAAGAACTATTTAGTAACAATACTGAAGTAAGAAGCAGTGCAAGGAGAGCTGGTGCGAGATGCTGCTCTCCGCTGCGTGCTCCAGGAGGGTCGGGGGAACGAGGCAGCCGAGCCCCTCCCGAGTGGCTGAGCAGTGGAAAAAGAGCAGTGGGAAGTTGGCTGGTGCTGGCTGGCAGGAGGACGGGTTGGCGGCTTTTTCCACTCCAGATGTGAATATTCATCACCTCACAGACCGCAGCTCGGGCTGACTCTTCGCGGCGGTGCCGTGCGGGAACATTCCGTGTGCGGTGCCAGCGCACAGACGCGCGGCAGCTGCTCTAACTGGGGTCGTTTCCTTGCGGGGAGCGCGATGCTGAGACACGGCATTTCGTGTTTCAGTGCCAGCGTGCCCCGGAGCCGCCGGCCGGGCCCCGCCGTCCCTTGGCATCCCCTCCGAGAGGGCCCCGCGGCGGCTCTCGGGGCAGGCAGGGCGCTCCCGGCCGCGCCGCCCTCCCACGGGCGCCCGCGGTTCCGCTCAGCCCGGCCCCGGCGGTTCGGGCCCGGCAGCGCCGCCCCGGTGCCGGCGGTCCGAGCGGCCCGGCCCGCCCCGCTCACCTGGCGCGGGCGCGGGGGCCGGGCCGGGCCGGGCCGAGGGGGCCGGCGCTCGCCCGGCGGGGCCAATCGGCGGCCGGGCCTGTTGCTATGCGCGCCCCTACTCTGCCTCCTTTGTGGAGGATGCCGTGGGCACCCAGCCACCCGCGCCGGCGCTGCGGGGCTCGCTGCGGGAGCGGACAAGGTGTGTACGGCCCGGCCCGGCCCGGCCCGGCCCGGGGCGCCGCGGAGGGGGCCGGGCGGAGCGGCGGGGGAGGCTGCAAGGCCGGCGGCACCGGCCCCGACAGGCTGCCCGGGCGTGAAACAACTTCCAGCTGTGTAACTCCGAGTGTTCGGCAGCTGTTGGCGGTGTTTGTCTGACAAAGGTGATTTGGGATCCACCTATACTGAACTGTACCAAAGTTTGTCTCTCTGGTAGAGTCTATAAACAGCTCCTTTAGAAACCCAAACCAGACATTCTTCCTTTCCTTCCGTGTACTGAGCCTAGGAACGACTTAATTTCTGTGAGTTGGGGGTGGGTTTTTCTTTTTCCTTTTTTTAACGTTCCCTTAAAGGAAAGTAATGGACAGCCTAAAAATTAACTCGGTTAATTGATTAGGTTGTTAGGGCAAGATTATTGAGTGTCCTGGAACAGGAGGGGAGGATTTTAAGCCTTAAAAGTGAGACGTGTCGTTAAGTGTCAGATGTGTTAACAGTTGTAGTTAGTGTAGCCATATGTAACTGTTTGACTCCTTATTGTTATGAGAAAAAAAAACCAACCTCTTCCCCCTCCCAAAAACACCCCGAAGCTTAACTGAGTTTCTTCTGTGCCTTGTTATGTAGGTCAAGTTTCTCTCTCCTCTTTTTTTTTTTTTTTTTTTTTCCAGCAGGAGGAAACTATTACAGTATTTTGATTTCTGCTAGAAACAATGCATGAAACATTATCAGCCCTTTGCCTCTACTTGTTTGTCGTGGGGCAAATGAAGCTGATGCAAATATGTCAGCTTTGGGGGCAATAAAAATATATATTTTTCATTAGCATCTTACTGGTTGCTCAAGTACATGGTATATATAGCTAATTAATATTGTACTGAACTCAATGCAGAATTTAGGATTATCCATTGCTTTTTATGCAAACGTTCTCTAAAAATGTGAATGTTGCTCTGACCAAGTACTTTCATAAATATATGTATATATATATCCTATGTCTAGAGCTTGTTAATATTCCTCTGAGAAGTGCAAGAGCTCCAATTTAAGTCATCTTACTGACATTGGCTGCCCACCTCCTGGCATGGCAGGAGGAATCATTTCACTAGTGTACTCTCATGTTTTGTGTGGGAATATTGACTTTGAATCACTGAAGCATTGCTTTGTAAAGTAGTAAGGAATTTTTGAGAGGACAAAGTGAAATTTCATAATTGGATAGATTAAATTTTAAGTATGTGAGTCTTCCATTTTGCTATGTGGAAAATTACCATATATTAGGGAAGAGGGAGGCAAACTAGATTCTTGGCTGAAATTCTGTTAAGCCTTTCAGTTATGACCCTATGTAATGTTTTATTATTTGGAGTACTAGAAGACTATTACAGCTTTAATAACATGACTTACAGTGTGGAAACTTGTAAATAGCTGAATTGTGCTCTGTGACACAGTTCTATTCTAAAACTATCAAAAATGTTCTTTTGTTTTATGCATTCAAAATTGCATAGTAGGCTCTGGTGTCCATTTTAAAGTGTGCAGTCTTTTACACAGCTTGAGAGTTGTAATGTCCTCATTTATCCTCCCAAATAAAATTTAAAAACAATTTTATGGGCCTGGCCACTCTCCCAGATTTTTTTTTTTAGATGGGAAGCATAAATTGTCTCTTTTGTAACTTTTTTACTTTTGCAGGTTACTGTTTAACCATTTAAGGGCAGGCCTTGTGGGTGAAGGTTAATAGCAATGGAAAAATGACCTGAGGAGCTTCATGCTGCTCCACCATCACCAATTTCATCTCTCAGAGCTCCTTGCATTTCTCAGGAAGAAGTACAGTCTCTGCCTTTGGTCTGCTAGCCTTATGCCTCTCCCTTCACCCCACCCTCTGAATAATTTGGACTGCAAATACTGAAACCTACTGAAGCTGGAGGTAGCCTTGCTAGCTAGGAGGAGGATTTTGGGTGGTCAAACGTGTTCTGACAAAGTTCCACCAGATAAATTACCCACCACTTAGATGACAATGAATGGTTTGTAACATCAAAGTTTTGGGAGATCAAGTAGCACAAAGAGAAGACGAATACAATAAGAAACTGCAGTAGAAGAGGTCAGATGCTATGAAAATAGTTTGCTCTGGGCTTTTTGTTTTGTCTTTTTCTGTATTTCAGATAAAAGAATGGAATTCTTAATCTACATTCTTCACCTGAGGATACTTCCTAACAAGTCCTGTGCTTTTTTTTTCCTGTGTGCTTTTTTAGTTACCCTGATAGCTAGTTCTGTTCTAGCAGCAGTGCTGCAGTAGTTTTCAGCTTGTAGGTATGATTTCTAACTGACACAATGTTGTAATAAAGTTATAGGAATATCAGCTCTACTTAACCTGCATACTATAATGTTTAATGCCTTGTCCATTAAAATAAAATTATTGAATTCTTGAGTGTTTCTATCTCTTCTCCCTGTGAATGCTCTTCAAAAGCTTTATTATTATCAGTGCATTTGCACTCTTATGTTTGTTTCTCATTTTCTTGTTTTTCAGTTATTTTAGGGAAAAAATTGCAGCTCAGTGGCATTGGTAGGTGCCTTGCATATAGGCAAAAAATGTACTTAACAGTTCTTCCCCATGACTATATTTATCTTGAGCTTAGTTATGCCATCAGTGTTCACATACTTGTTGGAGTTGAACCAAACCTCTCAAGTTGATATGGTCTGATAGTCAGAAAGCTGCCCTGGATGTATTTCTCCAAGCCTTCACATGTGAAGCCAAATATCCATAATGGAGAATTTTCCTGAACATGCTGAAAGGAAAACCTTTTCAGGCACTTCTAGACTGTTCAGTTGCATCATTCTCTTTGGAACCAGAAGTAATGACACTGGGTTCTTGTTTTGGGTCTCTAAACCCCAGCATTATATCAGATCTATCCTATGCATTTGTGGTTCTATCTACCAAATCTCTCATCTTTTTAGTCGGAGAAGACATCTCAGCCTGTGCTGTCTCTGAGCCATGTTCTGCTGCACTGACATTGCTAGTGCATGTAACAAACTACAGGTCTGCTTGTCATCATGAAAGACAGACCAGCCTGGAAAATACTGTCTTGTTATTGGGATGTGTGACTTCTGATGCCCTGCAGCTCTTCCCATATTCCACATAAGTATTTTTCAAAATTTTCTTCCTCTGTATCATTTTTGAGGATCTAAGTTTTGCTGGCTGTACCTGTGAACAGAGTGCTCTTAGCATATGTTGGGGTGTAAATGACTGAAACAAGGACTTCCTGCTGAAGGTCTCTTCCTTGCCCCTCATAGTACTGATTTTTTTTTTTTTTTTTTTTTTTTTTTTTTTGTGTGAAGTAGTTTTAGGAACAGTAAAAGAAACAGAACAGATGCATTGTTCCCTTTTGTCACTGTACAGCCTCCCACTCTCTTCTGAGGGTGTGATGAGTGAGGAGCAACAAGACTGGCCTGCTTTCCTAGGATAAGACTCAGAGAAAGTCAGTATTTTTCTTTAGGTCATGCAGATTTAAATGAAGATAGTGGAGTCAAGATAAGGTAAAATGCTTTTAACTCAAATTCTAAGCTTGGAAATGGATAACTAAGTTTTTGTTTTCTTCATGTGTGTAGCAAGTAGACAAACATTTCAGATTCTGTCAGAGGATAAAAGGCAGTATTTACTTGTTAGCAACACATGGTTGAATTGATGACATTTGTCCTTTGAAATAAAATTACAAAACTTTTTGTTTTGTAGTATCAAGAAGGTGGGATAAAGAAGATTGAGGGATGCTCTGGAACTTGGGGAAGATAATGTATAGTGGAGTGTGCTTAAATAGGAGGGATACAGCCAGTCTTGGAGTTCAGCCACATCATCTACTGTCTGATTAAATTCTTTACAAATTGATGGCTAACAATAAAGCTGCTGCTTCTAGAGGTTGGTGTCTGCATAAGTGTGTGCTTTTTCCTTGGTGAGAAAGGAGAATATTGGCCAAGTTGAAGTAATGGTGGTCATCCTACCTGAAAGATAGCTGAGCCCTCAGATGAATTTCCACATTAATTAGGAGATTTTCAAAAGGGCTGAAGGTGGGGAGGCTTAAATAGCAAGCAGCAGTGCTAACAAGCAAGACTGTTGTTGAATAGTTAATAACAGATGGCTGAACTTCTGATGCAAATGATGAGACAGAACAAGAGAAGTTCTCTGCATCCTGACCCAGCAACTCCTCACTAATGCCATGGCAACTAACACGTTTTACTCTCCAATTTTAGCAAAGTTTATGAAACTCCAGATAACTTGTTGGTTTTATGACTTTAAAATAAATTTTAAAAGGCAAAGCAAACCAGCTGGAGAAGGAGAAAAGGTAAACTAAGGGAAAGTGGATATGAATTCCTAGAGGCCTTGCATATTCTAGTTCCTATAACATCTTTCTAAAAAACCTAAAGTACTGTATACTTTGAAATACTTTGGCAGTTAAAACAGTTGAATGCAAAAAGTTTATAATCTGAGTAGATCTCTCTGAATCCTTTCCATTTAACTTCACATGAAAATTGCCTCATGCAACTTGAATAGCATTGCAAAGGGAAAAGGAAGGGGAGCAGGAAGTAGGCACCTCCCTGCATTTGACCTGGGCATGGTATAGGTGAGGAGGAGCCTGTAGTCAGTGGGGTGGATGTGACTTGTTATCTGACTCACATGTGCAGCCCAGGTGCTGGCCATGGGCTGTGTGAGCAGGATGCTGGAAGCACCCAAGTGCTCTCTTATTTTTATAGGAAGGTTACTCTAGGGGTCCTGTACCTACTGCAGTCAAATTCAAACCAGAAGTCAATATGTCTTTTTAGTGTAGGACATCTGAAGGATTGTTGTTGTAGACTGAACCTCATGGCGCTGAAAGTACTGGAGGGTGGAGTTTGATTTGGGAAGCCATGAACAAGAGCTGTGCATGTAACTGAGTCCAGGTCACTTCTCATACAGCATAAACAACCTGTTGTAAGTCTGTTTTATCAGTGCTGTTAAGAATGTGTAGTTTCCTCAGCTTTTGCTCTATTTGTGAGGTACATCTATGCTTGTGGGTCTTGACCACAGCAGTGGCTTCTTTACAGAGTGAAGGAAGTACTTCATGTAGTCGTGTACCAAGCCTCTGTATTCTCAGGCTTGTGTTTACTGACTGTTTTGTGTTGCTGTGTCAGATGGAGCAGAGACTTCTTTATCCTTCAGGTCTGTAACTCAGCCATTAGAGGACTTAGAGAAGGGAAGCAAATTCATTGAGTTATTGCCTGAAGATTATTATTTGTTATCTATGATACAAATTAAGAGTCACACTTGAGTCTCCTGTTTTGCTGGGTATTATACAAGCATGGAACAAAAGACTGTCCTCAACTCAGACCTTATGCAAGTATCAAACGCTAAATCAATGCCTTCCAACAGAGGGCTGTGAGGAGACAAAGGGATAATACTGATGGAGACAGATAAACTGTGCTCCCACAGGCTAACGAGCCTTTATCACCGTAATGGAGAAGCTGCAAAGCAGAGTCATTTTAATCAAGAGTGTAGGACAAGAGGGGGAGTAAGGACTGGTGATTAAAGTAATCAGAGGCCAGGTTACTGCAGTAGTGAGTGGGTGACTACAGGAATGGTGGTGAGCCATGGAGGATCTTGAAAGCAGAAGGAAAAAAAAAAGAGTACTTTTCTTGTTATGAAAGATGATGTTTTAAGAGACAAAGAAGAACAGGAAAATGTGGTTTCCTGTTAGGCAGCGACCAGAGGTACCTTACATGGCTGGATGGTGGTGAGGCATAACCTTATCTGTGCCTTTTTGACAGGAATTCCATGAGGAATGCTGCGGGCAGTGCTGGCCCTTCCCTGGACAGGCAGATAAGGCACTGCCATCTGCTCCCTGAGGCTCTGGTGGCACTCACGTGGGCTGTGCCAGCCCAGAGTTCCCACTGGCAGGGCATGCTTCCAGCTTGGACTGGGAAGAATTTATCTCTGAGGAAAATCTTTGGATTTCAGACAAACATTTTTCCATACTCAAGAGGAAAACCAGCTCATGCTAAAAACAATTCTCTTAATGCTGTTGCCTAGGGATTCAGCCCAGCAAGGAGGGTGTAGTGTGAACCCAGTTTGCAAGTTTTTCTGGGGATAAAGAGGGCAGGTTTCTTGTTGTCTGGATTCCCATGCCAGATTCTGATCCTTTCAAGATCAGCCACTAATTCAGATGGTAAGAATAAAATGTTCTGTGCTAAAAATCTCTCAGATGTGTTTTTTATTAGCTCTTGAAGATAAGTGATTGCAAAAACCCAGCTGTTTACAGTAATAGCCAATGTAATCAGATATTTCTAAATGGAAACTTAAAGTCTTTTTGACTACTCTTGTGTGCTTGCTGTTTTGTTATCTCTTAGAAAAAAATCCTCTTCCTCCAGCAAAATTATGCATTGTTATCCCTTGATAATAACAAAATTTATTTTCTATATTGATTTCTAGTAGAAAATCTCTGTATAATGTTTTTGCTAATGGGAGGGTTGACAAAATAAGTTATGGGTATCAGGCACTTGGATTCTGGAATGTTTGTGAAGGGCTTTTGTTTTTTTTTCACCCGATGCTTAACTTGAGCATTCACAATAATTTATTAGATCTATTAAACCTGACAAGTGGGCAAATCCTTAATGTTGCCTGAACAGTGTTAGTAGCTGAAGTGTAACTTTTGGCATATCTGAGCTGAATTCATCTTGAAGCAATTTTCCCTGAAAGAAAGTAATTTTGCTATTTTATGATTGAAGTTGCATTGAATATTTATTTTGGACATTAATACTTTTTCTGCTGGTCCAAAACTCAGCTTTTTGGGTTTTTTTCCCTGCTCTTTACTTTTAATTAAATATATAGTTGTAAATTATCAAGGAGGAACGAAAGTAAGGTTTTATTTGTTTATCTGTCTTTGCTTATGTCAATTTGTTTTGCTCAGATACAAAAGAGGCTGGGGAGAGCCTTGAGCTTCGGCTGGATAAAAACTGTTATTCTTCATGTGCTGCTCATGTTCACTATTTTTAGTGTAGTGTTTTGTTTTTCCTAATAATTTATTGCTCTGTCCCTTGACTCACGGGTCACCTGATTTGAGAGCACGCGAGCAGGGCTTGGATCCTTTACTCTTGTATAAACTGAGAGTTTATCTCGAGGAGCAGGATGCTGCTGCTGGCGAGATTGGGTTGGAAGTGGCCGTGGAGGGGCGAGCCCTGTCCCCTCGGTTCTCTGGAAAGGGCGTTCCAAGAATAGGCAGAACAGGGTGTTACAAAACACACGTGCAGCCAGTGAACCCGAGCGAGGCCAGCCTGGTGGGTGACTCCAGGTCAGTGCTGTGCAGGGACACTTTTGCCTGCTGTCCTCTGTGCCTGCCATAGCTCCATGCCAGCAGCAGTGCAGGCAGCCCTGAGCTCCTGCTTCCCTTCAAGGCAGAATTGTTTGGAGCAGATACATGACGAATGCAGCGCTGTTATTCTTGCTGCAGCAGTGTTAATTTTGGCACTTGCTGTGAGCGCCTTGCATCTCGGATTGCCTCGAGCTTGTTTTGTTCTGTGAGGTGCCCCGTGGCTGGATGTTTCTGGTCGCCTTCAAAGCTGCAGTGCAAGCCTGGAAGGATGGTTGAATGAAGGGGAGAGGGAAAGCAGACACTCACATTTTGTAAGCAAACAAGTATGCTGTTTGAAATTACACTGTCCAAGTGGGCCCGGTTTTTAAATAGGTACTTTCCAAGGTCTGGTGCTCTAGAGTTTCATTAGTCTGATTGTTTTGGTGTTTTTTTTAATCTTCAAGTCAGTCTGATCTGTAACAAGATAAATGTCACTCAGCTAGATCCTGTCAATTCTTCAAATTGGGTAAGGCAAAGAGAAAGAAAAACGGCATACATCAAGCTGTTCAGTACTTGCACAGATGAAATATGTCTTGACATGGAAAATGACTATTTTGATGATTTGGATTGAACTAAAAGTTCATTACTGCCCAAGGAGTTGCAGATTTTTAATTCCTGGTCCATGAGGTCTTTTCAACCTGGTGGAAAACTGCACAGACTGTGATATTCTCTAGAATTTAAAAATAAAGCCAATTAACCTTCATTTATCTGGATCAGGGCCATTGGCTGACCTAGGTAACAGTGCTGGCATTCATTCATAACTTAATGGTTTTTACAGGTTCCTCTAAGACAACAGAATATTTGAAATTGAGTGTTATCTGTCCTTGAGGGAAAGGGGTTGCTTTTGGCAGGGGTGCAGGGTTTATTGCTGAGTTGCTGATAGCACTTATTTTACACTCTTACCAAATTTGTAATGCAAGTAACAAACCCAAAACTTTAAAAAAAAGTGCTACATATAGATGATCAAAATTCTTGCCCCTGAAGAAATGATATTGCAGTCTTAGTTGTTCGTCTGGTTTTATTTATTTTAGTGATCTTTTAATAGACTCACTGACTTGGTGGGTTTTTTTCAAAAACATGTAGACTTCTGCCCACCCCTGTCCCACAGTCTTCTCTGGTTTGTTTTTGTTTGGAGTTTATGTAACCCCAGTAAAACTGAGAAATTGCAATATCCATTAAAAATAGATACTGATAGGTATCTTTTGAGGAGATTTTCAGCATACAAGAGCTTTGTCAGTGCCATGGTTTTCAAAAACCACTGGTCAGACCCGTTGGCACCTGACCACAGTGTGAAGATGAGTGTGTTTGAGCATTGGTTGTTGAAAGTTTTCTGAGCGTGTGGAAGGCTGAGTGTTTTGGTGCTTATAAAACCTCACTTGCCTAGGCAACAATATTGTGTTTAAGCTGAATGCTCAGTGAAAGGTTTCCATAAAGTGTGATCTCATAAGTCAACATGGTACTTTTACCAGGGGCTTTCCCTGACTCCAGCAGCTGTGGCATGCCTGCTGTTTCCACCCAAAAGTGAGTCAGTGCTCTCACACAGCACTTTTCAAATTCTCTCTGGTTTATTTTCCAGCAAGTCCAACTATGGTCTGAAGCAAAGGGCACGTGATGTAACCATTCTTTTCCTCACAATGGTTTTAGGGAAGAAGAACACCAGCTTGTGCCTGGTGATTGTAAAGCAGAGTGGAACCTGTGCACACACAGAGTAGAGATGGCCTTCCCCAGCGAGATTTCTGTGCTCCCATTGTGGTTTTGTCAGGCACTAAATGACTCTTCCAAATCATTTGCTCAAAATCATTTTGAAAGCTGAAAGCTTCTTTATATTTCTCCTCAGAAAAGAAGTGTTATTTTATCTATATTAATAGAAAAAGAAGCACAAGAACACTTGAAAATATATTGCCAAAGTTTTTAAGTACAATACATATGTAAGGTGATGAGATAAAGCATGAAATACTCCAAACAGAATTTTTTTTGGTGTTAATGGGGAAATTTTAGAAACCACTATATTTGGCAAGGATAACACTTCATCCCTACAAATGCTGAGCCCAAAGATACTTGTGTCTGTTGTGAAGATACATGACAGAGGAATAAACCGAGTGACACTTTAACAAAAATCTGGCCAGCAAAAGGTGCAAACATCTAGACTTCTAAGTGGAGGGCTGCTCTCTCTGGCAGCTCTCATAGGCACCAAAATACCTATTGCAGGATTTTTTTAAAGGTTCATGTTGTTTTCCAGTAACATCTGGAAGTGATTTATTATCACAAATTGCTGCTTTCCATCTCTAAACCAATCCCTGTATAAAACAGTACAGAAGTCTGCAAGTAGTTGAATCTTTGTCAGGCTGGATTGTTAAACAAATTAAAGCTGAAAGTTATGTATGTCATCCTGTATTGTATTATGTTTAGGGCCTGAAATAAAATTTCTGGCACACAGTTTTATTTATGTACTATAAAAATGCTGTCACAGCTGGAATTTAATGCAGAGCTGCCATCAACCTGTTTAATGGGAGGGATGTCTTGACTTGGGAGTTAGACTTCCCAAAACTCAATTGCAACTGTCACATGGATGATATGCCTTCAGGAAGAGGTGAAGATTAGCCAAATAGATGTGCTTTTTCATTGTTAACACACATGTGAAAAGAAAGCAGCAACTATGGAGTCACTGCAGAATGAATTTAAAGCTAACAGGAAACAGAGTAAGCTGATGAAAAGTTTCACTCCTTGTGACTTCAGCCATGTAGCTGCTGCTAAGCTCCTTCTTGAGTTAATGAGCCCTCATAATGAAGGTGGTCATCATTCTCATCTCTAAAATTCCTTTGGCTGGGAAAGCCTTGATGAAAGTCATCAATATCAGTGAGAGAAGCATGGAAAAAAATATGTGCATAAAAATTTTGTATTGGAAAAATCTGTGTTTTAGTGTAAAAAATGCTCAGTTATTAGCCAAGAAAACAGCTCTGGAAGAAATTTTACATACTCTGTAAGCTTAAGTGTGCTCTGCTTTCTGTTCTAGGGTGACACACGGCTCCTTCAGCTCCCCAAACACAGCATTTGGATGGGTTTTGCATTGTGATGCTAGTGACTGTGAAGTTAGCCTAGGCCTGACCTGCACATTGCCCTTGCTACCCCCTGGGACTAGGGTGGAATTTAAAACAGTAATTTGTTTTCAATATAATTTTGCAAAATTTCTATCAGCATATTTGCCAAGATAGTAAATTACTATATTGGTGTGGTGAGTGAAGGCCAGATAGAAACCTTCTATTCCCTTCCAGTTACAGGCAAATGTCTATTCTATACTCAGCACCACATACTAATTCTAAAAGAGCTGTTTTCTCCTAATTATTTTCTTTTAGAAATTAGCAGATATCCCTGACAGAAATCCTTTTGCTTTTTTGGGATTTAAATTTTTGTTTTGTTCAGATAGGTGCATTGTGTTACGCAGTTTGTTCTAACACAATCTAGTTTAGGCAGAGCATCAGCTAAACAAGGGAAAAATGTAAAAAGCTAGAGATGAATTAATGGAAGTTACTTGGTCTGCTCCTTATAGGCATTTTTGTTTCATTATAGTATAACTTCAGTTTTTTTGTATAGTCACATTTAATGTAATCACAATGTAGGTAATGGTAATATAAAGGAACACAGAAATTGATGTGCTCTTAAGGGCATTAGCTGAGCTAAGTCCTCTTTGCTTTCAGGACCTGACCAGTTGTACAAAGTAGCACCTTTAGTTTATGGGTCAGCAAAAAGAAAATGTTCTCTTCCCACAACTGACTTATTTTTAAACTGCTAACCATTGCAGCACTGATGATCTTACAGCTTTACACCGATATTTCAACACTTATGTATCCATGTCAGGATAGAGTGGAGCAGTTGTATTTTACAACATACATGTTATCATGTAATTTTTGGTGAATTGACATTTGAAATAAGCCTCAAAGTTCATGTTTTCAGGTGTTGCTTTCCTTCTGCTAAATACAGATGTTGAAATTGTAATGATTGACCTACTTTACAGTTTGTGATTTCATTGTGGAGCAAGAAACAATTTAGCTTATACCATTTGTTCTTATTCCTTTTCTTTGTCCACTTAAGGGAAAACAAAACCAGTTTCCCTGATCAAAATGTAAATATTGGATCTAGATTCTGGTTTAATGCCAAAAAATCAAAAGAAGCACATTAAACTGTTGTTGCTTAGATAAAAATAGAAGCTACAGTTGGACGGAGAGAAGTGACTCAGTAAGCAGTGTGGTGATGGCAAAATAGGATGTCAGCCAAAATGCAGGAAGCAAGATGGGAACACCCAGATCAGTTTAACAGTCTGCATTTTACACTCCCAGAGAGCAGTACTTTCTGAGATGACTGCAGGAAACTTAAACTTTAAATGGATTTTATGAGCTGTTTGAACCTGAATAAGTTTTAGTAAATGTGAATTGTATTTTTTTTCCCCAGCCCAGTTTTAAAATCAGTCTCTCTATTTACAGTAAAGCTGCCTTGAGATTAGCTCTGGTGCTGTGAGAGGCATCCAGCAGGAACGTGCAGGAGATGAGCAGTGATATACACATACCCAGGGAATTAATGCAGCACTGCACTCTGCAGTGCAGCTCATGGCACTGATTGATTTTTATTGCTCTGCAACTCTGGAATAACTTCATCAGCTCCATGTAGCTCTGTCTTGAGTTTTAAAAATCCCCCCTTACTTACAAGATAGTGAGCTTTGGTTTGTTTTTCTGGTTATAAACTGGCATAACAGAAGCATAGTGAATAGAAGCAGGTGAATATCTTGCTGTTTTATGTGAAACTAAGGAAGACCGGAGGGGTTTTTTTAATACCTTATACTGTTATGTTTTTTTAATAGCAGGTATACATCAGTTCTAATATAAAATCCTATCCTGCCATTTTCTGCCTACAGCTGAACTGCTTTGATACTAGGTAGGGGTTCAGGTTTGGTACCCTGGAAAAAGTAAGCAGGCAGTAACAATAAGATGAATTACAGTACTGCTCTCCTCATGTTTTCACAATCACTGTCCTTGAGCTCAAAGATCCTGAGCCATAAGAATGTAAGACAGTTGTCAATTGGATAGGATTATTCCTAAATTAAGGTGAGTTACCAGTTCACTGCATTTGCTTGAATTTAAGTGAGTGATGTTTTGTTTCTTGCAAAAAGTAGGCCATCTCATGACTTTAACTCTTGATAGCCTAAATTATACCTAAACTCTTAATATTGCAAAGCTTTTGAAGCGTGTGACTTCAGATATAATTATGGGTTTGTAATATGCAGACACAACATGACTGCTCATTTAGAGAATCTTGAATTTGGGGGATTCAAGGGCAACTTTCTTTTGAAGTGAAGCACAACATGAAATTAGTTAACCAGAGCATCTGTAGGTGTTTCTAATTCCAGAAGAGAAGCTGTTAGTCAAACGTTTACATTGTGTTTCATTTCCTTTACAGTAGTTTCTTGAATCCCTGCCTTACTCTTAAAATGTGGAAGTACCTTTAACCTGTTTCTTGGAATAGCAAGGTAATAAAACTTATTCAGAGTTGACTGATTTGTGGCAAGAGCTTTTGCTATAATTTTTTCAATGCAGAGCACTGCCCTTGGTGGGAGGTGATGGGTTCTGAGTGCTGATAGTGCAGCCACTTTTTCTCCAGTGTACCTGACTCTCCTGCCATGGGAACCTTGGACTGAAGTGTCTCCTTAGGGACTGCCTGTACTGAAAGCACAAAAAAGAAATCCAAGTACTTAAGCCATGCATTTAGTCTCTGAGAAAGGAAGGAGAGATGTGGGCAACCATGGCATGGTGCCCACTGGACAGCCTGGCTAGGGCAGGAGCAGGGCTTGCATCAGCTGGGAATCCCAACAGCCTACACCATGCACTCCATATTTTGTTAAGTATTTTGCTTACTGGGTTTCAACTTTTTGGGTTTCAACTTTATAAGTAAAATACTTATAAAATGTAATTACTTTTAATCAATGACCTTCAAAATCCATTGTGGGTGCCTAAAGATTTTCCAGGAAAGGTCTGGGATGTTACAGAGCATATTAAAAGGCAATTATTAGTTGTTTCATAGACTCTCAAAGGAAGTAGCCCTCAATCAGTAAAGGTCATGATTAAAGGATACTTCCAGTTGAACTAAATTGTCTTACTTTGAGAAAAGTCACTTTGCTCTTTCTCTGAGAAGAGGATGAGCTTGGTAGACAGTTGTGGTGAGCAGTGCAGTATGAGAGGTTCTAGAACAATAAGAGATCGTGGTTGTAGCACAGCCTGGTCATGATGGGAGGGTAGCACAGGGCAGGAGAGGCTCTGCTGGGGCCTTTTATTGCCTTGCTGTGCACAGGCAGGACAGGGTAGCAGCTCCCAGATGCATCTTCTGGTGGCACCTGGAACACAATGGGTTACATGATACCAAACGTCTTTGTTTCCTGGCCTAAGCCTAGAAAACAGATTGAATGCTCTTCTAAAACATCTATTTCAGGAAAACATTTTCTGTAATTACTACAGAAAAAGCTGATAGGAAAGGGAAGGGAGTTGGTCTGCACAAGCGTCACCTAGTTGGGAAAAGGAGTCAGCTGAGCATAACTCAATTAACTGAAGTTTTCAGAGAGTCCTTGGGTTAGAGTTAAGTGGATTTGTGAATCCCTGCTACCACATAACTAACCTTAATTGATGTTTCAGGATGTGAGCCAATTTCAATTTTTGGGGGGGCGATTGTGGGTACTTATTCTGTATTCCAGTGCTCGTGCACCTGTGTGTAGTGGAGGTAGGAGGACAAGGATTTGAAGACTCTTTGACATTTCTGGTTAAATGGGTTTTTCTGTTTTTTCAGAATGTATAGGAAAACCTTTGTTTAGGTTGGTATGTGCAGGTGGCAAAGGAGAAGAAAATTATGTGCCTTCAGGTTTCAGTTCTCTCCAGTATTGTATACTTTGCTCTATGCTTCAGTCTAAATTTAAATTTCTGTTTCTTTCTCCTGGAGTAGTCTGACATCTGCTGCTATCTCTTGTGCCCACCTGGTCAATAACTTTTAGTTTCAGTGTATTGGTTAGAGGGCTGTAGTGCCTTATTATTTTAATTCTTATTTACTTGTGTCAACTAACTGGATTTTTTGCTATTTTAAGGAGAATAAACCCCAGACAGTGAAGGGATGCATATTTTATGCTATATGCTTGGCATGCTGCATTGCTAGAAATGAAGCAGAACAATCAGCATGGTTGTATAATAAGATTATAGGATTGAGGTTATTCTGTATACAATATATGATGTGTCCTAGGGCTGATTCATACACAAAACCAAACAGTTACAGCATACACAGTGTAAGACTTTTTTTTAACTAAACACTGAGTTTGCTGTTTCTATAAATGTCATTCTACCCTTGCCCTCAATTGCATCAACTTGCATCATCTGTGTCTGTTGTATAGGAGAAATTACCAGGCATCTCAATGGTTATAGGGTTTTTTCCTTATGAAAACTCTTAGAAGATGCTAAATAGTATATCAATCTAGTGGAGCTAAAAAATGATATTATGCCACATGAACTTCAGAGGAAAAATATCTATTTCTCGATATCTCTTGCTGTTTTTCCTTTAATTTTTTTAAAGTCCAGATCAAATAACTGGTTGGTTACATTGCTGACATGACTTTAAATTGCTGGCCCTGTCTTTATAATGCTGCAGCATTTCCTAATTCAACACAGGCTTTTTAGTGTTGCCTTTTTTATTTTGAAACAGTGTGGTGGTTTTGTAACTGCAGCCAATATAACTATATAAATATGTCTCTTTAGCTAGTTGGGGCTTCTCTTCCATTCTTAAGGCAAGAAACTCGTTGCTTCTGAAATAATAGATCTGATACAGGAACAGAGGCAGTATTTGTAAACTGAACTTGGAAGTGAGCTTTGTCTATTTACATAAAGCAATATTGTATATGTAATCTGATTCTTGAGTGATGTTTACTTCAAATATGTACCTGGCTTTATTCACTAGATCTTACTCATTTGCTATTCACTGTATCTTTCATCTAAACATCTTAAACTATGTCTTGTTGTGACCTGTGATATGTCTGTGAAAGCACTGAGCACTGAGGGCATGAAATATAAAGTTTTGGTATCAGAGTTTTTTTAGTACAAAAAAGGAGTGGGTATTTTTGCCTAAATCTAACTGCTCAGCAGAGGCACTCTGGCCATAGGACTTGTCCATTTACTTGTGTCAAGTCCAAAAGATTTTTGATAACATATGGGTTATCTTCTTAAAAAGAGAGCTAAATAATAGAAAGTCTACTGCTTCATCTGGTAAGCTGCTCATGATAATTGAAGGGCATGTCTGTTTTACTTGCCACTTAAAATTCTCCAGTGTAAATTTTCAGGTATCACATTTTACTGTGCACATGCTGATCTTGATCACACACTCGTTACAGTTTTTCTTCAAAATCACAGGTGGTTTAATGTATTTTAATTAAAAGTAATTCTTCTTGCAGTTTTTGTGTAGGTGAATTAGTTTTGTTTAGTCTGCTAAGCATGAGACAATTATTGTTTAAATTAATTTCACTCCTGTTGAACACTTTCTAGATTTTTGAACTTCTATTTTAGAGCAGGCAAAATACTCCTAATAATACTAATGATCCTTCCTGCTGTGACTTTCTTGAAATTATCATGGCCTTTGGACATAGAAAGATGAGCTTAGCAGCAAGATAATGCTGCAATTATTTTTTTTTTGTCTGTCATATATCCAAATCCTTTTCAGAGCCTTCCCAAATTCCATTTTCCTATTCCCAAGCATGACTTGCCTATTATTCACCAGACTTCCAGCTGAAAAAAAAAAGTACAGGTGCCTAATTTTGTAGGTGACTCATATCACTACCTAAGAGTATTGCCTTCTCTGTTATTTACCATTCCTTTAATCTTCCATGCACCCTTTATTTTTTGCCATCCATCAGGTGAATGACCATTTTAACTTATGCCAGATGAATTAATGTATTGTTCACATGCCATATGGGGTCCTCCAGGGTAATTAATCTGTCCTGGTTCTTCTTCAGTAGTGGGCTGACTTCTCTAACTTACCTTGTGCAAATCCCTTCAAATAGGCTGTAAGCCCTGGGGTCCGTGGTCTACAAGCCTGGGCTAGGCAAATATGTACATGCAAAAGCTAGTTTTACACACTTTATGATTTGCATATGCAGATAATTGCACGTTTAATTGGAGCTTTTGTTTCATGCATCTATTCTTATATGCATCTCTGAAGTCGGCCTTGCAATGTTTGCCAAATACTCTGCTATTAGGGGACCAAGACAAAAAAGACTTCTGAAAGGTATTTTATGCATGATAATTGAAACATGAATAGAAATTAACTCTCTCCCTGTGGCAGTTTTGGTGGATGACATAGGACATTTAAGCTAAAATTGTGAAGATGTCATGTGCTTTTGTTCCCCTAAAGCATCAAAATAAAGGTAAAGAACTGCTGGCAGCCCTGCCTCCACCCACTTTTCTTTGCTGCCCTTAAAATAGACTTTGAAGGGAATGTATTTCAGCTTTCATGGAAAAGAGAGTTTTCTGTAACCTCTTCAGTAATTAAATAATTTTGAAACTTGAAGTGTTTTGAAGCAGAGAGGGGAACGATGTGATCTGGTTGTACTTAAATCTGTTTGATTGATGGGTGACAGCCTCGTGATGAGGGAGGAGGAGGAGAAGGGTTATCTATAAAACACCATAAAATGGTGCATCTTCACTGCAGGAACTGAGTGTGCCAGGGCTCTTCGTGAAGAGCAATGCCAGCTGCTGCTTTGTCTACAGAGACTTGTTGAGTTTTCATTCTTTGCACAAGTTTAGACTGACCCTGGTACAAAACAATGAATACTCTGTATGTTTCTTTGGAACATTTCCTATGTGTTAATGGTAACTAAAAATGGACCTCTGAAGTAAGCCTTCCTCTCAGCAGGAGGGACTTGCAATAAAAATCTTAAAGAACATTGTGTCCCACTTTTTCCATAATAGAAGTAAATATTTCTTCTTCTTCAATTTTAATCTATTTTATGATATATTGTGGCTTCTTATTCCATCTGTCAGATGATAATAACAATGCCAAGTTATACTGTCATCAGACTTCTCCCACAAGAGCCCAGGAAATCTTTTTTCTTCTAGAGAAGCTATTGAAAAACAAAGTTCTTTGTTTGTAGTGACAACATTGAGATGAGGAAAGTTGTTTTGTGGTACTGGAGTGGGGAGTGGTGGGTTTTATGGGGAGTGCAGCCAGCCTGACACGATGATCCATTTCATATAGCCCACTCTCAATTCAAGTGTAATTGAAACAAACTGCAGGGTCAGCCAACAGTTGTTATGCATCAAATATCATTAATTTTTGTCTTTTTGAAATGACAGATACTTTGGATGAATACTTTGAGTATGAAGCTGAGGAGTTCCTGGTCTCCTTGGCCTTGCTGATCACAGAGGGCCGGACACCCGAGTACTCGATCAAGGGCAGGACAGAGGGCTTCCACTGCCCCCCAGCACAGTCAAGTCAGCCACCAACAACTAAGCATGAATGCAGCGACAAACTGGCTCAGGTATGGTGGTGGCACCCATTTCATGTCACAAATCCTTGCTACTGTGGTTAAAGTCAGCCAAGAACCCCACAGTGGATTCGCAGTTAAGCACAAGTAACAATGGCTTTCTGTCAGTCCTTCACTTAAATGAGTATGTAATTCAGTATACTTCTAATAATAGATCTGTCCTGAAAATGAGAGATCATTAAGCCTTTTATCCTTGAACATGAAGTTCTGCACGACTACCTGAATGCAGTGCCTGTTTGAATCTTTATTATGCAAATGACAAGCACTATACTTAGTATTCTTGGTCTGGGGTTTCTTTTGAGAAAATGTAGGCTGACTTGCCTAACTTTTTGCTTCTCCAGGTGTTCTTGAAAAGTTAGTGATCCAAAAAACAAGCACATAAAATCTAGCCAGTCTGTTTGGGAGTAAGGTTGGAGCATCCCATCTGTCAAGGAAAAGTTCTTAAGTACTGTGGGAATTTAAGTTATATTTGTGCAGAAGTTAGCCTGCTCCAAAACAGAGAATTTATAAAGATATTGCTTGAGTCTGTCTACCCAAAAGGGTGCCTTGTGGAGAGATAACTACAAGGTAGCAAAGCGCAGTGGTTGAGGAGATGCATTTTTACAAGCTTTTAAAATTTCCTAAAGAAAGTTGCTCAAATGACAACTGTAAAGGATGTGTTAATTATTTTTTCATTTGATAGCTCTGGAATCTTATTTCTGATTTGGTGAAACTAAACAGAATTTGCCCCTTACTCTTCTCTAGTACTTTGGAATGTGCTTTTAAATTAGATTTCAATCTGGCTAGTACTTTTATGGCTTGTGTATGTTGACATTTTTCTTTCCCTCAGTGTCGTCAGGCCAGGCGAACCAGATCTGAGGTTATGCTCCTGTGGAAGAACAATATTCCAATCATGGTAGAAGTGATGCTACTTCCAGACTGTTGCTATAGTGATGAAGGGCCCACCACAGAGGGGAATGATTTAAATGATCCTGCCATCAAACAAGATGCATTGCTGTTAGAAAGGTGGATTTTGGAGCCAGTTCCTCGACAGTAAGTTGGATATGAGGATTAGTAGATAATTGCAAGAATCTTGTCATATTAAAGTCCTTAAAGTAATCAGTTAGTGTTTTTGAACTGGCTATTTGCTGTGAGGATTGATCTAAGAAAACCAGTGTTGCTGGTCAAATCAAAGCATTTCAATTTTAGTTGTTTTGTACTCAAAATTTCTGCAGTGTACAATGTGCACTGCAGAGTATGAAATTATCTTGGCTGTAAATACATGTAACATCTGTTATGTCAAATTTTGTCAATTTTAATGTGTATAAAAACAAATCAGGCTCTGGAATCTTTAAAATGTTTGAGGAATTTTTACTTTGCTTGGTTAAGCTCTATTTTATTTTCTGACTGAAGATCTGACAATGTTCTAGTTCTAATAGGTCTCTGAATATTCTTACCCACGCTCATGTGTTTTTCTTTAAATGCCTTAGGAGTGGAGATCGATTTATTGAAGAGAAGACCCTGTTATTGGCTGTTCGCTCCTTTGTTTTCTTCTCTCAGCTGAGCGCGTGGCTGAGTGTCTCACATGGTGCTGTTCCCAGAAACATCCTGTACAGGTACACCTGGAATGGAAAAAAACTTGTTTGCTGTTTGCAGATTGCTACAGCTTATCTTAAAATAATTCTGCTCTTCTGGTTTCCTGCTTGCTTTTAGAAAGTGCCATATTGTTGGCCTGGTACTTTGGCAGTTCTATAAGATTTGTGTACTATGCAAAGTACAGCAGTTGCTGATGTTTCTAGTGCTTTTTCTCAGACATTTGCTATGCAGTAGATAATTAAAATCTTTTCATTTAGCTCCTTTTCTAAATGCCCTTCGGTGTTGTTTCAGGGTGAGCGCTGCAGATGTGGACTTGCAATGGACGTTCTCCCAGACACCCACTGAGCATGTCTTTCCTGTTCCTAATGTTTCTCACAACGTGGCCTTGAGGGTCAGCGTCCAGTCCTTGCCCAGGCAATCCAACTATCCAGTTTTGACCTGTAGTATTCACACCAACCTTAGCTTTTATGAAAAGCAAATGCAAGAACGTAAGTTCCATCAGCGCAGCGATCCCACTGCTGCTCAGCCATGCAGTGCTCCCAGTCCACAGCGTTTTCGTGGGAAGCAGACATGGACAATGACACCTGAAGGCCTACTGAATGGAAAAAAGATGCCTGAATTTACTACATCTTTTAGAAATTTAAAACTTTACCCATCTAATGGACGTGGATCTGACTTTGGAGCATCGCAGTCTAAAGTTCAGTGCTATAATGCCACAGCAGACAATAAGACACAATCCCATGAAACACCGGTCAGAACTTTTAAATCCTATTCTCTCGTTGGTTCCCGTGTTTCAAACAGTCATTGCTCTCATCAGCCCACAGGAGAAACCAATCCTTTGATAGGCTCTTTACTTCAGGAGCGACAAGAAGTCATTGCAAGGATTGCTCAGCACTTGATTCACTGTGATCCAGCTACTTCACCAGTTGTTGCTGGGCGTCCATTCACCACACATGAAAACATCTCGGCTACACCGAAAGCTTTTCGGAATACTTTTGAAGAGGAGAACTTGCCAAGGAAAGGCAAGGAAAGCTCCCCTGTTCCTGCTGCCAACTTAGACAATGCAATACAGGAAGATGGTGTTGAAGGCAAAACTAGGGCAGTGCCAGAGGTCACACTGCTCGATGCCCGTGTTCCAGGGAGCCACTGTGGCCGTCAGTCAGCAGGAGAGAGCAACCCCCTGATCGATTCCCTGCTCCAGGAGCGGCAGGAGGTGATAGCAAGGATTGCCCAGCACTTGATTCATTGTGATCCAGCTACTTCCCATGTTGCTGGACGTCCATTCAAAGTGCATGAGGCTAGTCCAGTCATGTCAAAAGTTTTCCGAAGTACATACGAAGATGAAAATTTGCTGAAGAAAGGCAAGGAACCTTTTGCTAAATCAAATTTTTCTTTGTTAGCAGACAGCAGTAAATCAGGGACAAAGACACCTGATACTCCTATCAGTCCTTCTAGGTTTGATGGAGAATTGAAGACTTCTGTGAAAGTCCAAGCAAGAAGAAAATTGGTTTTAGTAAAACCCAGTGAAGCTGTCCAAAATGCATTTCATCAGACTTCAAATAAAACTTCTCATGCATTTAGTAGCATTCACACATCATCATCATGTGTTAAAGAAAATAAATCTGAAGTTCCAGATAAATTGGAAATACATTCTGGTTATGCACAGAAAGACCAGATAACCAATAGATTTAAACAGGGTTCAAATTCCAGCAGCATTGATGAACAGATTTGCACAAATAAACTTAAAGAAAGAACAGTTGTTAGTGAGATCAATGGCACAGACAGTTTTAATAATTTACAGATGGAAAAATGCAGAATACTTGAAGGTACAAAAAAAGCAACTGTGATGCCGGTATATGACTCTTTGCACAAAAATGAGCTGAAGTGTTTAGATAGAGACTCCAAAAAACCAAATATTTATGAGCAAAATACTCAGCTTGTTAGTATTGAAAATTATTTAAATAAAGACCATGACAGTTTCAAAAACAAAACCAAACAAGATAAAACAAAAACTGCACATGATGAGAATGAAGACCCAACAGGCCTCGATTCTCAAAGCACTTCTCAGAAGAAACCTGCAGAAGACAATGCAGCTAAGTGTGAGCGGCAGAAGAACCCTGATGTTCAGGTAAGACACACGGGAACAGACAATAATTCCTATAGCTCCCTTTGTCAGCACCCTCTATCTGCTAAGGGCCAGCATGAAGAGAACCTTTCAGCCTGACCTTGTAGGTAGCAGTGTATTACCCTTGTAATCTTGGCCTGAAGTAACTCAGGAAGAATTTCTTCATGGAAAGAGTTAAGCATGAGAATGGACTGCCCAGGTGGTGGAGTCACCATCCCTAGAGGTGTTCAGGAAACAGCTTAGTGCCATGCTGTAGTTGACAAGGTGACCTGTCAGATGATGCTCTGTGATGGGGTAATTGGCCAGTGGTGCCTCCCCTAAACTTCATCAGTTTAACATGGAGAAGAACATTGTCCTGTTCCTCTCATGGTGACATAGTTATGAATGATTGTTTCCATGGGCACTGAGGCTTCCTGGCTTGTAGAAATGCACCCATCTGAGTGTGGAATGTGATCTTTTGGGAGCAATCTGTGCAACTGTAGATTGAGTCGAGGGGAATTTTTACTGAATGTTTCATCCCATGCTAGTGTGATGTAGATCCACCTGGGTCAGGAGTCTTCTCCCTTACAGCAGGCGAGTGTTGTCATGACAGGTGACTGAAATATCCCACCAATAACCTGAGTAAGTTTGTTTTGCTGGCAGAAAGCACCGTCTCTAAAACACACAAATACATGGCGGAAACACAATTTTCGATCCCTGGACGGAACTTCAACCAAGGCTTTTCATCCCAGAACTGGACTGCCTCTGCTTTCAAGTCCTGTAAGTTATTTTAAAAATTCTTTTAGCTGAGAAAGGGACTATTTGTTCTTCTAATGTCTCTGCATGGTATAAAATTTGACAAAATACCTAGGTGAAGTGTATGTGTTTACTTTGTGTCACAGTGAATACTCTTGTGAATGGAAATTAAAGCTTAAATGAGAGTTAACATGTAAATTAGGCTGAACAACAGTTTTGGAAATGAAAATATTAAAGACGTGGTTGTTGAGATCATATCAAGATTAACAAAAGGTGTCATTATAAAAATTGATGGAAACAGTGCTTTGGTGCTGTTTTACAGCACAAAAGAAACCATTTTGAATATCAATATTTTAAGCATTAGTTAACATTTTGTCATTTAGGAGGTTTTGTGTTAGTTTTTAATACCTGATTGCTCATTTTTCCAAAGCCTTTGTTTCTGTGAACAGTTTGTACTGTACATTCTTCAGTAACCAGAGGTGTCATGGAATGACTTAGTGAAACAAAGCTGCTGGGATAAGGCAGACACAGGGAAGAGTTACAGTTCTTGGTACGTTGTTTGGAGTTTTAAAAAAACAGGCAGTTCCTATTAAAACTACTGAAGTAGTGATGTCCTGTAATCAACACATGATATGCTTTATTCTTCATTGCCTGTAAAGGCTGTCATATTTTCAGGGAAATTGGATGGAAATTGTTACAGCCTTTTTATTAATAATATTCTATCCTGTTCCAAAGAGACATGAGCTTCCTGAATGTATTTATTGAAATACTTCCTGTTAATCAGAATTTACAGTCTCATCATTAATAATCCTAGAACTTTCCTCACTAAGTTTAAAATGTATAGGAATTACATTCTCTGCTCTGTTTTTATAATTTTGTAATGTCATGAAAATTCTTGGCAAAATGTGCTTACTTGGCAAAATTGTCTGTAGTAGCAGTTCAGTTTTCAAATTAGCATCTTCTTTCCTTGTGGAGGTTCCTCAAAGGAAAACACAGTCTGGGTGCTTTGATCTGGATTCATCATTGTTGAAATGTCTGTCTGCAAGAAGGTATGTTTTATTTACCAGAAACATTGACATTTTTGAGGGAGGCATAATGTATATATATATATTTGTATGCAAAACCAAGCATGTTAGCAAAGACAAAAAAGGCTTTCAAAAGAATCCTTATTTTGATACAAGGCTCAGCAGCTGAGTTGCCTTGGGAATTTCCAGGTTAGCACAGTTCTGGAACGTAACAATGGAATGTGAGCTGCTGGCAGAATGAATTCTGTCCCATGCAGGGGTAGCTATGCTCTCAGATACACTTGAGTTTGCAGACAGAAAAGCTAGTAATTGATTATCCTTCAAACCAATGTAATTTTTGTGTTGCATTTTGTTCTTAGAGTTAAGAAGATGCATGTTAAGCATTTTGTCTTAACTTGTTCAGAGAACCAGACTTTTAAAAAGGGCCTTTCACACAGTAATACATGTAACACAAACAGCTTTTGATATAGTAGCTTGATGTTGGAAATATGAGATGTATTACAGAATATGAGACAAAAGTACCCACATACAAGAGATAATAATCTGATCTTTTGATTCTTGCTAATGGAGCTAAAGAACAAATTTTTATTGTCTTTATCCCTTGTAAAGTTGGTGAAAATATTTTTTCAGTTACCTAGAAAATGTTCTGCTGAAGTATTAATAGGCAATGTTAAATTGTTACTTCTTTAGGACAGCATTTTGTAGTACAGTAAGTATATTATTCTTTCTAGAGCTGTTTATACCCAGAAGACAAAAGCAAATGTGTTTATCCTTTTATATTTATTCTGTCTTTTTTTAATAGCCCACAACAATGTATAAACAGAGACGGTGATCCAGACAGCCATGGGAAACCATTTCTAAGTTCTAGTGCTCCACCAGTAACAAGTCTAAGCCTTCTGGGAAACTTTGAGGTATTGCATATTCTCTAGAATTCTTGTGGTATTTTTAATACTCTTCTGTACTGCTTTTAAAAGTACATTACTGTGAACAGTTCCAGCATTATTAGAATGTAAAAAGTTCCTGACTGAATTGAATAAAATTTGTTTTCATTTCCAGCTGTAAAGGCACTTGTTTTTTGCCCCAGACATCTTCTGTCTCAGAGAATCAAATATAATGAGTTGCTTAAGCTTTTGTTTCCCACTACGGTCAAGTTAGAAGATGTTCTGTTGCCATAAATGAGATTTAATAACCTGTAATTGTTCGTGTTTATAATGTACTTACCTACAAGAAAGGATTTACATTTTCATTCTTAAAGTCTACTTAGTATGTCACAAAAGCTGGATTAAATCAGTGTGTTAGACAGAATGTGTTTGAAATGTAGGCTCCAGCTCTTCACTTTGTGTAGCATATCCAATAACTGCAACTAATAGCCAATGCTTTAACGGGTTGTATTGTACTGTCTTGTGAAATGTGGAGTTGAATTTGCTGGGGAAGGTTACAGAATCTAGGTGAAATTTTTTTCAGATAGTATATGTTGAAAATCAAGCATAGATCCTGCTGCACTAAAGTTCTCTGTGGGCTTTTGCACTTGTTTCCTGATTAGTTCCTCTCTGTTTTATTTGAGGTGTTCCCAGCCGAAGCTGTCTGTGCTTTGTTTTTCAGGAGTCTGTCCTGAATTTCCGCTTGGACCCGCTGGGTGTCGTGGAGGGTTTCACAGCAGAGGTGGGAGCAAGTGGAGTCTTTTGTCCCACGCACATGACTCTGCCAGTTGAAGTGTCATTCTACAGCGTTTCAGATGACAATGCACCCTCTCCTTACATGGTAAATGTGTGGTTGGATTTATTTTAAATAAGTTCTGATATGTGGAGGTGAAGAGCAAGAGCTTGGTGAGTAGAGGCTTCAGAAAGTAAAAATTTGCAGGGGTCTGGCTTATTTTTCAACTGCCTATGACAGACTTCTGTTGTCCCTCTTCCTTTCCCTAACTAGTGCTTTTCCTTCTACTTCTGCTCCACCATTCAGCCGTTCTCGTCTTTGGATATTGAATGTATCTGTCTCCCCCCACAACATCTCTTTTTATCCATCTAACTTAAAATAGCAGTGAGGCAATAGCTGGACTTAACAGGATATATTTTGTTGCCCCAACAAGCAGCTGCTCTGGGCAACTAACCTCTCTGCAGAGTAGCTTAGGAGCAGGCCAAGGGGCAAGGCTGATGGAGACCTTAGACTTGGAAGTTATTCAGCCCTTTCTGTTAAAGCAGATATTGTCAGGGCTGTCGTGACACTCAGCACTCTCACAGGCTGCATGATTGCTGATATTTGCAGCCATGCAGTGTTTGTGTTCTCTAGGTGCTAATTCTGTCCCACCTTTCTACAGTGACACCATGGGGTTTGCATGTCTAAAAGTGCTCCTCTGTAAAAAGAAAATGGTGTTTTGAATGCTGGCATTGAATCAGAGGCAAGATTTTTTCTGAATGCCTGTTAAGGAACCTTAATTTTACGTAGGTGACAGATGAAATTTTTAGAGATTTTCATATGTGTACATTTGTCTAATATACAGTAAAGGGTTTGTTTAACCTGTAAGTCAAGCAATGAACATCTGACTATCCCAATATTTAGATTTAGATTTTAAATTCATAGCAGTTATCATTTCTGACCTTCTGTTTTGGAAAGTATTCAGAAAATGAAATTGCTTAGAGTTTACGTAATGACTTTGAGTTTAAACTTGTATATGTCTTAACGCTTCAAAAAGTATCTCTTCTTTTGCTTTCATCTTTCTAGATTATTTCATGTGATTTTCTAGGAGGCAAAGGGATTCTTATGTTCTTCAAATGGTTGAAGTAGCATTGCTTATTTTCTAGCTGGGTTTCATTGTTTCAGGCTTTTCCACATGCTAATTCCAAATATGCTATTATGGCTGAGTCTCCCAGGATTAATACAGCATTTGTGTAGTGCCTCCATCATCAGAAACATTGTTTCTGTTTGTATAGCTAGTTTCTGTGCTTGGGGGTTTTCTGGTTGTTTGTTTGGTTTGGGTTTTTAAAGCCCAGTGCAGAGGGGTGCAGCACTGGTGCCCTGCAGGGTGACCAGAGGCGTGGCAGTGCCCTGAGCGTGGCCTTGGCAGCGTCACAGCGCCCTGCGGGGCTGCTCACACATCCCAGCTGGTGCAAAAGCAGATGTCATCCTTCCTAAAGTTTGGATTAGAATGGAAGATTAAGTGCATCTGCTGCCTTTGAAAAGCAAAAATGAGTTCTGTGAGATTTGGAGTACTATTGGTGCAATTGTAGATGATATAGAAATGGAAAGGAGGAGACAAATGTTTCATTTTAACCTCCCAGCTGCTTTGAAAAGAAAGCTCTGTTTTGTCCTAGCTCCCTGATGTGGAGAAGATGTGGAAACTTGAATCTTGTTTCAAGAGGAGAATGTACCTCTTATTGCACAGCTTTTAATGTTCTGCCAAAGTATCTTTAAGGCCCCTACTGTTGATTTTTTTAACTTCAGCATAAATGCATTGCCCTCTCTATTTTAGATTATATAAATTACTGATTATGTTTCAAATAAATGCAATTACATGACTAGAACATTTTGATTTGTTTATCTCTGTGACCTAAATATGTGTTTTGTTTTTGTAGGGTGTAATTACATTAGAGTCCCTTGGTAAAAGGGGTTATCGGGTACCGCCTTCAGGAACAATACAAGTGGTACGTACTCAGCAGATAAGGGTGAATTGACACCACTAACACCAAGAAAGTCATGCAGACATGAGGTTATTGGAGATGAGCATGAAGCTAGCAGTGGAAATGTGCATTTCTGTAGGTACTGTAGTAATTCAAAGTAGAAATCTGTGTGTGGGACAAAAAAGATTCCCAATCTTTGAACACTTCTGTGCTCTGAGGAGTCTTAAAATCAGTTCCAGAAGATTCGGAATACCTGGGGACACTGTGGCTTTGAAAAAGTAATGGGGAGTAGTTAGGCCACAGTCCAAATCCTGAAATTCTTCTAAAGTGATTAAGATTGAATAATTGTATCTACTTTTTGTAATATTTTCACACTACTTTTACTTTTGTAATAAAATCACAAAGTAAATCACAATCGTTGCTTAGAACCAATGAACTGACTCTTTCTTTTAAGAACCCAGTCCAAGATAACATTCATAATTTCAGGTTTAAAAGCAGAGCCCACCACTGTGCTTCCTGCAAGTGTATTGTGTCTGGAAAACAGTGTAGACAAAAAGCTGACTGGAAAAATAAACAAAAACGGGGATGCTGATTAGCAAAGTTAGAGTAGTCATATACTAGTGTTTCATTCAGATTAGATTGTATTTAGCATTACATTTAAGAATGGGAATTGCTGGTAGCTGAAGTGTTGAAAACCAGAAAGGCTTCACAATGTCTTTACATAAATGTTTCTGTATGGCGCAACGTTCATAGAGAACTGTTTTGGAAGATTGGATTCAATTTATTGGTTTCTTTTTAAAAATGTATAATCTCTAAAGAATATTGTATTGGACTGTTTGTCTTCTCAGACCTTATTTAACCCCAACAAAACTGTGGTGAAGATGTTTGTGGTGATCTATGACTTGAGAGAAATGCCAGCTAATCATCAAACATTCCTACGGCAAAGAACTTTTTCTGTTCCTGTGAGACGAGAAATCAAGCGAACTGTCAATAAAGAAAACAGTCACCAGACTGAAGAAAGGCTACTACGCTACCTCATACATCTGAGGTAAGCACCTTGAAGTTAAAAAAACAGAATAAAACAAAAAAATCCCAACAAACCCAAACCAAAACCACAGAAAAGTATCTGCCAAAATTTAACTCATCATTTCTTTCCCAGCCAGCCTTTCTGTATACAGAAATAAGAAAGAATTAAAAGAAAAGCTTGTAAAAAAAATGCTAAATTGATCTTTAAGCTAGACTGTAGAGGAAGAAGAGCTAATAAATAATTTGGGTTATTCTTGGAAGAAACAAAGTTAAAATATAACATAAAGCACTCTCTTGGCATTGAAGTATTTTGTATACCATTGTAAGCTTAAATCTTTTCTTAGTGAGAGAGAAATTGTTCTGGCTGAATCAATGAACTTTTTTTGAGGTTACAGGAAACAGTGAAAGTGAATGTTGTATGGGCAAAAGCCAAAACTAAGGACCACTGAAGAGAAGGTGCCCTGGTGTACTTCACATGTGCCTCTTCACCAGAATAGCCTGTAACATGAAAAATGATCTGAGTTACTCCTAAAAATACAGTGTTTGGTGGCAAAAATGTAAATACCTGTTTCATGATGCAATACTGGTGTTTATGCCTTTCACTTTATAAAATATTCACTCAATCTTCCTTAAATGATTTACAAAGCACTGCCTGAAACCAGACACTGCTGCTGCTCTTGGGGTGTTCTGGAGACAGCAGTTGGAACAAAGGGGAATGATGGATATGCTCTGTCCTCTTGCAGTTTATAGGCTTTTTGCTTGTGTTTTTGTAGTAAGAAATGCCTGTAGACACAGACCCAGTGTTTTCACTGCAGCATTTGGAAACCCATCAGCAGCTGACATTCTGAAGTGAGCCAAGCAGAACAAAATCAAATATCTTATACTTCTCTATTGTTGTACAATTATTTCTGGTACATATTATCCAACAGACTTTGGAAACACAACCTTGTCTAGAACAGTGATTCTAAGCCAGACTCTCCTATTAAATAAAGTTGACAGTCATAAAAAAAGCATGTTAGTTTACTGGAGTGTGAAAATAGTATCATGAGAAGGCTGCTGAACAGTGTTTTCATTCTGAAATTTAGCCTGGAATTGAAATTCAGCCTTTCAGCCCACACTAACTTGCAAGGTCTAACCTAACCACCTTCTAAAATATCTTCTGAGGCCAATTCTGAAAAAGCCCCAATACAAGACTGTTCAGGTATAATGTTGATCTGACTGTGAAGAGGAACTGGGGACAGGCCTCAGCTGCAGTGGTAGGTAAAAGTCTGTGGCCAGCTTGGTCCAGCATACCTGCAGGAAAAGTAGTGCTTTTGTGTCCTCTTTCAGTTTCTACTTTAATGTAATTTGTAAATTTCTTGTTGACAGACCCAAGAATTACTTGTATTTGAAGGAAAACCTGCTTTCTGCTCTCTGATGTGTTACAACTAGAAGTTTTTTTTAAGAGCTTCCTATTCTGATACTTGCTGAGAGACAGAAATGTTGCAGTTCTGGTGCTTCTCATTTTGAAATATCTGTACAATTTAGCTCAGCTTTCAGACCTCTGGTAGGGATCAGTTCATGGGTTTATGATGTGTAATTGGAAATGCATCCATTTCTGATGGGAAAACCAAAATTATGATGTTTAGCTGCTTACTTTGGAAAGTGAATAGCAGAGTATGCCACAAGTTTTTTCTACAGTGATAACCCCAAGCTTTGGGTCCTTTCTCGTAATGTAAGTATGGCAGAACTCCTTGAAATATTAAAGTAGCTTATGTTGATCTGTCTTGTGGTTTATCATACTGAGCACTTATGATTTTACAAAAGACTCAGTTGTCCATTTAGTAGCTTTCTTTAATAAAGATGGATTTCATTTAGTAGGGCTTTAAAAAAATCTTAGGAGCATATTAATGCATGTAAGTTGGTTTTAAAGCTTCATTTTTAAAAGCAGCAAAATTTCCTCAAGCCTGCTTTACTGAAAAGTTATGCAAACCTAAAAAGTTGTAACTATTCAGATTTATTTTTGTTGGTTACTCCAGTTGACTTAGAACAGCCTTTCGGTTTTAGTTGCAGTAGTTACTGAGCACAAGCATCTTAGGCTTACGTATTGAAATTTTGTTTAAAAAACAAATGAAGTCACCACCAGTGAGCTGCATTGTGGTCGCATCTGCTTGCGAGGCCTTAATCACAGTTGTCAGCACTCACATTATGAAAGCTCCTTTTCAAGTGGTAATTCAGCAAAAACGCTTGCATAGGTCTGGAGCTTAACATTGGCGGCCAGATTTTCTCCAACAGTCTTTAAAGTGTCAGATTTATTGTGTGCAGCTCCTGCATGCAGTTCTGTGTGTTTGAGCTTCTGTTCAATATGCCATTAGACTGTACTTGTACATGCAGTTACAGGATTGGGATACCAAATGGAGCTTGCACACACAGCAGAGTATTTATTCAGTATTAAAAACCCCCAAGAGTTGCACCTGCAGTTTGTTTTTTGAAGATGCTTTGGGGATAATTTTTTTGTTGCATGTGAAGCAATGACTTTTTGTCTTGTAATTAAATCTACTTGAGCATAAGAGCTGTGAGCTCAGCTCTGCTTGTGCCTCGGTTCTGCCTGGCGTTGTGGGGATGATGACCATCTGTGGCTTTCTAGGTCACGTTCTGGCACCCTTGTAAAAAGTAATTAAACAGCTAACCTGCCCACAGCTCAGCATTTTTCAAGTTTTTAAAGCTAGGTCAACAGCCTTAGTTACTGACACAATGCCAGGAATTGCATGGGCATAGTTGCTGTTGCTTAACAGCTAAACAGGGGTTGTTACTGAGGGCTCAGTGGAGGGGAAGCTTGAAACTGGTTGTTAAAAGTAGTGATTCCTCAAGGTGTTGAGAAACTTTTTTTTAAATGCTGTCCTAATGTGACATACACCTTTATTGGTGGAAGCTGAAGATACCTGCTATTACTGATTTACTAGCTGCTTTTGATCTTTCTGGTCCTTCAGCATTTTTTCTTATCTAGAAATTTTTATCCTTGTCCTAATGCATTTACTTACAAATTTATAGATTGTGTTGTATAGTCTTTTTCACTTACAAAACACATCCTTCTGCATATGTTTTCATGATTGTCCTGCTTTTCAGGATTATTCTGTTTCCATTAATTACTCTGTTCTTTGTGAATTATGATGTCCTATAAAATACATACACAGACTTTGTGCTTGTATTTGTCATTTATTCAGTACAGTTCCTTTGCCAGAATTTCCGAAATTTGTATGTTTAAGCATTCCTGTATTTGTCTGTTGTTACTGTTCCTAGGACACTGTCAGAGACCTCGGTTGTGTCGGGTTTTTAAAATTTCCTTACATGAAACTACTGGAGCTGCCACAGCTCGGGAGTCAGTCCCCTGCTGGCCACTCCATCGCCATCCTACAAGGGTGTAGGCAATGCTTGTCTCAATTATTTCAATGTATTTGCATGCATAAAAAGCAACATCTCTAAATCCCAATTACTAGGGTAGACCTGTCTAAAAAAAAAAGTAGGTAATGGATGCAGAGATGAGAAGAATCCCTTGAGCTTTGCTGCTGTCTCACACTTATCCTTCTTCCATCTTTCTGAAATGTCATGCTCAGAAAAGTCTTATTGCAAGGAACCACTATTTACTGAGCAAAGGAAGTTTTGCAGGATTATCACTCATAGAAAAGAGCAAGCTTGAAAAGTTTAAAAATAGACCATGTTAATAATTCTTTTGAAAGATCCATGTGTAAAATGGGAGTTGAGATAATTTTTATGATGGTGCTTTGATAACTAGATCTATAGGAATTAATTTCAACCATACTTTTGCTGCAATAGACTTTTCACTAAAATTTTTCCTTTTAAAATGTGTTATATGCTAGAGTCTGAGTTAACTGTTTGTGGTGTTTTCTTTGTCCCTTGTCTCTTTCACTCTTCCTTATGCTCTCCTCCACAGTCTGCTTTTAAGATAGTGTCTTCTCCCTTTTGCCTATCAGGTAAAGGGACTTTCACACTGACAGCACAGAGCAAATAAATAGTGATGGATGAGATCTCTGTGGGAGCCAGTAGGAGCATTCTACTGGACCCTGCTGCATTTAATGTCCTTGACAGCTGTATCCAGGAAAACAGAGTTTTCCTTTGTCTGGCTCTGGGGGTGACTACAGGCTATTCTGCATCACTCGTCTGAACAGAACAGTGCCACAGAATCCATTTCTGCCTTCCTCAGACCACAAAGCCTTGATGGATCTTCTGTACTTTTCTTTCTCCTACTGCTCAGAATTTCAGTCAAATTATGAACAGGTTTATTCTAGAGATACTGCTTTTGCTTCAATGGGGTCAATACGTAAAAGCCTATTATAAATCTGTGCAAATTTTAATACATGATAACACAGCATGCATTGCTCTCTCAGCATTTGCCATGGTATCACCTTGTTGTGACAACAGCAATGGCTTTTCTGTTTCCATTGCAGCAAATTGCATTTCTGCCTTGCTGTGGCATAGTGGTACTGACATTAAGTTCAGGTGCTGTAAGAAATGCTCCTTAGGCTCTTCTGCTTTTCCTGATGGAGAGAAGGAAATTAGAGTTCTGCCACATGAAAACCATAGAATACAATACTCTGAAATGCAGATCTTGTCTCCCTATATAAAGTTTTTAATACCCAGGGAAAGGGGAGCTGGCACATTCCTGCAGGTTTGGAAGACCTGAATTAAGCTGTTTAGCTGCAGCAAAAAAGATGAATGGGCTGAGGAATTGATCACTGTTTGCTTTGGGGATTGGGCCAGTGAATTGCAGACTCGTTTGAAATGCTCCCTAGTCTGTGCAAAAAAAATTCTGTCTGCCTGCAGAGATCCCAGTAGCTGCTGCTTCTCAAGAGAAGTTCTTATATTTGGACTGTGGTATAAAGCAGTAGTAAACTTCCTGATGTTACATTCATAAAGCGAGATCTGTCTATGTGATTGCTAGAACTGAAAGGCACATTCAGTTTGTATATAGTTGAAAATTCCCTTTAGTGTGTGCTTAGGCCATCCTTTGGACATTTTCAGGAGTGCTGACTGAAGAACATTTTTTGCCATTTCTGATGGCTGAGGACTTTAATGTTCAATGTACATAATGGCAGTGTGAACTTCAAATATTCCATGCCACTTTCAAAGCTGTGCACTGCATTAGTGATTAGGAACAAAACCTTTAAATGTCAAAAAAAAACAAAGCAGAATGAAGGTGTTAGGATATTCTTTCTCTTTTCATTTTAACTGACTCATTTTGTTTGTTCAAATGTGTTTTGGTCTTAATGTTTTAAGAGTGCATTTTATTAAATGGTTTTAAAGATGATTATTTTGTTTTAGATATTACATATATTTGTATCTTTTCAGGTTCCAGAGTTCTAAATCTGGAAAGATCTACCTCCACAGAGATGTAAGGCTCCTATTCTCTCGGAAATCCATGGAAGTTGATAGCGGCGCTGCATATGAACTCAAATCTTACACTGAATCTCCAACAAATCCTCAGTTTTCACCAAGATGCTAGCAAACAATGGCAAACTAAAGTATTCATTTTACTGTTGAGTACTCCTTGCAAGCAAAGATTGGTAGAGACAACAGTATAAAGTTAAGTCTGTAAAGGAATAAAAATAGCGCTCAAGAGAAGGAAGGTTCTGTGTGATCCTGGACCAGTTTTTAAAAGGTTTCTGGAATGAGCTTTGTGTATTCCAAGTAGACTGGAAACATACTTAAATCTAATCTTTTTGTACTGTTTAAAACCACTTCATTGGATGTGTTGCAATAGCAAATTCCCAAGTTAGTTTAGTGTTTACACTTTTTATTTTATTTTTCAGTTATTTAATATTTAATGTTTCATTTAATACTCAAGTGATGTTTGTCTTTAGTGTTCTAATGTAGCATAAATCCTATGTAAAATCATACTATGTATTTTTGGCATTAATATTGAAATCTGAAATATATACAGATGTCTTTAATCTGTGTGCTGTTTTAAGTGATATTCATTTAAGTTATTGAAAATGGGGACAACAGGTGAATTTCCATAACATTTCATACTATGCAAGCATTTAGCTGTTTTTTCTCTGTAATGGTACCATTTTCCATTTTTTCTCACATCCAGATTTAACAACACTTGCAACCACATTGCAGATTGTTTATTTACTCATGCATTCAGATGATTAATTCAATTCACATTTTGCTCCCTCAATTTGTTTTCTCTCCTTAAGGGCCATTTTAATTTTGTTTATTCTGTTACTAATTTTCCTCACATAAAATTTCCACCCTCCCCCATTTTATTTCTCAAATTGTGTTAAAGGATGTACTGTGCAAACAAATTAGTATTTATATCTCAAATATATGCAAAAGCTATGAAACTTGTACTTTTTGTTTTATTTTTAGATGAGAGGATCTTCATGTAATCCTAAATATTTTTCATAGGTCAATTCCATGTAGGCCACTAGGTGGCCATAGGAAGTTTTACTAGCAATGCTACACTGGGCATATGACTATTTTCGTGTGTGTATTCCTAAAACAAAACAGTCAGATGAACAGTTTATGCTAAGTGTTAAACTGTGTAACTGAGAGAAATAAAGTTAGAAACATTTGATTATATTTGAGCTATATATTTAATAATGGAAATGAAGCTTTATGACATTTGATGAAGATCTGTGTTTCTCAACTGTCTTACCTTGATTTGTGTTTTTCTTTGCTTTGCTGTAGGTTTTTAGAGTGTCAGTAATAAGCAAGGTTCCCTTTAACATGCTTATCTGATGAAGACTGGAGAAAGGATGAATGTGCATCTTGTATATTCAGCACAGCCCTTAGATGAGAGAAGTCAGTGTATCATGAAATCTCCAGGAAGTCTGCCAGGGAACGTAAGGGAGACTGGACTTTCCAGATGATACTTATCAACTATCATGCACATGCAAATGACTGCTGCTCCAGAAGGGCAAAGCTCAGCTATTACTGAGTCCCTTCCCTGCTTCAGCAGTGTCTTCCACTCTTGCACCAGGTTTTCAAAGGTTACCTAGCATTCATTTTAGAGAGAATTTGGGAAAACTCTACAGGAAGATATTTTTTGCAGTTTCTAGTCATTTGTGAGCCTTCAATACTGAGAAGTTTCTTTTGGTAGCAGAAGGGTCAAACACAACTGCAGTTGTACTGTGTACAGAACTATGGTCTGGACTAGGCTATCAAGAGGGTGTCCTAGTTTCTGTGTAGCTGCTATTGAGTCATAAGCAAATAGCATGTATCCTCAAACTAATTATTTGTGTCATGGTGCACAGCTTGCTTGCATGTGCAATGAAAAAAGCATGAGGAAAGGACATATTTTTAATGAAAAGTCACCATTCCCCTGTAGTAGTTTAACCTTTTATTTTGCACTGACATTATGCAATGTTTGTATCTTGATAACTTTATTTAAATAGACTTCTTCAAGTCATGTCCCTTCATTAATTTGCTTTGAATAGCAAAGAAGTGTGGATTTTGAATATGTGGTTACTACAAGTCATGTCTAGGAAATAAATTTGTATTCACTTCAATAGTCAAACTACACTTAGTCCCTCTATGGATTTGGAATGAAAGTGACCTTGGATTATCTGTGCACAACTTTGATTTTACTGAGTCATTCTCCATTTACAGCTTGATCTGAGTAAACATTTTCCCTTAGGGACACACCTGGAGAAATGCTGGATGCTCATAAACTATGAACTAAATTTCATGTAACCTTCTAAGCTAGGTTAAGACTAGACTAATTTTTGAGAGATCACTGGTTTCTTTACTCTTCAATAGGCTCAACCATATACAATTATTTTTAATAAATGTTTGAGTGGTTTATAAGGGCCTCAAGTGATGGCTGCTACAGCTAATCTCTTTCAGTGATAAATTATACTTATCATGGGAAAATATAACATTTAGTTATACTATGTACATTTAGTTATATAAGAATTTATAACATCCAAATAAATGTTGCTGAAGTTGAGTTAAATAATGCTTCGCCTTTTCACAATAAGCAAACAATTTAGTTCTTGCATCTCCCTTCTCAGTCTTTTTTTTTTATAACTAAGACAACCCTAGACTGTTCAGACCCTTTATTTTCTTCACCTCTTGTCATTCTGGCTCTTTGCTTTCTTCTTTTGGACTGAATCAGTCTTGAAGTGTGTGAGGCTGGACACAGCATCCCAGTCAGGGCCTTTCTGTGCCAATCAGACTGGAAGAATTGGTTGATAAATCATATGGATTAAAGTCCTCTTCATGCATCCTGTTGTAATAGGTTGTTTTTCAGTCTCAGGAGATGTTAGCATGCATTCATCTTGTTACCCAGTATAAGAGACACCTACCTGCTTGTTCCCAAAATGGTAGCTCTCCTTACTGAACTTTATTTCCTCACTACCCAAGATTTTCTATGCTGAACACAGCATTGCTGTTTGAAGAATTGATAGCTGTTTCCAACAAACTTGCATCCACCACATTAAAGTTTCATCTAATTAAGTTTCCCTTGTTTGCATGGGAAAGTGTCAGAAGCCTTATTAATGCCAGAAGGCATCTGGAACTTCAGCCACCTTCACCCACTTCTCCACATGGTCTATTTCCTTTTTCTTGAAGGAAAGATGATTGTGTGAAACCCTTATTCTTAACTGTGAATTCCTGCCTAGCTACTCAGTTTCTTTTGAGTGCTTATTTTAGATGATTTTTCAAGTCATTATTGACAGCATAATTATATAGCTTGTATTCTGTCCTCCCCATACTCCTATTCAAATTCAGGAAAAGTGACTGCTGGAAACCCATTCATTTTTTACAGGTTCCTAATCACCAGTAATTAACTGGAGATTGCTTCTGTCATTCTCTAATCTTTTAAGGATATTTTTTCATCCAAGTTGAAAATATTTACCAAAACTAATTAAAGTAACCTGTAAACCAGTCTTTCCTTATTTCTGCTAGAGGCTATACTTCATTTGTTACACTATTTACCTTGACCATGCCAGATTGAACAAAAAGAAACATTAATCACTTCAGTCTTTAAAAGTTATGTTCAGTAATATTTCAGTACCCCCTTATCTTCATGATCTGCTTTAGATACACATCCTTAAAAATTGACCTAGTTTCTGTAGGCTGCTTTCTTCTATTTGAGGTCATTGAAGAACCTGTGCTTTTCCTGAGGTTCTGAATTTATTTTCCATCTTTCCTCTGCATTATGTTCCCTTAAAGAAATAACTGCTTTAAGGAACTGCTGAATCCTTGAAACTGTTCCCTCACATTAATTTCCTAAGAGATTTGAAAGAAATTCCTGAAGTTTGCATTCTTGTCTGCTGTCACTGCTTTGTTCTTCTTCCTTTTAAAATCTATGAACGTCATCCTTTTTATGATTTTTCTACGTTGCTCTGTTTTTCACACTTCCAGACCATTTCTCCCTGATTTTGCTAGAAACAGATGTGGCACACCTGCCAGTATCATGACTTTTTTCATCATTAGGAAAAAACCCACTGGTGCATTCTCTGATTATTTTTCTGTGCAATCTGCCTGGCTGTATCCCTTTCTGAATGAGGGATATGCACATTCCTTGGGTTCCCCACAGTTGCATGATCCTGGTCTCTGGATGTGGGGCTTGTGGGGCATTTAGTACAATTCAGCTGTGGCAAAATCATTGACACCTTCAGCATTCACAGACCTTTCTGACCTGCCTTTTATGTTCTTCCCAACCCTAATGGCACAAAGCCTGTCCTGGCCAGTCCCTCCTGAGCTGAGTACAATCCACACTTGCTGTTCACATAATCTATTTATTTAGGGACCCTCAAAGATTTATTATTGCTGGACTATTTAAACCTCTCCTTGATGCTCTTAAAGAGAGTCTACAGAAGGTGATTTTTCCAACAAGAACCAGGCAGTGAAAAGTAGATGGGGAGGGAATAAAATACTCTGTATAACTTGATACTGTTCTGTTAAGAAGTTCCAGTGGACTGAGCCTTCCTATCCTGTCAGCTGCTGCTTGCAATTCATGAGATCCTCGAGTAACGGTGTGAGGACTCAGCTCCTTTTATTTTGATCACTAAAAGTGGCCAAAAGAAGTCGCTTTAGCCAAGCAGGGAAGGTTTTTTTTCACTTGACCATGCAGACTGGAGGAGTGGGGTTGGGGGGCTGTGGTGAGGTGAGGTGGGGGCCAGGGAGGGGACCAGAGGAGATGGCCTTGAGCTGAGACACCAGATTGCCATTAGCTATCAGAATTGTCACTGTTCAGCCCGTCAGGAATTGGAACAGCCTGCCCAAGGGAGTCACCATCCCGGGAGGTGTTTAACAGACCTCTACGGCTCTGGCGCCGGCTGATGTAGTTTAGTGGTTACAGTTACACCTGTGCGGGTGGACTGGACCACACTGAACATCTCTTCCAACCCCGGTATTTCTGTAATTCTGCGATTCTAACAGGCGAGGCAGCAGGGCCGTGCGGCCGCCCGCTGAACCCGGGCCTCGAACCCGCGGCCCCGGACGTGACGCGCTTTGCGCAGGCGGATCCCGCCCCCGCGCCCCAGCCCGCGCGCGGGGGCTGAGGCGGAGGAAGTTTGGCCCCGCCGACGCTCCGTCGCGCGCGCCGCCGCCATCTTGTGCGGGAGGAGGCGGCAGCAGCAGCAGCAGTAGCGCGGAGGAGCCGCGGCCGCGCCTCCCGCCCGCCTCCTTCCCGGCCCCGCCGTCCCGTTGCCGCGGCGCCATGTCTGCCGAGAGCCCCGAGCCCGCCTCGGCCGAGGAGCAGAAGGTGGGTGGCCGGGCCGAGGAGCGCCGGGAGCCCCGCGGGGCTTCTCCCACCTCCGTCGGCGCGGCCGGGCCTCTCCCTTCCTCAGCCTAAGGAGCCCCGCGGGCCGCAGCGTCTCCCGGGCCCGGCCGCCCTTCAGAGCACCGCCTGCCCCGGGCTGTCCGAGCGCAGCAGGGCCGGGCGGCGCTCCCCGGGCAGGACGAGCCCTGCCGCCCGCGGCCGTGTGGAGCTGGAGGCGGAGGCGCCGCACTACCACGATGGCTCGGGAGCGGCTGTTCCTGGCCCAGCGGCGGTGTGCGCGGGCCTGGCCGGGCCGGTGGCACTCCCTCGCCCGCTCACCGGCCTCGGTCCCGCTCCCTCCGGGTGCTCCGGGGGCCGCGCCGTCCTGAGCGATGGGCTTCGGCTCACGATCGCAGCGGCGGGATGGACACCAGCCATAATCCGCAGGCTAAACGTTTTTTTTCACTTCTAGAAAATGCTCAGCCTTTAATGTAATCAATTCAGGACCAGAAATACCCAAATTACAACGACCACGATCTGTGCTAGTTAAGGCTTTTAGAAAGTATAACTGGCTGGGTTATCTTGTGTCCCTCTTTGTCATCTCTGTAGCTAATACTTGTGTCATTTCTCAAGTGGGATTTGGTTTCATAGATGGCTGTGCTGTGACTTTAAGAAGCCGTTTGTTTTTTAGTCTTGTCATTGCTGTGGGAGCCCCGTTGCAATCCCCGCGGCTATGATCCGGAGTTATGAAACAGAAGTACTGCTCTGAAGGACGCTAAAAGAAAAAGCTTAATCTACCTCAGCTGTTAAGTTTTTGTTTAATAATTTACAATTTGTAATATGAGTTAGTCGCACAAGTAGAGCTTTGGGGGTTGATATGGAATGATACCTTCTCAATAGGTGCAGTAATCAGAACCAGCTTCTTGTCAGGTCTGTAATCTGCTCTTAAATAGGTGTGTTCTGCAGCATGACTTAACGTTCATGCTAGGTAGGCTGCTGAAGGGATACTGTTCCTGTTCAAAGCCTATAAAAATAAGTCCCTGGCCTATGTAGCACTCCTAGAATAGCTCTGTAATAAGAGCATAGTTAAACATGTGGCAGCAAGTTTATTGTAATGCCTTCTAGGGTGTTCTGATGGAGTCAGGTGCCTGGAGCTGATTTTCCTAACGAACTTTCAGACCAAGGTGTTGGAATGTCATGCTTATACACTGCTTGGAGAAATTACCTTTTATTTGAGAGATGAGAGATCCTTGCTGCTCTCCTCATTTAGTTTTATTCTGGTAAAGTGTTCAAGAAAAATTATATAACATCAATAAAATAAAACTTTGCTTTCTGCGAGATTATATCCTGTTCTGATACTGTGATATCAGTAGTGTTATGACATTGCAATATTAACCTCCACTAAAACTATTTGTGTGGGTAGGCAAAACTGAACATTCACTCAGTTAATGCTTAGCTCTGAAACACTTACATAAACAACCCATTTTGCAGTACTTATTCATATGTATGCTTAAGAAAGCTTAAAGTGCCCCTAAATGAACTTTGAGGCAGTGCTTTCATGATCAGAGCTTTTTCCTAAACTTTCTGACATGCTGTAAGAAGCTTGTGCTGAACGAGAAAGGTTTTTAACTACAGTGATACAAACAAAATGCCATTGACCAGCGTTTCCTGTTCTCGGTGGGAAAACTCAGGACAGTGGCAGGGGGAAGTTCAGAAACAAAGAAACTTCAGACATAGGAGAACGTATGTTTGGTTGACTCTTTTTGCCTTAAAAGCTTGTATTTTTCAGGAAACTCTGAGAGGTGGTGCATTTTGTTGCTGAACTGGCTTTTGCCACATTAGTTTCCTGTAGGGTTGTGCTTTGCCTCATTTTGTGTGCTATCTTCTGCTAAAGATGAGCCATTCATGCCAGTTTTAAAAGGCTGATGGCCCTTCTTAGTAATGCAGGTCAGTTGTTCAGCAGATAGAGAACTTCGTACTGCTAGAATCTCTGCAAAGATTAAAAGCAAAACCTGTCTTTAGGCGAGTTAGGTAACTACTGCCTTCCTGGTAGATCATTTTAATGACTTAATGAGCTATGTTAGATTCCTGTAGAGTACTAAAATTATAACTTTCGTGTGGTTGTCACTTGGAAGAAGAGCGTGGTATATCTTGATTTCTGCCCACTCCCCAGTCATTTGTTAGTCACTTGGTTGTTGCTTCTGTAATTCAAGGGAGAATGTTCTGAATGTAGGAGTGGCTTGGGCTGAAGTCTTTGGGGCTCAGCAGCACATCTCCGAGAGTGCTCAGTACCATTTAGTCCTCAGAAGAATATAAGATCAGGACGTGCAGGCAGTGGTCTTCTCAAGAAAACTCTCCGAGGTCTCAGCAATCTGGTTTGAAAGGCTTCTGAGCTGCAAATGAACACATCGAGTTGCTTTCTGAATCTAAATTCTTGGCACCCCCTGTATCCTTCAGAAAGGAGTTCTGCAGCTTAACTGTATTTTACGTGAAGAATTGTTGTCTTAAGTATTTTTTGAACCTGCCATCAGCTGGTTTTGTTTGACACCCCAAGTCGTGGTATTGAAATTCTTTAATTTGTGTTCTGTGGGTTTTTGAGTCTTAGTTGTTGGTCATCAAGAAGAAGCGGCTGTGCTCTGTATCCTTTTGAGCTGCATTGATGCATAACATGGTGTTTTTGTTTGGATTGCCTGCTGTGCCATAATTTGTCAGCCCTGTGAGTTTGCATAAATGTCTCCTTTGATGCACTGTGGATACCTGTTTACATAAGCTATTTATTGTTGGTCCTCTTATCATAAAAAATATGTCCTTTTAGCATTTAGGGGCAAAATATGCCCCATCAAATACTTTGTTGGCTCAACAGTGAGTAGCCAGTGATTCAGCATTAGATATTCAAAGTGTTGAGCTGAAAGGATTACATTTGAGCAGATCCTGTCAGTGTTGGCATTCTGATGAACCACAACAGGGAGAGCAGCAGCTGCGTGCTCTTTGCAACGCATGAGAGCCGTGGGCTTGGCTAGTGAGGAATGGTGTAGTTCTAGGTTCAGTAGTGTCAGGGAAACTTTGCCCTTTGTTCATGTTTGGATTTTGCATTGTATTGTCTAGCTGCATTTTCATCTAATAAAAAGCATTTGTTCCTGTTGTCACTGAAGTTTCTCTTTAATTGTTATGAGAGTTTTTATTTTTTCCTTGGGAGAACTCTTAATTTAGTTTCCTGTTGTATTGTGCAAAGCTGTCCTTTTGGCCAAATGGAGCAACTAGAAAATGTTATATTCTAAATCTGTTATAACCTTTGTTTCTGAAGCATTTTACCAGAAACTTGCTGAATCTTAGACAACCTGTAGCAGTTTATAAGAGAGAGAAGAACACCTAGGGATAGGCAAGTGTGGTGGTGGCTCTTGTTCTTGGGCAGTCGTGGCTTAAGTAGCTCCGTGTTCCTGTCCTCCCTGCTGCTGTGTTAACATACCTGTTTGTGCAGCTGTGTGCTCATCCAGGCTGTGGAAACCAATCCAAACGAAACAGCCCAACAAGGGCAGAAGAAAAAAAAATTATAAATGGTTATTTTTCTGTTGAATTACTTTCTGTAAACCCTAACGGGAGTACAGGCAGTCATGCTGATTGATGCAATGCAAAGGATGATGACAGGCATGGAAAAGAGTACGAAGGGGCTGCCTAAGCAGCTCTAAGTGGACATGAAATTTTAGTCATAGATGAATGATGCCCTCCTGATTTCAATGGCAATTCTTACTTTCTGCCTGAAAGTGTTTCTGTGACTTCAGATGATAATAGCAATTCTACACTGCAGCAGTCAGTGAAAATCATTATATATTTTCCCTGTTCGAGGAATGGTTTTCATTAAAAAAACAAAAGACTGTGGCCAAATATTGGAAAAAACAAACTAAGAATTTTGAATGAAAGATATTTTAGAAATTATCCAATGGAATAAGTTGTATTTCATACATCAAATTACTACATGGACATGGAACAGATGAGTGTGAAGTAGAGGCCAGTGAGCAAATTGTAGTTTTGCCAAATTAATATCTCTAAATTATTATTTTGACCATCCATGTTTTACAGTATGCTCATAAATTAGGCATTTTATTTTGCACAAATGCACTACCCAACTGTCTTCCTCCTTATAATTTCAGGATAATTATAGACATGTATAGAGAAACACAGTATTGCTATTAATGTAACAGCAGGCATGTTTTGGAGAGTGTTTCACAGTGGATATCAACATATTAGGGCTGGAGCAGCTATACAGATCAGTGTGGCAGTGGAAGTGCCAATCTGCCTTTGCAACTAATGATGAAACAGGCATTTGGAAAAAAATCCTGTGGTTCTTGGTCACTATTCAGTATTTGTTCTTAGTGGACTCCTTGTTTTTACCAAAAAAAAAAGAGTTTTGTTTGAGTACTTTTTGGTTTTTTCCCAAGATTGAATAATTCAAATTGCTTTTCTTTGGGAGGGAAGTGCGCACATCTTCAGCATCTCCAGGAAAGGTATCTAAAAATGGGAGGCTGAACTCCTACAGTTGCTGTCAGCATTTGAGAAAGAATGTATGAAAATGTCTAATCAGATAATTGTTATGCTCACTTGGTAGCAGCGATGGGCATGTGGGTGTATTACCTGCAAAGCTATTCTGCATAAATATACATTGCTGTATGTTTCACTTACAGTATCACTCACTGTCTTTCAGGAGATGGAGGATAAGGTGTTAAGTCCAGAAAAAGCTGAAGAAGCAAAATTGAAAGCAAGGTACCCTCATCTGGGCCAAAAGCCAGGAGGCTCAGACTTCTTGAGGAAGAGGCTTCAAAAAGGAGTAAGTTCTTTATTGTCCACAGACAATATATAGACAAATATAGACAAAATATAGACAAATAACAAATAAAGACAAAATAATAATATAGTCAAAAAAATCCAAAATTCCTGTATCTGTGAATTTTTTTCCTACTCCACGGGCCTTTGCCTGATAAAAGAGTCCTAAAAACCTTAAATTTTGAGAAAGCACAGGGAGGAGAAATTTGTCTTTGCAGAACAAATACCAGGTTGGTAGGATAGCACTTAACAGCATCAGTGGCTCAACCACAGTTGTTGTAAAAAAATTAAACTTAGAAGTTGCTGTGATAGACTTGAAAAAAAACATTATAGTAAACACCAAGGGATAGAAACTCATCCTTATTTTGTAGTGATTTTATTCTGCCCATTCTTATCTCCCAGAATTGATCTACTCCTTTTATCCATGTTTCTAGCACGTGAAAGTTTGGTGTCTGCTGTTAGAACCAGGCATCATCTAACAATAGTGGTTTGAAAATGGTTGTATAATTCTGAATGTACAGCCAGACCCAAAAATAATGCTAGAAAAATGAGGAGTGAGTTAATATTTCAGTATTGTTCCACATCTAACCAGTGTCTCTTATTTTCTTAGCTATTTCACTGAGGGTTTTTTAGTTTAATTATTCATAGAGTGATTATGTAATGCCTTTCAGGCAGGCTAGGACTCTGTTCTTGGAATAATCCTAGTATGTCACTGCTTCTGGTGGTGCTTTCATTGCTGTCGCACCATTGTGTTTTTGCTTTTTTTAAACTATTGTCTAGGCCCTTCCATTACTAGCAATGATTCCATGTATAAATCCTTCACAATCCAGCTGGTGGAGTTCAGTGCTGATCTAATTCTGTGCTATCTGCTAACATTGCTTGGGAATTGTTACTGTTGGCAGGTGTTTTGGATCATCTTTGTCTCATAAGTTGGAAGATACAAAGCAGAGTTAATGGCTGCTGGGCTTGGGCAGGTGGTAGATGAGGTGACTCCCTCTGAGTTAATGCTGGTGCATGGCCAAAGGCAGCTAAATGAGACTTCACTGGGTCCAGGGTGTGTAGACACAGAAGGGAGTGGTAAGTTTGTATTGTGATACCATCTCAGGAAAACAGGCCAGCATTCACTCAGTAAGGATTGATAGCTGTAAAGGAACTGTGACTGGTGCAAATGTGAGGGAATCTCACCACCAGCCATAGCAGCCTGTCCAGTATCTTCATTATACACTATTGAATGCAAAGGCTCTTGCAGCATGTGCTTTCAGATTTGAGCACAGACAGATCCATGACCATCTTAATTGACTTTTGCTACTCTCATAAAAGAGGGCATAAACTTGTGGATTCCAATTTATAATAGGCCTCCTGCAGTTCTTGATGTGGTGATAATAACTTGATTCCATTTATTTTTTATTATTTCGATTTAGTGTGCTGAGTGTGTTAAATGAGGATGCTTCTTTACTTGATAGGGGTTCTGGTGTACTTTGGGCTGGCTGCACTAATGAGAGTTAAAATAGAGTGAAGGTAGTGTGTGTGCTTTCAGGTACTGGTTCTGACAGGAAGACATCTGGACAGACATAGTTGGTTTTGAAAGGGATGATCAAATACAGGCTTATCTGTAAGAAGCTAGAATAAATCAGGAAAATACAGGAATAAGTTCAAGGAAGAAATGGATTGGCATTCTAAAGCATGAGAAGGTGGAGGGTTTTCTCAGGTATTCTTGTATGGTCAGCTGTAACCCAAGTCATCTGTGGTTTGACAGCCAGGACACACTCTACCCGTTCGTATTTGCTGTCCAGAAATGGTCTGCATTTGATGCACACACCATTACTAGCACACTTTCTGCAGTAAAGTAAAAATAATGGTAGATGAGAAGAGTACTACATCATGCTCCTGGGGAGGGATTCTCTTTGGAACTCTTAGGTGGACAGAAGGATTTCTGCTAACAGCTGTATCACATCTGAAAACTGAATGGTTCTGTTATTACCTAGTTGCTGTTTAAAAGTTTCTTTCGGTTGCTTCAGTCTTAAAGGGCAAAATGGGAAAGCCTTTTTCCAAATCAGATTATGTTCTGCCTTGAGGTCTAGGTTGCAGAGGTAGTACTAGAACACTGTGGTGTAAATAGGGATTACACCATGAACAGGATTGAACTGGGAAGGTTTATAAATAAAAATGTGTGATTCAGATGTATGACGGACCATGGGAGAAGTAGATCCAATAACTTCAGGGCTCTGGCAGGGAACATTTAAAGCTGTTTTCAGGAGGTCTTGTCTGAACAACCTCCTCCCCCTTTAGGCCTGTTAACTCAGGCATTCAAATTACTTCTGTCTAGCAAGTGGTGCCACTGAGCATTTTGCAGCTGGTTAGTACTAATGCAGAATAAAGGCTGCAGTGGCACTTAGACATGGCAGGTAGTGATGACTGCTCAGCTGACTGAGGACTAAGCCTATACAAATCTAACTGAGTCGTCTACTCTTTGGAGATGGTTGTGATTGCAAGCAGTAGTTAGTGGTGTAAATCTTAATCCTGGATCTAGTTTTTTTTTGCCTCATATGAAATCTGTTCAATTTCATGGGTTGCAAGTATTTTAGAGGTAAACCTCATGGTAAGATTAAAAACAATGCCATTTTTCCTACAAAATGTGTCAGTGAGCAGTTGAAGACTTGATGCAGAGCTTGGATGAAATTCCATGCCTCATTTTACCATGATGTGGATAAATAACAGTCATTTGGCTTTGACACACATAGATAACATAACATTTTGAGAAATCTGGCTACTCTTAAAGGTAATGCTAATAAAAACTTGCTGATATATTAAGGAACACTGTTTTTTCGCTAGGAATTTAAAACTTATTTTACTTTTGTATTCAGAAAAAAATTGAATGGAGCATAATAATTTCCTTGACATAGTGCTTTTCAGAAGGACTATACAGTAGATTTGACTTCGCTAAATAATTGGTTTGGGAACTCTAGGGTTTACAGTTTCACTGTTTTAATGTGTGCAGAAAAGAGAGTTTTCTTGTTGGCACACACTTTCATGCTGCTTTGATCTCTGGTGTGATAGACCAGGCTCTGTTCTCCAGCTCTAATTTGTGCATTGTTTGCTTACTCTGTGTAGCAGAACTTGTTCACTGCAACAAAGTTTGCAAACCCCAAGGTTTCATTTGTGGGAGATAAGCTTTTGGGAAAACGAGGGCAAAAATAATGTTCAGATTATGGTTCACAATAATGTTCACAATGATTTTAAGAGTTCAGCTGTCTGTGCTTACTAGTCTTTATAAGACCTTTTTTTAATCAATGTAGAGCTGCTTTGACAAATCACAGATTTTACAATTTTTAAAAATTTAAAATACCTATTTAACAATGTAATTCACTGTAGACATCTGATAAGATTTCAGGTTTTTAAATATATGTGTTTTGTCTTCTAGCAAAAATACTTTGATTCTGGTGATTACAACATGGCTAAAGCAAAGATGAAGAATAAGCAACTGCCTACTGCAGCTCCTGACAAGACAGAAGTCACTGGTGACCATATTCCTACTCCACAGGATCTTCCACAGCGGAAACCGTCTCTTGTTGCTAGCAAGCTGGCTGGCTGACGAGAACAGCTGAACTGCATGATTATTCTCATTCCTGTTATTTCTCCCTAATAGTTATTTCTCACCCTCACATCCCCCTTTTTCTTTCTTACACTAAGTCATGAGACTGACAGCTTTGCAGGTAGCGATAGCATGTGCTGCTATTGTAAGGGAATACTGTTAAGAGTAAAACGTAGTATTTGGACTAGTTGAGAACAATGCACTGATTAAAAAGGACAAGTTTGGTTAGAGCAATGTAATCTACTTGAAAATGTACATATTGCCCATTTCCTAGTATAGGACTGGTTCCAGCAAGTGACATCGCAAGTTTTACAACTTCTAATGTTTCTGCTTTTGTTATTTCATCTTAATTACAGCATATTTGTATTTAATATAACCTCCAGTTGTGTTGGGTTTTTCTTCCGTGTTTGGGTTTGTTGTCTAAAATAGAGGTTTAGACCACAAGTTGCTAGATGGTAAAGCATGTATAAAAACAAAGACAGGGCTCTGATTGAATTTTGTTTCTGCTTTTGAACTTGAACGGCCTTAAACCTGTTTCAGCTTTAACAATAGAGTTTTTACTTGGGCAATATTTGCCCATTCTGGTGTAACTCTTGTGAACCTAGTGCTTATTGACAACTGCCTGTTGAAGCTGGTATTCTTTTCAGTTCCGTAGCTTAGGACACACTTTTGTTGAAGATGTGGATGAAGTGTGCATGTGCATAGACTGTTGAATTCACTCTTGTGCCATTTTTTGTAAATACAATAGTTTTGCACAACCTTTTGCAAACGTCTATTAGTTTTACATTTTAAAAAGCAGGTAATGTGCCAAGCAAAGCACAAGTGATTCTGTATCTTTCAAAGTCTTGTCCTGAAACTAAGAGCCCAGAATCTTGCTACTGAAAGTAAAAATTGTATACCTGAAATTTGTGAAACACATTTACACTTGATTCAGCCTTATGCTTTTGCAGCTGTATATTTTGTTTCACAACAATATCCAGCATTCAAGTATAAATTTGGAATTTATACCTGTATTTGCAGGCAAGTGCCCTTTCTGTTCAGCAGTTGTTTAAGCTTTTAAAGCAGAAATGCTCTGTCTTTTGGCATGGAATATGGCTAAGTGTGCTGTTCTAGAGAGTTCCCTGTGTGGCAAACACCAAATCTAGGCTCACTAATGTTTGATGTGCAGTTGTCTTTGGGCAATTTTAGACTTCTGGAAGCAGAAGAATTTTTTCTTTTTTCTTGGACTCCTGAAGAGGTAGTAAATTATTTCCTTTCCTTCGTTGTAAAGCAGCCCCTCATTTGCATTGTGGAAACAAGTATCTGGAAAGGTATTTCTATAATGACTTACTGAGAAATAGGTAACTTTTCATATCAGAAAATAGGAATGACTCCAGTTCACACTTATGATGAAGGTTGTAAGTAACAGACAAAATACATAGTTTATATTAGTCAGGTGAATTGATGCATTTAAAACGTTAGTTCAATGAAAACAGAATACTGAAAGTGGAGTATGATCCATAACAGAATTGATTTTCATATAGGTAGTCACAGCCTTCACAGTCTTCGGGAGAACAAGAAACTCTCTAAAAAGATCAGTTTACTGAATGTCTTTTTCTTTAAAAGAACAGTTTAGAAACAGCCTGTTAAAAACAAAGCATCAATGTGAGTATTGCAAGAGAGAACACTTAAAGATGCATGTTTTTAGAAGCTTGTACTTTGTGCTGACTTATTCAGAAAGGTCATAGGGTATAAAGGACTGCTAGTCAAAACCAATGCTATCCCATATCTTCTACAATGCTCTCTTCTAGAGGCAAACAAAATGGTCAAGAGAAATTGAATAGTCTTTATTTGGTCCTGTTTTGATCAGAACATACAGTGTCTATGTAATGTTTTTGATTCAGAGAAGCAATTGGAGAGAATTTCAGAATTGCTAACCTGATTATTTTCAAGTCTGTATAGCCCTTTTTTAGTGGTTAGATGGGCTTTGTCAAGCCTGTCCTTGTTCCTTACTCTCCACTAGTATTACAAATAATTTGTGGTTTTTACAGAACAGTTTGAAGAAATGGACCTACTTGACTTCTTAAGGAAATTAGGCTGGAAGAATAACAAAGAAACTGGAAATACTGAAGCAAACTGCTTTTTATAAATGTTTGTTCTAATGTGAAAATCCCTCTTTATTTTTCTATGTATAAATGAAATTGAAGCTTAATGATAGGATTGGGCCTGAAACAAATGTTGAACAACTTAAAGTGACTTGCTGTGTATTGTCTGGTGCCACTATTCTGTAGCTCCCCTAAGGTGAGTTCTCTTGATGTTTGGGAAAGTTTAAAAAGATACCATTTAAATTTAAACATTCCACTCACTCAGCTACAACTCAGCTTGTCCTGCTGGTTGGACAATACAAGCTCTTCCGATGCTCACTCAGTGACTTGCAGTTCCTTAAGATTACTACAAATTCAGCTATGAATATATTATCTGTGTGTATATTTGAAGTACTGTAATACTAACTAGGTCAGTGACTGATTATGAGCCTTCACATCTGACAGACCTCAGCAGCAGGCACAGCTATTTTGATTCTATACACTGTATAAAACTTAATTCCAGTAGTCACTTAACAGTAAATGGAACATGACTGCAGATCGATGCTTACTTTCAGCTTACTCCAGCAAGATAACTCAGCTATCCAAACTGATGTACATAATGTATTATATGAGTTTTACCATTTGATAATTGCCTTTTTCAAAGAAAACCTGTCCACACTGTAGACTGGCAGTCCCTTTCATATCTTGCCTTTAAAGATAGACAGTGTTTAGTTGTTAGAGTAGTACTCATGTAGGCTTGTAATAGCAGATAGCACCAACATTTTATTTGAGGTAGTTAAGTGGATTAATTATAACTTCACAGATATGTCCCCAAATCTGTAACACCAAAGGCTTCCCTCTCATTGTTCTTGATGTAGTAGGACAGTGTTTGTGTAAAGGCCACAGGAGTACATTTTGTTGGACATATTTACACCCAGTCAAGATGTTAAGGTGATAAAAATGTCAATTGTTCTTTACAAACTTACACATTGTATAGTATACAGAATAAATTGATTTACTTAGTTTTTATTGCACTGTGGAGGTTTGTCTCATCTTTACTGTGGTTTCCTAAACAATACTGGATACTTTGGTATTCTCTATGGAAAATTTCTAAACCCTAAATCTTGCTACTCTGTATCATTAAAAATATGACTGGGCTTTGGTTTCTAGTATGTTAGACTACAGAATTACTTTAATGTAATCACATTTATATATATTTCAGTGCTTATTTTTCTATTAAGGCAATTAAAGCTTCTTGTTTGAAAACTCCGTAAGAGATGATTGTTTGGGTCCCTTGCACTGAATGAAGGGGATGTCTGGGAACCAGCTTGGTGCAAAGAAGTTTGCATTGCTTTCGACTGTTGGCCTAAATATGGCAACATTTCCAGAAACCACAATGCTGGGAAAAAAGTCCCGTTAATTTCCCAGTCAGCCTGAGGCTCGGGTGCTGATCTTTGCACAGCTTCCAGAACCAAGGGGTGTTAAACAGCTCAGTCCTCTGTGCTCTGCATGCCTGCATGGTACATGATTGTCTCTCCTACTACATACATTACATTTCAGAGTACTTAACTGTTCCATGAGTACTGGCTGAAACCAGCCCTGTTTGTTTTCTACAGCTAAAATCTCCAGGCCTGGTCCTTGTAGTGTGAGAATTTGGGCTTGGCAGAGAACTCACTGCTCACTCGTCATACAGTGTGACAACAGAATAGGAAGTCCTATGTGAGAAGGGAATTTCTCTGCCACAGTTGAATAGATCATAGATATGAACAGAACACAGATGTAAGAAAAAAGATAGGACATACTTCATGACTGCTGAAAAAAATTGCATGAAAATTCAGTATAAATTTCTCCATGTGGACTGTGTCAGTTACATCACCTCTGCATTGTTATCTGGAACACCCTGGGATCTGTGCTCTGAAAAAAAATGCCATATTGTCAAAAAGGTGTTGTACAAGGTAAAGATGAGGTCTTTTAATCCTGTCAGCAAGTATTTGATGCAGGAGAGATGCATCTTAAAGTAGTTGGTCTGGATACATTATAGACAGGTTGTTTCTTGGCAACTTTCAGTGCCCCCAATTTCTGTCCTTAATGGCAGAATTGAAATCCTGGTTTATGCAATTGGTGTCAAATCATAGCATATTTTGGACTCGGATATCTATTTTTTGCTGTGGCTTATAATTACATTTGGCTCCTGAGCTCTAGCTGTGAATGGCTGAGATCAGTAATCCACAGTCCAGGCAAACTCCTGAAATGAGTGTCTCTGAATTTAGCATAGATATCCTGAGGAAAGGGTTCAAAATATCAGATATGAAGCATCACACAGAGGGGAGGTCCAGGTCCTTTCTGAAAGCAAAACTGAAATTTCAGTTGTTTACAATTCCAGTGTTGCACATAAAACATGACTGGTAGCTTTAGTATAGGTCTGGTTTGCCTTGGCAGACAAATGAAGAGCAGCTATGCAAACTGCTTAGCCAAAACCTCACTCCTCACCTGGACAGCAGTTCCCAGGAACCCATTGTGGGCTTTTTATAGCACTGAGAGTGAATGTCCAGTTCTGCTGGGAGCCAGCCTCCTGGTGTGGGACAGCAGCAGCAGTTGTTGATAAGCCTGGACACACTGGCAGAACATGGGAAGGAATGTATTTTTAATTTCTATTCACATTATTTTGAACTCTCCCAGCAGAATTGAGTAGGTTTTTTTAATCTATTTTGAATTTACTAACCTTAGTTTCCTAGCTGTGGAGGCCATATATTTGCACTTAATACAAACAACTCTGGGTAAGCTACCTATTTTCATCTCAGCTGTTCTCTCTTTGTGTGTGCTACTTTCTCCATCTCCTTCCTTTTAAATAGCAGCAGTAAAGTCCAGCTAAGCATTTATTTGGAGCGTTTATTTTGGGGATCAGGATAGTGTTTTCTCTCTGTTACTAAATTGATGAATGATTTCTGACCCATTGCTTTCATGGTTCACTTTCTCTGTAAAAAGGTTTCTCTGTTTCTTCGGTATTCGTGAGTTTCAGGGGCAGTGCAGACACTTCCCACTGAATACAGAGCTGTTAGCAAGACAGTTGAATTCTGAGAGAGGATAAATAGTCAAAAGCACTTCGGTGGAGAATGTGGCAAACTCATTTATTTCAAACTTCTATTTTGGACGACTTGGACTAGTAGGATGCATTTCCAAGATGGTAAAAGAAAACAGAGAAAGAGACCTTCATTTCTGCTGTCAAAAGAACTCTTGCCATAACCTGAGCTGTACAAAACAGTTATTAACAAATCATAAAGGAGTTGGGTGTCATCTTGAGACCTTGCTGGAACATGGACTGTGCTTTTCATTCCCATTTGACATTGATGTTAAACTTTTCAAAGATGTGTACCTCCATGTCTTGGTGAGAATGGACTGAATTATTGAAGGGACTGGTTTGGGCCCTTTTCCCTTCAGTACTTTCAGTAATGGTTTGAATGACAGATGCAATCAAGCTGAAGGAGGCTGTAAACAATTTGAAGGATGGGATTAGAATCGGAGACAAAAAAAGCAAACCCAAAATGGAAAACTTGGCACCTGAGAAATATATGCCTAACGCAGAATGGGAATAGGTGGATGGCGTGGGGTGGCAGGCAGGGGCACAGAGGCTGCAGCAGGCTGTGACACGGACCCAGATCCAGCGAGACGAGGCTCATCTCCCGCCCGCCTTGAGAGAGGAGCGGCGCCCGTGAAGGAAGGGACCGGACCGTGCCTGGCCAAAATTACAAACACCCCGGATGGCATAACGAGTAATATGTTCAGTGTAGGAGAGAAAAAATAAAATTAATTAAAAAAAAAAAAAAAATGCTGGTGAGGGAGAGGAGGCATAGCCCCACTGACCGCTCCGCAGGGCTCCGGCAGCAGCGCGGGGCCGGGGCCGGGGCCGGGGCCGGGGCCGGGGCCGGGGCCGGCCCGCCCGCCGGTGGGAGGCATCGCGCCGCCGCCCGGCCCCGCGCCGCTCCCACAATGCTCAGAGCCCGCAGGTAGCAGCAACATGGCGCGGGCCGCCTGAGCATCCTCCTCCTCCTCCTCCGCCCGCCTCCGCCTCCCGCCGCCGGGCTGCCGCAGAGGGGCCGCCCGCCCTGCGCCATGGCAGCGTCCGAGCTCTACACCAAGGTAGGGCGGCGGCGGGGCCGGGGCTGCGCGGGGCGCGGGGCGGGGCAGCGCGGCCCGGCGGAGTGAGTGAGGGCCCGCATCCCGGGGCCGGGCCCGCCCGCATCCCGGGGCCGCCGGGCCCGCATCCCGGGGAGCCGGGCCACATCCCGGGGAGCCGGGTCCGCATCCCGGGCCACCGTGCCCGCATCCCGGGGAGCCGGGCCCGCCGCCGGTGAGGGCCGGTCCCGCCGTGCCGGAGCAGCTCCGGTGCCCGGGCAGGGCTGAGGGGTCCCGCCGTGCCGGAGCAGCTCGCCCGGGCGGGCGGGGCCGCCGTGCCGCCGTGCCGTGCCGTTCCCTGCCCGTGCCGTGCCGTGCCGTGCCCTGGCCGTGCCCGTGCTGTGCCGTGCCGTTCCGTGACGTGCCCGTGCCGTGCCGTGCCGTGCCGTGCCGTGCCGTGCCGTGCCGTTCCCTTCCCTTCCCTGCCCGTGCCGTGCCGTGCCGTGCCGTGCCGTGCCGTGCCGGCCGGCGGGGATGCGCGCCGGGCCGGGAGCAGCGCGCTGGGGCCGCTCGGTTATCGCCCTCGGGAACCGCGTCCCGCTCCTTGAGGATAAACGGCTTCTACGACAGAAGCGCTTTGATATTCAACTACGCTTTTTGGTGACACTGCACCTTTGGATTATATTCTTCTGGCAGTCGTTCAGAAGCTCTGCAGTCAGCAGCGATCCGCAGCGTGACTCTCATATGCTCTGTAATCGGACATTTTTCTAATCTTTTTAGTCTTGTGTGTTAGTATCTCATCAGTTCTGCCTGGAAACAGTTACTGTCCCGCGCATCTTGATGGCAAAGCCTGCGAATTGAGATGTGGGGATGGTTGTTTTCACCCCAGCAATGCATTGTTTTCATTGCTCTGCCTTGAGCTAGTGCATAAATCTGAAGAAAAATGACAGACAACAGGTCTTTAAGGGCAGAAGGGATGGCAGAGGTCACTGGAATTGAGCAGGGCAGTACAGCATGGCTAACTCTCCAACTCTACTTTCAAAAGGCTTGCACAGTCAGAGGGTGTTGGTATGGAAGCCATGCCATCTAGATCCTTGAGCCACTTAGTGAAACACTCCAGAATTATCCTGAGTCTAGCACTCTGCATGGAAGGAAAGGAAACAGGCTTTTTGTTTCTACATGAATAGGTCACCCTGATTGTCAAATCCTCCTTCTGAGGGGGGGTGGGACAGCAGTGACTGTGCATCTGTACAAATCAAACCGGGCAGTCCCTTCAGCAGGGGCTGCTTGCCTGTGTCTGAGAGATGTTCTTGTGGGAGAGCTTGAATGTGAGAGGTGAGGAGCATGCCTGTACCCCTAAAGAATGCTAAATACATTAGTGATATGGCACACCTTGGTGTTTTGTGTCTCACACAAGAATATCTCTCTGAACTATCCCAGAGGGATGAAATTCACCGTTCTGGTCAAGAGAGCTGTGGTACTGCAGGGTTGTTTCCAGGCACCCAACAGACCTTCTCTGTGCAAGGAGTTATTTTAGAAATGTGTTTCTGATTTCTCTCTCTGTTGATGTTCTTTTTGTGGAATTAAAATGTCTCATAACCTGTGTATCAGAATATTTGGTTTGTTTTTTTTTTTAAACTTCTAACTTTCCCTGACCTTGAATTCTCTTTGCTGAGTGGTTGAATCCTTTGGTCAGAAGCTGCTCCAAAAATGTGGGTGTGCTGTTTTCTTGGAACTGTATTACAGTGGAAAGCCCAAGGCCCCTTTTAATTCCTGAGGAGGGCCTGGCTCAGCATTGGGCAGGCCAGGGTAGGAAACCTGCTCAAGAGAACTCTCTGCTGGCTTTCCTCTCTGCTGGCTTCTTCCTCCAGTAATGGCAGCATGCTGTTTGAATAGCATTCAGTATCTCATCCTTGATTAGGTAACATAAATAATGGATTTAAGGTCAAAGCATGCTGAGGTAAAAAGAGCAAACACAAAGTCAGACAAGTGCAGGGATGATCTTGCAGTAGGGACTCTCTGGGTGATGAAGGCCAGTGAGATTGTGTCTGTGCTTCACTCTTACACCACAGGCTGAGATTGTGTCTGTGCTTCACTCTTACACCACAGGCTCTTCTTGTCCTCTTTAGAGACATCTGTAGGCACAGAAAGAGTGAGCTTCACATCTTTTTTAACTGGTAAGCAGAGATTGTCATTCAGGGCAGCTGCTTAAAGTGCCACAGCTTCCAGTGTAGTATCAGCTCTTACCATATGGTGTTGGCATAGATATTTTGCTGGCAAGCAGGGTCAGGGGTGAATTTTCAGCCCATTATTGCTGCTGTGTGTGCCCTGGAGCAAAGGCAGCTCCCTTACCCTCTCCCACTGCATGCCCCCATCCCAGCTTGCCTGTGCTGTTCAGGTGGCTGTGTTGGTGGGATTAACTTGCAGCAATGGTTGGTAAAGTTACGTTGATGACTGAATGAGCAGTGTTGCAAAGAAGTTGTCAGCATTTCTTCACATGCTTTTGAGAATGGCAGAACAGACTTATTTCCAGCTGGGGGTGGTGGAAGTGGGGCTCTCTGCTTTATGCTTCAGTGTGTCCACCTTTGCTAGTATGTTATCCCTTCAAATTTGGGTTCTTTCCATACCAGCATAAAAATAGCACCCACTATCCCAACCACATATTGACATAGCTGAAAGGACTCTTATTTTTCCAAGCTAAATTATTTTTTGTTAGAAGCCAGTGATACAGATTCTAAGAAATCATGCCACTCCTATGAAAGCCCTATTGTTTTGATTCATTCAGGTGTATTTCTAAATTTGGTGGCTATATAGCCAGTCTTGGAGTTGGACATGGTTGTAGTTACTCTAGAAATTTGGATTTAAGTTAAAGGCCTGGCTCAAGTGCACTCACAAACTGGTTGTGAGCAGTGGGCCCAAACCATGTGAGACTTTGTATTCCTGTGCCCAGTGATACTGCAAATTCAGACTCTGCTTGAGGGCATTAGCTTTAATTTTTGGGGCAGCAAAAGCAGCTTAAATCTGTTCCAATGCCTGTATCTCAGACATTCTTACTAAAAACATTATGCTTTTGAGCCTTGTCTCCTTGCATGTATATCATTAGCAGGTTGGTGGTCTTGCTGTAAGTTAATTTCTGAAAGTTTTGGTTTTTTGATTTTGCAGACAAACTTAGAAGAATCTTGGTGTGGTTCCTAGATCACTGTAGCCCCACTGGGCTGATCCATTTCAGCATTTCAGTAGCTGTTGACCAACAACAGATACATACCTACTTCTGCTGACCCATAAAAATTGATAGGAGCAATCTAGGCCACGTACTGGCTTTTGTTAAGTGTGATTTGATTTCTGTGGAAATTAAGAACAAGTAAGAAAGCTCTGCCTAGAACTGGAACTCATCTGACTACTCTGCTGAAACTGCCGTGTTTTGTGTTACAAGTCATGACCTTCGTGAGTTTCAGGGGTGTGAAGCCAAACCCCAGCACATGTTCTTCTTGCCTGTACACAAAAATCAACAAAACAGGTCAGACACTGTGTTTATGTTGCCTCTTTTAAAATCAGGGTGAAGAGATGACATTTTTGTTCTCCATTTCCATCTATTTGTCCCTGGGTTTGGGTTGTTTCTGTTTCATGCTGTGCTTTCCTAGAGCATGCTGATTTGCCCTCTCAGGATTTCTGTTTCCCTTTTGTATGGCTGTGTACAGTGCACTGATTTATTTACTTATCCATTCAGTCAGACATTCATTTATTTGCATTCTTGCTGCTACCAGTGTGCTCCTCCCTTTCCATTATCCTTGAGATGAGGGGGAGCTAGCTCCAGCTAGCTTGGTCCTAGCACAGCCCCTGATCCAATTTAAGTTCTAGTGAGTGGAAATGTTCCTTGGAACACAGAGGAGCCAGTAAACAGTTTTCACTGAAGAGCATGGCCTGAGCAAGCTGATCTCAGTAGCTGACCTTGAAATGGTTCAGTTTGAGGGTTTATGGGCAATGAATTGAGTTGGGGAAGTGTCAGAGGAAGCTGCACAGAACAAAAGCTGCTTGTGCTGTCCCCAGCGTTGCCAGTGGCCCTTCCCTGGTTTCCCGTGGCTGCCTGCAGCAGCTGCTCGGGGCTGCAGCCAGGGTGCTACAGTGCTTGGTCTTCTCCTGTGGCTGTGCTGGGCCCTTGCAAGCAAAAATGGCAAATGGCAGATTCTGACCAAGTAATGGATCTGCTTGGGTATGTTAGAGCTACATGAGGAGGGAAATACAGCAAAAACCTGAGCGTAAGAGAGAAAATGTCACTGTTTCAGAATTTCTGTGCCCATTAGTGGGCTTTTCTTGGGATTTTAAAAAAGCTGCTTTAATTATTTAATCCTGTATATTGCAGTGCAGACTGTTGTTTTATAGTAGATTCTTTCACCCAGTGTGCAAGAGGCCAGTCCACACACAGAGGTGAGATATTTGACTTTAAGTGAGTCAAATACAATTACAGTTCTGCACAGAAAGGAGTGCTGGGTGGCAGATCCATAAAGCCAGCACCACAACTGCTAAACCTTCTCACTAGTAATACAGTTTAGCAAACAAAGGCATTAGTGTTCATTGGCTACAAGTTACCTAGTTCCCTTTTTAATTAGTATTCTGTCTTTTATTGGTTAATGATTTTCTTGCTTCTCATGCTAGGTCTTGTGTGCTCAGTCTTCCTCTCCTTTTGGGTTGGTGATTTTTTGGGTTGGTGGCTGTGTGTCAGCGGTCAGGATCTGCCCCTGCTGGAATTACCTTTTACCTAGTCAGAACTGATTCAGCACAGTTGCTTGACTTGGCCTTGTTAGTTTCTTCCTTGTCTGGGGGTTCTGCCACATGTCCTTGTTGCCCCTAAATTCTGCATTCTGTGTCCCCTGTCAGTGGACATCCTTCTTCCAAGCTTTGTTACCCTCCCAGTAGGCCTGGGATCACTGAAGCATATGAAGCCCTAAACCTGAGCAAGGCAATTGTCCCAACAAATACTTTGTCCTTCAAACAGCTGGACATCACTTAGAGCTTGTTAACTGCTATCTGTTTCACAGATTAAATTTCCTTTCCTGTTGATTAGGCTTGAAAGTATACAAAGATCAAACATCAGATAAACCCTTAGGAAAATTTTTACGTGTTCCACAATTTGCAACTAAACTGCTGGATGTGATCTAAGTGTTCTGTCAGCATTAAAGAGTAACCACGTGTCTCAGTGGGTCACTGCTGAGTCCTTGCAGGGCTGGTGCCCTCAGTGCAGAGATGGAGTGGTTCAGACACAGCCTGGGCTCCTGCTCTGCTCTGGCTGCACAGTTCAGAGCAGAGGGGCTCTTGCAGAATCCAACTGAGCTGCCAAGGAATTGCACCTGTGCATGGCAGTGAGCCTTCACAGGATTCTTTATAACTGTACTCTTTTAAAACCTAACCAGCAGCAGAATGGGAAGTATTTAAATTGCTTCTCTTCTTGGGGGACCTGCTGTGTCACTGGGGTAAACATGATGGCAGCTCTGCCAGTGACAAATCACGATGGTGTGCACCCATTTTATTCCTACTGCCTTTAGAGGTGCTGAGGGTATAGTTACCCAGCAGTCCAACAGTACTTGGTTTAACCTAACCTTGAAAATGTATGGTGTTTTGTAAAAAGCCTGTTCTCTGTAGTCAGATGTCAGCCACAGCAGCTGAAGAAACTGAGAAAGCTCTTAGCTTTCCAACAGCAGTTCTGTGGCATGTCAGGAATCTGTTGGTAAAATAAACTGTGGGCCTTGGGAAGCTCCTGAGTTGGAGCCCACTGTGCACCAGAGCTGCTCCCCTGGATGCTGAGCATGAGGAAATGATGCCACCCTGGTGGGGTCAAACCAATCTGTTTGTGAAAGCTTCTCACAGTCCACAAAGAACTTCTGGGAGGGTGCATCCTGTAGTCCTAAAGGAACACTGGAAATGTGGCATTGTTCAGAGCTACTTTTGGGGAGGGGTGATCTAAACTTTATATTTTGAAATATAAATTTTAGACCTAATCTTGAAGGTTCTGTGAGTTCTTTTTTATATGAACTGCGAAGATCCCGTTTATAATAATTGCTCTTGTTGCTTCAATTATTTGAGTATCATGTTAAAACATTTACTTGGTAGTACCAGTGGATTATGTGGGATCCATCACCAACAGTGCTTGCAAAATGGTAATGTCTGGTGGTTTCTGCTGCAGGGATTTTATAGCATGTGCCAGGTGGGTTAAGTAAAGGATTACTCCTATTTTTTAGATAAATAAATGATCAGATAATGTTCTGCCAAGCCCCTACTATGTCAGAAAATGTGTGTAACAACCACTATGATTATCTTTGGTTGAGCCAGAGAGCTCCAGGTTGAGTTGTAAGGGATAGACAGATGTACCCAACTCTTAGAGTTTGCTTGTGGGGCCTTTGGGAATTTAATTGTCTCCATGTAGTCTAATAACAAAGTAGTTTGTCTTTATGAGATTCATTGCCTAATCTGTATCGAAGTAAAGAAAGCATTTTTGTTATTGGAATGGGCTCACTGAGCCAGCTGAATTGGAGGAAGTCACACAAATGCCCAGTATCACATGGCTGCACTGTTTCTGGAAGGTCTATTTTTAGTAGGATTTTAGAAAAGCAAGGAGCACAGTGAGGTTACCCAGTGGTGGTTTCTGCTGGGGGAAGGCAGTGTGCAGTGGGTCTGTGCTGGGTTAGCCTCTGCAGCAGACCTGGAGGAGCTTGGGCTGGGCTGTGGGGACATTCCCAGAATGACAGAATGGGTCAGGTTGGAAGGGACCAGAGTGGGTCACCTGGGCCATCCCAGAGCTCCAGACTGTGTCCAGGTGGTTCTGAGTACCTGAAATGAGGGAGACTCCACCCTCTCTGGGCAGCCTGTTCCACTGCTCAGTCACTGCCCAGTAAAGTTCTGAGCATCAGTTTCTTCCTGTTGATCATCTTCTTGTCACCCCTCCTTTAGATATTTATACACATTAATGTGTAATATTTATTATATTCATACAGTAATTTATACACATTCATTGAATTTGGGTTTCATTCCTTGACAGCACAAAGCATACACAATTTAATTATTGAAGTTTTGCTTGTATCACTGGGGTCTCTGACAGCTGCATGTATATATGAGCACATGTACAGATGTTGCATGTTACAGATGTTGCTGGTTTGAAAGGCATCCTGGCTAGAGGGGAGATGATGGACACAGGTTTTTTTCTGTGCTGTCAAGCAGCAAGAGCTCTGATAAAAGTGAGTCAGGGATTTGTTTTATGCCTCTTGATTAAAGTCACCTTACCTTGCTGCATGTGTGAAGTCAGGGATGAGCAGAACTCCTTTGCTTGGCTGGGTTTTCTTTGCGTGCTGGAAGGTGCAGAGGTTATGTCTGATCTAATTTTGTGCTCACTGTAGTGGAGCAGTGTTTACTACTGAGTGTATGGTGCTTGACTCTGATCGTGAGTGTTTGAACAGTTGGGCCCAGGGCCAGGGAACAGCGTTGGGCAAGGCTATTGTTCCTGATGCTTCATTAGCAAGCTACTCGAATGAGTTGAAGCAGCAGAATGTACCTTCTGCTTGTCTCCTCTGCTGCTGAAATAGCAAGGAAGAACTTCCTATCTGTCCTTAATAATAGGTAGTTGTTGCTGCAGGATAGTATGGTGTTATGGTCAGAAATAAACCACAGTTCTTGGAAATTTGCATCATGGCTGTGATGTTGACTTTTTCATCAAACTGTGTCTTTCTGCTTATTTCCATGTACCATAACCCCAGTCAAGATATGCTAGAACAGGGATGATGTTTCTAAGAGTTTGGCTCAAAACTTTTTGTTTTGTTTTTGATTGGTATCAAAACTTTTAAGTAAGTGGAAATGCATTAGGCATGAAATTAAACCTGTTATCTAAAAGTCATAGGAGACAGAGAAAATTCAGACTGTTCTGAATTCACTGATTTTTGTACAGTAACTCTCCCTTGTGCTGGCTTTACTTTGGAGCTGGATCCACGAGGCAGAGTTGTTTGGTTGGGTTGCTAAGGCCTTGTTTGCCAACACTGGTGGCAAGGCTTTTGGTGACTCCTGGCACAGAACAATGCTATGTGCCAGTGCCACCCTTTACCTAGGACTGCATCATTTCTTCCTTGTTCAGTGTTCCTTGGATTTGCTTAACCCTGGGTTTGCTTGAGCCTGATGCTGCAAAGATTTCTCTTTATCCAGTGTGAGTAATCATGCATTGCTTAATTTTATGCTTTGAAATTGAGCTCATAAATCTGAAAGATCAAACCCTTTATTCTCTATTTCTTCTTATGGCAGGGAAATAGCTGTGCTGTCCTACAGCTGTTAGGAATGATTTGTGCAGGAAAACAAACTAAAACATCCTAGGGATGTCTCATGTCAAGTTATCTGAGGAAAACTCGGTGTATGCAGTGTTGCAATAAGTTTGGACCTGTCTACTTAAAGCCCAGCTTTAATCTTTAATAACCAGAGTGTATTTTCAGCAGAAGCTTCCATTTTCAGGACCCTGCCATCTCATGGTGCCACTGATCTTTAAGCACAGTCCATGTTTGCAGTTTGCTCCAGGCAGCAGCCTAACATGAAACAGTGTGGGATAGTTAACCTGGACTGCCCAGCCCTGAGTTACTGAGCTGGTGATCTTGGTGATTTTGGGATCTTCCTGCTCATCCAGGTCATAATCTGGGCCCTTTCTGTCCCACTACAGCTGCTTTGCTTGCTGCTTGCAGCTAGTTGCAGTATTTAGTAGTTTGTTTCTATGTGTCAGTCTGTTTATATACAAATAAAATATAAAGAAGAAATCAATTCTGTTAAAACAGTTTGTGTGGGTTCTGTGTGGGGTTGGTTTTGTTTTTTGTTTTTTTAAAGAGGCTAAGTAGTTAGTGTGGTTACATTAGAGAGTGCCTTCCTTGCTGAATTGTGGGTATTAAGGAGCTTGAAGGTAAGCACAGGAAACATTAGGCACTGCTAATGAAGTTTAAAGATTTCACTCCAGCTGAATGTCTGTGGATTGCAGATACTGACCCAACTTACAGTATTTAATATTACAATCTTAATTTTTTTTTTTTTTTTGAGTCTCTGCGAATTTTAATGTAAATTTTGAAGAAGGTGCAAATGGATTACTTACAGAAGCAGAGATGTTGTGTTTCGTACCTGCTGTTCTCCTTAGTGGAATGGATTTCGTTTCTTTGGCCTGTTAGTCAGGAACAATAGCAAGATCTTTCCCTGAATAATGATGCTATGGAGGTACTCAGGGCTGGGGTAACTTCTTATACTGTTGAGGGAAAAGAAGGTGCAAACATAATACCAAAAAACAAGTATGAATAAGAAGTCACCATGATGAGGAATGATTTGAGGGAGCAATATAAAGATGAAACTGGAGGAGGGTCAGTCAGGAATGCAGAATGCAGCTGTGTTTTGGTGTCTGTCAGCTCCATGCTGTTTGTGACTACTTTCTGAACTTCCTGAAACCTGTTGCATTTCCCTCAGTGCTCATCAAGTGTCCATTTTTGTCTTTTAACTCTGCTTCAGGTGTGGCTGTAGGTAGGTAGAGCTGTTAGGGTAATGCACATTGCCCTTGGCAATTAGCAGATGAGGCTTGTTGAGTTTATTTAGCTCTTAGGAGGGTTGGGAGCAGTCTCTTCACCCTGCTGACTCTGTGCTGTGATGAGGTTCCTTGCTGTAAGATCAAATGTAAAGGCTGAAGCAGCATTGCTTTGAAGAGCTCTCATTCTGTGTTTATAGCAGCTACCACAGGGTAAGCATGGCATGTGATTTGTCATGTTGTTTTCCAAGGCTGCTGTATGGGTAGATGTAAACTGCATGTTTCTAGTTTGACAGTCCTAAATATGGAAAAACGGGAACTTCCCATTTGAATGATGTACATACCCATGGATATGAAAAATCATAATCTCTTGCTCCAATTGACCACTGGTGTCCTTGAGTTCTTCCATTTGAGTATCACAAGACAAGAGAATTTTGCAACTGGTTTGTGGTTTACAAGAGGACACTCTTGAGCCTTGTAGAGCTGGAGAAATAACCTAAAAATACTATGAGGCAGTGTAACAATGAGTGAATTCATTGCCCCAACATGGCTTGTCACACGTTACTCTCTGCAGACTCCATGGGTTATTCATAAGTGTCTTTAAAGCAGATGACCTCAGTTGTTTTGCTGAGGAAACCAGAGAGAGAGATTCCCAAGTTGCTTTATGAGTTAGTATACACCAACACAAGAGAGATGGAAATATGTTCCATGGAGATTGAGCCTAATTTGCTTGGAAAGGAAACACCAGCTGCCTCTGAAAGCACTGAAAATTTCTGTTGCAGGAGATATGGGATGGAAATAGAAGTTTTAGACTATATGTATGTTAAAGTAAGTAGAATATATTCAATTGTTTTCTCGTTTTTAACATAGGCATATAGATCTGTACAGCTAAGCATGTAAGTGTTTTCTAGTATCATCGTATTACAGTGTAAGAGTTTATTAATATAAAGGATTTGAATTGAGTTTGGACTTACTTAGTTTGGATCTTGGAGATACATACATGACTATTTCAAACATGCCAGACATTAAATTCGTTGTTTAGGAGGTTGTCTCACTTAGAAAAAATCTTGCAAGGGGAGAAGCAATTGCAGAAATTGTTAGAATTTCATGTCTGAGCACACTTCTTCCTTGTAACTGTCTCATCAGAAATGTAAAGCTGTTTTAAACTTTTTGCAAACAAACAGAGAACACTGGTAGAGAAAGGCAGTGGAATAGTTTCTGTAAGGCTAAATGTGGTATGCTTAAAAGTGTGCTTCAGCTGGTGTGCCAGGGTGTGATTTCCCCTGTGTGCAGCACAGAGGTGTTTCCATCAGCCCCTGCACCTCCTTGTGCCCTCTCAGGAGGGGCTGGCAGGGCAGGGTGGCACTCCTGGGGAACAAATGGCTGCTGCTCTTGCTGGGGAGCTCTTGAGAGCAGCTCTGTGGCCACTGACCCCAGTTCTGCTTTCACAGCTCCTGTGGAGGAGGGGCAGCTCTTGGTTTAACTCTGCTCGCTGGTTTTGAGTTTGAGCTTGCCAAGTCTTCATATCAGGTCACTCTGGTTTCCTTGTGTGGGGACTTGCTGTAAATGACTTAATTTCCCATGAAAAACTGGTGGAACTAAATATGGCTGATCAGATGTGCTTCACTGGTGTCAGTTTGCTGTTGGAGTAGAGCACAAAGGTGTCTGGCATGCACTGGTCCATGGTGACAGCTACACTCTGGGTTAGCTGAGTGAAACTAGTTCTTGAATAACACAAGCTAAGTCAGTAAAAGCTCTGTTTTAGTGATGCAGCTACATCTCAGCTGGGACTTCTGTGTTGGCCTAACAAAATATATTCAGTTAATCTTTGTTTTTTAAAACCTCAGTTTGGTGTTTTACTTTAAATGTGGCTTTTTGGGAGGCTAGGATTAAGTAAAAACAAGATAGTGCTTTTGGACTTGAGCTCAACCTTACAGAAGGACACTCAGAAAAGTACAGCCTTACCTACTCTCAAATATATTTCCTTCAATTTTTAACTTTAAATTAAACTTTCACAGTTAAGTCAGGAATTGTCCGTGCTCCAAGCGTTTTACAGGTAGCAGAAAATGCAGCCTTTTCACCTCTGAGTTAGGTGAGCAGTTGTGGCTCCACTACTTCTTTCTCAGTAACTTCTTGTTCCAAACTCCAGGGCTGTGTGCAGTGCATCTGTGTGATCAGTACAGCCCTTTATTTTGCTATGCTGCCTAAGCAAGTGCTGGGTACACCAGTAATGCCATGGCAGTGCTGCAGTGGCTCTGTGCTAGGGCAGAGATGCTGGGAGTGAAGGTTTCCTGCTGCTGTGTGTGAGGAGCAGAACACCCAGCTGCAGGCACAGCTGGCTGCCCCTTCCCACCCAGAGCACAGCTGGGGCTGCTGCAGCTTCTGAGGAGTCATTCAGAGATTCTGTCTCCTGTCCACCAGCTTTCTAGAAACTTTGGGGGGAATAATTGTAGAATGCTTCTGTAAGATCTTAAATCCATCTGAGAGCTTGGCAAAGTGAAATCAGCATTTCATTGTGTGACATCAGCATGAAAAATACAGAAGAAACACAAGGCTCTGGACTGAGTGTATATCAGGGTCTGGAAGTTATGTCTGTTTCTGCTTTTGTGCTCTCAAGTCGATATTATGCCTTGCATCATCTTGATGTTAAACCAAAATCCTGCAGCCACTTGTTTTATTCAGCCTTACTTACAGCATTTAAATGTTTGTGTTCTTGTATCTTAAATTTACACAACCATGCAGTTAATTGTGTTGAATTTTTTTTGTGTTATTAGGTGTAGGCTATTTTAAAGTTTTTAAATTGGAGCAGCATTCACTGTAAGCACATAAACATAGAATTATGCATCCTTTTCCTAATGTGGTTTCTTCAGTGCAATGTGTCTCACTAGCTGAATATTCAGGGTAACTGCAGTTGTTTCGTTTGCCCTTAAATTTCTTGTGGCCACTCTTGTACAATTTTTGTAACATGTTTTTCAGGTTGGATGAATTATGAGTTTTAAAGCAGACTTATAATTAACTTCTTTTTGAAATCACTAGCATGTAATTCCTTGTTGGCCTTCATTCTGGTGGTATGGATCGAAATGCAATACAGCATTTGTTTCTCTGTGTGGGTATGACCCCAAATGAGATTTTACATGAGTCAGAATGTTTTCCTGTCTCTCAGTCTGGGGTAGGCGTCACACTTCTGCTCCATGTTTTTGCAGATCTTATTTGTGGTTATTTGGCTGTTTTATGTCTCAAGCAGTGTCCAGAACATTGGTAGGTTTGATCTCACTGCCATCTTTTCTGAAGATTCTTCAGAGCTGCATTCATTCCTTTGACAGGTCTAGAAATCAAAACTCTTTCAAAAACAAAATTTTCTTCAGCATGGCTGTTTCTGTGAATATGTATTTTTAAGCCTGGTTTACTTTAATGAGCTTTATTTTTTTTTTTTTTTTGAAAAGTAACTGAATTAAATGAGAATAGCATACTGCATGGAATAAGACAGCAGTGCTGCTGTTTCACTGAGGCTTTGTGGTGAGTTATTACACTGCAGGTTTGCTGATGACTGGTGGGGAATGAGGCATCCTTTGGGCTGCTGGGGCAGCTGGGGAGCCTCAGGCCAGAGGTGCAGGAGCATCACTTGGTGCCATCCCTGATGGGCTCGTGGTAGTGGCAGGGATGTAAGGAGGGGTGTAGCTGTGCTTATCTTTTAACAGAAGGATGTTGCTGTGCTTCTCTTTTAACAGACAGGCCAGGCCACTTGGTGAAACATCTTGTTTTTCTGTAATTGATCCCACAGCCTTGATTAAGCCCTCTCAGAAGCATCATGCAGGCAAATCCAGGGTGTACCCCAGCAGTGCTGATGTGATTTCCCATCACTGCCCAGTGCCCAGGTGCTGCTGGCATCACTTGCCCAGTGATCACAGAGTACAGGATGTAGCCTGGCCACTGGCTGAGGATGGCTGGCTGCTTGGGGAGGGTGGAGAAGAGCCTGTGAAAGGGGGTCTGTGAAGTACAACAGCAGCTAACAAGAGCTGTTCCTGCATGCAGCAGCTCAGGGGGGTGAATGGGCAGCATTTTGATAGCTGGAGTATTGTTTGAGTTAGTAACAGCTGATTATAAACCACATCTGTCTCCCTCTGTACGACATTTTGAAGAGAAGGACAAGTACAATCAGCATAAAATGTAGAAAGCTGTGTTTTTCAAGGTGTAGAAATGCACAACTTTTAAACTTTCCATGTGTTTTAACTCCTTTAAAATGTTTTATAGGATGATTGTACCAGTTACAGCCTCAGAATATCACTCTTCTTTGATAGATTTGATGGTTTGAAGTAAAATTCGTTTTTGGCTTTGATGTCAGGCCCAAGGTGTAGTTTTGGAAGTGTAATCTTCTCTGAATTTCACATATATATATTTCATATATATATATATAAAATATAAAAAAAAAAAAAAAAAAAAAAAGCTAAATCCCAAACACACAATATCTATATATTTCATATATATCTATATATATATCTATATATATCTATATCTATATCTATCTCAATATATAGATATTGTGTGTTTGGGATTTAGCTTTTTTTGCATCCCTTTGATGTAAAGTAAGTAAATGTCAATGGATGTGTGAGTCAGTGGATGTTTTTCCAGTGGCTGAGGATGCAGATCTTGCTGCAGTGAATCTGTGTGGGATGCTGATAGTTTTTAATTGTCCCTTGTACAATCAAGGCATGTTTGGCACACCACATACAAGGACACACAAGTCACTTTTGTTGTTGCAAGCCCTCAGGCCCTAAAAGCAAAGAATATCTTGTAAAAATCTTTAAAAGAAGGAAAAGGGGGAGCTAAGCTTTTATATCCTTATGGTTCAAGTGTAGTGGATGTTTATAGGGTAGACTTGTTCTCACTGAGCTGTGACCCAAGGAGTTTCCTGGTGCATGGTGAAGGATGCAGTGCCTGACCTGCAGAGCTGTGAGCCAGGTTTGCAGACCCAGTGTCAGTGGTTTGCAAAGTCCCAGTAGTGATATCCCAGGGCTCAGAGCCTGGGTCACTGCTGTGCCCTGGATACTGTTTGGGAGTCTGCCTGTGGCTGGTCTGGGAATTCCCATGAGACACAGTAACTCAGGGCTTTTGAACTTCCTGTGAGATCAGATAACTATGTGGGGTTGTTGTTCAGATGAAACATTAATACAACTTGTCACTTAAATTTCCCCTACTGTATATCATGATATAAATTTCTTTTAAAATTAATTCTTTCTAAATATCAGGCCTTAAACTCTACAAAAGATTTATAAATGGCTCTTGCTGAGCAGCAAAACAGAAAATACACTTCATGCCCAAAGAATGCTAGTGCCTTTAGGAAAACTGTACTTTCTGTTTGGATTTTTTTTTAATTAATGATTCCATTTCCTTCTGGCCCTAAGAAGAATTAAGACGAGTTGATCAGAGATTTTGCAGCAGCCCACTTGTCATGGGGATGCTCTACTTTCCAATCCTCCCTGGTTACTTGGCATTTTTATGAGAGAAAAGTCCTGTCTGACTTTTCAGAGTGCAGGCAGCAGCAGTGCAGGAGTGGATCACAGGATGGGTGGCACAAATTTTAGTGGTTTCAGCAGTAGTAGAAATGGGACCTCCTCCCACCTCCTGTGTGGGTGATCATGATCTCTTTGTTGGAGATCCAGACTGGTCAAGTTAAGACTTGTGTTTGCCTGTTACTCAGCTGGCTGGTGATCTGCTTGTGTTGAGTTTTTAAAACTAAATCTTGCTGTTTCATGTATTTCTGGTATTATCTTTGGTGGTGGCACTGTGAACCAAGCATAGGGGAAAATATAAAGTTGAAAGGATATTGTTCTGGTAGTATCAAATTGTGTTTTCAAAGCAAGCCAGCCAAAGAAATCCCAGAGCTCAGAAATGCTTTTGTAATAACTTTGCATTTTGCAAGGATCAGTTTGACACTTCTGCAGTGTGAGCTTTGATGACTTTGTGCTGTGTTTGTTGTGCCTTACTAGCAGAGACACTTCTTTTTCCAGCCTAGTAATGCAGCCTGCTCTCTCCAGGTGGTCATGTTCAGTCAGCAGCAAGTTCACATTGAATAATTTTGGTGAAGTTTGGCTTTGACTTTCACCACCTATGGCTGTTTCACTGGCTCCTTCAGCTAGTGCTACCAGAATTGATGGTGTCCCTTTGATCCCGACATAAATGAGCTGCTTTATTCCTACCCAGACCCAAGGTCATTCTTGAAAGGGAGGGGAACAATGTCCCTCCTATTTCTTTTCATGGTTAACATGTGGAAGACTGTGGTTTTTGAGGCTGTCTATAGATAAAAAAAGAGATGATCTCTGCTGGAGTGAAAATCATACCAGTTTACATGTATAGGTGGGTTGTGCTGAGAAACTTGGGACAGCTTTCTCTGAGTTGAAATTTCATTTTTTTTTCTAGGATGGAGATAATTTAGTGAACTCTTTCAGCTCTTAGCCAAAGAGCTGTTGAACTGGGAAGATACCTGTATCTCCTTCTTCTGGGTTTGTGATTGTGCAATGGAAGTAGAAAACGATTTGCCTGCTGACGAGACTGCTGAGCTGCTTGCATTGCTAATTCCATTTTGTCAGCAATGTCAATTAGTACTTCAAGAGGTTAATATCTGAGAGGAGAGACTTTGTGAGTCATATGGTCTCATTTGATAGATAATTGTTATAGTCTGCTGATTTCTTCATGTGATCTAAGATGAAATCACGAGGTATGACAGAATACTGTGATTTTCTATTATATTTTCTTATTATGTAAAATTGTAGTAATCCAGCCAACCTTCTGACCCACCAGTAGGATGTGAAAACTTCTGTGTTTGTTTTCTGCTGTGAACTCTTTCAGTGTTGCTTTATAGATGTCTGTAAACTATTGCCCAGCTTGTCCTTCCTTGAACAAAGTACAGCACTCCACACTTCCAGGGGATTTTGGAGATGGTGCTTTTTTTAATGGTGGTCTGATGAGGTTGGAAGAGAGTCTAGGCAGGAAACTCAGTTCTGAAATAGTCCTGTCATTATGCATTTAATTATTTATTTTTCTTCTGAATTCCAGGACATCTCCTTGGTACCCCTTCTGTCTTCATTCTGACTTTCACACTGGTCTGGGTTAAGCAGGATCCTGTGGATGCTGGGCTGGAGGAATCCTTTGCTGTAGGGTGGGAAGATGTGCTGAGTGTCCTCCCCATGCCTCTCCCAGTCCTACACCTCCAGTGAGGAGAGGAAGTCATCAGTGTTGAGCCAGAATCCATAGAGGAAGGACAGCAAAGCTCGTTTATTTGAGCCAAATCAGTACTGAAATACAAAGTGCAAGTGACAGTAGTGGTAAGCTTGGGCTGACATGAAAGGTAGCAATATTTATCTAAAATTCTATTTCGTGGCCTTTCCAAGTCATACTTGTATTTCCCTGATCAGAAGTTTTATTTTGGGGGTTGAAAATTTGCCTTGAACTACAACAAAGAGTAATGTATTGATGAATCATAATTAGGATGATTAAACTAAGGTTCATTTGATTCTTGCTGCAATTTATATTGTCATTTCAGTGCTAGAATTTTAGACAGCATAGTCATTTTTAAACTGGAATTTCCTTCCCTTTTTAGAAGGCTGATTTGTAAATCAGTGGCTCTAGAAGTTTATCTTATTTTAGCCTTATTCTAATGCTGTCATAAACTCTATTTGATGTAGTGGTAAATAAAGAGGGATGAATGGCAGATACCCGAGTAAGGTATTTCCCAAGAGAGGCCCTTGGTCCTGTTTCCACCAGTGTTGGTGCTTTGTTTTCCTCTCCAGGGTTGGATCCCAGTAAAGGCTATGCAGCAATGGAATTTTAGTCTCAACTGATTATATAAAAGATAGCATGAAAATCTGAATTTGCAAGCCATTCTGGTAAGATAATGAGGTGAGAATGTTGTGAAATGATTCAGTATTTATAATTAGGAACATCTCTCTCTTTCCTCCTACCCATTCCTTTCACCAGGTGTTTTCTTTGGCAGGGATTTAGGCTAGGCACTGGTGCTGGGGATGAAAAGCTGCAGCCTAGCACTCATAGGATGGCTTTAATGTCTGTAGGGTTATGTCATGGGAGGTTCTGCTGTCTGTAGTAGCTCAGTTTCTATGGTGATCTGTTTTCTGCTTTCTCTTTCCCTTCTCTAGACTGTAGAAAATATGCAGTTTTAGCTGGATAAATTAAAGATGCCTATTTCATGCTGCCACAGATCACATAGAAACTGCTACATAGCATTTGCTGCTTCAGGTTATCAGCATTTGTCTTTCAGGCTGCTGCCTTTCTTAGGTCAGGAAACTTTTCTTTGTGTAGCCTAAAGGAAACCCTGATCCCTTTTGCTAGACAACATTTAAATGCTTTCCTCTTTCACATTTTCTTTGCTTTCTGGTAATTCCTCGGGAGGAATATCCTATCAGAAATATTGGGGATGGGGAATTTCTGCTGCATCTTGGGGATGGAACCTGCTTAAAGTGTGATATGCATTCAGTCTTCAGCTGTGTCTGATGCTGAATCTTTTGTTAAACTGAAAAAACTTCCCTGACTTCTGGCAGGGTTTTGTTTTTTAGCTTTTTGCTTTGGTGTTATTTTTTTTTTTTTTTTAATAAAAGAATTCTGGGAACAGGGGTATTGGTGCTATATTTGGATATATGGATCTTATGAATTACTGATTTTAGGATTTGAAATGATGATGTGGAATTTTGATTTGAAATAACTATTATATGAAATAATGAGTTTATGATTTATGAAGTTTTAATCTTTTGTTTCATACCAAGTGGGAAGGAAAGAAAACATTGTTCCTTAGCATGTTACTTGACTTTAATATGGCATCTCTACTGTCAAGTCCTGTTTAATTATTTTGGACTTACTGTAGTGTCTGTGGGTTTGTGCTTGCACTGCACATACACTTGTTAGCACAGACCTTCATTTCAGCTCAAACAGAGTTTCTTGCCTTGTGAACTGGGGAAACAGAAGGGCTGAATACAACTTAGCCAAGTGCCCAAACCTTTTCTTCTGCAGCTTCTTTCCTCTGTTGTTACATGCTCTGTGATTGGCAGGAGCATATACTGAAGAGTTGTTTTGGGCATCTTTTGATTTTCAAGTAATTTATCTCTTGGGGAGTAGGGAAAAGATTATATAATAATAAAGTAATGCAGCACTTTTACACTGAAAACACTAGCAAATGCATATGAAGCTAAGAAAACTTGGAGAAAAAAATAACCCATACAGCAGGAATTGACCACAAAGAGCAAAGTTTCTTGTCTTTGTATAAAGTAGGTTCTTACTGGCAGTAACACCCAGTGATGATAGAGAATGGCCAGGTGTGGCAGCATGGCATACTGTGTAGTGGGAATGATGAAAGTGAGATTTATTTATTTATTTATTTATTTCATTATCTTTCTCCCTTCCCCTTGCAGAGAGAATAGGTTTATGTGTGTGGCATAAGCTTTTCAGGAGCTCTTGGGATGAAGGCAGTGCTTTGAAGGTTCCTGTGTGTTAGGGGTAAAAGCCATTGATTTAGGCTGTGGAGATGACTCCTGTGCAGTGTTCTTAGGGATCATCACAGGCATGGGAAGCAAATTGATTCCTGAAGTTCAGAATTGCTCCAGGCACTGAGCCTCCCTGGCAGCCTCCAGCTGGGCATGGGCACTTCTTCTCCTGGGCCAGGGGCTGCTCCCCAAACTGCTGCTCAGCACATTTTATCATGGCCTGTCTTGCACCAAGAAAGCAATATGAAGTTTTTCATGAAGTCGTTCAGAAAATCCTTATCAGAAACAAGCAGTTTCTGCTTTTCTGTAGTGGGAAAACTGGGTTAATAAAGGGGAGAAAACCCCTTCAGCATTGTTTGAGGCAGAGGAAGCTATACAAAAACAAGTTGTGTAAGATTAGGTGGTGAAGCTGTATGACCAAATACAGTTTTCTCTGCCATCAAATGCCATGCTTTGACAAGTACAGGATAGTTATTTTGAAATAGGTTAGTGGATTGAAGATGTTTTGCAATGAGGTGCATGAATGCACCTCCAGAGCCAAGAAGCTGCTTTGTTTGCCAAGGTGGTGGGTGTGGTGAGATCTCAGTGCTCTCTAGGCATTGCAAGAGCCCTGGTTCAGGAAAGTTAACATATTAAAAATGGCACAGCCTTTTCCTTGTTCTACTCAGGAGCTGTTTTCATATGTGTGTGTTTTTCCTTGTTCTACTCATATGTGTGTGTTTGCATGTACATGTGACTGAATAAGTAACCAGCTGGTTTCCATACATCTTTAATTGATTCTTGAATAGGAGGTAACCATTGTATCTTCACTCCCTGAAAAATAGGAATATTCTTGCTGGTTTGTGAAAACAGATCATATGTTTGCACTAGGTCACTTTTATGAATAAAGTTTGTATGAAACTGGTCATCAATGGGAATCTGTGGTTTTTTCTTATATCTGGAGGCCTTTTCAACCAAATCTTTTCAGGATTTTTTCTTTTGGCATTCTGGATATAATCAATTTTAAACTAGCTCTGTTTGTAACTACAAAGGAAAGAGCTTTCAACACTTGATCAGACAGCTTTATCTAAATTAATACAGATGGGCTGAAGTATTCTCTTTGGGGAAAAAGAAGACAAAAATGGCTCTATAATATTATGCTACAAACGCATTTAGAACCTACTCAAAAAAAGTTACTTCACATAATTTTTTTTGATAGCCACATTTTTGATCTTTCTGAAAATGCTGATTTTTTTTTTTTTTAAATACTTTGTAGATTTTCAGCATTGAATGTGTATCTTGGCATACTTTCTGCATGGAAAATGCCTTTTTCTCTCTGTGTAGGCAATAAAATTATGCTTGTGTAGCCATTTATCAATAGAACAAGTTATTCACCTCAGATGTACTAATTAACTTGCCTCTTGCGTAAGAGTTTTGCTATTAAACATGTATTTAACAAAGGAAAAAAAGTAATTTTAGTGTCATTTATTTTGATGATTTAACTATAGTGCAATCAAAGCTCACTGATCTTTTGCTGTTTTTGTTGTACTGCAGTATGCCAGGGTTTGGATCCCTGATCCAGAGGAGGTCTGGAAGTCAGCAGAGCTCCTCAAAGATTATAAACCTGGAGATAAAGTCCTCCAGCTTCGACTTGAAGAGGGCAAGGTAAGTTTGTGCATTGTTTGTAAGCTGATAGTTCTTGTTCTCAACCAGAGTCTGATGTGTTTATTGCAGGAAGCTCTACTGTCAAAATACCTGTGTTTAGGTGTGTGCAATTGGTTTTGTCCACCCACTTTCTGCAGCATTTTTTTGGTGTGATAAATTTTACTGTTTTTACAAAAATCAATTTTGCCTTGTTTTTAAAATAAATTAAAAATCAGTTACTTTTATCCACTCCTGTTATGCTCAGTTGCATCATCTTTTTCTGCTTATGCCATTAAATGTATAGTCCTGGTTTGCTATTCCAGGGAGACCGTGTTGCTAGGAGAACAGTGTTGCAGAGAAAAAACTGTGACTTTTAAGTTGAGCATAACCAGCAGAAAATTAATAAAAGTAAAAAGGGCAAAGATTAAGGGCATTACAAAGAAGATGCTGTGTACTGTGTTGAGAAATGATGATATGTCTGTGAAAAGCTCACATCCTTCTAGTTGTTTTTTTTCCTGGAAGTAGCAGGTAAATAAAGTTATTTTAGATCAAGGGACAGATGCAATTAAAACATCTATATTAGAGATGAATTTATACCTGAGAAAAGTTCTAAGTAGCATTATTTTTTCAGTGTTTGTGATCTTCACAGTGTTCTGCCAATGTTCCTATGTTGTGTTACTGTGTATGAAGCTGGTAATAGATTGGTGGGAATCTGTTTCCCCTGCCTGTTCCACTCGAAAGGAAAACAATAAGGAAAAACTAGTCAGATTTATGATACAGCATATTTTGCTTTATCTAATAAGAAATATGGCAGCACAAGCATGGGGTTTGCTTAGTAATAGTTTAAAAATATGATCTTTTTAAATTTTGGGAAATTTTGAACGACATTTCTGGAGAAAGAGCTGCTAACTCAAATCACCAGAGAATTGAAATCTTGCATTGTATTTTTGGGCATGTTTTGCTGTGAAGAGCAGTTGGAGTTGCTGAGTGAGCAGACCTAGGCAGCAGCAGCTGTTCAGAGTGTGCCCATTTGGTTTCCAGGAGCTGGAGTATGGCCTGGACCCGAAGACGAAGGAGCTGCCGCCGCTGCGGAACCCCGACATCCTGGTGGGAGAGAACGACCTGACAGCCCTCAGCTACCTGCACGAGCCTGCTGTCCTGCACAACCTCAGAGTCCGCTTCATTGACTCCAAACTCATCTACACCTATTGTGGCAAGTACTGCCTTCTGTTCCATCATCTGTGCACAGAATGCTCTGGGCAGGAAAAGGGAAGTTGTCTGTTCGTATGTCTGCCTGTAACTTAAAATCATTTAGCAATAGGGCATGCTGGGCTATTCCATGGGAAATCACTATGGTTGGGGTCATTAACAGACTTGAGAATATTAAGGTTCAGAGAAAATTGACTTCACTGTGTGTTCCTCCAGCTCCCCAATGGGCTGTTTTTATAAAATGTGTATTCAGCAATTTTTGCAGGGATTCCTGTCTGGCTGGTGTTCTCCCTAGGCTTGCTGAGGTTGGTGTGGGTGGGAGGAGGCTCACACACTGCAGATGCAGGAGCTGGCCTTGCTCTTTAGTGGATTTGTTGCCCACCTATAATTGCCTATTTCTGCACTGAGCTTCTCCATTTCTTTTGGAAGACATCACTTTATTTTCTTTTTCATGTTTTCTAATCAGGGCAACTACAGAAGTGAATTTGTAACAGTTCATGCATGAGCCAGTGCTTGTCTTATCACAGTTCCAATTGATCTTGGTTTTAAAAATAACATTTAACTCACAGCAGAGGTTACCCAAACTTGTAATTGCCTGTGGTATTTTCAAATGGCCAGAATGGAGGAAAGTTACATAGATAATTACATCAGTGCAAAATTGAAACTGAATGGTCTGTTTTAAAAATAAACATGGTGAGGTAGTTTAGGCTTAACATTTAGATTTGATGCTTCTGGGCTTTTTTTCTATGTGTGCATATGTTTCTTTTAAATCTCAGTGTATAGTCAAAATACATCGCTAGCTTTTAATATAACTTTTGACTAAGCAGCACATTAAATGTGTTGTGATGGACAGACAGAGGCATTAACATCCTGCCACAGTTTGCTCACTCTGGCTGCTCCTAATCTGCAGATGCTCAGCAGAGCACATCTGTTCCCAGTCCTGCTCTCAGCAGTGGCCAGACCACAGGGGACTGGATCAGACTTTGCCACCCCCTGCTTGCAGCCAGGCTTCATTCCCATAGCAGTGGGTGATGATTCACACCACATCTCATCCCGTCATGCAGTCAGAGCACAGAATTTAGGTTGGAAGAGACCTCTGGAAGTCTTCAGTGGAGCTTCCTACTTAAAACAAGTCTGACTAGGTCAGGCTGCTCAGGGCTTGGACCAGTTGAGGTATCTGGGTATCTGAGTATCTCCAGTGCCTCTCTGGGCAGTCCCTTCTGAGGGTGCATGTAGTGGTCTCAGCACTGGGAAACCACTTCAATTCAAGCAGAGGCCATGATCTATGTTTCTTTCCCAACTCAACCCATGTCAAAGCTCTTGTGTGAAAGGGTTTTTTGCAGCTGGAGCCTCATGGCCTGAGCTTGTAAGGGTTTTCAGTCTCAGTTTTGTGGTCTCCTAACACCACTATACCCCTCCCACAAGCCTGTTGGGATTGTGACCCTGCTGCTTGCAGACAGGCTCTGTGAGCAGCATTTAAGGGGCTTTCAAAAGGAATCTGCTGTCTGCTGACTGTGCTTGGGAAAACATGAAAAAGGCATGTTTCAAGTATTCCCCAGTGCAGCTGTAGGTGTGGTTTGGGCTGGTTTATCATTTCTTGTGGGGTTGGGAGCCTTGAGCTCTCCATGGCTGGGTGTGCCAAGGGCCTGGGATGGCAGAGCTGGGTTTGCTTCCAAAGAAGACTCAAGTGATTCTTGGAGCTGCTCGTATGTTTGTCAGAAATGCATGGAGCCAGCAGTGTGGGGGCTCCTGGTGCTCAGAGAGAAGGAGGTGTTGGAGGTTCAGCACTGCTGAGGAACATGGTGTGCAGTGATTTACTCACTTGGGGTGTAGGCAGGTGTATGTTGTGTTACAGGCTGAGCAAAATTGAGTTGGCAAGTCAGCCCTAAAAACCTGATCCTTTGGCCACAGACATCCACCTTTCAGACTTCTCCAGTAGTTCCCATCCTGCTGCAGGTTATTTCCCCTCTGCAAAGATTATTGCCTTGGAGCTCAGCCTCTGGGAGCTGTATTTGCCTCCTTGATGTGACTCACATCAGCCAGGTTCATTTAAATAGCCTGGGAAGTGGTTTGAGCTAACCCAGTTTATGCAGCCCAAAGGAGACTAAAACCACTTCAGTCCATCAGGAGAATCATGGTAACAACATTCTCAACAGTAGAACTAGAACAGGAATGCATGGATGGATAGTTGTCCAGGGCCCCTAAAAATTAATTCAACCATACTGTCTTAGTGTAATATGGATATTAAATTCTTTAAAATTTCACTTTGAAGTAATTCAGACTTTTAAACAGAAAAACCTCCTGTTTTCTTATATCAAGTTAGCCTTTCACCAGCAATTCAGAGGTGGTTTATAACTTTGCTTTACTGTTGGAAACATGAAATGAGGAATTAATGAAGGAAGTTGAAAAGTTACAAAGGAACATTTGAATGCTTACATGGAAAAACTGCTATGGTAGTGAGGAAAGCTCAGTGAATCTTGCTGGTTAGTTCAGATTTGTAAAAAGTACTGCCTGCTGTGCAGGAGAGCAAACTTTAATTTAGATTAATAAATTATTTATATTTATGTCCAATTTGGCCACAGATGGGTGAATATGTTCAAATAAAAGAATTAGATAAGCTTACTTTGGGCATATATAAAGAAGAATGGCACAAAGAGTAGCCAGAGTTCAACTTAGTGTAGTTGTAAGAACAAAACCACACATAAATCTGATTTAGGAAAGGCCATATTTCTTAAAATAGCAATATGGTTTAGCAGAGATAAAGAGAAGTTATATGTAAATTAATCTGGATTATAGCCCTGTGAGGCAGACTGATTTCAAAGTTCTACAGAAAGCAAATAATTCCTAACTCACTTGTTTTGGTTATTTCCAGATGGTAATTGCTTGTAGATTTTACAGATTGCTACTGAAGTTAAGTGTTTTAATATGCTGGAGACTTGTCACAGGGCTGCTTGTTCCCAATTCAAGGGTTTATTTTTGCCAGCATAACCAGAAGCAGGAGGGAATTGTCAGAAGTCTCACACAGATTTTTGTTATGTCTCTTTGATGAGACTTGCAAGCCTGAGAGGCTCAGCTTGGTGGTGCACTGGATTTCACTTTTTACTGCGTTTTCTAAGGGCAGATGTTCAAAAGTGACACGTGGAATATTCCTCGAGTCTTGTACTGAGGTGGCTTCCTGTCCCTAACCCTCACTCTGATTTTTTGGTTCACCATTACATCATTAGAACTTGGCATAAATGTTTATAGAGATTTTCCACTGGAGCTCCTGAGTCATTTCAGTGAAGTCATGGCTGATGGAAAAACACCACTGCTCCTCACAGGGGCGTGTCGAGACAAAGCTCCCCGTGTGTTTGAGGAAATAGATCAAGGTCTCTCAGATCTTTCCCTAAAACATATTCTCCTGTTTAGTGTTTTTGCTATGGTTTGTGCTTGATCTATAGATGCATGAAAGGGTTTAAAAATTGCTTGGTGCTCCCAGCAGCAGTGCCAGACTGTAGATGCTGTCATTTCCCTTCTCCCAGCTTTTCCATGGAAAATTTCTTAGATAGACATCAGAGCACTGCAGTCTGCACAGAGCAGAGAGCTGGGATCAGCACTGGGGAAGTCTGTGTGTTTAAGAGTGAAATTCTGAGTAAATTTAGAAGCAAGTTGGGTTCTGTGGGAACACTTCTGGGGCAGGTTCTTCAGGGATGGGTTGTCCAAGCATGTTTGGTGTAGTCACTGTGCAGCCATCTGCAACTGCACTGGCACACTTGGGCACCAAAATACATACAGAGAAGAAGAAATTATGTTTTTTAAATGTCCACAGTTAAAATTAGAGGGGTTCTTTGTCCCCCTTATCACCTTGTCAAGTGGGCACAGAGTGCCTGTCACAGCTGGTTCTCACTGATCAGTGTTTCCACCCCTGCACAGAGCAAATAAACTTTCCCTACCTGTTGGAAATGCTGCAGGATAGAAAGTTATGAGGAATCTTTGTCAGATTATCTCAGTGGGTAGAGCAATCCTCATTTCTCGTGAAAAAGAGAATTGTCCCAAAAACATTTGAGGTCTCACTGTTTGTCGCAAGGAAATTTGTGAAGAGTAAGACTTAAGTTTTCCTGTGCAGGGAGAGTAAAAGAATAGCATGAATTTAGATGTGCTGTAGTGATGAGTGGTATTAAAAAAAAAAACAAACAGATATGTGTTTAAATAGTATGGAAAAACTAGAAAATGAGAGGTGTAAGCACATGCTCAGATGTATCAGATGAGGGTGTTTTGATGCCTTCTAGAGCTATAATTGCCTAATTTCCTGACATGACTGGGTGCTGCTCTGTGTCAGCCCTATGAAATATGTCTACTGTTTGGTTTTTGATGCCTTTGACCAGGAGGTTTGTTTTTGGTTTGGTTTATTTTGAAACAATGATTAATAATTCCTTTTGTTTAATTTCCTTTGTAGGTATTGTTTTAGTGGCCATAAATCCTTATGAACAGCTGCCTATCTATGGGGAAGATATCATCAATGCCTACAGTGGCCAAAATATGGGGGACATGGATCCACATATCTTTGCAGTGGCTGAAGAAGCATACAAGCAGATGGCCAGGTTTGTAGACCAGAGTGTTGAAGTCACTGTTTATCTGAAAGGAATAAAACAAGATTTCTGGCTGATGCTCTGTAATTTATAGCTTGTGAAATACTTTTGTAATATCTGTCTTTTATCCAGTATTTAGTAACATTTCACAAGAGGAAAAGTTGCCTAAGTTAGTGAACAATAAAGCTTTATAAATGCTGTGGAGATCATGGCCACTGACACTTAGCAGGAATTATCACAGATCTTGTCAGTATTTAGGTCTAAAATTAGTGCTTTGTGTGATTATGTTTTTAAAATTTGATTAGCAAAATAAGGAGATACTTTTTAATCGTTGATGGATTATTAAAGAGAAAAGGGCCAGGTTCTCAGCTATTTTGTGTTTGTATATGACACTGACAAGAGAAAAGAAATCACTGGTATTATGAGTGCTATTATAGGCTCCTGGTCATGTCAGTAATGTCCCAGCTACATAATCTGCCTGTGGCTGCTGTTGCCTGGAATTAAGAGGGAACAGAGGGACGATTGCAAAGAGCCCCTGAAAACTGAGTCTCTAAGGACACTGCAACAGCTGTGCAGGAAATCCTCATTTTGTTAGAAGTTGCATCAAAATGAATTTGTCACCCAAGGGCAGTGGTTATCAGACACTTCTTCCCCTTAGCCCCAAGAGCCTGCAGTTAGGGGAGCTTTTGAAATATTTCATTTCTAGGATAAAGATCTTTCTGGCTGCTGTGTGTTCTTTGGTTAACCTGATGCTCCCTGGTATCCTCACTGGTTAGCTTCAAGCTATTGGTGTAGTGTTCCTTGTTGGCAATGCAGCTCATGATCACATTAATCAAGTAAAACACTGAAAGATCTCTGGATTGTTTGTGATGGCCCTTAAGCTATACTGCAGGTGAGGGAGGCAAGGGGAGAATGGGTTGAAAATTATCAAATGTTCATACTTGAAATCAGCTATTTGTTAATTTAAGAATCTTTACGACAGCTATAATGGATAAAATGTTTGTCACCTGCACATCTGAATACAGTGATCTACAATACCCAGGTAATAGGTAATTTCAAAATAAAACAGTTCCATGCAACATTTCATGACTTAGGGTAATTGCAAAAGAGCCAGAGTTTCAAAAATACCCTTGTCTTGGTTTAATTTCAGCCAGCAACTCAGTACCACACAGCCACTTGCTTCCTCCCTCCCTCCTGCACTGGGATGGGGAAGAGAAACTCATTGGTTGAGATAAGAAGAGGTTAATAATTGAAATAAAGTAAAATGATATAAAATAATAACAACAACAGTACTAGCAATGAAAAGGAAAGAAAGAAAGAGGAGAAGTGATGCACGTTAAAATTGCTCACCAGCTGCTGACTGATGCCCAGCCATTCCCCATGCAGCCATCAGCTACTCACAGCCAGCTCCCCCAGTTTATATACTGGGCATGACGTTCCTGGGGGTGGAAAATCCCCTGGCCAGCTGGGGTCAGCTGTCCTGGCTGTGCTCCCTCAGCTCCTTCTGCAGGTGCTCACTGCCAGAGCAGGAGAATCTGACAAGTCCCTGACTGCAGGTGAGCCCTGCTCAGCACCAGCCAAGGTGCCCCTGTGGTGTCAACATTATTCTCATAACTCCAAAATGCAGCACTGCACCAGCTGCTAGTGAGAAAATTGCCTCTATTTGAGCTGAAACCAGGACAGCTCTACACCCACACTGTTGAATGGCAGAGATATTTGCCTTACTTCCTTTCTGCTCAGAAAATAGACACGTAATCTGGTGTGGAAATACAAAGGCAAAACTGTGTGTTATGACAGTCGCATCTTCTTCATGTCTCTTTCATCACTGCTGTTTTAAACAGGTTCTCAAGTCCCTCTAAAAGCTGTACAAAATAAAAATTTATTAACCTTATTTTATGTCTGGGGCTTGGTACAGGGATCTGAAATTATAGTCAGTGATGGCTGCCATCCAAATTCACAGAATTTTTGTTCTTAATATTAACCAGTGGAAGGAAGAGGTCTGGGAGAGTTCTCTCTCTTCTGGCTGACTCCAGCCCCTGTCTGAAGTGGGCTTACCTCTTACTGGTGCTGGAATGGCAGATGGCTGCATCCCCTGTGTTCTGTGTAGATGTCTGTCTGCCACCCCTGGCTTTCTCTGCTGTCAGGCAGACTTCAGGGCTGAGATTTTGGCTGTAGTTTCCTCTGTGGCTTTTCCTTTTTGCGTTAATTACCTGCTCTTCAGCTCTCCCTGCACCCTCTGGCAATTCTGCTGTCCTGAATAACAACAAACAAGATGTGGTAGGAGTTCCTTTTTGAAACAGATGATGAGAAATTGTATAACTATGGAGATTAGCTTAAATAAACCGTCTGAAATATTTAATTAATTACTTTATGTGTCTCTGTTATAAACAATTTGTTATTCTTTTATGACTGACAGTATTTTCATAGTTGCAAAATGAAATCTGGGTATGCAATGCAACTGAAAAAATTTATTTACATTGAAGTAAAACAATTTTATTGTTTTAGCTTTTCAATGTTCATTTACTTTTCTATTTGTTTGGGGGTTATTTTGGCTTTTTGTTTTAAAGAACTGTTTCTGTCACCACAACATTACCGTTACCAGTTTTGGTCACTGAATTTAGTTTTCTGTTGCTGCTTGCAATTACTAAATCCCACCCTTTAACTTCACTGATGTTTTTTATACTCTCAACAAATCACCTTTTACTTCTGAATTATTAAGTTAAAGAACTCCAATTTTACATTTCTGCAGCTGACTGTTTAAAAATGAAAATCAGATTGTCTGTGACTGCTGTATTAACATTTTAATAAGTGCATTGCTTGTTCATGGAGTAGCTAGTCATATGGCATTAATCTGCATTTATGTGTGTAATTGGTGAGATTTATTTTTCTCTTGTTTCTGATCTTTCCTAACTCTATGCTTAAATGATCACTGGAATAATTAGTCATGATGCTCCTATCCTTAAGGCTTCAGTGAGCTCTTCTAAATATTTACTCTTTAGGTCTTCTTGTTAATTTATAATTTAGTGATTTAGAGTTTGTTCTTTCCAGCTCCATTGCTTCATCTGCTGCAGCTGAGAAACTCCATCCATGTGCATAGTTAACTAAATGATCTCTGGAGCCTTCTTCAGCCAGAGAAAATGCCCCATGGCAGAAATCTGGAAAGCCAGTGATTAAATATTTGCATTGTGTTTTCATAAAAAACACAGTGCAAAAATGTGGCCCACTGGAGTGACAGGGATGAAAGTCACATCTGAGTTGTGCACAAGAGGTGATAAACAGCAATTGTTTGGGGTTAAGTGTAAAGCAGCACATAAAGATCCCCTTGCCTGTGACATTTCCTGCCTAGTGGGAGCCAGGTGATGGGGTACATGCTGCTGGGATGTGATGGGCTTCTTTGAGCCTCTTTATTTCCTCTTCCTACAGCAGTTCTGTCACCAGTTTCCAGTGGAGGGTTAGTGGGAAGGAGCATGGCTCGTCTTTACCCATAGCCAACAGTAAAATAAGTGGTTACTGTTTGCTAGGTAGCTTCTTGTCTTTTTTAGTGCAGGAAAACATACACAGCTCTTAAAACTAATCTCATTTTGGATTATTATTTCTTTCCTTTGCCCTTTTCCCTTCTCTTCCTTGTCATCTGTGTCTTTGTACCTTTTTTTCCTTTTCTCTCTCCATCTCCTACTGCTCCTCTGCACAGACTGACTTTGTCTCAGACACCTTTCCTCTGCTGTGCCTAAAATAAGCTATGATCTAGTTTTACAGCTGCATTAAAACTGTGTTAGGCTTAGGGTTCTGAGTGCTTCATCCTTACAGTGACTGTACTGGTTTGGGTTGTGTGAGCCAGAGCTCAGATGTGAGGGTTTGGAGCAGATCTGCTCTGTCCAGGGGGTGTCCCAGTGGGAGGGAGCAGGATCATTCAGCTGGGGATGTGTCCCTGTGGCTTTTGTGCAGGTTTGGTTCTGTAGGCAGAGCTCTAACAAGCTGTGCTTTTGGGAAGAGCTGGGACCTGCACTTGCAGGGCTCTGCTCAGGGATGGCAGTGTGTTATGCATGGATAGCTCACTCCATTTGAGTGAATATATACAGGTTTGGGACTGTTTAAGGCAGATGAGTGATGTAGAAGGAAAAAAATTATTATTGAAGAGTATATTTTTGTCCCTGAAATATAAACCTTAGTGTCAGCACGTGGGTGTTTGCATGTGTTGAGCCCTTTGAGCTGCAGTGCATGCCTTTTTTATGTCAGTGTTTCCAAATTGTTAACAAAACCCAAGTTCAGTCTTCAGTTATTCCTGTGGTAACTATGAAAATTGAATCAAGCCTTCAGTTGCCAAACATTTTATTTTTTATTTTCAATTATGACTTCAGTAGAAATCATAACTGTCAGCAGGTGCAGCTCATTTTCTCTGATATTCAATAGAATATTCAAAAATTTTTAACTGTGTGGTTTGCAGTAATATGTTGATGATTATACTCTTGAAACTGTTAAGAATTGCATTAATGTATGAGACATGATTATTAGTTTCCTAACACTATTAGGGAAAAAATCCCTCCTTCACAGGATTCTTTCCCCTACCTAGTGATGGTATATTGCACTAATTAGGATAATGTATTTTTTTTATCAGCACTTTGTTGGTCTGATTTGTTTCATTCTACTTGTGATTGGTGTCAGATACAGCAGATTCAATTTAATAAATTAACTTTGAGATTTCCTTCTGATTAATTAGTAAAGTTGTCTAGCATCACTTAAGTTGAAAGTAACACCTGCAAACAGAATTACATACTGCTGAGATCCATATGAACCTTAATGAATGCTAGCATGGAAAACAACAGTGTTTAAAGCATCAATTTCCAAAGTTTTGCTTTTTCTATTTGGACAAAGTATAATGATTTATTTTATGGTACTGTCTAGCTTTTTCATTGAATTACCTTTAATAAGCAGGCTGCCTCTGTGTTTTGTCAGCTTTTCTCTGTGTGTCTGATGGCTTTCACCTACAGGAAGATATTTTTCTATCACTTTTTGTTCAAAAGGAAGCTTGGTGAGCTGTTGAATAGGTGTTTTGAAAGCATCTTTACTGACAGTCTCCAGTTATCCCAGGCATCCCAAGATGATGTCCTCTTATAAAAATGCACATTTGATCATCTGCTGCTCTGCCTCTGAGTGTCTAATAAATGGACAGTGCATTTTCTCCTGGCAGAAGCAATGAAAGGGATGATGAACAACCTGTCACAGATCTGCATCCAGTTGTGGAATGAGAGCCTGCTGTGGTGGGTGCTGGACAAACATACAGTGACCTTCCTCCACTTATGGCCTTGACATGGGACTTCTTGAGTTAAATATCTGCCTTGAAAAGAGATGGTATTTCTGGGCGCCTGTTGTTAGAATGCAAAGGGAAAAATCTTCTTTCTGATGGTGTGATTTTGGAGTGGTCTCTTCTACTTGGAGCCTGACATTTTATGATGTTACAGGTACAAGATGGCAGATTGAGGAATCAATTTGATATAACATAAGGGACCTACTTGTCCAAGCAGTGATTATTTTTAGGGAACAAAAGAGTTAAGTGTAGTTGTAGCTGGAAGCTGGAGTTCATGTGAGGTGTCCTGCTGGTAGCTAAGCAGGGAGCTTTCCTAAACTGTTACAGGAGTGACCTCTGACTAATCCCTAGATAAATCAGTTGCATGGTGCTGGCTCATCTTTGTGCTCCTCTGGAGTGCAATCTGTCATGGGCTTGTAGCATGTGCTGACCTCAGTTTTCTTCATTTCTGTGTGTTGGGAGATGTTACTGACAATTCATTATCTTTTTGCCTTTTGACATTTTTGCAGTCAAGAGCTGTTTCCTGGATGTAATTATAATGGCAAGTGGTGCATTTTGTTAATTAAAACAAAAAAGTACATCATCTTGTTATGAGAGTGTTGCAGACTGCATTTACCAGGCTGATGTTGAAGAGAAATAAAGATTCTTAAGAGCTTGAGCTGTTTTGGAGTGGTTGAGTTTGCAGCTGGAGCAGACTCATGAGAATGCAGGTTGTGAATAATATTATTTCATCTTTGCTTTGCACGTTTGATGAGCACATGCCAAAGTTCTGTACTCTGGGAGAGAGAAGGATCAGCATCATTACTTCCATTTTCTAAGTTGAAGCAGACATGGGGATTGGGAGGGCAGCTTTGGTGAATTCACCAAGGTGGCAGAAGCAGGATGTTGAGCCCCTGAATCAGAAATCCTCATCCTGTGTCTGGTGACTTGATGACACCAGCTTGACAATAAAATATGTGAGAATAGAGTACATAACTGCTAGTGCAGTTCAGTTCAATGCTTCACTGTACAAAAATAAGCAAATGAGCTGCATTTTTCATGCCCTCCTTTCCTGCAGCATTAAGGGGTCTTTGTGCTGGGTGACATCTATTACAGAATAGCATTTGCTTTCACTGAAAGTTTCATGTTTCCCAGGCACTGTACAAGCCTTTCCAAAGCCTGTCTCCTCTAATACTGGAGTCTCAATTCTTGCTTGTGTAGAAGACAAGGACAGAGGTGCTGTGGCCAGGCCTGGGTCAGCCCAGAGCTGGTCTCAGGCACTGAGCTCCTCCCTCCCTGTCCCCAGCCTTGTGCTCAGAGCATCCTCTCTTTTCCAGCAGCTAAAGATGTCAGTGAGAAATGCTGTTAGGCTTAAAAAAAAAAACAAGTTAAACTGGAAATATATTTAGAGATGAGATTAAAGAACATGGTTTATTGGGCTGATGTTTCATGCTTATTAAAAGTGAATGCTTTTACAAAGAATTAATTTACTGCTTAGTCAGGAGTGATGTTATGACTCAAGGCTGCAGCTGAAGAATTCTGTGAATTGTTTATGTGTGGCATCTGTGAAGACTGGGATGTGTCAGGCCAGAGCATGTTAGATAGTCAGGCTGAACCAATGGATACAGCATGTGAAGGTGGAACAGACAGAAATGTGGCTGCTATTCTGTGCTTTCCTCTGGGGCAGAACACTTGTAACTCATTTTTTCTTTTGTATTCTTTTGCTATTTGCCCATCATGTTGCTACAGAATGATTCAGAACACTTCAGTCTCTGATAATCATCCTTGGTGCTTACGTAGCACTGTGCACATTCTGGGTGTTTTACAGACATTACCTTATTAATCCACACACCAGCCCTCTGAGGGTGGAAAAAAATAAATTATCTGTGTCAGGCTGCACCTTTTGGGATGTGCCAGTACAAGTGAATTTGGAGGCTTTGGCACAGAGAACTCTGTGGTGATGTGGCTGTGCCTGCTGTTCAAACAGCACTGCAAGAAGGAAGCTTGGAAAATGAAGGGTGAGGGTAGTGAGGTGAAGGGAGGGCACTTACCAGGTCTGCCTGGCTGCAGCAAGGTGAGCTCCCAGGGAGAGCAGAAAATGGCAAGGTGTGCTTGTGCAGTGTGGGCTTGGAAACAGCTGGAAGATAAGAGGACAAAGCAGAGGAACCTTCCCATTTTAAGAAGGCCACTAGCCAAATCCAGAAACGGAGGATAACAGAATTTATTTAAGGCTGTGAAGAACTTTGTGATTAAAATAATTCATTGGGAAGGTTGATGAAGGGCAAGTTGTTGCCTCCTGCCCTCAATGTGAGAGGTGCTGGGAAGGCAGCCCGGAGCTGGCTGCTGCTGCTTTCCATCAGTCCAAGAGCATTAGAAAACTGCTGAATGAATTCCTGTTTGTTTATTTATTTATTTATTTATTGAACAGTTAAATTACTTCTGTTTGAAAAGCAAATCCTGGGTTTGTAGAGTTGCCAGGTTTTATAATGGCTTCTAGCAGATGCTGCATGCCCTGGGCTGAGTTTCAAAGGCCTTTGCACTGAAGGGGTGCAGCTGAGCATGCACAGCCTTGTTTGCTGCCACACAACACTGCCCTTAGGCAGAGGTGAAGCTAAATATATTGCATTGACTAGTGTTAAACCTCCCAGCACTGGTGGGTTTTACAGCTGCCTTTTATTTTAAGGTTAAGTGGAAAAGCAATTTTGGTCTTCTAGAAGAGCCAAGTAACTGTAGCAGTGGGAGCATCACAGAAAAGTAGAGCACAGCTGTCCAAAAAATGAACCTGGGACCTACTGTGGCAGGGGACTGGGAGGGCAGGTCTTGAGGAGAGCACAGGCTGGTGAGTCTGCAAGAAAAAGCTAAATCCTTGTATCACTCCAAAACAACATTTTGTGCTGAAAAGAGATGAGTGTCCTGGAAAAAAAAAAAAAAAAAAGTGGCTATATTTTGGTTTCAAGTTTAGGAAACACTATTTATTTCAGCTTTTATTGAAATCAGATATATTTAGTGAGCCTTCAGATGAGTTGGGCAAAACCTTACTCATCTTTTACCATGGTTTTGTCTTTCTGGTGCTTTATTCTTCTGCATGCATTGATCAGCTGTGCATCCTCTGCTGCCTTGGGAGATGCCAGGCTCCCTTCAGCCTGCTGGGGCTGCCCACCTGTGGCTGGGAAGGTCCTTCCTAAATTTCTTAAGGAATTAATCAAGCTGTTTTCTGTGAAGCTCACAAAACATTCAATAGTGCAGAGAACTCTTGGCTGTATATTGATACCTGATGAAATCTGCTGAGTTTCACAAGAAAGGAGTTCAACGTTTTTTTCTGTGGATAAATATTCCAAGACTGAACAAGCTGTTTGGAGTATTAGATGTATTTTTCTATTTTTTGATTCTATGAGTCCTACAATGGCAGTACTTCTAAGTTGTTTGGGAACCTCAATAGAGCAGTTACAGTGATATTTAGCACTGATTTATTTTAAGTGCATTGTGTAAACTTCTTTTATTTTGACTTTGTTACCAGTACCTCATGGTGAGGGAAATGATCATTATTAAACAGGCTTTTTTAGTCATGTTGTCAAAAATCTGTGTTCTGACTGTAGATACTGCAGATTATTTTGGTCATATGCTGTCACAAATATGCAGTGGGGATGCTGAGAGATTGATTGCAAAAATAGGATGTTGGCTTTGGTCAGAGTTTTTGGAGACACTAAATCATGTCAGCTGCATATATGTATGTGTTTGGAAATCTGCTTTAAGGTGTAAAACATGAAACATAGCTTAAACTAAGTTTTTGTTGGTCCTTAGTTAATCCTATGTCTCTCAGAGAAGCTGCAGCTGATGAAAGAACAGCAAGATTTCAAACCTGCCAGCATTTCAGAATGACTCCTATCTGACCTTTCAGACTGTCATTAGTTTTGAAGTTATTTCCTTGAGTTGGATTCCTGCTGCCATAATTCAGCTGTAGGATGGCAGAGCATGAAGTTCCTTTTCTGTCTTTGAGGGTGTGACGCACATTGATGTTCGTGGTACTTATGTGTGTGCTGAGAACAGGATCTCTCCCAAATGTTCCCTGAGTCACAGGTTCCTTCCCTGGGAGCTTATGTCAGGTGCTTTGATCATTGAAAATTCACTGTTTTGAAAATGTAAAGTGATTTCAGGCTTACAAGTCTATCTTGCCACCACAGAACTGCAGCAGAACAATAGTGAGATAAAGACCAAACTGTCACTGCTAGATTAAATAAAAGCTATTTGTTGTGTACTTGCATTGAAGCAGTAGGGGATTTTAGTTTTTGAAGACCACAGGTTCAGGTCTTTAGCAGCAGTTTGTGCTGTTTTGGGTTAAGTAAAAATTAAATGGTCATATGCAGTGGGGTTGATGCCATTACTCATAACCTAAACCTGTTATTCCGAAAGAAAAGAGTAAAGCAGTAGCAACTCCACAAGGGGAAGAAAAAAGAAAAATTGGGTGGGGGGGTAGGGAAGGAAAGCCAGGAGATTTAATTAATTAATGTTTTAGCACTGAGGCAGTGAGGGGGGAAGATGTCCTGGAGGTGGTGGCCTTCAAACCACCCTGACCAGAAGCTTCTTTAAAAACATCAGCACCTTGGCACTGTCCTCAGGGTTAACAACCACAGACAATTTAGGATCAAAGGCAAAGGAAGTGATGCTTCTCTAATGCTTCTCTTATAAAACTGCTCTGTTATTTGCTTTCTTCATTATATATTAAGGATATTGCACTCTGATCTTTTCGCTAATCTCATCTGTGTTATGACATGGAGGAATTCAACTTTGAGGTAGCTCATCACAAGCAAGCATTTCAAAGTCCATCTCAATCTTTTCAAATCAGCTGTTAATGATACAATTTTTCCAGTGAGAGATGCAGGTAGCTTGGGTATGAATGGATTGATAGGAGTATTGAAGTTGATATCAATAATTTCTGTATTCCTTTTGTTGTCAGTAATTCTGTATTCCTTTTGTTTGTTTCCCCAAGCTGATGTTTGTGTGGGAGGCATGTTATATACATTTATTTAACATTATTTGCTGTGGAGTCATGAGTCTGAAAGCCAAGATCAAGTGATACATCCGATGCATCAGTCACAGGAAGCAAAAAAAAGCACAAAAAAAGTGTTGTGCTTTGATGATTCAGTTGAATAGCTTTGGGCTTCTTTAATCCTCTCTGAAATGCTTATTGATAGAGAGGTTTTTAACTTATAGTGTTCCTGCTTCAGAGAGAGATTTTCAGTTGGTGCAGAGGAAGAAGGTAAACAAAGATATCTGTAAGGATTTTTTGGTCTGTATGTCTTGATTATCCTGATCTGTTTGGACAGTTTGCTGTGGATGTGATGACTTTGATTCAGTAAGCTGTTTTGGTTTTTGGGGGAAGCAGCTTAAGTGGGTGCCTTGATCTTGAATGAAAATTGAAAATTAACAACTCTGCCTTTAATATTAACAACTTCAATGTTTCAATTCTTGCTCTGGTTTTTCTTTTTTTGCCTCAGTTTTTCCATTGGACAAATGAAATTGGTAAAAGCTGCCCTGGATAATGACAGCTGTCAGTGACTGGTCAGTGTTGTTGCAGCACTCTGTACAAATTGGAGGTGCCCAGTGAGTCCTGCTCTTGCTTCCAGTATCTCTGACAGCTGTGACCTCATGAGAGTAGCAGTTCCTCCACTCTGAAAGCATCTACTGAACATTTTTATGAAATAAAAAATGAAAAGTAGCCAATGCTATTAGAAGCATTGCATTAAGATATATGCACATCCTCAACAAAAGGTTTTTTCACCTCTTGAGAGCAAGGTGATGTTTCAAAAAACATTTGCTGGTTTCTTGTGCGTTGTCATTTCATTCATAATCTGCAAAACCCTTTTCTGTATATAAGGTATCTCAAGACAGTTTGCAGCACTCTGTCTTCCTCAGTGCTGAACCTTCTTTGAGCAGAAACTGTCTTCAGTGTTAAATTTTGCAACATTTATTCAAAGCATAAGAAGCCTCTGTTGCTATGTAGGCTGTAATCTCAAGCTTCCAGGAACGAGGTAAGACTACATATTTTCAGTTTTGGCACTCTGACAGTGAATTTCCTCATAAACATATTGCCTGTCAACAAAATTTTGTAGATAAGTAAAATTGTCTTTAAAAATTGCCAGCCTATGCAGAAATCTGGTTCAGCATTATTTTTTTGTGATAGAGAACACTTTAAATTACCAGTTAGGTGTTCCATAGTGTGTCCTCATTCTTGTGTTTATCAAGAAATAGCTGTTATCCTCATGATTCCCAAAGTATAGGCCTAATAGAATTTATACAGAAGATTTTTGAACCAAATCCTCTGCTACTGCAAGCAATCTCAATCTGTCATTTCACATTTCAGCTTGTGAAGTGTCTGGGCCTGACATGTTAAAATGGCACTTTTAATGTAGTTTTGTCATTCCTTTATTCTTCTGCTGTTCAGAAACAGCAAAAGCTGAATGTGATCCTGGCTGATGCCTGAACATAACATGGTGTTTCCATGAGAGGTGAATTGCTCCCAGACAAACTGTTTGTCTTACCTTTTCAAGATAATTTGGCTAATATTGCATCACAGTGCTGTAGTTCTGTGTGCTAGGATCTGATTGCAGTCTGCCTCTGGGGGAAAGAGGACTCTTCCACCTTTCATCTCCTAGACTGCTTTTCCTCATTTCTGTTTGCAAAAGCATAATTAAAATGTTCCCTCCATTCAGAAGTAATCTTAATTTTAAAATCACATCCTTACGTGTTTTATGCAGAGAAAAAAAACTGCAAGAAGATGAAATGTTGGATAAAATGTGGCATCTGGCTGCAAACTGTTGTCACACATAAAGCTTGTTGCCCTGCTTACTTGTTTCATTGGCTCAAAGTTTTAATTACAGCTTTTGTTTTCTGACTGGTGACATTTTAAGCATTCAAAATGTTAGGTCAAAGGTCAGGGGCTAATGATTTAACTAAAAATAACTCTAAAGGTGTGATATATATCTGAGAAAGAACTTGGGTGGTGTCACTTTGGTTTTCTGGGGATTTTTTTTCCTTTGTTTTGGTCTTTTAAATGTTGTTTTGTTTTTAACACGGGCTGATTATGGAAATTTCATTTGACATAATCAGAGGCTATTTTTTAGACCACTGCTTATACCAAATCATAAAAAATAATTCTCACTGCATTTCATACATCATCCAGGGGGCTTTGATGCTACTTTACTTGTTATTTTACTTTTAAATGTGGTGTTTTGTTTCTTTGAAGTTTTATGTCACTAAGGAGCTTTCTGCTGAGCTGGCACAGCTGCCTGGCAGGGCTACTCCACCCTCCTTTAGGACTGAACATCTCACTGCCTGTGGCAGGGTGTCCCTAGGCCAGCTGTTCCCTGGGGCTGTGGCACTGAGAGTTCATTCCCTGCCCTCTTTGGGTTTGTGTTACACTGTCCTTTCTCCTTCAGATGTGATCTCGGGCGTTGTGTTGTGCTTTCCTTTCTCTCTGCCAAAAAGCACAAAGAATAATATGCTAGAGGGTGGCCAGTGCAGTGTGTTAAAGCACAACAATGGATTAATGTACTGCTGGAGACAAGAGCAGCCCTGAGTGTGGATGGAGCCCTGGCAAGAGGGCACTGCTGCAGACACTGAGGAGCCTTTGTTTGTCATGGTGGTGTGGCTGCTGCAGACACAAAGTCACTGCAGAAGGGACAGCAGCAGTGCTTGCAGCTCACACAGAGCAAACCCTCTCTTCTCTGGGCCAATGTGTGCAATGGTATGTGTGTGTGTGTGCTTGCATAGGAATGTAATAATGGACCCCTTATTCCTGGGCTCCTGAGTGTGTGCTAAGGAGAAGAGAAATCTTCGTGTCTTATGACATGGGGAAGGAAACTCTGGCTAATTAACAACAGTATTCTTAAGGAGAAATTATTTCAAACTCATTTTTTCATTACTGTCTTTGTAAAAGTGGAACTCCTGAGAGGAGGCTAAGGACTGCAAAACCAGTGTGTATTTTCCATGCTCCCACACATGTCCTTCAGGAATGTGACACCTTTATTTCCATGTCCCTTCTTGGCAAAAGAGCTTGTTTTTTATTGACAGTTTTGTCAGAAGTCTGTTTTGTCAGAAGTCTGAAGGAGTTTGCATTCCTTAGTTTTCTGAAAGCTTTTTGTACTTTGGGAACTAAAATTTCTTAACCATCAGGGGATCCATTTCATAGACTTGAGCTTCTTTAGTCTTCATATATTTAATGATATTTAATACATGAAACAGCTGGTGATGTACAAATGAAAAGCTTGTTATGTTGTTGCCTATCTCCTGTGTTAGGCAGTCCCTGAAATCAGACCAGAAGTTTCGTATTGTTGAATGACATGGGGTTTTCTTTTTTCTATTTGAAAGAGCACAGGAGAGAAAAAAGAGAGAATTATGGCAATCCTATGAAGAAATGGTTGGTTTTGACTCACTGCAGGAACTGTCTGTGGGAGAGGAAAATTGTTTGTTACAGGCTGTCCCATTTAGGTGTGGATTTTAGGCATTTACTTGGATTTCTCCTGCATCTTGCTGCTGCTGTGTTTGAGCAGGAGAGTCCATGTAACTCCTGCAGCTTCCTGAGCCACAGGCTCTCTACCACAAGTGAACTCTGCAAGGGGAATGGGGAGGAAATCAGAGTTTCTTCTTCATTTTCTAGCTGGAGATCTTAATTGTTACTGCAAGCCATCCCAGACACACAGAGCTCCCTCAAGGTCCTGCAGAGAGGCTGGATGGCCACAGTCACAGGGGGTCTCATCAGAGGGACAGATGAGACTTGTGGCCAAGGCTGGCACCTGTGGCAGCTGGGTGTGTGTGACCTGTGTCCAGCCTGGGTTATCAGCTGAACACTTGTGCTTTCCCACAGCTCTCACTGAGACTGACAGCCTGGTGTGCATGAATGTGAGAGCTGTGCTGCAGTCGTTCACACCTATTGCATGTGTTACATGGAAGTTGAGAACATGAAATTAGGTTGCTTTGAGCTTCTTAACACTTTGCTATTAAATTTAAAGCAGCATTCAGCCAGTCCAAGTAAATTCTTTTTACCAAAATGTGGAAAATCTGCCTCAACTGGTACCTTAATTTGGTTAGACAAATACTGCCCTGGCTCTCCCAGGGATGGGTGGCAGAACCAGAGATCCTTCAGCCTGTGGCTATGAGTGGGTGCTGGAGCTGAGCTCTTATCTGAGGGCTGGCATTGTTTTTGAAGATAAGGTAGCACTTTGAGATTTGCAGCAGAGTCTGTAAATAGTTTACCCAGAGCCTGTGCCCACAGATGGTTACTGGGTCTAACTCAACAGCTACTGTGGGTCTTGTCCAGCTCATAGTGCCCTCATTTCTAATGGGACTGGAATTGGCTTGACTGGACAGAGTAGGTCAGTTGAGGTGGATGATGCTTGCATTGATGACCACACAGGCCAGTTCTCCCTTGGAGAGAACAAGCAGCAGTGGTTCCATCAAAGACCACAGTGCACCATTTCTAGACCAAACTGGTTGGATGAGGTTAGTGTTGAACTGCAGGGTGGGAGATACTGGAATCACCATTGGGTCACCATTCCTCTACCAGTTGGGAAGGCCTGGCTGGGCAGCTGAGGTGTGTGAGCTACCTCTGGGGATATCACAGGCATTGACTTCATCCTGGGAGGGAGGAGAAGGAGGAGGAAGGGCTCTCACCTCTGGGCCATGGTTCATTAGAGGCCATGCTGAAGGATGTGCACACAGTTTCCACTTGGGGCTGGTGATATGTTGGATACAATGAGCTCATAAGCATGACACACAACACCAGTTTGAGACAAAATCACCAATTTTTGACTAAGGTGGACAGGCCAAACACCGAAAAGGACCACATTTAATTTTTACATGTTTGATAAATAGCTTAATTATGTCATCAGCAGGGGTTTTTTTATCATCCCAGAATCAGGATCTAGATCATCTGCCAGGCCTTTAGGCTACAGAAACCATAGGCAGTTTTTCCATGCGTATGTCTTTGGTTTCTGTGCACAGCATTTCCTGATGCCATTGGCAGCCCTGCAGACTGTCACTGTGCTGAAGGTGGAGGTGCCTGAAGTGTCATTCACAGCTCCTGTGCTGGGAGGACAGCCTGGTCTGTGCCTTGGTTCTGCTCCCTGTGTTCCAGCCCCAGCTCTGTAAAGCTTTGGGGGAAAGTTTTATTCTTCCTTTCGCCTCTTTTCATGTTTCATGTAAAATAGGATTAAGCTTACCCAATTCATAGAAGTACTTCAAAATAACTTCTTTTTTATTTCATTTGCTTTGAAAATGTGAAAGCTTTATAAAGCACATATGGTCTTGATTTTAAAAGTTTCAGGCTCTATTAATGTTAATTTCTGTGTTATTTTGCAGTGTGTTGTTTACTTATATAGTTGGGTTTATGCACAGAGTTTTCTTTGAGTTGAGAGAAAATTGTTTTAGGAGCAAATGGAAATTATTCTTTTTTTACAAGAGAAATTTTCACAACAAAGGGACTGTCTTCACTCCAGAGCTGCTATCTGTGTCCTGAACAGCCATGCTTGGATTTTTCAGATTCAGAACAATTCTGGGATAAGCTGGTGATTAGAGCAGAGGGACGAAAGGTTTCTGTGGCTGACTCTGCTGTTGATTTCTCCCTCTGTAAGATGGCATTCATGATCTTTACTAATGAACACTGATAATTTAGTGGAGCACTGTACCACAGACTCTGGATAGAAGTAGCTGCAGCAGCCCGTAGTGAATAGCAGTAACAGCTCCTTTGCCATAGCCAGGTTCTCCACAGCAGCTCTGCTGGCTGGCTGGACTGTCCCAGCAGCATCCATCCCTCCTGGAGGAGCATCCATCCCTCCTGGAGGAGCATCCATCCCTCCTGGAGGAGCATCCATCCCTCCTGGAGGAGCATCCATCCCTCCTGGAGGAGCATCCTGCTGCAGGCAGTCCAGCCAGGGAACTAACTGCCTTGTGTGTGCCACCTGCACTTACCTTATGCTGTACTGCTAACATTGATGGTGGAGGGGCTGATGCCAAGCTGGGGACACAGAAAATGAGTGTCCATGAGAGAAGAGCTGGGGATTAACACGTGTTTGTGTTTCAGAGATGAGAGAAATCAGTCCATCATTGTCAGTGGGGAGTCTGGAGCTGGGAAGACTGTCTCTGCCAAGTATGCCATGAGGTACTTTGCCACAGTCAGTGGATCTGCCAGTGAAGCCAATGTTGAGGAGAAGGTCTTGGCCTCCAACCCCATCATGGAGGTAAGAGAGCTGCTGCACCAAACCCCACCCTCCAGCTGCAGTTATTGCTGGGACAAGCACAAGCATTCAATAGAGACAGCAATCCATACTTCCTTAAAACTTTTAAATATACATTAAAATTTTGTGTTTAATCCATTTACAATGAATTGCTTTAAGCATAATTTTTGTAGCATCTATGGAAGACTGAGAGAAGATGGGAGATAATGTTTTAATATTGTTAATGTATTTCACATAAAGTAATTTTTATGTGAATATTGCTTTAAGTCTATTCAGCTTTGTAAGTTCCCAGACTGCTGGCCAAATGCAATTGGAGAAGACTGGTTTTGTGTGTATCCAAAGAGGATAAAATTGTTGGTCTTACCCACCAAATATGTACATCACACAGTGGGGGCCAGTAGATTGTACTCTGAAAGGAAGTAAAACAAACGTTAAATTTTAGGAAATAAAATTAGGAAAGAGAGACTGAGAAAACAAAGTTGCATTGCATGCACACAGTTTCTTTCAGAGGAAGAAAACACATTGGAAGACATAATTTTGCTATAATTAGCTCAGAGTCATGTTTCAGTTCTGGAAATTGATGTAACCAACTGTAGTCAAAGCCATTGGCTTTGGAGGGCAGGTGCTGGCAATAGACCTCAAGAGGACATGTACAATTCCTCCTGCTCCAGGGTCTCTGTTCTCTGGGAAGTCAGGGGACACTGATTCTGGTGTCACACCCAAGCAGAAGAGATTTCTTAGACTTATCTGAACTCATGTCTTTGCCTATATATGGAGAAGTTGTGGCTGAAGTTAAGGAACTATGTTAGGAAATGATTCATCAGAGAGAAAGTCTTAGGGGAATTTCTGGAGAGAAGTAACTGTCCATTGGCTCACACACACTCATGCCTGTGAACAGCCTAGGAAAATGCTTTAGGAGCACTGATGCCTTGGTAGATGTTGGCATCTCTCTGCAGTGTGTGAAAGATCATGAGGAAATAGAGTGCATGCAGTGAAATGCAAAATGCTGCCATTGTTTTTTTTCTCAGGTATTTAAAAAAATGAACTGTGTTTTATTCCTCCTTTTCTCCTGGCATGAGGAGCTCATGATACTCAAACTATAGCTGCCCCATCACAGTTGTGTGTGTCTGTCACAAGGTAATTGTGCCTGGTTTGTGGTGCTGTGTGGTGTTTGGAAATTTCTTCTGTAGGATAAAACAAGCTGTGCTGTGCAGTGACTCAAAGCCCAAAGCAAACATCCTGCTCTGGGTCCTTGGGCTTCCCTCCCAGTCAGTGGCCATTAGCTCACCACTAATTATCTGAAGTAATTTCCAAAAGCAAGGAAGTTTAAATTGAGGACTAAAAGAGCTTCCCATCTATACCCTTTTTCACTCACTAAAAATCAGTGGTGGTGCTTTATTTTTATTTTCTAGGGACAACAATTTTGTGAATGTGGGTATATCTAAATATATATTTCAGTTGCTTTAAAGATTATTATAATTGGATGAAAGTTATCCTTTTAACTTCCAACTCTTGAACTTTAAATTAGCTTTAGAGTGAGTGGTATAAAATTTGATGTTGAGACAGACTCTTATGATAGCATAATTAATGTTTTGAATTCTTCAGTTGACAAATCAGTAGAAACACAAATTAACCCACATATTTTCGGAAAAAAATTAGTACTTCATTTTAGAAACTGGGAACTCCTCATTTGCTAAGCTGACTGTAAAATCTGAGAAGCAGAAGGTAATTCTATTTTTAAATTTCTTCTTGAACAACTTAAATGTCAGTATTTATGACCTACCATCACATTATCTTAGGCTACAAATACTCAGTAATGTCAAGAGGTAATTGTACATTTCTGGCAACTATTTAAGTGACTACTTTTGTAATCAGTAACTATATACAGTTTTCCTGTTGCAAGTAGAGAAATTGGTAAGTCTTAAAACACATCTTTATATGTCATTTCCTGCCCCTCATTCTTCATTACCCTCTGTAGCTGTGCAAACAGTACAGCTTTGTATGTATTCAGGCAAGCAATCTGATAATCCCAAAGACTTTCTGGTTTTATCAGTAATACCTTTCAAAGGAATAATTGTTTTCTGGAATATTGTAGTATTATATTGCTACCCACAACAGCAGAGTATATCACAGTAGCAATAATTTTCTTCTTTCAAAAAAACACATCAATGCAGTTAAGAGTTTGAATGAATTTGATGTTCCTTAGAGCAGCAGAGATGCAGTTTATTCCTAGATCCTTTCCAGCAGCTGTCCATCTGATGCCCACATTGACATCTGCTCTGCTGGGAGTGCGTGCTGCTGCTGCTGCTCTCGTGGGGTTTCTGAAAGTCTAATCCCACTTCCCAGGCTGTGCCAGCTGCTCTGAGCCATTCACTGGCCTTCTGCTTACAGATTTGGGACACTCAGCCGTGCTGCCTGCTCTCATTTGTTTTTCCCAAGTTTATTTCAGTACAGAGTTCCAGTGGATGGCTGTGAGGACTGTGGGAGTTGGACACAGATAGAGGTGCACTTAGGGCTTAGTAATACACACACAGTGCCATGTGGTGAGGGGCAGTGTGCTGCATCTCAGTTATTCCCAATGGCATTGCTTTTGATACAGAAATACTTTAGGATTTTTTTAGAAGGTGACTTGCTGTATGATGTCTGAAACATGGTCTGATTGAGAAGAGAAAACACATTTCTTTGGAGTTCAGCATGTTGTGATTTGCATGCCTTGAATTCTGATGTATCCAGCTGGTGCCTGTTGTGGGGTGAACCCTAATGCTGATGAGGTAAGGCAGAGCTGCACCATGTAGGATCCACAGTCATTATTTGCCCTGGACATCCCAGGACATGTAATATAGAGGAAATGCAGACAGTATTGTTTTTTGTGTGTGAAGCTGTATTGAATTAATCTGAGAAAGTTCAGCAAGATGCAGGGCAGCATTGAGGGTTGTCTCTGAGTCAGTAACCAAGCTGCTGTGGAAGGGGTTCAGTTCCAGGCAGATGACACAAATCTGTGCACGTTAATTTTTAGATTATGGCAATAAATATTTTTAAATGTTATGTTTGTGGAAATAGTTTGGTAATGTGGTGATTAGAGAGTAATGATAAACTGTTAATCAGGCAGAACAGAATGGGCTGTGGGTTTATAATAGGTAAACTTTCAAAAGTTGCAAGTACTATAGATGTATGTGTACACTGACACATAAATATATCCAGGTGAAATAATTCTTAGTTTTACTAAGTCCTTGAAAGAAATTTTTGTGTATGTAAGCTTTCTGTTAGACTCTTTATTTCCTTTTGAAAGACTTGAAAGAACAATAAAGAATTTTTAGCTGTAAAGTTAGACTAGTGAAGTGTTTTCTAGTAAGATCAGCTCCCAGTTTTACATTAATGAAATAACTGTTACATTTTGATGTAACTTGTTGACTAGGCAGAGAATGTTCTTTGTTAAATTTCTGATCATTTTTAAACCAGGACATGATTGATATTAAGTGTTTATGAGCCATGTAGGTGTGATAATTTCTACAAGCTGTTTAACCTTTACAATACTCCCTTTTTTCAGTCTATTGGAAATGCCAAAACTACCAGGAATGACAACAGCAGTCGCTTTGGTAAATACATTGAAATTGGTTTTGATAAGAGGTATCGAATCATTGGTGCTAACATGAGAACTTACCTCTTGGAAAAATCCAGAGTGGTGTTTCAGGTAATACTGATGTAATCTCTTCATTTTGTTGTGTCATATGAACCAATCCACTGTTCCACACTTTCTCTCCATCTTTGCCTGCCTTTTAGTCTAGAGCTCAATAAAAATGGACTTGTCCTTGACTGGCATAATTAATAATAATTATGGTTTGTACCATGTGGGGATGTTACATGAGCTGTTGTATATTTTAAAAGTAAGAGACAGTTATAGCACATGTTTTAGCTGGAAGAGAGTATTTTTCATTTCTTTCTGGTTTGAAGGTAAGGAATTTAAAGTGCTTAAGTTCAGAATTAGGTGTTGGTCATGAGTCATCACCTCCTGAGCTGTGTTTATCCTTCATTTTAAAATTCAAGCTTTGCCTTGGCAAGGAAGATACTTCCTTTACCAGCTTGCTATAAATGTTGAGGCAAATAGTGTTAGTTATTTTTGGAAAATGAAAAACTTCTGAATATGATCATTTCATTCACCTACAGAATCCTGATCTATAATTAATAGTAATCTAGAGTTCTAAAAAGTGAAATCATATCTTTTTTTTTAATTAAAATGTCTGCATGCTTCTTGCTGTTGAAAAGGGATTAAATTAACCAAGAAGGAAAATATAGATGCTGATTTATCTTCTTTTTTTCCATGTGATTTCTGGGCTCTTAATGTATTGCTAGAGAAAGGATTTTACATAGTAATTCATTTCTGCTCATGGTTGTTTGTGCCACTTGTTAAGTGGTGAATAATAAAAAAATTCCTTTCTTTTTAAAGGCAGAAGAGGAGAGAAATTACCACATCTTTTACCAGCTTTGTGCCTCTGCAGCTTTGCCCGAGTTTAAAACTCTACGATTAGGTATGACATTCACATTTATTGTGTTGTGTGATTGTAGGGACAAAGCAGCATCTCTGAGCTTCTTGAGCCAAGGACACAAATGAGGAATTGCTTTTAAATTCTAAACTTTTAAACCTTCAAATACTAAAAGGTATTGAAAATAACTAAAATGATAGACCTTGAACTTTGTGGTTTTCTGATAAAACAAAAGTAACAAATTTGTTTATTCAGCAGACTCCAATACACTGCAGTTGCAATCAATAGGATTTACTGTGTCCTGGAGGGGGAAATTCTTTTCTCTTAGTTCTTGAAAACCTTTTTTCCATTGTTCCAGCCACTAGAGAATTTCTGATATAACCATCTGAAAAGCTTATTTTGCATCTGCATACTTTTACTTGGGTTGTTAGCAACAATTACTTTACAGTCTGTTAACCTGGTGATCAAAAAGCATATGAGGGAATTTTTTCTGTTATCAAATTAAAATGTTGATAGAAGAAAGGGGTCTCGTTTAACAGGAGTTGGTGCTTTGTAGAAAGCATCATGATGACCTTAGACAATCACTTCATCATTTTAAAAATTCAGTATAAATTTCAGTGCTTCCTGTATATTTTTAAAAGTTGGTTTCATAGTAGGAAAACTGCACAGCCTGTGCTGGTTTTTGAAATACCATTCTGGTTTGAGAGTGTTTCTCTGCTCTTCTGCACCACCCTGGCACATTTGGGATTCACATCTGCTAACACAGGAAAGAAAGGAACTGATGTAATTATAACTGAAGAAGCCATTTAGCAGACTTCTCTTTCAGCATTCTTGGAAGCTTAGCTGATCAGAAGAAAAGGAGTCTGTTAGTGCAGCTGGAAGCATGGCCAGTGGAACCATAGGAATTCACACAGGAGAGCTGCTGGGGTCCCAGTGGAGCCCAGTGCTGTCCCCAGAGCAGCATGGAGCTCTCTCTTCTCCAGCCTCAACTTCTCAGCCTGAATGGATCACAGACACTCATAAGGCTGAGCCAGGCCATAAATTAGAAAAGAGAAGAAAATGGGCAAAACTAATATCCTGATGCAGTAATAGCACAGTAATATCTGTGCTGTTGGAGCATAATTCCAAAGTGCTGCTGCTTCTCAACTCTGTGGTTACTGTGTAGGTGTTTGGCTCAGGTAACCAGCTGAAGAGTACTTCAAAAGTGATTATTCCACCACTGACCGTGGAAGTCTGAACCAGAGAATATGCTTGAGGACCTACTGTGGGAGCCAGGTGGCTTAAAGGATACTTACTTGCACAGTTAAATCTTGAAAAAACTGCTCTTTAGAATAAGTGTGTCTTATGAGCCAGAAGGCAAAAATATACATATGTCAGATCATGGATTCTGCCAAGGGCATCTTAATCATAACATAGCTTTACAGATGTGCTGTGAATTCCTGCATTAATGTGTGTAAAATGTATGTTTTTTATTATTACAGGGAATGCAAATTACTTTCACTATACAAAGCAAGGTGGGAGCCCTGTGATTGATGGTGTTGACGATGCTAAGGAAATGGTGAACACCAGGCAGGCCTGCACTTTGCTAGGTAATTGGTAAAATCACAGTCATATCCTAAATCTGATAAACTAGCAAGTGTTCTCTATATTATTTGTGTATATTTTTTTCATACTCTGTAGTGTTTAAAACCAGGATAGTCTGATAAGCTTTAGGACTGAGATACATGTATTGCATGAAGAATGTATTTAAATTGTAGTAGAATTATAAATCTAAGAGGAGAACACATTATGTGAACATAAATGGTGGGTTCCCTTGGTGTACATACACAGTGCTGGAGGTCACTGACAAAGCACTTTGAAACAGCAAATTAAACTATTCATTTTAATGGATTTTTTTTAATCTGGTTGTAAAACGTTTTTTATAGAAGTGGAGCCAATTAGTACTGTCAAATGTCAAAGTCACACACAGCAGTCACTGTTTTTCTCTCCTTAATAAATTTTTTCATCAACTGCAGCTTTCTCCATTCAAAACATTTTATTCATCCTTTCCCAGGGATTAGTGATTCCTACCAGATGGGAATTTTTCGAATCCTTGCTGGCATCCTTCACTTGGGCAATGTGGAGTTTGCATCTCGGGATTCTGACAGCTGCACTGTCCCTGTGAGTAGCAGATGAGCTGAAGGGCATGGTTTGCACTCTGACAGGTCCGCCTTCTGCTTGTTTGCAGGGACCTCTTCTGAAAAAGAGTAAAATGGAAATGGTTTATTTCTAATTTGCTAATGTTTTCCCCCTTTTTTGCAGATAGATTCAACTCTTCTCAGTTTAGAGGCTTTAGACAGTATTCCCTGTATTATAACATTGGTATACAATTATAACTGTAATTGATCTGTCCTAGAAATGTCTAGTAAGCAGGCTAGCTTTGATATCCTGAGCAGGTGTCTAGATCTTTATATTCCTACATGAGTCTCTTCCCTGCACACAGTAAATGCTTTTCCAGATGGGTTTTTTGACATGAAGTGCCAGAAGGCCCTAAATAATTGCAAAATAATGCTTTGAAAAGTCCTCTGGGATGTCTAGATATGAGCATAGGATATACAGATATGATTTGTGTGACTCATCTGAGTGTCACGGTTTTATCAGTTCTTTTTTGCCTTGGAGATCAGCAACAAGGACTGCACAATCTGATCTGAAAAACCCTTCTCATTGGTGAGGGCCCAGGCTTCTTACCCATATTCTGGAGATGAGAAACAAAACAGTTCTGGTTGGTCTCTTCTTTATATTCAGAATGACGAGTTTTTCCTTCTGCCTCTCTTTGAATGTCTACTGCTGGCCTGCACAGCCTTCATCTTTCTCTGTCTTACAATAGTAGCAAACTTCCAGGGTTTTTTTGTTTTCCCACTGCCAGTCCCTCTCTCAAGAGTCTGCAGTGGCAGTTTCTGGAGCTGAGCCAGGTCCTTCATGGGACCAGAGTAATTGGTGTTGTGCCCTGACACCACTGCCTGTGGGGTCTAATAGCTGCTTTGCAGCCACAGCAATAGTCTGGCTCCTTGGTGTCTTAGAAAGGTTGTCACTACAAAGCAAGCTCATTTAATGATAGCAGGTAGAAAGCTGATGAGCCCCAGGACAGGAGAAGCTTGCCTGTGTTGTGATGAGTATCTCCAGTGCAGGAATCCCGCTGGCTGAGCTGGTAAAAAGCTGCAAGTTCCTGTGCAGCCCTGTCCTGGCCTGACAACACCTGGCAGGCAGTGGTGAATATGTGCTCAGGGGCACCACTGCCTGGGCTGTGCTGCTCTCTGGCAGTGGCCATGGCACCACAGAGCTGTGTGCCATGCTCTGCTCTGCTGGGAGGCACTGCTGTCATCAACAGTGCTGCTGCAGGGTGCTCAGCAAGGGGCTCCCTATGCTGACTTTGTTTAATGTCAGCTTGAGCAACCCTAACGTGACACTTTTTTGTGCAGTGATCATAATTATTATTACTTCATTACTGTCTTCCAAGCCAGTAAAACATGCCCAGTTAATTGGATTTTGGAGGTGTAGCTGCATGGAGCCTGTGTGCCGTAAGAACTAGAAAAAGCCCCAGAGAAGTCACAAGGATGTGGAAATATTTAAAGCTGATGTACCCTGAAGCTGTAGGACATGTGGTAACAGTCCTGTGCCATCTGTCTTGTCAAGACAGTGCTTGTCAGTGTGCTGCTGAGCCACCAGGTGCTAGGGAAGCTCCTGAGGAGGAAAGACCTGTCTGTCCTCCTGGATTTCTAGTGATCAGCTTGCATGTTAGTCACAAAGTGTGGTATATTATTGAGTGGTAACTGCACTGCACTGATCTTTATGCAGAAATCTTACATACCTATCTCAACATCCAAGCCTTGCTGGTTGATATTACCCAGTTAAACAAAGCTCAGTTTTCTATCTTGTGCAGTTCACTGAGAGCTTGAGAACATCATTAGTGTGCTACAGTCTCTTAGTGTGTGTCTCCAGAATTCATTGAGAAAATACTTTAAGTATTTCTTTGTTAAAAGACCAGAGCACTAAAGCCCTTCCCCTTTTGTTTCTTGGCTGGGGCTGTGTTGCCTCATTGCCCATCACGCTCTGCCATGGCTGGATGTGAACAGGCAAGAGCCCACTCAGGAGCTGCTGGCCACTTGGCCTGAGACAGTTGTAAGAATTCAAAATACCAGGTCCACCCCACCAAAGCCAGATGATTCATTTTTCTGAAGGCTGCAGCTTCCCTGTGTGAAGCATTTTGGTGAACTCAAATATAGTAAAATAAATGCCTTTGAGGAAGCTCATTCACTGATTCACTTCAGCAATGTCAGTGTGCTAAGTGGGTAGGGAACTTGATATGTTTTGAAGGAGGAAGAGCTGAGGAAGCTGCTGTTGCTGCTTATTGTAGGATCACTGCAGGCAGGATTGTGTGTTTGCTATGGGTAATACTGTTTCAATATCTACCATGCCTGTTTTTATTAGCCCAAGCATGAGCCCCTCACCATCTTCTGTGACCTCATGGGTGTGGAGTACGAGGAGATGGCCCACTGGCTTTGCCACAGGAAGCTCGCCACTGCCACTGAAACCTACATCAAGCCAATTTCCAAACTTCATGCCATCAATGCCAGAGATGCACTTGCCAAACATATCTATGCTAATCTCTTCAACTGGATTGTAGATCATGTGAACAAAGCCCTTCATGCCACTGTAAAACAGCATTCTTTCATCGGGGTGCTGGACATCTATGGGTGAGTTTTTGTCAGAGTTATGACACTCTTGCATAATAATTTGACTGCAAAGCATCCTTGTCTTTGTCATCCATCACTGCATGGATTGCACAAAAAACCCCCAAACTTTAGCAGCTGCTTATTCCAGCTGAAGGAAGTAGGTGTTTAGTTTTGATGCACTAAGAGCTTTGTCCTGACTTTGATGTTTATAGTGGGATTTCAGATTTTTGCTGTTGGTAGTTCATTTATCTGTTGCATTTTGGAAAGTTACCAGGCAATTTTCATGTAAGGCTCCTCCAAGGTGGCACTTACAGGGAGGAAAAGATAACTAATGTGCTCTCCAGGAATATCACTCCTTTCCTGAGTTCCTCATCCCAGCCTAGAGAGGGGCATCACTAAACTGCCTATGTAGTGCAATGTGCCATTTCCCTCTGTGTTTTCTTGCTTGACCTTTGTTATTTGTGCCTGAAATGATTCAGTGAATTTAACTGGAGGGAGGGAATTTAAAATTTTGGGGTAATTTAATATTTTTTTTCAGTACCCTAGTAATTTTGCGTATATGCATATTTTAGATTTGAAACATTTGAAATCAACAGCTTTGAACAGTTCTGTATCAACTATGCCAATGAAAAACTGCAGCAGCAGTTCAATATGGTAAGTAGGAAATGACTGGCATTTCCTCTTCCCTTTCCTCTCATCCAAGTCCATTCTGCTAATTGGGTCCCCAGTGGTAAGGATGAATTCCTTCAGTCTGTTAAGCAGCTGTCCTGGCCGTGGGCTTTGAGGGATGGGGAAAGATTGACTATCTCCTAGAAATAGATTTTATGCCTAACTGCTGCTCTGGGACTGTTTGAAATTCTGATCACAGTGACAATTATAAGGCAGAAGCAGTGCTTGGCAATTAAGACTGAGATTGCCTGTCAGTGAGAGCACTGTGTGGATGGAGTTGGAGTCAGTGGTGTCTCCATAACCTCTGAAGCCCTGCCGGGCAGAGGAGAGCAGGGCTTTGCCGTGGAGATTCGCCGCCCGCGCTTCCTCCCCGCTGCTGCTTTTTGAGCCTTTTCAGCTGCATCCTGAAGTTGATGGATGACGTGTGGCAGAGGGTGGCTCTTCCCCCTCCTCCAGAGAGATCACGATTCTCTCCTCAGCCTCAGTGACGTTTGCAATTACATCTCTTACCTGCATAATGATGAGGCAAGTTATTTCTGCCAGGTCTGTTGCTAGGCTCTGCTGCAGCGCCAGGGCAGCTCTGACCTCTCACTGTGATCCTGCCTCTGTGGCAGTGGGTGCTCACAGGGCTGGATCCCTGTGCCATGGCCCATCCCAGTGTGCCAGGGGTAGGCAGGGTGCTGGAGCAGGCTCTCCAGCCCTGGCATGCCCTTTCTGTGTGGGTAGTGCCATAGCTGCCTTCAGCTCCAGGAGTGGGATGTTGTAACTGCAAGGCACAGGATGTCTTGGAGTTTTCTCAGATGTACAGCAGAATCTAGCTGCTGTAAGAGCTGTAGTGGTTCTCTTCTTCAGCAAAGATAGTTGTGCCCCTGTTCCCTTCACTCTCATGCCATTGCTGTAAGCACCTGCCTCGTGGAGGACGGGTGACAGGGCTGTTTTGTTGGTGTCCTGCCAAGCTGCCAAACCCAGTGCTGCTGAACACAGACCTGTTGGGCTGCCATGCAAGCAGGGTGGAGATTGCTTTGAATTAAAGCCTTGTGGTTGGTGACAGCCAGCAAACCTTCATGTGCTGCCTGGAGCAGCCTGAGAGAGAGGCTGCTTGGGAGCAAGCTGCCCGACCACCCTGCCCTGCCTGGTGCCCCCCACCCACAGGGAAGATCAGGTCTGGAGGCATTTTTCACCACCTAATTGCTTCCCAGTGAAAAAACGGGTTTGTGTTTCCTTTCAGATCTTGGGTTGGATATGGCTCTCCAGGAGAAGCTGCCAGGGCTTTCCTGCCAGGTGCAGGGTGGGAATGGCTCCCAGGGGCACGGCTGGGGAAGATGGGGTCAGCTAATGAAATAAAGGCATGAACAGCTCTGTCAGGGCAGTTCTCTGCTGCCTGGCAGGTGTGTGCTGGGGAGCTGGGAGGTGGCTGTGGGCTGTGCACTGAGCTTGGGACAGCTGGGGCTGGCACCCCAGTTCAGGTGTTGTGGCACCCCCAGACCCTGCCCGTGCTGCTTGGCGCTGTGGTAGAGCACTCCCAGCACGCCTCCACCTGCCACAGCAGCTTTGAGTGTGCAGGGAAATGTAAGTGGGGAGTGAAGCATCATCAAAAATAACTGGAGTCAGCAGTCTTTTTGGTTTTTCAAAGTGCTTGTGCTATTAAGACCACAGTTTGCCTGTTTAATATCTTATTCTGTTTTTTCCTGAAGTTTTAATTCATCTCTTATGCACATTTCATTAAAGCTGTGCAGGTTGTTTGTGATAATATTTTTTAATAAATATACAACTACATGGTTACTGATCTTTGTACCAGATAAATCTGCAACAGAATTTTCCTTAAAGGATTCCTAGTGCTAATGCTCCTTCAGCTTTTGCTGAAGAGTAAATTTTAATGCAGTGCGTCATGTTAGAAAAAAAAATCAGCAGCCATTTAAGAGGAAATAGAGCTCTGTTCTTTTACAAGGAAACACAAAAGTATTTATAGTGAAACTTTGCTTCAAATAGAAGAGCAGTGTTCATAATTCCAAATCATAAAAGCGAGGCACATCCCAATTTATAGGTTGCTGTTCCTGCACTTGAAGGTTGTTCTGGGTTTTGTGTTGTTTTTTTTAATAAGAGAAAAGGGCTTATGGTAATTGTGGGGCAATATAGTAAAAAGATAGGATATCTGCAGAAAATATGGAGTGCATTAATTTAGGCTGTTGTTTTTAGGCCAGGAAAAAAGGTTAATTTATTTTTTATACACTTGTTAAAGAGTTTATTCAGTTGAACTAGTGTGTCACTTGACAGCCTGGATTAATGTGCCAAGATTAATTCAGTTGAGAATTCAATGTATTTATTCTGCATTTAATTTCACAGAAAACTGTTTTCCTTTTGCCCTGCAGCATGTCTTTAAGCTGGAACAAGAAGAATATATGAAGGAACAAATACCATGGACCTTGATTGATTTCTATGACAATCAGCCTTGCATCAACCTCATAGAGGCCAAAATGGGAGTTCTGGATCTGTTGGATGAGGAGTGCAAGGTGTGTGTTCAAGGGCTTTCATAGAGAAAGAGGCCATCAGCTGTCCTGCTTCTGGGCCTCACAGGGAAAATCATCTGCACACACTTGTCATTTTGACACTCTGCTGGTGCAAGAATTTGGGAAGTGTACAAACAGAATTGGCAATTACAAGAGCAGAAAAAATGGTTTTAGTAATCAACTCCCCTTGCCCTCCATCATGTATCTCTAGCTGTTCCTGGGTCTCTGTTCAACTTTGTTTGGACTTTGACAGTTTTCTCTTCCCTGAGGATAAGCAAGTGCAGTCCTTGGTCAGATTTCCCCAAACTGCCTCTTGCTTGGTGTTTCATCCTTTGTCTTTTATCTTGGTTTATTTTATGCCAAGCCATGTACAGGGGATGGCTCAGAGTTTCTGCCTCAGTGGAAACCCAGCGTGGGGTTCTTGCTTATCACAAAACATCATAAGAAGTCTCTGATGGAGGTGGATGAGTTCTGCTCAGTCTGGTAATGTGCCTTTGGGATCCATGCCTTCAGGTATGGGACACTGGAGGCGGTGTTGGTGCCAGATGTGTCCCAGCAGCTGCACCTGCTGCCAGTGCCCAGTACCCAGTGTGGAACTGCTTACTGTGTCCTTGCTGCTGGCAGATGCTGGGAATCCAAGGAGCTGGAATGTGAAAGCAAATCATCAAGTGTTGGCCCCCTTCTTCTTAGATGCTTTTGCTACTGAAGAGTTCTCAAGACATTTTAAGTGTGTTCTCTGTTCTTTTCTGTAGATGCCAAAAGGCTCAGATGACTCTTGGGCCCAAAAACTCTACAATACTCATTTGAATAAATGTGCTCTGTTTGAAAAACCACGTATGTCAAATAAGGCCTTTATCATCAAGCACTTTGCTGACAAGGTAAGGACAGTGCTGCTTCCCTGCTGGTGTGTGGGAGGGGATCCTGGGGCTGCTGCAGGCAGAGACTGGGTAGAGGCATCCCTGGCTCTACTCAGCTCTTACAAAAGTGTGCCTGCCTCAGCCCCTGATCAGGAGGGGAAGGTGAACTGGCATCTGTGCAAGCCAGGGACACACAGGAGCTCCTGACTCCATCACATGCTGTAACCACTGACCATCCTTCTGCCCAACATGGAAGCTCAGTGCATTTGCAGCTCTCAGCATGACTGTATCAATTCCAGTTACACAACAGAGATGTACAAAAAAGGAAATCCTGTACCCCACTCCTTTAGCTAAAGAGCAGCAAGGAATTAATGTGGTTTTTGCTGCCATCTCAGCGTGCAAAGAGGAGAGAGGCTAACACACCCTTTCTATTGCTGGAGCAGTGTGTGCTGCTCCCACCCTCACCCCAGCTGTGCAGGGAGCAGCTATTTCAGGGAGCTGAGGGTGTCTCAGTGCAGTGCATGTCATGTTCAGCTCCCAACACTCATCAAACTAAGCCACTCCTCAGGTTAAAACAAAAAGTTAATAATGCCATTTAAGACAATTGTCCTGTTATAAAGAAAAGCTGCCTCAGAATGTTGTCAGGTTTCTCAAAAAAGGTTTCAAGAAGCTCTCAGATTCTTATCAGTAGGTCTGCACCTGCTGACATGGGGGATTGGAGGCCTTTATCTGCCTCTGCTAGGTTTTTCCCAGGCTCCTGAATTTCTGTGTAGCAGAAAGGTCCTGTTCTTTTTGCATCTAGTGTTACCTTAATGAAAGCAGCAAGAAAATCTCTGTAACTGTTCAGATTCACGAGTTCTAATCTATTTTGTGGATGAGAGAACAAGAAGGAATTAATTAATATTTCATAATCTGTTCATTAGGCTGAACTTTGATATTGAAAGCAAGACAAAGACATATTTCTTAAATCTACTCTGTGAGCAGCAAGGGCCAAGGAAAGCAGAAAGTAGCTCCAGGCAGGTGCTAGCAAAGCTCTGAGCTCTGCTGTGCTGCCTGTGCTAAGCATTTTATGTTTTCTGTGTGCTTACATGAAAGTACACAGACATCTGGGAGGAAAAAAGGCACTCAGCAGTGTGTGCTGAGTTATGCTCCTGGACAAGGCAGGGATGCTGCTGCCCTCTCCTGGCGTGGCCTCCTGCACTAAGAGCATGGATGGTGCCCCAGGTACTGCTCAGAGTGGGCTTCCAGCTGCAGAGAAACCCTGGGACATCCTCTGTCCTCCTCCCTCTAGGAATTCCTTGGAACATTCTGCAGCTCAGGGTATGATGTCATTGTGCAAGCACTGATAAGTGAACTTTTGGCAGCAGTTTTGGTTGTCTTTCAGCCTTGAATTAGGACAGTGAAATAAATGGTAGGTTTTTATCTGGCACTGGCTGTTCTTTGGTCCAGGAGATGCTGTAGCTCTGTGACAGAGGGTTGTTATGTACTGTCACCACAATACATAAGACATGTACACCACATTCAGATGTTTGATTGCTTCTGGTAAAATTAGTCCTTCAGAGCACAAATGAGCCATTTCCACAATAATCTGCAGGCAGATGTACTTACTGCCTCTCAGCTAATGAGATGAGAGAGACTTTGTTCTCAGTTGCATCTGGATTTCAGGCAGCTCTGCAGCCCTGAGGAGTTCAGTGAAGGAGATGCTCAGCACACACTTTGGTTCTTCAGCCTTATGAAATATGCCTGGTGTAATGCAATAGCAGTATTCCTCTCTATTTTAATGTTCTACATTTTACTGGAAAGCATTCTCTTTGAGGAAAAATCTATATTTAGCAAAGATGCACTTGGGAGCTGATATTTTCAGTATGTAAAAGAATTATGTTTTAAATGTGAATGTTATAGCTGGTGAATTCTATGCAAATTATTCTTATTTAATAGTTCTAATACTTTTTCTTGTAAAATGATTGCTTTTAGGTGGAATATCAATGTGAAGGCTTTTTGGAAAAGAATAAAGACACAGTTTATGAAGAACAAATTAAGGTCCTAAAATCAAGTAAGGTTAGTATAAGGATTTTTTTTCCTCTTTTGCAGTTATGAATCCTTGAATCAAGGGACATAGACAACTTCTTATAAACCTAGGAAATATTTCTCCTTTACTATCAGATCAACTGAAATTGAGCATAGTTTGTGTTTTACTTGGTTATCTGAATGAATTTAGAAAATCCTATATCCTAACCTTTTTCCATATAAGATCAGTCTATTTAGTCACTAATTTCACTGTTTGTGAGAAATTGTTGTTTTGGGGGCTCTTTTGTTTGGTTTGGGTTTTTTGAGTGGGGGAAGGGGATTTGGGGAGGAGGGTTTCTTTTTCTCAAAACTTTGCTGTATTTTCTGTAGACACGTCAATGACTTTTGATATACTGTAGTGGTATAAGAAGGCTTAACAGTTAAGCCCTTAATTTTATAACCTGAAAACAGAAGCTCCTTGTTTATGGTGTGACAACTGAGCAGAAAATTTCTGAGGGAAAAACAAGTTCAGTTCCTGAACAAAAATGAGAGAGGAAAAAAATGTATAGACCCTAGGGGCACAAACCAGAACTTACAGTCTTGTCTCCTTGATATCTATGAACGAAAGATAATATCTGAATTGAAAAATACTGCATGAAGGAATATTATAGAACTGGCCTTCAGTGGCATCATCTGTGTTTTGTAGTGGCAGAAATGCTGGTTGTGCTCTCAGAAATGTGAAGTCAATTAACTTGACATTAAATTGACAGTGATGGCTGTTGGGAATTTGCTAGCTCTAATGGCCCAGGAAGCTGGGTATTAAGGACAGGCTATTTAAAATTATTCTATTCTATCAGGAAAACCAACATTTTTCTCTTCTGTTTCTATTCTGAGGAGATAATATGAAGCTAAATGATTAAAACATTAAAACTGAAACACCACAGCAGACTATCCACTGGGAGAAGTGTTGAAGTGGTTTAAGTGAAGCCAGTTTCTGGAGGTGGAGGGGGAGGCAGGTGGTACCTTTAGGGAGCTGGCAGAGGCCAGCCAGGCACTCTGTGCAGGACAGAGGGACAGGGTGCTCCAAGGGGGGGATGTCAGCCAGTGGCTGAGGGACACACACTGGGGACAGAACTGCTGGAAGAGCCTGGCAGCAGCTTGGCCAGGCTCAGTGTAGCTTGAGGCAGCTCAGTCTAAACACTAAAAAACACCATAGTCTTACCCCACAGTAAATTTTGCCAAAACCAGTGTAAAGAATGTCTTATTTTTGTTTTTCATCAGTGCCACTTTGTTAGTAATTGTAGTAGAACTGCATTTCTGATTTTTATTTTATTTTGTTGGTGGTGATGTTTTCTGGGTTTGCTGTGCACATCCAACAGAAGGTAATTCTAAATTGAATGCATCATCTGTCATCTTGCCCATGCCCACTCTCACAGTTTGGATTCTTCTTTGCTCTCCGAAGTGCATGACACACTCTGCTCTTGGCAGGCACTGTAGAGCTCAACTATTTATTTTGGCCTTCTCTGTAAATCCACCCACAGAACCTCTGTGAACTAGTTCAGTTTCCATGCATGTATCATGAAAGCAATACAACAATCCTGGGGTTTTATGCTTGCTGCTGGCATGGTTGTTAAAATCTGTTGTGGCTCTGTATTGGAAGGAATGATCTGTAAGGTTATTAGCAGCATGTGTTTTAAGTTGTCTGAAAAAATTACAGGGAAGAAATTCTTGCTTGCTTGTTTTCTATCACATGAATTATCTACCCTTTGATCAGTGTTCTCCCTCTCTTTGAACACTCCTAGTGTTGTGTGAAACAAAGGAAATTGATAAGATACTAAAACCCAAAGGGGAGTAGTCCTGCAATGTGGATCACTGCAGCACTGCTCCACTATTGCTGACCTGTACTGGAGAGGCCAGACATTGTTCCTTTCTTCTACTTGGGGTAACTGGGCCAGTGTCTATGAAAATAGTGCCTTTGATATGCACTTGCCAATTTTTACAGGCAGATTTTCCCAGGGCTGGAGAAAGGGAATGAGACTTGGGTATGGCCAGCTTAGAAGAACTCATCCATCTGCAATTGAGACAATGGGGACCCTGTTCCTGCCCCCACCTCTGGTGTGTGGGAGCATCAGGAGCTTCAGAAAAATCATATTACATTCAAATAAGTTTCTGAACAGGCTGAAAACACCTGGCTCTGTAGCTCAGCTGCCTGTGCACACCAACTCAGTGCATCACAGGCAGCTGACAGGGAGGGGGTAGCCCAATCATCCTCAACTCTGTGTTCAGTCAGTGGAAAGAGAAGAGTAAATCACCCTCAGGAAATGTTCTTCTACCAGCTACAGAGGTAGGCTCAGGTGAGATAAAACCAAGCTGTGATACTCCTTTTTAAGTTCAGGCATTTAGGATACCTTTGTAGCATCCATTCTGTAATGCTGGAGTGCTATGCTGGGTGCTCCTGGGGAACATTTGATGCCCTCTCCCAGCCCATGTGGCACAACCACAGGGCACAGGCCCCATTTTGTTGTGCAGTGTGTTCCATTGGTTGTTGTGTCTGCTCACCAAGTTTTATGAGACAAAATCAATTTTTAAATTTTTTAGGTTGTACTTGGCCCAAGTGCTTTCTAGCACTGAAAAATGAATGTTCCTGTCTCTTGGGGAAAAATGCACAGATGCTAGATTTAAAATTACTCATGAACAGGTAGAGAAGTTCAGATTCTCTTATAATGGTTCTGAAGTGATGGAGTTGTCAGTAGCAGGACCTGGTGGGGTTATTTTTAGTTATAATCTCATCAAAGCAGCTGTTCTGTGCCAGTATATTTTGTAGCCATTAGAGAAAGGAACCAGAAGTCCTGTGTGGTTTTTGGAAAGACATTTCAGGTTTTTGTTCCACTCTCACTGGCAGGGAGTAGATCTCAGTCAGATAAATTTGGCTAGTGGGTTTTTTTTTCAGCTGATGGTTCTTCTTTTAAGCTGGTTATTTCAATTTGGAGTGGTAAAGCAGGAATCAGCTTTGCTGCCTGCTGCTTTATTCAGTGTCCCAGATACCTCTCAACCACAAAGGAGACTGATGCTCCATTGGAATATGGGAGGACCCTGTTGTTTCCTCCTTAGATCAAGGCAGTCATTTATAATTGCAACTGGTACTTATGAAACTGCTGTTGCTATCTAACAGTTTCACATGGCTATTGTTCGCTATATGAAAAAAAAAAACCTCAAATCAGTATTTTATCTTCAGAAGGAGACTCACTGATCAAACCCCCAAAAAGTTTTATTATTAAATCATGGCCCACTCACTATACCACTTAGCCTGTCTGCTTTTTGCATTTGTCCCCTGTGAAGTTCAACAAAAATGCAGTTCTTACAAAAACTGAGCCTGGAATTTAACCTTAAGCACAATCAGGTGCAGTCACTTGCTGGATTCTTACCCTCTGTGTATTTTTTATGCTGTCACACCAGTTTAAGCTGCTGCTGGAGTTGTTCCAGGATGAGGAGAAGGTCCTCAGTCCCACATCAGCAACCCCTTCGGGACGCGTGCCTCTGTCTCGGACGCCCATCAAACCAGCCAAGGCCAGGCCAGGGCAAGCCAGCAAGGAGCACAAGAAAACTGTGGGACATCAGGTGAGTCTGAAGATGCAGCTCTGTTAAATAATCTCTCCCTTTACCTCCTGTCTCACAGGTCTCAAGGTGTGCTGGCATCTCACGTCATCCCTTGTGATTTTGAGAGAGGTGCAGCTTATTGTGATTTACAGTTTGGTGTAAATAGTCCCTGGTTACTAATGCATTGTGAGGAATAATTTGAGGCAGCCCATTTTTTATTATGGTGCCAAACCCCAAACTGATACTTTTCAAAACATAGTTAACATGGATGCTGAGAAGTTTTGAAAATCTTAAACTGGGTCTTTTGGATCATGTGCCACTTTGTCTGATTCAAATCAAAAGTGGGGTTCAATCCCCAGAAAACTTGGTTCCAGTTATCAGTGGCCAAACATAAAATATACATATATCTTTGCCATAATTAAATTACAAGTATGTAAAAAAATCTCAGGTCTGCTTTCTGAGGTTATCTCAAAAATGACTGAGCTTATTGAAGCTATTCCCTGACATTTTGTTTTCATTTTCTTTTTCAAAAAGTTTCGGAACTCTCTTCATCTGCTGATGGAAACCCTGAATGCCACAACTCCACACTACGTGCGCTGTATTAAGCCCAATGACTTCAAGTTTCCATTCACGTAAGATGCCAGTTCCTGTGGTTTGAGTAGCCTGTGTTGGGAGGGGATTGCCCAAGGCCACTGAGGATTAAGGCTCTGCTGAGCTTTGCTCACTCAGGAGTGAGGTGCTGTGTCTCTTTTCTCTGATTGTGGATTCACTGTGTAGGTGTATTACAGCAGGAGATGTTTGGGGATGAACAGAAGGAGAAATACTTCCTGATGCCATTTTTTTGTTTATGGTGATATGTCAGAAAAAAAATTCCAACATTTTCATTGCTAGCAATTTTAAATGTAACTGGTGGTTTGCACTCCTTGAGCTCATTTGACATTTGCTGGAATTTGCTTTTTCAGATTCCAAAGCCTTTTTTATTATATTTTTTTTTCCACATATGAACTTGCTTAGAGTTTTTCTCAAAGCCAGACGCACAAAGGCTCCTGTAGCTCTTGTGCTGGCCAGCAGGAAGTGCCAGTGGGCTCAGACAGTTCTCCAGCCAGGCTGTCCTATGTTACCCCTGAGTTTCAGGAGCACTTTACCCACCACCCACCACATCCACCCTGCTCCCCACTTCTCTCCTGAGTGTGCACACAACCAGGACCCCCAGATAATGCAAACCTGGTCCCAGAGCCACCTTTTGTTCCTGCCTAGGTTTGATGAAAAGCGTGCAGTGCAGCAGCTGAGAGCTTGTGGTGTCCTGGAGACCATCCGGATCAGTGCTGCTGGCTTCCCCTCCAGGTGTGTTTGCTCTCTTTGCATTGCTTCCAGCTGCAGTTCTTTTTGAGCTGATGTTCATTGTTGGCACTGGCACTCTGCTTTTGGGACAGGTGGACATACCAGGAGTTCTTCAGCCGTTACCGGGTTCTGATGAAGCAGAAAGATGTCCTTGGTGACCGAAAGCAGACGTGCAAAAATGTCCTGGAGAAGCTGATTCAGGTACTGGACTTAGTGCTGAGAGCATTTGGAATCTGCAGGAATAAAGACAGTGCTCCTTACTCCCTCACAGCCACGCTATTTCAGTACTTCTACAAAATACTAAACCACAGATGTATCCTGTAGCTCTTTGGCTGCTGTTCCTTTCAACTTAGAATCAAACAGCCAAAAAAATTAATTTTTTTTTTTCAGTGTGCCTTTGTATATTCTCATTTTTTCCCTCAAAAGAGTACTACAGCCTGTAGATATAAAATATTACTATCTTTCTGGTTTAGTTGTGAAATTTCAGATGTGTTTGAGCAGCAACCAGCATGCTTTGTTCTGCCCTAGTCCTGATACAATAAGTGATGTGTACATGTCTGAAGCCCCAGCTGCTTTGTTTGCACCATGTAATGTGGTTGAAGATGGACCATTCAGAGGGATCAGTTACAATTTAAGCAGAAAATTGTACATGTGCACTGCCTGTGTTGCTTTCATCCTCTGGGCCCCTTTGTCACCTCATGTCACTTTCCACATTATTATCTTTATGGCATTCTCATCTAAGCAAAAATCTCACATTGCTCCTTTGGGTCATGCTTCTGGCCTTATTATATTAATTTTTTAACAGAATCATACAGTCAAAATACCCTTCTCCACTACTTAATTTAAGTCTCAGATTACCCAAAATATTACACAGATAATTTTGCCTCTTTGCTAACTGTGCTTTCATTTAGCCCTTCATTCCTTTTTTTATTCACTAACACTTAATGCTGTAACTTACCCTCTTTTTACCTTTGAAAATAGGACAAGGATAAGTACCAGTTTGGTAAGACAAAAATATTTTTCCGGGCTGGTCAAGTAGCCTACCTGGAAAAAATAAGGGCAGATAAGTTGAGAGCTGCCTGTATCCGCATCCAAAAGACGATCCGAGGCTGGCTGATGAGGAAGAAGTATGTGCGGATGAGGAAGGCTGCCATCACCATCCAGAGACATGTCAGAGGGTACCAGGCACGATGGTAAGCACTGCTCAGGGCAGATCCCACACCAGCCTCAGGGCAAATCCCACACCAGCCTCAGGGCAGATCCCACACCAGCCTCAGGGCAGATCCCACACCAGCCTCAGGGCAAATCCCACACCAGCCTCAGGGCAGATCCCACACCAGCCTCAGGGCAGATCCCACTCCAGCCTCAGGGCAAATCCCACACCAGCCTCAGGGCAGATCCCACACCAGCCTCAGGGCAAATCCCACTCCAGCCTCAGGGCAAATCCCACACCAGCCTCAGGGCAGATCCCATACCAGCCTCAGGGGAGATCCCACACCAGCCTCAGGGCAAATCCCACACCAGCCTCAGGGCAGATCCCATACCAGCCTCAGGGCAGAGCCCTGTAAGTAGGGCATTTAAATGTGATACATTTGTTCTCGCCTTCCTACACTGCCTGAGAGGAAATGATTTTCCAGGGAAATGAAGGAAATTGAATATAATGAGTGTGTCTGTCCTGCCTGGTTTTGACCTTTCTGAGAGGACAGTAGCAAGTAGTACTGAGGTGATATGTTGCAGGTGAGGTAAGGCAGGACTGTGTGAGTTGTTCTTGCCCAGCTTCCGTGTGCCCTCCCAGCTGGGCCTGTAAAGGGACATTCATCAGTCAGTGATTTGTTTGGACTGACTTCTGAGGGATGGCCATGGGGCCAGAGACAAGGGCAGGAGTACAGGTGGTATTGTTCAAAGACAAGGTGGTGATGAAGGCTGTAATAACCAACCTTCAGAAAGAGGCATATGTCAAGATGCTTTGTAATTGTCTTACTGCAAGACCCAAGAACAAGCAAACATTTTCTACTAGTGGAGGTTAGGAGAGTAGATCTGGAAGGTGACATAGTGGAAACATCTTTAAAGTTGGAGAAGAGGTGATGAGAAATTAAGCTGAGTTTACCTTGTCAGTTGTATAGTACAGTTCTCAGGGGATGTGAAAGCATTTCCCTGTAAAGCTTTGCAAGGTTTCTGTTCATTTGTCTTTCTGTTGTACTGCTACACAGCAGAATAACAAGTAAATATACAGTGTCACTGACAAAATTAAGAAGAAGATAAAGACATGGGATATTAGAAAAACCCCAGTCATTCAATCACATAAGTAGTTGTTTGTAATCTTTTCCTCAGCTATGCCACGTTCCTGCGGAGAACACGAGCTGCCACCACCATTCAGAAGTTCCAGCGCATGTACGTGGTGCGCAAGAGATACCAGCGCATGCGAGATGCTACCATTGCTCTTCAGGCCCTCCTGAGAGGGTACATGGTCAGAAACAAGTACCAAATGGTAAGAAATCATCATGGACCTTTTCACTCAGCCTTTGTTTCCGCACACTTTCAGGACAAAGCTTCTCTGTGGTGTCACCTTGGGAATCTGAGATGTGCATACTGTTTGGTGTGATGTACATACCAGAGCATGGATTAAGGGACAGCACCTGGAGATTAGAAATATCTAATACTGCCATCAACTTGCCATTTTAGACATATTGGCATCATCAACACAGATGTACTTAGACTTTCAGTGCAGCCAGTGGAGAATCCAGCAGAGATTTTCAGCATTTCTGACTTTTTCACTTGTTATATAGAATGTCAGGGCACTTGAAATAAATACTGTAAATGACTGTGCTTCAATCTGCCTCCATGAGTCCAAATCAGTATTGCTTACATCAGTATACATGTGATGCACTCACTACTGGTCCTTTTCCATTCCCAGTTTCAGTGATTCTGAAATGGCTTATGGAATTATGTTGGCAAAGAGATTCCCATAAAAATTGGGTATTGAAAGTTATCCATGGATGGAGTGTTTTTGTTTAATTTTTTTAATGTATGTTGGTTTTGGTGTGGGGATAAATTGATATAGCCCTGACCTAATGATATGGATAATATTTTCCTGAATATGCTTGATAATAAATAACTCAATTGAGAAATTAGAATTTGGTTTTCAGTGGTTACAGGGCTGGAAACAGAATTATGATTCAAACTGCAAAGTGCTAACATGTTTCATAGCACTTTTATCTATAAGAACTGTTTTAAGCAGGCTCAAAAGTCAGCCTGTATTTCACTGAAAAAGTAACTGATGGATTTGTTCTCACAAGCATGTAGATGTTAAGGGCATGCAGCCAAAAGCCATCCGATGCTTAGGTACCATATCTTTCTCTTTTATATTTCAAGTTTCTGTATATTTTTCATTTGTATTAAAGTTGCTACACAGTGATGTGTAGTATTCTAACATAAACCAACCACAAAGTTGAAAAAAACCAACACCCTTGATAAAAATTTTTTAGTAGCAAGACCCTTGTGCTTGACTTGGCTGTTCTTTTGTGTGGGTATCCACTTGTTGCCTTTTTATTGGAATCCTTAACATTCTTATTATTACAAACTGTATTTGTGATGTTAACCAAGATGTGTTTTTAACGGTGGTCTGACAGATGTGACAAAGTGACACCTGGGTCACAGCAGTAGGTGGCCTAAAATCTTCAGGAAGATGGGGCTTGTTTCTCTAAGCCTTGTTCATTGCATGAGTAATACACAGCCCATCTGTCTTGTAGCACAGTTTAATAAACCTGTTCTATTCCCTCCTAATGGATGTGGCAGGTTCCTGGAGGAGTCCCTGGAAGGGGTGGTCAGACCTGCCCATCAGGAGGATCCCCCTGGAGCTGTGATTGTTCACCACAGTAAAACAGGACAGTCTGATGAGTGCCCCTGCACTATGCTGTGTTTGTCAGTGCTCCTGAGGTGGGGTTTTACCCCAGCTGAGCTGCAGCAGGGCCAGGGAGGGAAGCACAGGCTCTGTGTGTGCCATGGGAAGGTAAACACAGTTGTTGTGGAGCTGCTGGTGATTGCAGAGCAGTGAAACTGAAGCTGCCCTGTGACAGCACAGGGGCTGAGCCTGGCTGCACTAATGTGTGCTACACGTGTGTTCCTCAGGATTGTGAAAGGTACCTGTTGTTGTTGTTGTAGGAAGAGAGGGCATGTGTTGAGTCACGTGGGCAGTACAAGGGATTTAATATGGTTGAATCATCTGTTTCACACATCCTGGGGAGAGCTCCTGCCTGAGACACTGCAATGTGCCTCTCAGCTGGACAAGGAGTAGCTCCTCCACAGCTTTGACATAAGCTTTCCTGGGATATTCCTGGTAGATGAAGTAACTTTCCTAATCCTGTCTTTGGAGTGGCTTGTTTCCTCACTGGATTGCATGGATGTGAGAATTCACTGGCAGATGAGGACCATCCCTGCACAATGGAGGTATTTTACAGGACTTGTTGCTTTCAAGCTTGAGGTGGAAATTGTTGAAAGCTGTTTGTATTCCAGTGTTCAGGCACCTGCTGGGAACCTGAAGGAGTGTTCCAGAAAACATGTAAGGAGGAGGCAGGAGGCAGGAATGCCAGCTGCATTGGTGTGCAGTCAGAAGGACTTTGGCTTTTGACCTTGCTGTGTTTTTCAGAGAGCTGCTTCCTTACCTTGGTGTGCTGAGTGCTGCTATTTCCAGTCTCATTTTTAATTCAGAAATAAATACTAGGGGAGAAAGTTTGTATGTATTATAGTCTTGCCACTTTGCCAGTGAATTTTAAATTCATTGATGTGGAGCTGTAATGCTTCTAACACATTTCAGTTCATTTGCTAAGCAGTCTAAAAGAAAATAAAATTACTGTTACCTGACTAGTTTGTCTTATCAGCTTTGTGGTAAATCAGTGTAAGAATGTGAACTGCCTATGATACTTAAACTATCAATTCTGAGCATTAACATGAAATCCTGAATAATTTTGTCCTTTAGAACAAACTTTTCTTTGCAGAAGCTTTATTAAGTGAACTCTAAAGCTCTCACAGTACTGGAAGCCTTGTGGATTTGGGCAGGCTCTCCATGCATAGCTGTAATCTGCTTGAACTTAGGGGTTCCATTCTGGGGGATCTCTGGTTGAATTAGTGGGTGAAGGATCCAAAAACAAGTGGTAGACTCTTCTTAGCTGAATTCTCTGGCTAACACATAGGTGAAGATTGCTGGCATTCATGATAGGTTTGTTATGGATTTAAAAAAAAAAATGATGTTTTTTTTACACCTCAAAGCTGTGGTTGAAATTTCTGCTGTAAAATAAATTGGAGTTAATACACTATAAATTTCCTACTAGAATAGATGAAAATTTTTCCATTCTGACAAGCCTAAGATATGTCAAAAAAAGGCAACAAAGAACCCCTAAAACAAAATAACAGAAACAAACCAAAAAGCCTCTGACTTTTTAACATCTGCTTTAATTTCCTGCAATGCAGTACTGACTACATTGCATATCAAATGGGGTAATTTTAAACTTTGTATGGATGGACTTTATGCAGCATATGTCAATGATTCAAAAGTGTTTGAAGATAAAGATGCAGTTAAAAAAAAAAAAAAAAAAAAGATTGTATTTGAAATCTTGCCAACAGGTACCATATACTTTGCAATTAGCTGGAATCTGACCTCAACACAAAGGAATGTCTGGTGCTTCAATATGCCTCCAGTTCTTTCTGCCATGTTTTTCCCTCTGGCTCCTTTTTATTTTACTCCTTGTTGTTGTCCTTGTTCCTGTCTTCTTTTCTTCTTCTTGCTGCTCGTCCCCAGCAGTTTGTGTTTGCAGGTGAAGGTGTGTCTGTGCCCATCACGAGGGGGCTCTGCTGGCCTGCACAGGTGTGTTTTGGAGCTCTGACCCCCTGCGCTGTGTTTTGCCTGCAGATGCTGCGGGAGCACAAGTGCGTGGTGCTGCAGAAGCACGTGCGGGGCTGGCTGGCGCGGCGGCGCTACCGGCGCACGCTGCGCGCCGTGGTGTACCTGCAGTGCTGCTACCGCCGCATGATGGCCAAGAGGGAGCTCAAGAAGCTCAAGATCGAGGCTCGCTCCGTGGAGCGCTACAAGAAGCTTCACATCGGCCTGGAGAACAAGATCATGCAGCTGCAGCGAAAAATCGATGAGCAGGTAAAAGCTCCCCGGCCTCAAAGTCCTGGTTAGCTTTCTCAGCACTGTGGGCATTCGGTGAATTCTCATTGTAAGGGCTCTGTACTCTTTTCTGATGAAGAACAGTGATAGAGAGAAGGGGAGGCTGCAGTAGAACTGGAGCAGTCAAACATCCACTTGTTCCTCTCAGCAGAGCTGAGAAAAAACACCCACTCGCTTAACGCCAGTGTTGCGTTTGAAGCACGTCAGTTGCTCTGTTTTAGGGGAAGGTGGGGTGATCCTGTCTGCTGTATGTGGGCTCTCCATATGATTTTAGTTTAGGATGGGCAGGCTTGGAGACTGGGCTGTTCTGTCACCTCATTAAGCAATTCTGCAAAACCAGACCAAAACCTTTTTTTTTTTGAAATGGGGAAGCTGCTCCTGTGCTCCCATGTCTGGGTGTATTCTGTAGGGAAGGAAAAGGCTCCCTTAAACCAGAATTTCTGTAACAGCTGCCCTCTGTGTGTTGTGTTTTGCAAAGAACAAAGAGTACAAATCTCTGCTGGAGAAGATGAGCAGCCTGGAGCTGACGTACAGCACGGAGACGGAGAAGCTGCGGAGCGACGTGGAGAGGCTGCGGACGAGCGAGGAGGAGGCCAGGAACGCCACCAACCGCGTGCTCAGCCTGCAGGAGGAGATTGCCAAGCTCCAGAAGGAGCTGCACCACACCCAGGCCGAGAAGAAGAGCATTGAGGAGCGGGCAGACAAATACAAACATGAAACTGAGCAGGCACGTATGGGGGCTCAGGTGCATGAGAGGATTTACAGGGGCCTGGTGCCCACTCAGGTTTTGCCCAGGCTTTATTGTTTCACTTGTATGGCTGCTATTTTTGCTGTATTTTTATAGCTGTACAGTCCTAGATAGGCTTGGTACCTAAATGGCTACACCTATGCTAGGGAAATATGCTAAATCCATAGATTGCATGTAAATATATGTATCCAGTCTATTCAGATTTTGATATTGAAAGCATTTGCAAAGCCAAATCCTTAAGCTGACTTAGTCAGAGGTAGTGAATTAATTTCATTTTACGTACCCAGAGTAATCACATAGGTAGCAGAAATCTGTCCCATACTCAGTATTCAGAAGAGCTGCTGTATCCTGTTCAACACATGTGCACAGCCTAGTTCAACAGCTTTCAGCTAACCCCTTTTCTTTGCTAACCACAAACATATCAAACAGGTTGATTTCTGTCCAGAGTACTTGCTGATTGATAATAGTGCGAGTTTTGAGTATTGGAAGAGCCAATCCATCATTATGTGATGCTGCAGTGATAAATTTCAATATCAGATAAGCATAAGGAAAAATATTAATAGATAAAGCAAAGTAAAGGCATAGTAACCATAATCAGAGACAAATGAGTACCTGGCAGGCCTGAACACAGGTAGTGACACAGCTTTAGGGCAGAGGCAAGATGCTAAATTTTGGTTTACCCAATGCAGTGGAATTTACTGTAGAACTACAAAGTGTGTTACTATTTTATGAATATTTCTGATTCAATGAACCATTTGCATCTTTGAGGCTTTACTGAAAAATTCATGTTACTGTGAAGTGCTTCAGGGCAATTTTAGCATCTGATCAGAAATGAGGTTATACAGGGGAGTCTGCAGTGGTAAATATTTAAGAAATGTAATTTGGAAATGAAGATATAACTTAGTTCACCAGTTCCACTCTGTGAAGAGCAGTTTAAGTATTTGAACTGTTACAACAAAGATGCCATTGTTGTTAGAGCTACTGATGAAAGATGACCTGCATTCTAAGTCAAATATTTTGTTATCTCTGCAGCTGCTATCAGAGCTGAAAGAGCAGAACTCATTACTGAAAACAGAAAAGGAGGAGCTGAACCGCCGCATCCATGACCAGGCAAAGGAAATAACAGGTTGGCTCTGTTCTCTTCATCCAGGTTTTCTACTTCATGTTACCTTGTAAAGTGGAATTCTACTGGGCTCATTTGCCTTAGTTTACATTCCTTTTTGTGCATTCTTTTTTTTTTTTTAAGAACTTGCAAACATCAGCATTATTTACCATTTGAATTTCCACTAAATCCTAAGGGTTTGGGGCCTTTTTTAGAGGCTGTTCCACTTCAATTTTTAAAAGGCAGCTCTGATATTTAATACAGTTTGTCTACTACAACTTTTCTGGCTGTGACTGTGTAGGCAGCAGCCAGGAAAGCTTAACTCTAGATGTGAGGGCTGTGATGAAGGGAGCTGTGATGAGGAGAGTCAGGATGCTTGAGGTGTGAAGCACCTCACATTTTGCTTTTACATAGCACAGCAATGGGCTAGTGCCCCTTCTTCCTCCCTCCTGGAATCACTTATTTATTTATTCTCAGCAGAATAAATAACTTGTCTGAGTGAGCACTTCTGTGGTTGCCACAATAATGTTTTGGCCCTTCATATTTTTGGCTTAATGTTTGCCTGGAGAAGCACAAACACAAATGACAGGCTGTTCCTCTGGATGCACTGCATGGTGGGTCGGGCTGGAATTCTCACTTTGGACCCCTGCTGTCTGTGGCAGAGTCAATGGAAAAGAAGCTGGTGGAGGAGACAAAGCAGCTGGAGCTGGACCTGAATGATGAGAGGTTACGGTACCAGAACCTGCTGAATGAGTTCAGCCGCCTGGAGGAGCGCTACGACGATCTCAAGGATGAAATGAACCTCATGGTGGTGAGTGGCTCCTCAGCTGAGAAATCAAAACCTGTCTACAGCTGTGTTTAGGCAGAGTCCAGTGGGATAAGTTAGAAAGTGCTGTCAGCTCTATGTGTTTGTGACCTGTACTTGAAAAGAGAATTTGTCCTTTTAAATACTGTTTATTTTGATTGGGTCAGCCAAAACAAATACATTTAAAATTTGTTCTTGATGTAAAAAAAAAAAATTATCACATCTGTGAAGAAGGCTAAATTTCTGTTGTGACTTTCCTGGTGGTATTACTTGTGCTGATCACCCTTATTTTGGCCTCAAGTTATTCACATCTGCTGGGGTTATTTGCACATCTTCATCCAGTGATAAATTTTAAGTAGTTCTAGGAATGTTCTGTGTGGCAGAATATAAAGTATTCTTCAATAGAATGTGTAGGAAGTTAAAAAATTGCTGCCTATACTTCCTGTAAACTGTCTGTTTCTTTCCCACAAAGTGCTGCATCCTTGCTTAGTTCTGCTTTCTGCAGCAGTCCTTGGTGGGTTAAGATCTGACCTGTCTCCATGGAGTTGAGTGCTAACTGTATCTCATAAGCTTTTAGGTCTTTGGAGAGACCAGAATCAGAAACATTTTCTTATAAATTTTGATAACTGTGGCATAACACCAAATATTACAAGCTAAATTAGAGGTTGTGAAGAAACAGTCACAGGGAAAGCCATATACTGGTACTGATTTGTTCCATTTGCACTTCAGAGCATCCCCAAGCCTGGGCACAAAAGAACAGACTCAACTCACAGTAGCAATGAATCTGAATATACTTTCAGCTCTGAGATCACAGAAGCAGAAGACTTACCACTAAGGATGGAGGTAACAGTAAAAATTCCCCACAACTTTTCACTGATACATGATTGAACTCATTCCTTTCTCTTTTTTTCATAAGTGCTTCTGAGCCCCATATCTTTATACTGACATATCCAATGCTTTAATCCAACTTTCTCCATTTCCTTTAGGAGAACACTTATTCCCTAGTTAGATGGAATCCTGTGTGAAAAGTCTGTCAAAGTATGCTTTGAAATTTTCTTGTATTACAGTCAGCATAGAGTAGATACTTGGTGATCCAGCTGATTTGCATCTGTGAACATTTGGTTGTCAGTGTTGGTAAGCACAATCACTTATTCAGGACAGAGAGGGAATTGAGAAAACCAGTGAGACTTCCTGAGGAGCCTGCCTACTGTAGAGTCAGTGATTTAAAATGGCAAACTGCATAGTAGCTACATGGAATGAGTTTCCTGTTGGGGATGAGAAACTCATATTGGATCTGGTTTTCTCTATTTCATAGAGATGAATCAAACTCCCAGAATGGGAGTTTCCTTTGCATATGGAGCAGTACAAATCCCAGGATGCTTGGAAAAATTATCAGGAAGTTGTTCAAGAAGTGTTGAGAAAGATTACTTGATTCAGCTAATGAACAATAACCATAAATAATTTGTGGTGCAAGTCCAAGCCATTGGTAATATTTTCCAAGTTAACTCCTCCTTTCAGTCCATCCCATCACAGTGGGACTGCAGACACAGAGCCCTCAGGGTGGAGGTCTGGCCGTGCTTGGCACTTTCCAGAGTCCAGGTTGTCTCTGTGCATTCTGAGATCTCCTTAGCTGTGAGCCAGGGCACAGCACACCCTGTTTGGCCTCTGCCTAGGTTGGGGATCTCCAGAGAAGCTGTGACAGGCTGTCATTGCTGCTTTGGAAAGCCTCTGCAGAGAATTATTTTCTCCTCTGATGCAAATATCCTGACGCACTGGGGCTGGCACAGCCTCTCTGTGCACTCTTTCATCATTTGCTTTCCCACTTAGGTTTTTCACCTTGTGTAATGGTTTCAGGATGATGCTCCTACATTCAGGATAATCAGGAGGACAGTACAACTGCATATGATGTGATGTCACATAAGAGCCAAATGCCATCTTTTTCTTCGGCTAATATTAATGAAGTGCTGTTCTAGAGCCAGGTTTGGGTTTTAGATATAAAATAAGAAATGAACTCACACAAGAGTGTGAATGAATGCAGCACTGCATTTAACTCCTCAACATTCTCCAGTTCTGACTTTAGACTAACAATGTAGATTAATTATACAAAACCACATTAAAATATCAGGCCCACCTCAAGGCAGACGAGTAAAGCCAGAAGACTCAAAAGTCTGTTTCCTTTTGCCTGAGCTGTTAAGTGTGGTTTATGACTCTTCCCCTCAACAGTAAAAGGAGATGAAGTGGAAATGGCTGTGCTTGCTTGTCTGCTACAGTCATTAATATTAATTTTCTAGTTCCTTTTCTAGGCTTTAAAATTTTATGGTACAGTTCATAGTAAATACTTTGATCTTCTCAGTACATAAAGTACGAAAAGGCTGACAGACAATTTCTAATGCACCTTCAGATTGCAAACACTGGTCCTTGCCCAGAAAATAGTGAAGAAGCCAATGAATTAGGCTCAGAAGAGGCTGTATTATTAACACAATAAAAGGAAAAAGGCATAAAATCTATTTTCTGTTACCTGTTTTTTATGTCACATCCCACTAAATTAACCTTCAAATTGCCAGAGAGATTTCTCTTTAGCTGAAGAAGTTACTGTAGAAATAATTGAAAACTAAGCCAACAAACAAAAAAGCCCTTATTTACAGTTGTTTCCAGGTGAGTCTAACCACAAACTTTTTCTTTTTTCTACTTCCCCCCCTTCAAACAAGTAAGACTATAAGGTATGCTTAGTTATAGACCTCCCGTCTGCTAGATAGTGTCTAGTGCTTTCTTTTGCTAGGCTTTAAGCTTAGAAACATTTTCTACTAGTAAATCCTTTTTTAAAATAGTGTTTGATGCTGATGAAATATTTTAGCTAGTCAATGCTCAGAATCAAGTGATATTTCTGTGTTCCTCTCCCCAGTCTGTTTCCCATCTTTACTTACTGTTGTGCCTCCTTGTGCTGTGGAAGGGGAACACTTCTTGACTTCCCTCTGTTGTTTCTAAAGCAGGAGCCTAGTGAGAAAAAAGCAGCGCTGGACATGTCTCTGTTCCTCAAGCTGCAGAAACGGGTTTCAGAACTGGAGCAAGAGAAGCAATCCCTGCAGGATGAACTGGACAGAAAGGAAGAGCAGGCTCTCCGTGCCAAAGCTAAGGTGGACTCCTTGCAGCTGATCAAATGCTGACACCAGAGTGTCCCTTCTTGTGAAGCAGCTCTGTGAATGCTGACTGGCTTTCACTAAATCTATATCTTCCTCTAGCCCTTGCTTTATTTAATGTCTAGTTTCATACTGCTGCTTAGTTCTAGGGACTGGTTATTTAGTTTTCCAAGGTCTTTGAGATCCTCTGAGGGAAGACAATAGGAACAAAATGTGCTTGGGACTTCACTTAAAAAAAAGGCTGAGAGGCTGTTTTTATTGAGAACATATTGAGCCATAAGGAAATCTACTTAAGTGATGGGGACAATGGTAATTATTCATTTTAGGCAGAAGAAGTAGTGTTTCAACCAGGATAGATAGCCAAAGCACTGGGCTTAGACATGGTAGCTGATGGTAATTTAAATTCTTCTGATTTGGTCTCCTTAAGTTCTTAGAATTATGAGACTAGTTTTGGCAATTGTTTCTTATTTCATTTCTACCAGTGAATTTCTTCATCCTGCTCTGTTTTGTTGCCAGTGACAGTATGTGATTTTATTGATATTAACCAATTATGTGTCACAAACTCAGAAGTAAAGGAAACAATGCCAGTGTTCAAACTACAGCAGTTAGCAGTACCAGAATGAGTGTTTTATAGTTTTATAGGAAAATAATTTCAGTTCTCTTTTGTTTTCCTACCCCAATGAAGGATTTTTTGTTCTCACACTTGTTTGTATTCTTTCATAGGAAGAAGAAAGGCCTCCCATAAGAGGTGCAGAGCTGGAGTATGAATCGCTTAAGGTAATTCTAAAGCAGAGGTTTTTGAGTTTTTTCTAAGAAGATTCTTGCCACCAATTGTATGTGCTGGCATAGAAAATTATATCAGCCCTCCTGTTTCCAAATAGTAGCTGGAGAAACTGGAACAAATTTTCCCCAGCAGTCATTTCATTGTTCTTTTTGAGGTGTAGTATGTGTGGCTGGGGATGCAAAACACAAAAATCCCCTGAGCCAGGGGGAATTCTCTGTTGAAATACTTAGTACAGCTTAGGGGTTAATTTGAGCAAAAATACAGTGTTAAATGTAGGTCTTTTTTTCAAGAGCATTATTTAAATTACTGCATATCTTTAGACCACTAAAACTAAAAATATTTCCTATTAGTGATGCAGAATTTTCTTAGTCTGCTGCCCACTATTTGGTGTGAACTTTATTTTTTGCTAAGGTGGGAATAAGAGAAAAAAAAGGTTGGCTATTCTGTTTCCCATCAAATCTGTCTGATTCATGTGTATGTGCTCTGGTTTTGCATTTCAGACAAAAGGTTGGTCCTGTTAGTGGTATTCTCCCAGACACTATTGACCATAGTCATGAGGCCAGGGATACAGAGGAGATTGGTGGATTTCTTGCAGTTACACATCATTCTTCCCATTTCTATCCATAGTTTTATACCTGTGGGTTACAGATATGTTGCAGTGCTGCTGGGTAACAGAATTGTCCCTGTTTCTTGCAGCGTCAAGAACTTGAATCTGAGAATAAAAAACTGAAGAACGAGTTGAATGAGCTGCAGAAGGCCCTGACAGAGACACGAGCTCCAGAGGTGACTGCCCCTGGTGCCCCAGCATACAGAGTCCTCCTGGACCAGCTGACCTCAGTCAGTGAAGAGCTTGAAGTACGCAAGGAAGAAGTTCTCATCCTGAGGTCTCAGCTCGTGAGCCAGAAAGAGGCAATTCAGCCCAAGGTAAATCACACTGTGCAGGAGAGTTAGATTGCATCATTAACATGCTTTATTTATTAGCAGTGTGCTTGAAATGGCAGAAGAAAATAGTCTGGGTTTGAAAAGCTTTCTAAGTGTAATCTATTATTAGTGCCCAAATCACTGCAGTCTGAATTAGGAGCTTGTATTAATCTACCAGTCTGGGGTTTCTCTGCCATCATTCATGTGAGGATGTACAGGCTGTACCAGAGGTCTGATCCCCCCAGACTCCTTTAACACTGCACAAATAATTCTCATTGGGAACTGTATCGTTTCTCTAGTGTGCAGTTGGACTGGAAAATTTAGAGTTCTCAGGAATTCCTTTCAATTAATAGTTGTTTGTTCTACATCTATATGATTGCAAGTCAGTAACATTTCATAAAGATAACCCCTGAAGATATGTAAATTCCATGTTATTTCTTTATAGGTGCTATGTGCTTTTATAGGAAGAAGAGTAGATTACAACCACTGAAGTGCACATCTTCTAAAACGTTCTGACTCTGATGACATAGTTAGGGAAATAATAGCTTTGCAAATAAGAACCATTCAGCCTGAAAAGGTATCATGTCAATCAAGGAACTGGTAATTTCCACTGAACTGAGCTATCTTGTGTTTCATAACTGCAGCAAGAAGTGAACAGATGTCATTTTTCCTTTGCTGCTGCAAAGTTATGTCTATATTTGTCCTAAGTAAACTGGAAGTCTGTGGTGCATGAAGATGTGTAAGTCTTGTTTTAAATGACTGACTGTAAAGAAAACAGAACACATTTTTCTGTAGTATTTAGAACATTGTAAAGAAGTACTTAGTAAATCTTTCAATACCAGTCTCAGCAGTGGTGGGATGCAAATGTTGATTTTACAGTGGCTGTGAGTTTGAGGGAAATAGGAAGGTGACCTGTGGAATGGCCAGCAGCCAGTTTGCAGATAGCTTCTACTTTTTAGGTTGGACAGCTGCAGCACAGACAGATTTTATTTTTTTTTTAATGTTTTGTTTTTCTCCTTTCTTGCCTACCAATTTGATTGCCAGGAGGATAAGGTACACATTTTCTTCTACAGTTACAAACCAGAGCTTCCTAAATGCTAAAATAACCTTCAACAATATTGAGCTGTCATTTCCCTGCCTCTTAAGTAGCCTACATGTTCTTGCATTTTACCTTGATATTATTGAAAAACTCTTCCCATAATTCTGTCCTTTGCATCCCCATTTTCATGCTTTGCACAGGAAAACAAGTTAATTCAAAACAAGCAGATTTAACAGTTTTAAAGTGTTGATTTATGACAACCTGAATATGAAAGGAAGGATTTAGGAATTGGTCTAGTCAGCTCCATCATGTTTCTTGCTGAGTATGTTTGAGGGTAAGGACAGTGATCCAGGGAGCTCTGTGATCTGGGAATCACACCTCTGTTAACTTGCAAAGCCCTTCTATTTCACAACAAATTCAGTGTCTATGGTATGAAGAAGTACCTTACTTGAGAGTGTTTGCTGTCCTTGGCAGGCAGCAAACATTGTGGCCTTACATTTTCACACTCTAGATACTGGATGGGAATTGCTGAATGTTTGATTAGAAAATGCAGTTGAATACATAGAAGAGTACAAGAAACTGAACTGACTCTTGAAGGTAGATGTTCAGACTGCTAAAGCTTGATAGATTGGCAGGTGAGATACTGCAGTTCTACTCTGTAGTAAATTAATAGTAGAAAAACATCAAAGATCTCATAAAGATGGGAATAATTCTTTGAGGAGCTTACATATTTTATTGTTTTTCATATTGGATAATACAAATCATACTAGACCTAGAGATCTAGGCTCCAGGATTTATGTCCACTTTTCAAAATTGTGCTCATGAAAACATCATCTGCTTGTTTTGAAAGTCAAAAAGTCAGAATTCCATCTCTTATGTTCATTAAAGTCCTGTGGTACTCCATGAACTGAATGTGGTACTGAATGACTCAGATCAGACTGGCCAAGGGGACTGTAAACATCTATTAAGTCTTTCAGGTTTTACTGAAGAAAAATCAAGTGCCATAATAAGCATTCAAAACTGGAACAAAATGGTACTATCATGGTATCTAAATTAGAAAATCTCAAGCTCTTGTCAATTCTTTCCTGCTTTGACAGAATATTTAAAATACATGAGTGAGAAATAGTTCCTATTTTTGAGCTTTTAAACTCCATGTAATGCTATGTTTAAGAAACATTAATAGAATTAAGCTGGCAAAACTATGCTGCTTCAGTTTAAGTATTAGCAGCTGTTCCTGGTAATTTGAATAAAATGCAAATTCAGCATTTAGTGAAATTTATTTTGTTCCTTTTATGTGATAAACAAATGGAAAGAGATTAACATATGTACCCACTTACTAGACAGACCAATATTTGACCATTTTGTATGCATTTACTTTAAAAGATAACCCAAATGGACATAGAAATTATGGACCAGCTTCTTGCTCAGATGCCCACACTTATTTAATGTGGCTACTCAAGGATTTGTGTTCCACATGAAGAAAACATGGATTCAAGGAGCAGTATTGTTGTTAAATTTACTGGAAATTGTCATTCTTTTTCCAGCATACAATGACAGATGCTACAATCCTCTTGGAGGATGTACAGAAGATGAAAGACAAAGGAGAAATAGCACAGGCATATATTGGACTGAAGGAAACAAACAGGTACAAGTTCTCTTTCTTTATTTTGTGATCACTTGGGGTCTGCTGTGACACACTGTGTATTTTGTGTTCAGTCAGTTCCATCCATGTATGTCTAGAGAACACTCATAGCTGGGGTTATGATTTGATTTCATTAGTAAAATTGTTGTGTGCAGTATTTGAAAGGATTTGGAAATAATGGGGAACTGTGAAATCAAGCTTTCTGGATTTCCATCTTCTTAGCCTCTAATTGCTGCATGGCCCTACTTGGGTGCCATTCCCCAGGCTGATTTGTCACCCTCTGAACTGCAGTGGTCACAACAGTCTGTGGCAATGCATTTATTGTAACAGCACAGAATGCTGCAACCAGCTGGGCTGTCACTGACAGCTGGATTGCATCATTAAGAAGAAAAACACATAAACAAGAGAAGTAATTTGCTAAGTTGTTTTGAGGGTTTTTTCTTCTTTTTTTTTCTCTTTTTTTCTCTTTTATTGTAACTGTAATGTAGTGTGTAATGTCCTTACCATGTCACCTCATCACCATCACATCTATCTCTTGTATTTTTTTAAACACGTTTCTTGCAAGGCAATCTCCCCAGGACTATCATATGCTGAATGAGGACGGAGAACTTTGGCTGGCTTATGAAGGGTTAAAACAAGCCAACAGGTTACCAGACTTCTCAGAATGTTTTTTTTTTTCCTTCATTTGCATCTTCTTTTCTAGCTAACTGTGCCCCTTGCTATGGGTTTGCTTTAGCTACAGTACTTCTATTGCTTTAACAGTTAGAGAAAAAGACTACACAAATTACACAAATTGAGGAGTTTCCTCAAACCTAGTCCCCAAAGCTTTGTAGTTGTCAGGTTTTATCACTTAAAAAGTTTAAGATGGCACACCAGCCAATACATAATTCATAAGAATACTTGCACAAAGTAGACTGTAAAATACCAGAAGCTCCACAGCTGTAAAGTATTTGTAGCCATGTACTATTTGTGTGCCATTACACCAGGTTTCAAAATTGATGTATCTTACAGTTTTCCAGCCTAAAGAAGTACATTCATTTTAGTAATTATTAAACTATTGTTTAAGTAGCTTCAGTGTGCTGTTAAATTTCAAGCTGAAATGGGTCTCACTCTCCTTGTGTCTTAAGTTCAGTAAATTAAACATTCTTCTCCCATGTCTCTCCATGCCAGATTCAAAATTTAAGTCCCAAAATAACCAAGAAAGAGAAGTAATCTTTAGTTGCTCGTGTTGCTGTTGAAGCCTCAGTGCAATCACTGTGGTCTCTGCAAGGATTGTGCTGGTCATGGGGCAGGCAGGTGTCACCTTGTCAAGAAGTGCAGCTCTGGCTCTGTGTGCTTGTTGGTGTCCCTGACTTCCAAAATGCTTCCTAGTCCTGCCCTGAGAGCTCATTCACTACATCAGCCCTGCTGATGTCCTTCAGTGTGAGCATCTGGTAGCAGTAACTGCAGAAAGTGGTATTTTGCAATGACTGCTACTAACTAAAGTCTTTCCTTTTCTGGTGCTAACACATTCTACCCCTAACATTGTTCTGTAAACCTATGAAGATCTAACTTAGGGCAAGTGTTCTGCAGAGCAGGATGGGAGTTGGTTTGCTCTGTGCCTCTTGCCTCTTGTCCTGGCACTGTAGAGACAAGAAGTTTTATATTAAATGGCAGAGCAGTGCAGGTAAATGACTATTTGCTCTTGTGTGCTTCATTAGTCTAGTTACTAATAAATGTTCCTGCCTTATGCATATTTAAACCCTGAAATATTGTCTAATTGAACACTAGTAGTCACTAGTATTGTCATTTCCTGTGTACCTACAAAATTATGAGTCAGAGCACTTGGACAGTGCCTTACAAGCAGGAGTAGATCCCCCAGCACTGCCTGGCAGGAGGCTGGTAATTTCACAGTGAGAAGAATTTGAGATGTGATGTGCCCAAGGGGAAAGAATGAGTTAATGGTGAGGATGAAGCTCCTGGATTTCAGTTTTGTGGACCCTCTGTGCATTGAGGACAGCCCTCTCAAAAATATTGGGTTTAATGCAAAAATTAAGATTATTTATGTGCATTTGGAATTAAATGCTTTCTGACTGGAAAAGTTAACTCTAAAAATATTTTCCATTGTTAATATTGCAAGTGAACATAGTGTCATCTTCATTTTAGATTATTTTATTTGTTTCGAGGTAAAACCTCTTTAAAGCCCCTTCAGTCAATCTGTGAAGACTTAGCTTCACATTTATTGCCACAGTGGCACCATGTACACAGTATGTGTTCAATCAAAGGAAGCGCCAAGCAGTGTCACAATTAGCTTCTCTCTCCTCACTTTTTGGTCATGCAAGCTTAATTTAATTAGAAGGCATTCTGAAGGGTTTAAAGAGTACTCTGCCTTTTTCATTTTCCTTTGCAAGCCATGGCTAATTGTTCCTGAGCAGCAGCTAAAGCTTTACACTCCCTCTGAGAACTGGGGATGTGACTTTCTGAGTGCGCTCACACAAGCTGTTGCTCAAACCTCCTTAGGCTGCTGGAGTCTCAGCTTCAGTCTCAGAAGAAGAGCCACGAGAACGAGCTGGAATCTCTGCGAGGGGAGATCCAGAGCCTGAAGGAGGAGAACAACCGGCAGCAGCAGCTGCTGGCGCAGAACCTGCAGCTGCCGCCGGAGGCGCGCATCGAGGCCAGCCTGCAGCACGAGATCACCCGGCTCACCAACGAGAACCTGGTGAGCACCAGGGCACTCACTGCCTGCCACACCTCTGCCTCCTTGGCACCTCGCAGCTGGCAGCTTCCTGCCAGAAAATTGCACAAGGGTGGTGGTTTTCTGGAGTGTCAGCTAATGGGAGAGAGAGGTTGTGGTTGTTCCTGAAGTAATAATGTTTCAGGAAATTGGTTTGAAGGTCAGGGCATGGAGGAAGCTTGTGGATCCGTTTCCAGCTGGTGAGTGTAGTCATGGCTAAATAGAGTGTTGATATCCAGGGAAGTCATAAAAACTAATCGTGCCAAGGAGTGGTGTTTCCCTTGAAATGTGTTTGTTTATTTCATTGAAAACCTCTGATGCAATTCTTTATTTATTTAATGTAGTTATCTTCCCTTTTCTCTCTTCCCTGCCTGAAGCTACTCAGATAATCCACCATTTCACAAGCTACAGCTATTCAGTATGTTTTGAAAAAAGAAATATTTCCATAAAAAGAAACTTGGTTAGAGGTCACTAAGCTAATAGTTGGTATTCCACGTGTACTGCATAACATTTTTGTGTGAAGGAAGGATTGGGCAAAACTCCCTACCATCTTCCACAAAGGAGTATATTCATCCTATGTGGGCTGCTTCATTTCTGGGGAAATCTTCCAAAGAGACCTGTGCTGAAATATGTTTGGCTTGTTATTGGTAAAGGGAAACATGCTACTTCAGCCAGAAAAGTCTTACTGTGAGTGTCATTGCTTCCTCCAAACAAACCAAGGTACAGTGTTTCCTGCTCATGTACATGACAGAAGTTATCACTGTTGGGGTCTTGTCCTAATACCAAAGATTTGGAGCAAAGAATCAGATAATTCAGCTGCTACATGTTGGAGAACTGGCTAAAAGTGTAAATTTGCCTCAGCAGCCATAGTCTCACTGGCAAAGGTAGATGGTGAATGTTCTCTCAGCAGCTCCCTCCTGCTGCTTAGTCATATGTTACAATTTTTAGCCATTTTTCCCCCCCAGACCTACTCAACACATTGTGTTCTCAAGACAGCATACAGTCATATAATTATATCCCAGAGGAGTTCTCTTTGTTTTCAAATACACTGAATGTAATTTTACTTGTTAAATATAGACTCATTCCTTAGTATTTCACTTCAGATGTTTGAGTATTGCAAGTCCACTCCAAGCCAGGTGTATGTTTCAGTTCCACTCCTAGCCCTGGAGTGGAAACAATTTGCAGCTTTGCAGATACCATGTCAGAATTGTAGTGTTCACTGCAATCCCATCTTGATTAGCACAAGGAAATGTCCCTGTTCTCACAATGGTTCTATTCCATGTTTTCACAGTCCTAGTGAGGCCCATTTTTAAAAGATCTGACTATTCTGCCACTCATCTACATCACCACCTCTGGGAGGTGCTGGCATGAGCACAACTAAGGCCTAGACTAAGAGTAGGAGATTCTTGATCTTGGTGTGTTCTGATTTAAGCTGTACAGTGCTCACTGAAGTGTCAGTGTCTCAGAGGGGGGAGGACAAACCAACCCTGTGCCTATTTTTGCAGTTTTATGAGGAGTTGTATGCAGATGACCCCAAGAAGTATCAGTTGTACCGGATTTCCCTGTACAAGAGGATGATTGTATGTAGCTCACGTGAATCCTGCTTCTCTCTTGTCTCTGTTTCTGAAGCACTAATTGAAAAGCAGGCTGTCTCCTTCTCTCTCTTTCAGAGGAAATGCCCCTGCAGAGAGCTTCACCATGCCAATTACTTCCTTCACTGCTTTTTTTGTTAGTGTCCTTTGTGTAATCTGTGTTTCTTTTTGATGCACAGTTTTGTTACTAATATGAGCCTTGCACTGTGAGCAAAGCAGTTTCTTTTTGAATACTACTTAATACTGCCCTGGAAAAGAGGTGCATGATGCAAAAGATGTTCAATTTTGAAAACTACTCTTTGGTTTGCAAGTTTGATACATTTAGATTCAGTTCAGAAAAGTAGAGGACTGATCCTTACCAAGGTGAATAATGCTAGCAATCCAGTCATAGCCTGAATTTATTCTTGTATTAATATTTTTCAGAAATTGCAAAATACGAAGAATGACATTGGAAATAATATTTTCATAGTAATTAAAGACAGCACCATGTGTGAGCTTGAAAGATTATAATTTATGAGCTTCCACATCTTAATGAGATGTGAAATCTGTTAAATTTGTTTAGAGGAACCATAGGAAGAACTTTATTAGTCCTGACATAGAGGTTGTTCTGAAATCATATCCCTTCCCAATACATTTGAAACAGTCTGTTGAACTTGTATGTATATTTTTGTTAATTTCAGGAGAAATTGTTTTATCTGACAACAAGTATGTAGTGTTATTAATAGGATTTCTGTTGTAAAATGGAATAGTGCTTTGGATGTGAAGCGTGGCCTTGATTGTGTTGTAAACAGGCCTTGTATCTTACTGCTCAAGTATATTGTATCAGCTTGTAAACTCTTTTACTACCTGATTAAGGTTTGTGCCCATGCTGCACTAAAAATTTTCAGTACTTCAGAAGAGGTGTAGTTTCCCAGATGATGCTTTTGATGCAGGGAGTTCACAATCACTTATGTTCTTACCACTGCCAAGAATAATCCTCATGCTTAGGAGATTTTTCTTCTAAACTGCTTTCCATCACTTAACCTGGAATGGCTTTCAGGTTGTTTGAGCTTGAGGTTTTGCTTTCTTTAGAAAGATTTTCCCTTTTTTAATTACACAATTATTTTATGAATGTACTACAACAGATAGGTCACAGAACTGTTCAAAGATAAATTTCTGGGGAGTGTTCCTCTGAAGGACAAGTACAGTTTATTAAAATAATAGGACTTTTAGGTGCTAGATGTTACTCAGAATAAACACATGTAAGAAACCAGTTTCAGCATAAGGAAATGTGATGAGAGCAAGGGAAATGGCAGAGCAACACAAGAAATGGTGTTTGGATGTTTGATTTGGTAAATTTGAGTGCAAGTTACAGTCTTTCTAGGAATCTCTCTGCCATCTTCTCATAACATGGATAGGTCTGAATAACGAGTCAGTCTTAAAGACAGGAATAAATGATGCAGAAATACAGGATAGCTGTTTAATAATAAAATAATTTCTGTGAAGCATTTGGAAGAGCAGGGAGGAAGCATTAGGGAGGTGTGTTTGCAGCAAAATATCTTCTACTGTACGAACTGACCTCATTCTGAGTGTCTGCAGAATCTGCCTGCCTATGAGCTTTGCCTTTGTCATGCTGCATATAACTTAATAATATTTGCAATATTTGGCTGGTGTTACAGGCAGTGTACCAGCTTGCAACCCTTGGCCAGAGGATGGCACTTCTGTTCAGCTTTCCTCACTGCCTTGTAAATCTAACAGCACTGTTTTTGTCTCTGTCACACAGTACAGGGTTGTTCCCATATCTTAATCTTTCCCTTATTTGAATTTACAGGATTTAATGGAGCAGCTGGAAAAGCAGGACAAAACTGTTCGCAAGTTAAAGAAGCAGTTGAAAGTATTTGCTAAGAAGATCGGTGAACTCGAAGGTACTTTTATGTTTTGAGATAAAGATTTTGGTATCCTTTGTGATCTGATTGTCATCATACTCATCTGTTTTAGCAGTTGTGAGGTCTTCAGTAGCTTTAGCCTCTGTTGATTGCAGCAACAGGACATATGCTCACACCTCTGTGTGTTCCTTTATGGACCTTTAGAAGATTTGTTCAGAAGATGAGAAAAGGAGATTGATGTTTCTCTGAAGGCAGAAAGTATTCAAACACAAAGGGGTGTTTCTTGCACTGTTTGTATACTTAAAGACAGTATCTGGTTGTGTCAAGAGAAAAGCAGTACCAAGTATGAACCAGGCAAAAATAAGTTACCCAGTTTCCCTTTGAATGTGAAAGTTGGGAACTAAATGTTTTTTTTTAAAGTCTTACAATATTGTTCAGTTACTTCTCTGGACAAGATCACAGTAATGTTCATACATAATACAGAGTGGGAAAATGCTCCTGAAATTATAGTTTGGTCTGTGATTATTGCCTAATTAACTTAGAAGGATGCAGTAGGTGTGACTGGGATGGAGTTAACTCTCATCACAGCAGCCTGTGTGATGCTGTGTTTTGGGTTTGAGTCTCTAACATTGCTGGGAACACACTGGTGTTTTGGCTACTGCTGAACAGAGATGGACAGTGTCAAGGTTTCGTTTTTCCCCCTCTCTGTCCCCTCAGTAAGCTGAGGTGGGAGGGCACATGGGCACACAGCCAGGACAGCTCACCCAGGCTAGCCAAAGGAATATTCCATTTGATGCTCCTCCTAATGGCAGGAACCACAGGAGGGTGTTCTGCACACAAGGGAGCTGTTGTTTGAGACTGGCTGGACATCAGTTCCCTTGAGGTTTATCATGAGTGATTGCTTTTGCTTTGCTTCCCACCCCACCAGCCCCTTTTCCTTCACTTACTAAACCATCTTTTTCTCAACCAACAAGTTTTCTCAGTTTTGCTCTTAATATTGTCTTCCCTGTCCTCTGGAGCCAGGGCTTTCCTTAGGAATGTTACAGAAATGTCTCTGGTATGTATTGGTTTCACTGAAAAATGTAATATTTATTTTCATTTTCTCTCTGAAGTGGGCCAGATGGAGAACATATCACCTGGACAAATCATTGATGAACCTATTCGTCCAGTTAACATCCCACGGAAAGAAAAGGACTTCCAAGGGATGCTGGAATATAAGAAGGAGGATGAACAAAAACTTGTCAAGAATCTTATTTTAGGTAAGCATCTTTCTCAATTGTGGCCTTTTCTGCTTCCATACACTCTGAAAAATGAATGATAAGAACACAGAATTTGCATTAGGAAATGAATAGCTTATTTTGGTTTTGTCAGTGTTCAGTTTATCTACAGTTCCTAAATATGTATTGTAATCTAATTATCCTTCCTGATGTGTATAGTACATATGAACATGCCTGCATATTTTTAGCAGACACTTATATTTTCTTATCCTGTTCTTTTACCAAGAAAGTGGCTCTTAGTTTTGCTCTGAGTTTTCACTGGCTAGAGACATATATATATATATATACACATGCATATGCTATTAACTGGGGAGGTTTTAATTACCTCATAGAACATCTTCCAATGACTTGACACTCAACAAGATAATGTGTGTTTGTTTTTCCCAAGAGCTGAAACCACGTGGGGTAGCTGTCAACCTGATTCCAGGACTACCAGCGTATATTTTGTTCATGTGTGTGCGCCATGCAGATTACCTTAATGATGACCAGAAAGTGCGGTCGTTGCTGACTTCCACTATCAATGGCATCAAAAAAGTGCTAAAGGTTAGTTAGTCTGCTTAGTTTAGAAAAAGGTTAATTTAAAATTTGCTTTTGGTTTTATGTTAGGAGAATGAGGAAAAGGCTTTCAATGAATTGGCTCTGATTTGTGATCAGTGAACTCCCACTAAAGTCCAAGAGTTGTGTTAAAAAAATAACAAATTATATTGCTGGCATTTAATCCATGTAGTAGCAGAGATGGATTGAATTAATAGGAAAGGAGCTAGCTTCTTTTAGTTTTGAATGGTCTCCCTCCTCTGAAGCTCAGCTTATAAAGTTTTGGATGTAGTCAGAGTTCGCAGAGTGAGTCTTCTCCAGAGCACTTAAATAAACAGTTTCATTTGCAGTTTTGATTAACAGATTCTTCATTTGCTCCAAGTACAGATTACACTGATGATAATATGTTACTGTCCAAAGTCTCTCCTCTTTGCAAGGAGTTGGCTGGGAGAGTTCAGGCCAGGTGTATCTTGAAGGCATGATTAAGACATAAATATGTTTTATGCTTACATGTTTTTTTATTTTTTAAATGGGAGAGATGTGTCAAAAGCCAAGCCTTTAATCAAACTACAAGTTTTGAAGAAATACTTAGTAAACATCCTGCAGGAGTTTAGATGTCCATGGGAATTTTGGAACATTTTTAAGTGAAAGCAGTGCACACTATGGAGTTCTAAAACTGCCCAGCATGTACTCGATCCTGTGTTCTTTGGTGAGAAGGGTTTGTTGTTTTGTTTCATTTTCCATATCAGGCTGACAAATAGGTTATGATGTAAGTGCCATTCATCAAAACTGAATTGTTCCCTGCTCCTCCTGCTGGCTCTGTATCATTCCAGTCTTCCCTGCTGGGCTCTTCAAAGGAGTCATTGGGTATTTTGGGAATACAGTCACATTGTCCTTTGATTTCTGCCCAGAGCAATTAGGATGGGTGTGTAAAACATAGATCATCTCTGTGGAGGAAATCATATTAGTGAAAAACACTAAGGAGAACAGGGAGGGTGTGAAATGGCACTTTGCTAAAAACCTTGCTTTCCTAATACATTACTGTAATACACAAAGTCTTGCAAAACATCAGAATGAGAATCTACTAGAAAGTGTCTATTAAGTGTTTAGTTGCACTCTATTATTTTATTTCTCATACCTGTCTTTGCTGAACTATGTTTGTTTTTATCTTCAGAAAAGAGGAGATGACTTTGAAACAGTGTCCTTCTGGCTGTCCAACACCTGCCGATTTTTGCACTGTTTGAAGCAGTACAGTGGAGAAGAAGTAAGCAATTCTCTTACTCTGGTTTCTCTTGCTCTCCAGTGCTGTTGTCAGCACTGCTCTTTAACAAATCTTGTATAAAAGATTTAGTCATAATCTCTTAGAATGGCTACACCTTTTGGCATGATGGTGACAGCATCAGTGGAAAGCACAGGGATAAAGATTTGAACCAGCTTCCCTTTATTGTGGGCTGGGATCCAGAGTCTAGATGGCACTGGGCTCCCAAAAGGGCCAGCTCAGATTTAGCAGGAGAATGTGGCAGCTACCATTATGCAGTGATTCACTGCACTCCCTATCAAAAAGGCTGTATTAAGCCTTTTACCTATAGGGTGGCAGAGCAGTTGATGTTTGGAGGCTGTGATATGCCCAATTCCTCTTTCAAGGTTAACTGGGCTTTTGGCCATAGCTGGCCAGGTGAAAATGCTCATGCTGGAGTGGGAGGGAGTCTTGCCTGCCAGAAGGCTGGCAGAGTTTGTTCCTGTGTCACAGACCTGAAATTTTGAGTTAAGGAAGCAGATGCTGTGAGCATCACACCTGAAAAGCAAATCCTAGCATTAGCCTCAATCAGACAAAGTTCCAAACTAAAATTTTCAGGGGCTGTGACTTAAGGTATTATTTGTCAGTTGCATGAAAGAAAATGCAAATACTGGGTTTGTGTCATATTTTTGTGTTCTACCTGAAGCATTAACTTCTGTTATTTTATGAATTCAGGGGTTTATGAAGCATAATACACCTCGTCAAAATGAACACTGCCTCACCAATTTTGATTTAGCTGAATACAGACAAGTACTGAGTGACTTGGCTATTCAGATCTACCAACAACTTGTCCGAGTGTTGGAAAATATTCTGCAACCAATGATTGGTAAGGCAAAGTTGAATTCATTAAGCTTCACAACATAGTACCAAAATGAAAATCATGATGGTGGTAGTAGCTGTATCTTGTTTTTCTTCCTAAACAGTAGAGTTTCATTAATAGTTCTTGTGGTATTCTGTTCATAGATAACAAGGACTATTATGGACAGGTTGGATTAGAGGGAAAACTAAACTGTGACTGGTTCTTCTGGCAGTGCCAGAATAAATTGGTATACCTTATTCATGCTTGGCATGAATCAGGCATTTGCAGGAAGAAGTTGTCAGGACAATCTGATATTTGTCGCCCTGTCTGTTGGGAGATATCCCATGGAAAAATCAGACTTTAATTACATGAGAACTCTTAATTGAAATTAATATGCAAATGTTTGGTTGTTATGGACAGCAGTGAGGAATTAAATCGCAAGCAGTGATAAAGCTAACATTCAGAGAGTTGTTGGGGGTTTTCTGTTAAGAATACTTTCTATTTTCTGTTCAGACAGTACTCCACAGAAATTTTCATTATGCTTTCCAATCAGAGCATTTAGAAGAATGGAACAGCTCTCAGTTTGCTGACTCTGCTGCTCATATGACCCTGGGAGGAAAAAAGTACTTTCCTGAGCTAGATTCAGACTGTCCTTTTAAACACACATGCTGTAATCTTTGTAAAAACCCCATGAACTTAGATTTTGCAGAACACAGTGGGACACACAATTTCTGGAAATCATGGTAAACTGTGGCTAGCAGAAAGCCTGGCCTGCTGTCTCTGCTTTGCTGTCTTGCACAGTGTGCTGTGTATCAGCAGTTTTCAGTCATTGCAATGATGGTGTCAATCAAATGCAGTTTCAGGAATGCTGGAGCACGAGACCATCCAGGGAGTGTCAGGGGTGAAGCCGACGGGGCTGCGGAAGAGAACATCCAGCATTGCTGATGAGGGCACCTACACCTTGGACTCCATCATCCGGCAGCTGAACTCCTTCCACTCGGTCATGTGCCAGCACGGCATGGACCCAGAGCTCATCAAGCAGGTGGTCAAGCAGATGTTCTACATCATCGGGGCCATCACGCTCAACAACCTGCTGCTGCGCAAGGACATGTGCTCCTGGAGCAAAGGAATGCAGATCAGGTGGGAAAGCTTGCTACAGCTCTCTTGAATGCACTGCTGGGAACCTTACTGAACTCTTCACATTGCTGAATATCATTTTGATGGAGATGCAGATAGCTGGAATATTTATTTTTCCAGATGCAGATGATGTTCAGCTGATTTGGTGACATTTGGTTAAGAACAGCTTAGTTGACTTTGGCCAGATCTTACCTGACGTTCAAGGAAATGTGATAGAAGCAAACCAAAAAGTGTTTCATTATCAAGTGGGAATCAGAACTGTAGGTGAAATGTTCTAAAAGCTTCCTCAGCTTTTAGAGAAGAATAGCGAACATACTTGCTGCATTTTTTTGTATACTGGTGTTGCAGTGGTACCTCTTTGTCTACACTAGTTTGCTGCATTCCATCATCTCCTGCATTTCACATCACTCAAATTACCTCCCAGAGCTTCACTGTACTTCAACATGGACAAAATCTCCTTTGCTTTTCTTCTTACCACATTCATGCAATTAATAGGAACAGAAACAAACTTTGACTGTAGTTACTAACTGTTATGAAAGTGAAAATCACTGCCTTAATTGGAAGAAAACAGTGTGAAGACAAAATAACAAGAAGGAAAAACACATAAGGACAAAGAAGCAGCACTGGGAAAGGGAAATTGCACATTCTTTCAATTTATCCATAATCAAGCATTAATGTTCTTGATGCTCTTGCCCCTTCGTACAGGTACAATGTGAGTCAACTGGAAGAATGGCTACGTGATAAAAATTTGATGAATAGTGGGGCTAAGGAAACCCTGGAACCCCTCATCCAGGCTGCACAGTTGTTGCAAGTAAAAAAGAAAACAGATGAAGATGCAGAAGCCATTTGTTCAATGTGCAATGCACTGACTACTGCCCAGGTGAGCAAATCCTCATTGTCTGTCTTGCTGTCCCTCCTGAGCAGCTCTCTGCTCTGTTGTGTTTGCTATCCCTGCCAGCACTTCTGTCACACATGAAGTGGAGGTTTTTTACTTCGTTTTGCTAAAACAGATGTAGTTGCAGGGGTGAAAAAAGGACCAGACCCTTTTGAGTCTGATGTTTGAGATAAGTTTTGAACAAATAAGAGGAAGCTCAATAGATTGTCCAGGATACACAGTCTCTCAGGTTTTGGAAATCCTTAGAGAAAAGTCTTCATTCAAAGACTTCATCTCTGTACTCCAGTCAGCTCTACCTAGGATAGTAGGAATTGACCTTTCTGCCATCAGAGTTGGTATCCAGCCAAGTTAATGGACAATTCAAACAGAGCTGTTGTCTGTGAGTCTGCAAACAAGAGTGTAAAGTTACTGTACCCATTAGCCTCAAAGGCTGAACCAAGTCGATCTCAATAAACAGACTCCTATTTATGAAAGCTCAGATTTTGTACAGATATGTTGCACTTCTTTTTCAAGCCATGCTTCATTTGCATAGAGCTTGTCCAGGAGTAAATGGACCCAAGCATCTTTGATGCTTACTGAACAATTCTCACAAGGAAAAGTAAGAAGTTTCCCTATTTCTTTCACAGTTGTTTCAGCACTAGCAGTTGCATTGGTCAAGCCATTTTGATTTATTAATTCACATTACTGGAAAATCACTTAGTTAGAATCAAGAAGTTTGAATTGTATGTGCTGTGGTTTTACTTTTTAACAAAGTGTTTCAGTTTTTTAATAAAGGGAATGGTAAAAAAACAAAGATAATTTTTAATAGGTTTTACAAGTTTCACCCATATTATTATTTAAAGTCTTTGTTATGTAATTCTTTCCTTGGGTGGTTTTAGCCCTGTTTTTAGAGAAATAGTTCACTCTCTTGAAAAACAGAAAAGTTGTAAGACTACAGGAGATTATGACTACAGGGTCAAAATTAGGGTGAGAAATACATCATGTTTTTGGGGTGGGTAGGAAAACAATCAGTTACTTATCACGTGATTTTTCCATCATTTGGTATTTTCATCACATGTAGAAATTTAGGGTTTCAAACTCCAAAGAGCATATGTTCTGAAAGAGGCAGTCATTTAACATAGCATTGAGCAGGGTGATGGAATTCTGCATTAATCAATAAAGCAAAAAATAACAGATACTTTTAAATAACTTTATTTTTTAAATAGCTAATTTTAAAATTATGTTATTCGTAATCATGGATGCATCTGTTTGATCAGTAACATGAACCTGAAAGTGATTGTTCTTCTTCACAGATTGTAAAAGTTCTGAATTTGTATACTCCAGTTAATGAGTTTGAAGAGAGAGTCTTGGTGTCATTTATACGTACAATACAGGTATGTCTGTCTTTTCATCAAAAACTACTTGACTTTTTCTAAGAAAACCTCTGATCAGCCAAAATTGCTTGCATCCTGAAATACATTCATGAAAATGAATTAAACTATGCTTTTTAGCTATCATAGTTTAACAGCATTGAAAAAGTGATGTCAGCCTTAAAATTTCAGCAATCCCAAGTTCCTCCCTCCAGACTTACATGAAAGTGTTAGTTTCCCTGTCAGTATGTATGAGGTTTGCAGGTGAGAGGTTTTTGTGCTTACTCATCTTTGTGTTTGTAAGCTCAACTTTTCAAGCACTAAGATTTAGATATGCCAATTTACTCAGACCTGTGTCTGCATGTGAAGTTGTCTGCTTTGAAAACTGAGGCCTGTATCCATACCAAAATTCTTAATTTACCCCTTTTATTTTTGTATATATTGGTGAAAAGTTTTGAAAACTCCAAAGAGAAGCAGCCAGTAGAGCAAATTTAAGAAACAATCATGAACTTTCTGGTTTATTAAAAATTAAATTACAATATAGCAAGATAAGGGAGATTGGGAAGGTAGAACTGAGATAAAGCTGAAAAGATGGTTACCAGATACTGGGCAAAATCTTCTTTTTGCAGGAAGTCTGAGTATTCCCAGATTGCACTGTAAGAGGCAGATGTGCAGAACTGAAGCTAATCAGAGTACTTGCAGTTTAATGGCACAGTTGGTGTGAATGTGTCAGCTCGGGTTGGCATGGAGTGTGTGTGCACACACATCTGGAAGCACAGATCATCTTTGTGAGGTGGTTGTTATCAGTCAGCTGCCTCAATGCTGACATCATCACTTTCTTATTTCTGCAGGTGCGGCTGCGGGACAGGAAGGACTCTCCTCAGTTGCTCATGGATGCTAAACACATCTTCCCTGTTACTTTTCCATTTAATCCATCCTCCCTGGCTTTAGAAACCATCCAGATCCCAGCCAGCTTGGGCCTGGGCTTCATATCACGTGTCTGATCCCAAGGATGTCCTGTCAGTGTTAGCTGGAGAGCCAGTTGCCTGATATCTGTACCTGTTAAAACATAGTGAGCCACTGAACCCACGTTTTCTGAACAAAAGCCAGTCTAAGCCAGATGTGTAGTGAAGGTAGCTGGGGAACTGCACAGCAGCACCACAGGCTGAATTTGTGCTTGGTCATTGCATTTATGGGGACATCACTGATTCATACATTTCCAGAGAACGGAAATAGGGCTTGGACAAAAATTGTGTCTTCAGCTGTGTAGAGACATTTTTAGATCTTTAGTAACATATTTAAATAGTGTAAATTAAAATCCATATGTAATCTTCTCATAGGTGGGGACCAATAGGGACAGTCACAGTCCTGGACATAGGAGACTTGAAAGTAAGGCATTTTGTAGTAGAATACACAGTCACATGGGAGCCTGTTACATTGAATTTGTAAAAACTGGAATGGAAAAACACAAACTGGCAATATATACAGTTATTTCTTAAACCACTTCCTCATTTATGTCAGTTTGACATAAATTGTAGTGATAAGTCTTATAGCTCACTATATGCTCTAACTTAGGTGTTCATTTGTTAGCACTGTGGTTTACCAAGCAAACTAAATCGCTGCTGCATATTCTGTTGTTTTAAATGTATGACAGTATCATACTAAGCACTAAAAATAAGATACTTCATTTTTTGTTGTCAACCTTATTTACAGTCTGTTGCAGTCCGTTATTTTAACTGGATTTTTGCACATTATATCAAGTAACACCCGTAGAGGAAAATGGTAACTAAGCACAAGTAGCACACTGGAAATTATAAGTTTAGTTATTTTTAAAAGTAGTTAGCTAAAAATACACAATCTTGAAGCAAATGATCAGAAGTCAGTAATGATTTTAGTATTTATTTAGGTTATAGGGTTTGTCTAATGTTGTTCTTTGTTTGTAGACCCCAGAGATGACAATGTGTATTTTGAGTATAATCTCTTGGTTTTTTGCCACTTAAAGAAAAAAAAAATGAAAAAAACAACAGAGAAAAGTCTTCTTTTACACTGGAATATGAGAGGAAAAACTTTAATAGGAAATTTCTGCAGTAGCCCAAGGCTCTCATTCTTAGAAAGGTTGTCTAACAAGAAAGTAGGTTTTGACTATGATGCTGTCACTTGACTATGATTCATGCTGATTTAATGGTTGGAAATCAGAGTGCAGAATGAGAAACTGAGTTATTTTGAATGTTGCACATTTTACTGGAAAGATTTTTCTGTCTCACACATCTTGGATCTGTTATATAAAATTCACATTTCACAGTGTGAGGCATAAGTGCAGAAGCCTCGCATAGGGTTCCAGTTCTGTGGTGTATGGCTCAAATATACATGTAAAAATAAAGCCACACACATTGCTCAGTTGCATTGTGCAATATTTTTAATGTATTATAATAATCTGCATCTTAGTGTTAACATTAATTTATTTTACAATATTGATAAATAACCTAGAGGTACACTGTTAGACTGTTTGGTGCTCCTCTGTTTGCCTGCAAATTCAGAGAGAAAAGATTTGCTGTTAAGCAGACTGAAACATTTCAGTTTTGTCTTACTTGAATGGCAGACATGCTGTTTGTATGGTTGCTAAAATTGGAAATAAAGACAACATAAACTTTTTCAGTATAATTTTAATATGCTCCTGTCATCTTATATTCAAACAGCCCATATTACATTTGATTGATCATGCCAGTACTCCCAAGAATTTATACTGCATTGTAAAAAGGTTCTGAATGATCTTTGCTAAATGAGATTGTTTTCCTCTGCATCATATACCAAACACTCCTTTTTCAAATGTTACTTGATTTCTGAACCTCTGGCTGCTGTGAAGTGGCTCCAAAGAAGGTGTAAGGTCATTTTCAGACTGTCAGGGTACTGCACTTGTGAGAATGTAATGGCAAAGCCTTCACATCAGTAACAAGGTTAGGAAAGAAAACACAGGAGAACATGCTGACCTACCAATTTTTTTCTCCTATTGAAAAACAAACAATTGGCATTACAGTATGTTCATACTCTAGATCAGGAAATGTATCCACTACTTAAGCGTTAGTGTTTAAAATGTATGCCTAAATGTATTTTTGTTTATTTTTAAAGTTTGTTTACCTGTAAAAAGCCTTATTGTATCATTTCCTTTAAAAAAGTAGTGTTTAGTAATTTATAGGTGTCATCCTTAAACTCAGTGGTTTGACTGGTATTACTTTTATATCACATTAAAAGTATATGCTGCTTGACATGTTTTAAAGGAAAATATTTTTGAGTTGGAATAGATGTGTAGTTGGTAATTCATCTAACATTTTACATGACAGTATTTTACATGCACTTTTCAGAAGTAAAATTTTAGTGTGAGTGTATAATATACTTTCACCTTAGGACTAAAGTCTCTTTAACCATGGAATATAATGCAGAATTACTTTAAATTTTTTTTTCCTTTGAATCATTGTTATGCTCTTTTAATGTGGACATATCTTTTGTATTTTAATTTATTATCTATTGAGATGATAGATTTTATCAGATGCTGGAAAAATACTTGTCAATGACCCCCTAGAAATAGATACAGTTATTCTACAGATTTTGCACAATAATTACCTCATTCAGTTTGGTGTATTTTTATTCCAGTGATCATTTTATTCTGATGTTTAAGACAGTCTTCTATCCAAATTTTGAAAAATTGCTTCTAACGCTTCAGACTGGGATGGAACATTAAAGTGTTTAAGTCAGTTAAATGAGATTAATCTATTACAGGAAAAAGCAGCATCAGCTTCACTGAAAGTGGTTTGATATCCAATGACATTTGTTCCCAACTTAGAAACACCAGCAATTGCAATTTGAAGGTCTATATGTAATTTGTGATTTAAACTGAACACATTTCAAATACCATACTGAAACTATGAGTAAACACATGGGTTTTTTAAGATGCTGATACTTCATGCGATGAGTAAAAGCCTTTAAACATAGGTTTTCACTTGATGCCACTACAGTACATAGATGAAAAACAAAATATTGTCAGAATTACCTGAGCTCTGATCTGTTGTAGTGTCTGATGTTGTACTTAGTAAATGTATGCATCATAAAAACTGTAGCCTAATAGCTATCACTGGAAAATGTCCAAATAAAAGTACAACTGTACAGTTTGTTTCAGATTTTTGTTGGTTGGTTGGTGGCTCGTGAGCCGTGGGCTGGCATAGACCCCAGATGGTGACAGGGTTTCCTCTGCCTCCATGGCAGGCTTGGTGTTGACAACAAGGGAGTTGGTTAAAATCTGAGGATGTGTAAATACACACCCAGATAGCAGCAGTGTGCCATAAACTGCCGTGCTTATGGGAGAATACTTTGTTCAACGTAACCCATTTCTGGTTGGGGTGTTTTGTCATCTAATATCAACTGTTCCTGAAATAAAATTTGAGTGACTTCACTAAAACATTCCTTTGTGTGCCATGAAAGCTCCTGGTGTCGGGTGGGGAGGGCTGGTGGGTCTTGGCATGTATCCACCTGCTAAAACAGGACACTGTGGTTATTCAAATCTTCTTCCTCACAAAGGATATTGAACTGTAGCACCTGTTAGTGCTTTAAACCTACTAAATGCACTCACAGTTGTTCATTTTTATCTTATTCTGATCTTGTCGTAGAAATCCCTTTACAGTGCTTTGTAGGGAGGTGATTAATGTTTCTGTTGCTTTTCTCTGCTGGGTCAGGACTGCTTCCCGGGTCGCTCCGTCCATCGCTGCGTTGTCCATCGCTCCCGGTCCCTAAAGCTGTGTCCGGGACGGGGGCTGGGAGCGCTCCCGGCTCCGCTGGGCGGACAGAGCCGAGTCCTGCTGCCCGGGGAACCGCCCCGCACGGCGCTGCCCGCTCTGCCGGGCGGGGACCGGGACCGGGCCGGGAGCGGGGCCGGGGCAGGCGGGGAGGGCAACGGGGCTGGGGCTGGAGCTGGGGCTGGGCCGGGAGCGGGGCAGGTGCAGAGGGACAGGGCTGGGGCCGGGCCGGGAGCGGGACGGGGCTAAGGCCAGGGCCAGGGTCGAGTGGAAAAGGGCCGGGGCAGAGAGACGGGGCCGGGGCAGGGCCGGGAGCGGGGCCGGGCCGTTCCCCACGCCCTGGGGCGGGGGCCGGGCCGGAGCGCGGCCACCTGCGGAACCTGCGGCGGCTCTGGGGGCCTCGCCCGCACCGCGGCTGGGCCCGATGGCGCTGGCCGAGCTCTACACGCAGGTGAGCGAGGCTGGGGCCGGGACAGGGGCCGAGGGTGAGCGGGCCTGGGACTGGGACAGGGGAAGGAGGGACAGGGGCCGGGGCTGAGGGGCAGGGGCCGAGGCTGAGGGTGAGCGGGGCCGGGGCCGAGGGGCAGGGGCCGGGGCTGGGACTGAGACTGGGACAGGGGAAGGGACAGGGGCCAGGGCTGAGGGGCAGGGGCCCGGGCTGAGGGTGAGCGGGGCTGGGGCCGGGGCCGAGGGACAGGGGCCGAACGAGCTCCGCCCGAGCGCTCCGCGGGCGGGACATCGCACCAGGGGCACCGGGGAGAGACACTTTGAGGAAAACTCTGATTCTGTGAGACTCTGGGAGCTCGTCTCGCTGTTCTAGCCGGCGATTAAGCAACGTGAAGGTTTAGCTGCCCTTCCCTGGGCACTCAGGCTCGCACCGCCGCGCTTTCTGTTGGGCAAATATTGAATGTGTGGCAGAGCTTGGCCCCAAAGCAAAGATTCTTCCTCCTTAATGCGCCTGCTGAAACTTTTGCACAACTTTTCCCTCTTCTCCTGTAGTCAGCGGAGTGTTATGACGTATCGTTTGCTTAGCCTTAAACGACAAAACCAGCGGGGATATGTCGGTGATTTGACGAGCCTGTCCCTCCTCTGTGCCGCAGCAGCTGCTCCCGCTGAGCGCGGGGCTGGGGCTGGGGCTGCTGCTGCGGAGCGCTGGAGGAGCAGCGCGGATTCCCAGGAATAGCCAATGTCAGGTTCCCCAGGAATAGCCAATGTCAGATTTCCCCAGAAACAGCCGATGTCGGGTTTCCCCAGGAATAGCCGATGTCAGATTTCCCCAGGAACAGCCGATATCAGATTTCCCCAGGAATAGCCAATGTCGGGTTTCCCCAGGAATAGCCGATGTCAGGCAGGTGGAGCGGGAAGGAGTGCGGTGTAACCCGACACGGAAATGAGCCAGCTCCGCCTGTTTACCTGCGAGGCAGGGTTTGGAGCCAGCCAGCTCTCTAGGCTGGGTGCATTTGCCAGTGGAGGCTGCTGCAGCTCCAGGGGCCTTTCCTGAGGAATCAGTGCTTTTACCACATTCTTCTCCCTCCCTTTCTCGTCCTTGTCCTAGTGCAGTTCGTTTTCTTGCATGGGAACACACTGTGTGCCCCTGAGGCTGTTTGGTGGTGATACTCTAACTCACAAAGAGTAGCAGCAAACAAAGAATTCAATTTAACAAGCAGTTTTTGTATGCCAAGAGGAGGTCAGCATAGTGTAGGAATGATACAAATAACAATTTATGGTTGGATAAACATGGAAAACTTAAATGTAAAGCTAATTTAGTCATGTCTTTCATGTGGCCATTAAATAGATACTTGTGAAACTGGGCTTTTGTCACCTTAGTCAGATAGATTGAAACATTGCCATTACAATTGTTTGGGGTTGTTTAGAAAATGCCTTTGTGATTTTGGATATTGTGTGAAAAAATGCCATCATGCTGAAAGCATCAGCAAAGAGGCATCATGGAAGCAGCTGAGGTTTCCATGTTGTTCAGCCCCTGATGAACAAACACCAGGTTGATGTGTGGCTCTCTAGAAAGGTCAAAGACTGTCCTTAGAGATACTGAAAATTCAGCTGGAGAAGCCACTGAGCAACACAGGCTAACTCACAGGATGTTCTTGTGCAAGTCCCTCCTACCCTAAATTGTTTGGTGTTCATCCTTGGGATTTAGGATGAAGGAAGCTACAGCTGTACAGTGCAGTTTGCAGGGACTCTGTAGGCACCCACCATGGTTCAGTGGGGGTTCTTGGGGCAGAGACACTCAGGAGGATCTACTGAGTGATCCTGAGTTCTGAGGATCTACTGGACCTTCCAAGATTTCTTCCATAGAAAGGAAAAAAGTCATTTGTGCCAAAACTAACACTTGCAGCACTGAAAGGAAAGGGAGTACAAGTCCCCAGGGTGTCTGGGGTTCTGCTCACACTCCACGAAATGGTGACTAATGTTAATTTTTCAAGTAAGCAGCTGCAGCAGTTCTCACAGGTTTATTTAAACAGCTTGTTTCAGCTGACCAAGGTGAGGGAATTAAAGGAAGGATTGTGGCTATCAAAACAGAAAGATACTAGAAGAGTATACATTATAGTTTCTTGTGTGAGTAGGGACAGATGATGTTGTTTTGTCAAACCCTGTCAGGATGACAAGGACACACTCCACATCAGTACAGTAATTCCCTACTGTCTGAGGTTATGTCCTTTTAAGGAATGTTGTTTCCTATAGCTTCTCAGGCAGAGCATTTAAAGAAATTGCTTTTGCATCAGCATTTCAACTTCAGCATAGGAGAACTAAATGGTTCAAACAGCATAACTTACATCCAAATATTTTTTTCAAGTATCTGTCTTTCAAGTAGGTTAGAGATACCTTGCTGGGCTGGAGCTAAAGTATGTCAGTTGATTGCTTGTAAAGAAAGAAAACAGCCAGTAGTCTTTGAAGTTTGTCCTAGAGGAGGGAAAGATGTTTGGAGGTTGCACTTCAGTCCCACTAAAAGAAAGGGAACTGTGCAGAGTCTTTGGGTATGACAATGTGCCTATGGCAAAATGCTTTCTGAGTTCAGTGTCCTGTACTTGAATCCAGGGAAGTGATTGTCTGTGCTTCTTGTCTGAATTCTGGCAAATGAGATGCTTTCTCTGGTATTTGCTTATTTGAGCCCTTCCTAGAAACAAGGTGTTGTTTAAGTGTATTTTATTCTTTGTTCAGTGTTAGAGGATTTGAAGAGCCTGGCAACAGTCTGGCCTTTACTCACCTTCCTGCACGCTGTGTTATTCTGCAGCCTCTGCCTGAACAGGAGAATATGCATGTCTGAAATGAATGAGTCTGCTTTCTTTTTCTATTCTTTCATGAAAAATAACAAAACCACAAAAAATATATCCTGCTGTGCAGAGCTAATAATAATCCCAAAAAGTCCTGGAATTGGGTTGCACTTGATGTTTAAAAGGTATTTTTTAATGCTAGCCTGGTCTTATTAAAGTAGCTAAGCTAACTGTTATCTTGTTTTCCTGTTGCAGTACAATAGGGTTTGGATCCCCGATAATGAAGAAGTTTGGCAGTCTGCAGAAATCACAAAAAACTACAAAGCTGGAGATCGTTTTCTCCATGTGCAATTAGAAGATGGAACTGTGAGGAGAAAAGCCTGAATTATTGTGGGGTTTACTGAGATATGTTTATGTAGAAACTCACCTATGGGGATCTGTGGGTTATGGAATCTAATAACAAGTACATATTTCCCTTTTTCATTATATTGAAATTGGTACAGTGCACATCTGCTGCCCAAAAATAAGGAGTGCAGTTCCACTGTCTGTATACATTAATATGGAAAACATACCTCAAAGATCTCTTTGGAAACAAGCCCTGAAACTCATCCTAAAATGAAGTAAAAATTAGAAGTTCAGGGCAAACATTATTCTCTCTCACAGGACCAGCTGTTGCTTTTTCCATTGGTTTGTGTAGGATCTGTTAACTTTAGTATCCAAGTTCTTTACAGATTTAATACTTTGAAAACATTTCTGTATTTCTGCATTCTTGTTCCATAAAGACAAGTATTAAAGGTATGATTAAATGGATTTGTTGAAAGAAACAGAAGTGAGTTTTAAACTTCCTGTAAAGAAAACTGAGGGGTTGCAAGTAAGGATAATTATAGAGCTGACTTGAGTTCTGACCAGGTCTTTACTTTCATTCAATTACAGCTGATCTGTTATTCTCATCTGTACTTGAAATATGCCTGTGTTTAGAGAGCTAAACATATGTCCCATTTTTACAGATTTCAATGCAAAATATTGTAAATAAATTAAATGAAGCTTTCTTTTTCATAAGCAACAAATAGATATGGAATCAATGACATAGATCAGACAGGGCTCCATCAGCTCTATAACTTCATGTTAAGGTAGAAGATTTGTATTTATGCAAACATAATGCATTTTATGACATTTCAAGTAATTTTTGTTGACAGGAGCTGAGTTACCCTGTTGATCCAGCTGCTTTGCCACCACTACGAAATCCTGACATACTTGTTGGTGAAAATGATCTCACTGCACTCAGTTATCTCCATGAACCAGCTGTTCTACACAATCTTAAAATTCGTTTTGTGGAGTCTAAGCTTATCTACACATACAGTGGTAAGCTAAGTGAAATGGAGAGTTTTTTAAAAATCTTTTTTAAAACGTATTAATCTTGATTCAGTTTGCAACATGATGTGTGTAATGTTTTCCTGAAGTGTTTTTAAACTCATATTAACTGGTTTTATATGTGAGTATAGACTTGTTTGTTCATCAGCATCTTCTATGTAGAAAATATTGCTACTTTATATTATTTCAACTGTTGCTGCCAAAACCAGGTGTTTCATATCACTAACCTATATTTTATTTTTGTTTTGTACACTTGGCTGTAGGAATAATTCTGGTTGCAATAAACCCCTATAAGGAATTGCCAATATATGGAGATGCCATTATCCATGCATATAGTGGGCAGAACATGGGGGACATGGATCCACACATATTTGCTGTGGCAGAAGAAGCATACAAGCAAATGGCAAGGTTCAGTATGTCATTTACTGTCCATAAATAACATTTGAAGTCTAGTTGCAGTGTTAATTGTCATTTAATTTTACTGTGTATGTGCCATTGGCTATTAGGAATACCTTTGAATGTGTAGCTTAATTAGAGGAGAAGGGATCCCTTAACCAGCTGAGGAATTTTTAGATCTCAAAACTATTTTCATTCTTGATGAGGGGTAAAACACTGACTTAGTGAACAGCAATGACATCAACCTAGAGGTTACAACTGAAGAGGAGAAAGAGAAGAATAGATGAAAGATGGAACTGATGTATGAGACTTGGGCACAGCTGTGATTTCAAACATTGTTTCATATGTATAATTCCTGCATTTATGCATGCACTTTAAACGTGTCTAATGTGAACTGTCTGATTTTTTGGTTTTAGAAATAACAAAAATCAGTCTATTATAGTCAGTGGAGAATCAGGAGCTGGAAAGACTGTGTCTGCAAGGTATACTATGAGATACTTTGCCACTGTGAGTAAGTCAAGCAACAATGCACATGTGGAGGATAAAGTACTGGCATCCAATCCAATAACTGAGGTGAGTTTTGGAGAGTGTCTGTCAAGTCTGTACTCATCAAGGGAAGAATTCCAGAGCTTCTGGGAAATTTTGTTTGAACTCTTTAGGGGTGCTTCATCTGTCTGAGTTGGATATTTAAATTTGAACTTCAGCCTCTGAATGTTACTGATGGAAAGAGGTGGTCAGCCTCAGGAGCACCCTGTCCTGTCTGATTTACCAGTGGCCCTTTGGAGGTGCTAGTTTGCCTCCAGATTTTTGTTTGACCTAATTAGATGATGATGATGTAACAATATTGAACAAGTTGATTGGACACTCTATTACTTGGACCCTTATGTTGGAAAAGTATACATGCTCTAATTTTCAGTTTATGTAGCATTATATTATTTGACCTGAGACTTGTCTTCAAATTTGGGCCTCAAAATTTAAGTAACAGAGTTCAGTGCTGAGATTGATCCCTGAGCACCTTTGATTTTAGAAACTAGTAGCTGACTCAAGTTTTGACAAAGTTACTCCTATGAGAGATGTGAGTAAATCAAGTTATAAAGTTTATAATTTTTGTAGGCTGTGGGCAATGCGAAAACCACACGGAATGATAACAGCAGTCGATTTGGAAAATACACTGAAATCAGTTTTGATCAGAGTTACCAAATCATTGGAGCTAACATGAGAACATACCTGCTTGAGAAATCCAGAGTTGTATTTCAGGTGGGTAAAATAAAGTCTAAAATAGTCAATGTCAGTATAGCTCCTGATGCTTTATACTAGTTCTATATAGAAAATAGTATGTGAAGTTCTGAACAGTGTATCCAATGAGCATTTGATTTATTTTTTAACAGGAGCTAATATTATTTATGATAAATTACTTTATTCCATGCTCTTCCTTAGGTTGTGAAGAATGCTTCTCAGGGACAATTTCCTGAGATAAGTGCAAGAAATATTTGAGAAATCTGTAACTTGTGGTTACAACAGTAACAGAGGCAAATTGTATCTGGAAAAGAACAGGATATAGGGGGCAGAGGAGTCTCAGTAAAAAAAGCTGGCTGAAAATTTATAAGGAAGTGTTTATTTCATGTGACTCATTACAATGTCATGGCTTAATTGTGATAATATACTAAAGAAGGTATTTAATTTTATAAAAAGGTTTTTACAAAGGTCTCTTTTTTAGTAGTATTGTAACTTTTTAAGTGCACTGAAAAGTACTTCTATATATTTTCTGCCCTGAAGGATGGTTTGGAAATGAAGAGCTTTTTGAGTTCCCACTGGGCAGTGTTTCAGCTGACACTCCTACACTTTTTTTTTAAACCGTATTTGACAGCTCTTATTGGTAGATGCTTGTTCAAGCTGGAGAAATTATTAACATCCTTGGGGAAACAAGTCTGCATATTGACAGTGGAACTAAAGTATACTTGAATTTTTCACTTTCAAAGCTCTTATTAAGACTTTAATGTGCCATTTTAATAATTAGCAATTTCTTTGCTAACCTATGTTGCAGCAGAATTGAGCCTTCAGTTGCATCGTCACTTTCCACTAGTGTTGAATTTCAAGTCTTTTTCAGTTTGTTTCTTCATTTGGTTGTTAATTTTTTTTCTGGGATGTTACTCTTTGCTTTATTTTACAGTCAGAAAATGAAAGGAACTACCATATATTTTATCAGTTGTGTGCATCTGCTATGCAACCTGAATATGAACATCTTAAATTGGGTAGGTCTCAAGAAAATAACCTGCTCTTCACTTTCACAGTGCAGCATTTTAAGGCTGGGTTTTCAAGTGCTAGGATGTTTAGTGCATTAGAACACAAATCTCACAGCCTTAAAACAGGACCTGCATTTTTACGTCACTTAGCTGCTAATCCTGGTGGTTTGGAACTTGGTAGCAAATCCCTGGTAACTCAAATGCTGCTCCTTCAAGCACCTGAGTGTCTTTGGAAATCTGATTCTCATACTTTCTGTAGTGACAGATGTCATGACAGCTTAGGGACTTGATTCATTTATCTGCAGAAAAGCTGGGAGAAGCAGAATTTAGGTATATGTTTACTCAGTTTCCATTCCAGTTTGTTTATTAGACTATTAAGATTTCTAGGAATTATGAATACTAATTTGTGTCAGCTTAACTGAGTTGGGCACGTGGATTTCCCTCAGAAAAAAAGAGGACCTCCAGCTCATCACTGTCATCTGACAGCATCTTTAATTTTTTTGTTATAAAAGTTTTAACAAGTGGCTCTCCCCAGTCCCTAATTTTTGCAAAATTTCAATATTTGCTTCTTTTTTACAGGGAGTGCTGAAGAATTTAACTACACACGAATGGGTGGCAGCACTGTGATAGAAGGGGTTGATGACAGAGCAAATATGGTGGAGACTCAGAAGACATTTGATTTACTGGGTAAATTCTTGGGGATACATTTTCAAGAGATTTTGTTTTTCTGAAATGGGCAAAGGTGGTTCTGAAATATCCAAAACGTTCGTAGTAATTAACCAAAATAATTTCTTTCATAGCTTGTCCATTGTGGTGTTGATCTGCTTGCAGAGTGCTGGGATGAAGCAATTAGCAATTGGTGTTAATTGTTACTGGTCAGAAGCATGGAGGGCTGGAATCTTCTTGGCCCATGAACTAACATGCTGTGACAGAAGTGGTGTTGGAAGCTTCTTTGCCCCTGTAAAAGCTTATGTAAAAGCTAAATCAGACTCGAGCTGGCACTTGGGGAAGTACAGGAACTTATGCCTAATCTATCATCAGATCAGACAGGCAGAAAATTGGCAGGACCAAGGATTTGCACAGTGCTCTGCAGAGATGCTGTACAATTCTTGGCTGCACAACAAAGCAGGTTACCCAGCATTGTTCTACTTTAATTAATTGTCCTGTTTCTGTGTATTTCAAATAATCAAGGAATGTTTTTTTAGGTCTGAAGGGGGATTTTCAGATGGATGTTTTTAAAATGCTGGCAGCAATCCTGCACTTGGGCAATGTGGAAATAGCAGCTGTTGGAGATGAAAGATCATCCATCAGTGTAAGGAAGTAGCTCATTCAGATACCAACATTTTCTATTCTATTTTATGCCAGAAGTGCTTTAGCAATAGTTCCTCTCATATATGAGGCTCAGAGCAGCATTAAATGTGGTGTACTAAACTTGACTGATTTCTCCATCTCCATCTGTGTGGAATCACAGCGAGTGTTTGCACAGATGCTGTTCTGTGCCCAACTTCAGAAAGTATTAACAAAAGGCAAAATGTGGCTAAGAGTGCTCCATATCCAATTGATCCACAGCTGCTGGAAAATCCATTTTGAAACTCTCTGCAGGATGCAGGAAACTGAGCATAGTCAAAGATGCTCAGAATGTGTCCCAGAAAGCTGTGCAAGTCTAAAAGGCAAGAACACCTAAAAACAGACCAAAGTAACTTTCTTTCAGTGTCTTAATCCAAAACATCACATCCAGTCCAAGTTTTTCTCTCCTATATCAGGAGTTCTATTCAGTATTGCTTGCTTTAACTCATCTTGCCATTTTGCCAGATGAAGAAGTAAATACAGCCCCTCACCTATCCAAAAGTAAAAACCATAATTTGGTGTCACTGTCTAGACAACAGTTAAAGAATTAAATGTACCCTAATAATATATATTTGTTATCTTTAAAGGTGGAAGATAAACATCTGAGTATATTCTGTGAGCTTCTGGATTTAAACTGTGACAAGGTGGCTTGGTGGTTGTGCCACCGGAAGATTGTCACGAGCTCAGAGACGGTGACAAAGCCGATGACACGGGCACAGGCTGCCAACGCCAGGGATGCCCTGGCAAAGAAGATCTACTCTCATTTGTTTGACTTCATTGTGGAAAGAATTAACCAAGCTCTGCAGTTCCCTGGCAAGCAACACACTTTCATTGGTGTTTTGGATATTTATGGGTAAGAATGTCTCTGGAAACACTGTGCCTTTTCTTTGGAGTAGATAAAAAAGGCAAATTTTTGTGCTGGTAATGGATTTGAGGGGCTTGTTTTACTGAAAGGTCATGGTCATCTAAGATCTTTAGCATCCAGATTAGTGGAAATCTTCTGCTACTATAAATACTGTAATTTTTTTGTGAATGAGGTTTAAATTTAACTTCTGATATGATACTTTTAGATTTAACTCTGGATTTTTTAGCTTTTTTATGTCGGGTAACATTAGCTTCTAGAGAAGTTTTGAGATCCCTTAGCATCTTCATTAGTCTTACCATTAGTTAATTATCTTAGAAACATTAGGATAGCTCCAAAGACTTTCAGGGATACTGCCATTTGATTTTGATGTCAATGGATTTTTTTTCTTACTTAAATTGTGTTTCAGATTTGAAACATTTGATGTGAACAGTTTTGAACAATTTTGTATCAATTATGCTAATGAAAAACTACAGCAGCAATTTAACCTGGTATGTTCTTTTTTTTGTTACAGTTCTTTATCTTATTTTGCTTCAGGGTGGATATTAGTAAATGCTATTTGTGCTTGAGTGATGGATATTTCTGGATAGTGACTATCCAGTAATAGATAAAAATATTGTTATATGTAAACATAAATACACATATATATATATATAAATAAAAATTTCTAAGCTTATTTTCTTACAGAAAATTTTTTCTCCTATATATACAACAGCTATGCACATGCACACACTGTATTTATTTTCCCTTAATTGTAACCTTCTTGATGTTTTCATAATTTTTGCAATCCAGCATGTCTTTAAACTTGAGCAAGAAGAATATATGAAGGAAGATATCCCATGGACTTTAATAGACTTTTATGACAACCAGCCTGTCATTGACCTTATTGAAGCTAAAATGGGAATTTTAGAACTTCTGGATGAAGAATGCTTGGTAATTTAATATTTGCCCATTAAAAAAAAACCAAACTATATAGATTTTTATAAGTGGTGCTTGTAATCCATGTTTTGCCATCTTCAGTGGGAAATACAGCATTTTCTTCAGAAAAGGACCATTAATATTTGCACTCTATTTGGCAATTTTGACTGTAAATTATTTATTCTGTTTTCCTCTTGTAGAATTAAGAAGCTGCAGCTGGATATCAGAACTCAGCTAGACATAAATCAGGAGCTGGAGTTCATCCCTATGGGAGCAGTGCAGGACTAGAGCAGGCTGGGCAGGAGTGCAGGGGGATCCTCACCCTTCTACAATCCTAAGTTGGAGGGCAAGCAGCAGTTTGCTGCTGTAGTCTTGCTTCAAGCTGGAATTTGGGCTGCTCAGTCTCCAGGGGCTTTTCCACCAGTATTTTTTTAAATGAAGTAACTCTACAAATCACTACTTTTGATACAAAATTTTGTGGATTAATACAATTTTCTTTCCAAGAATGATTTGCTACAGGGGGCCACTGAAGAAACAAAAACTTGTTGTTACCAGGCCTTGTAATTCACTGAAGGGGTTTTATGCACAGTGTTTATTGACAGTCAGCAGCTCTGCTGCTTCTAACAGCCCAGCTGAGTTTGTTAAAGAGATTTCCCTTCTCCTTCTTGCAGTTGCCTCATGGAAAAGATGAAAACTGGCTTCAAAAGCTGTATAATAATTTTGTCAATAAAAATGCTCTCTTTGAGAAGCCAAGGATATCAAACACTTCTTTCATCATTCAACACTTTGCTGATAAGGTAGAGTGTAAACAACTCAGTTCTGTTCCCCATGATCCTAGCAGTAGCTCATTCAGAAAAAAACCAAACCTAGGAAATATTAGCCACACCTATTTGGAACTTTTATAAAATTGATCTCCAATACAAAGTAATATTTATTTATTGGTAATGCTGCCTGTAATATGCCATTTAGATGTAAGAAGTGCTTAAGATAAATTTGAGAGCATAAAAATAAATCATCAAGATAAAAAAGCAGAATAATAATAGAATGTGTAAATAAAACAGAGTTGTAGCTCATACACATTTTAGTCTCAGTTATTTACATTTCAGATGTTGTATTCCTTTTTGGTGCCTTGATTTGAAATCATAGAATAATGAAGAAAGCAGGAAAGAAATTGCTAATGAAGGCAGAAGGATTTGGATTCTGGCAGCTTGTCCTGCTTCTAAATTTGCAGAATGCATGTATGTAATCTTTAGATAATGGAATGGGGAAAAACAGAGTTTCAGCCATCATGTTTGAGATTAATAAAGAGCTCTTGGCTACCGCAGCTGAGAGAGTAAAAATTATTGTTTTGCCAAGTGTTTGTTTATGTGTTGCTGAAAACTTAATCATTTCACCTGTTTGCACAGGTAGAATATAAATGTGAAGGATTTCTGGAAAAAAACAGAGATACAGTGCATGAAGTATTGATTGAAATCTTGAAAGAGAGCAAGGTTTGTGACAAACAGTAATGATTGATCTTCTGAGTACCTGATTTTGCTTGAATTAACTCAGATCTGATTTTTAAATGTTTCTTCTAATGTACAGATTTTTTGTAGGTTGAATAAATTAATTTAGTCCTAATTTTTATTAATATTATAGAAGAGTGTATTTTTACCATCAAGTAATATACAAGGTGAAAAAACAGAGTGTTCAACTTCCTTCATATATGTGCATTTATTTGCTAATTATGTTGGGATTTTCTTTTAATATCTCCCAACAAGAACATTTTGTAATCCTTGTAACTGAAAAACTTTTATTTTTCCTGTAGTCATTACATGCAGCTTTGATAGGTGGTTTATCATTAACAGCTGCCTTTGTTTATTCTTCAGAAGAGATTAAGAGAATGCCAGGGCAAGGAAAACATCAGGTGTCTTATGTGTGCCTGCCACTTCCCATCTGCTTGTCCCTTTGAAGTCTCTAGCCTTGGGACTTCAGGATTACTCTTAGCAAGCTAACTTCATCTGACCTGAAAACATATTCTTAATTTAAATTGCATATTGTGAAAACACACCCTTGAGTGCTCTTATTTTTAGCTCTGCTCTGTGTTTATGTCCATATTTGCTTATATTGAAATAGCTTTTGCAGGCTGCTTTCACAGATGTTGGGTTTTGTGTGTGAATTATGTAAGTGCTTCATAATAGCCTCAGAATCATTGCAACTCTTCCTTCAGTTGTTGTTTATTTTGGGTTTAAATACCCAGTTCAAAGCCCTGCAATACCTGGCCTAGGTATTAAGGGGTTTGTGTTTTATGTTATAGTAAATGTAATTTTGATATAAGTGTTGCTGCAGTTACCCAGTGTTTAACTCTGGTTCTTTCACCACACTTTTAGTTTCATCTGTGTGCAAATTTTTTTCAAGACAGTCCAGTGTCCATTTCACCTTTCAGTTCAACTATAAACATCAAATCTGCCAGGCCTGTTCTGAAATCACCCAACAAACAGCTCCGGATGACTGTGGGCAGTAAGGTACTGCACAAACCTGCTATTCTGTGGTGTTTGTACTTTCTGGGAAATGCTGGGCAGTCTGAGACTGGATTCTGTCACTGTTCATGGGGAACTGTCCCCCCATGTTTTCAGGACAGCAAGAGCCACAGACCAGTGCTGCAGGTGTGGGTATAAGTGGGTGTGTTTATTTTATATATAGGCTGTTGTTTATTTTATATATAGAAGGCTGTTTGGTACAGTCACACTCTTCAACTCCCTGCATTTAAGATATAAATCCTATCTCTCAGAGTCCAGCCAAAACCTCACAAATAATTAAAAGACTAAGATTTGACTTTTTACTGGAAACATTTCTTTAGCAGAACTCTTCTGTCTGGTGTTTTCCAGTTCCGGAATTCTTTGTCTTTGCTTATGGTGACACTCAATGCGACCACTCCTCATTATGTGAGATGCATAAAGCCAAATGATGAGAAACTGCCTTTTGAGTAAGTATGGCAGCTGTGCTCAGCTGTGGTTTTCTGTATCACTGTAGTGGTGTGTCAGCAAGCTAAAGTCTTATTGTTAAGAAACTTCCCATACAGAACATGGTTTTCCTTTCCAGATAGCTGAATTTGAAAAAAATACTGTCTTCTGACAAAAATGAAATATTTAAGTATCATTATCATTACCTTAAAAATCCTTTAACCTAATATTTTTCAAGTTAGATACTAGTGCTTGTGTATTTGTCAGAACAAATATTTGTGTATTTTTAGTGTAAAGGATGTCCTCCTTTGGTTTAAGTTGGTGAATATTTTGTGTAGATGTGTTGCCCTTATGCACCATGGATTAACCCAAATTCATATTTAAAGGAAAAAAACCTCTGCCATTTTCTTTGTGAAATTCCCTTTTTTCTGCAGAAACATTGGTGTGAACAGTGTTGAACATAGCCCCAGATTTTTCCCCTGATTTTTATGTAATTTTAATGTTTTATATAGTGATATGTGGCAGATAATTTTCATAATTCCTATGAGCAGATTGATATGTGAGTAGGAGTTAACTTTGATGCAGCTGTCTCTTGGTCTCTTTTGTGGGCAGACCTGTGGAAGCACTCTGGTGTCAGTAACACAACTTCCAGCACTGACAAATGAAATTAAAGCCTTTATCATATATGAGTAGGAGGGAAGAGGCCAACTTTGATTCTAAATTAAATCTTTTAAGGATGTTCATTTTCTTGTAGTCAGACAAAATCTTTCCATGCAAAACACATTACTGGTGATATTATATCACTATCACTGCAGTGAGCTCTCATGATTGTGCAGTGAGATAATGTAAAAATACTGGAGTTAGATTAGGAGAGTGCTCCATAAGCTTCTGGAAGAACACTGTAATCTGCCAGCCACAGGGCTCTCTGGGTGGCATATCAGCTCTGGTTCAGAACAGGAAAGGGTCTTTCCATGCCTTTTGTTTGTAATTTTGAACCAAGGTATTAATGAGCAAATCCTGGGTTATTCATAATGAATGGGCTAAAGAATACCCAGAGAGTTTCTTCCTAATGGGCTGCTGACCGGGTTTATTTCTGTGTATGTTTTGTGTTGAGAGTGAAACTATTCTTTACCACTTTCTGCTATGAACTGTCACAGTTGATCATGAAAGGAAATGGGAATTTTAATGAGAGAAATAAATACAGTCTTCTTTGGTTTTGAGAAAGAAACAGGAAACCCAGATTTTTTTTTATTTGTTTAACTTTTTAGGATGTAATATGGAGTAAGACACTATATAAGATCCAAGGAGCTTTGTGTCCTATGAGCAGAAATACAAATCCAGTTGGTAGAATGGTTCTAATCATTACAGCATGCCAAACTCAGCAGAAATGTAAAGTATAACACAAATTTTTTTTTTTTTTTTTTTGTAGGTTTGATTCCAAAAGAGTTGTTCAGCAGCTGCGAGCATGTGGTGTTTTGGAAACTATTCGGATTAGTGCACAGAGCTACCCATCCAGGTAGGGATAGCAGTGAGCCTCCTGTGCCAAAAAATACCTAATTGTCTGTTAATGAAATTGATTTGTTAACTTCTAATTTTCCAGGTGGACTTATATTGAGTTTTTCAGCCGTTACAGCATTCTTATGACACAGCAGGAACTCTCCATAAATGACAAGAAACAGATTTGCAAGATTGTTTTGCAGCGGCTGATCCAGGTTGGTTTGTCTGCACCAACCAATAGATGCACTACAGCATCTATTAGTAATAAAAGATCTCTTTTGCCAAGGGTAGTGTGTCTCCTCAGACAGGAAAGGTATTTACATTATTACTGTTTTTCCTGATTTACTGTGCTGCACACAGGCTTGTGGGTCAGTAACCTGGTGCTGTGACAGTCATGATGTGGCTGTAGACAGAGAATTTAACCATTCTGTGCTTAATATTGTCACTTGCAAAATGGAAGGTATCCTGTATTTATAAACCAGTGAACAGTAAATGGTATACATTTGTCAAGTATTACAAGCACAAGAGGGTTTTGGTGGTGGAATGCAGCATATTGGAGAGCTGTTCAAAAATTTACTATTTTGCACGTTGGTTTTGTTTGTTAGATGAGCCTGTGGTGGTGAGGCTGGTCCCAGTCAAGCCAGCACACTGGGATTGAGCTCAGGTTCAGGGATGTGTGACACCAAACACAGGCACATTTGCTAAGTAGCTCTGGCACAGGCCAAGGAGGAGAGCTGGAGGTTAAAAGCAGCCTCACTCGAGTTTTTGTTCACAGCTCACTGGTTCCAGGCCAGAAATGTGCATCAAAAGGTGCTGCTGAGCCCCTGGAACCAGACTTGGAGGAGGAGGTGAAGAGGTTGCTTTTAAGGCCTTGAGATTCCTTTAATTTTAGATCATGAGTGTACAACTTTTGATGTAGTTCTCTGTGTCTTTCCTGCTAGGTGGGTTCCTCCCCCTACGTACTCCTGTCTACAAAGCAGACAGAGAGGATATTCTTATTTAGGAAGATCGTGTCTTGAAGCAGAGCTTGCCTGAAGCGGCAGTTTATAGAAGGAAGAGAATATCTGGTCTACAAAACCAAACTGAAAACTTGATATATGTACTGTTTTCTCTTTTCAGGATCATAACCAATATCAGTTTGGGAGAACAAAAATTTTTTTCAGAGCAGGCCAGGTTGCTTACTTGGAGAAGCTGCGCTCAGACAAGCTGAGGCAGGCGTGCATCCTGATCCAGAAGCGCGTGCGGGGCTGGCTGCAGAGGCGGCGGTTCCTGAGCGCGAGGAGAGCCGCGCTCACCCTGCAGCAGTACTTCCGTGGGCAGCGCACTGTCAGGTACTCTGCCTGCTCAGGGAGGGCACACACAGCCCCAGCTAATGCCTTTATTATAGAGCTATTCAGATTGTATTTCCCTTTCCTCTTGGTTGTAATTATGGACTTGAACGTGTTCGAGTTATTCAGCTGATGTGAAACCCCAACAGGTTTCCAGCATTGTGTGCCAGATTCCCAAGAGGCCTGTTGGCCTGAGAGCTCAGTCCTTATCTGATAATAGATGACCCAGCCAGGCTTTCTGCTGAGCTTCAGAGCCAGAGAAGGAATCAGGGGTGTATGAATTAGTATGGACAAACTATTGCAAAGAATGTGCACCAGCCATTCACAAAGCAGACTGAAAGATGGCTCTGTGTAGGCTTGGAGGTTTTCACAAAGATCATCAGAACAAATGCTTGTGGACACATTTAAAAGTTGTGGATAACTCCCTCTCTTTCATTTGCTTGAAAAACAAGCTCTGTTTTAAATAATGGATGCCTGTTTTTGATATCTTTTTGTGTGTGTGTGTGTGTATGTAATTTGACCGACCAAAGCAGTGAGCATGAGAAATCCAATGTGACCTAAGTAAATGTTATTGTCTTTTGAATGAAGGCAAGCTATAACTGCAAGAAATCTGAAGCAAACTTGGGCAGCTATAGTTATTCAGAAGTACTGCCGGGGTTACCTCGTCCGTAGACTTTGCCAGCTCATCCATGTGGCTGCTGTAACCATACAAGCTTACACAAGAGGATTTCTGGCAAGAAAAAAGTATCGGAAGGTATCAAAAGTCTTATTTCAGTAACTGGAAACAACTCGTGCTTTGTAAAACATACAAACACAGTGGCAATTATCCCTAATACTTTACATTTTGCATATCTGGTTCTCATATCTTCTGCTCTGGTTTTTTTGAGTTTTTTTACCAAGATCTGTGTCTGTTTATGCTGGATGCAGACCATTTATTGTGATTATACAGGGGCTAAGCGTGTCTGCAGTCTGGATATTTCAGTATTTTGATATTTCCGTGAGATGCATTGTCCTCAGCAGTGTGTGTAGACTTGCAGACTGTTGTAATTGATGTGGATTGAGCTGATCACAGACAGATGTTAAAAGATGGTTAAAGGTGTTGATGCTTTGTTTTGAAGATGCGTGAGGAGCAGAAGGCTGTGGTTCTCCAGAAATACGCCCGCGCGTGGCTTGCCAGGCGCAGGTTCCAGAACATTCGGCGCTTTGTGTTGAACATCCAGCTCTCGTACAGAGTTCAGCAGCTGCAGAAAAAGATAGAGGAGCAGGTGAGGGGAAGCAGTCAGCTTCTGATTTGTACTATTTTTTTATCATACCTGCTCTAGTCAAAGATGTTGAGTTGAGAGGACAGAAGAATATGTAAGGGTTATGATCCTTTATAATAAACTACACCCAGGGTAGAAAGAATCATCTAGGGTTTCCTTGTATTTTTGGGCTAATTATGCAAATGATAAGAGTCTGCAATTACCTTTTTGGGCTTTTTTTTACTGTTTCTTAAGCCCATCCAGCCTCTGGATGGGGTTATTTGTGTTAGGATGAAGCATGTGTGAGACATTGCTCTGGTGCAACATCTCACATTTGTAACTTTGGGGAATTCAACATTATGTTTATTTTGCAGCTTATTTTTGAGAGCCATTCCAGCCAAACCATCTTTGAAATGGCAGTTTTAATCTAATTGATGGAAACAGTCCTGGTTGAAATAATCATGACTAATATGAGATGGTGAGCAGAAGTAGGCCAGGTACTCCCTGTAAAATCCTATGGAACAGTTTCAGTGCATTTTTATGTTTTCTTTTATTCTGTCCTGCTCATTACAGAGTAAAGAAAATCATGGTTTGCTGGAACGATTGACCTGTCTGGCTTCAGCTCATATGAGTGATGTGGATACAATTCAGAAACTTGAATCAGAACTCGAAAAATTAACTGCTCAAAAGAGAACATATGAAGAGAAAGGGAAAAAATATAAAGAGGACAGTGAGCAGGTAAAATAGAATTGCTGTCTGTGTGCTTTTATTTTTAAATAATGTTTTCAGTTACTGGATTTATCAAATGCATGATTTGAGAGTTTTCAAGTAACCATACTCTTCTGGGGGGAGGCAGCAGGGAAGGAAGGGAGTCCATTTGTGCTTCTTAAAATGTAAGATTTTCAGTGACCTATTTCTTCCTCCTTTGTATTTTCACTTGTTTTTTGCCTGTACAGAAAATCTTGAAACTTGAGACTCAGAATAAAGAATTACAAGAACAGAAGGAGACCTTAGAAATAAAACTCCAAGAAAAAACTGAGGAAATGAAAGGTAAAATAACTAAAGGGAGTTTCAAAGGAGTTATACTGGGGTAAAGTCAGGTTTTTAGCAAAGGTAAATTACTTTTGTTCTAATAAAACCAATATAAAAGCTGAAGTTGTAGTAAATTTAAAGTTGGTGCTTCTCTTGCTTAGAATGTTTAGCACAAGTGTGCAAATTCTTTTTCTTTAATAGTTAAATTAATTCGTTCTTTCAATAGAAGAAGCTCTCCCCCATTATGTTTCCTTTTTCATTCACATGTATTCCTTCAAAGCTTCATCTTTGCTTCTTTTAATACACTACCTTTAGGAATCTAATTTCACAGAACACAGGCAGCACATGAGATCAAGTATACTTGATCTTGATGAATAATTGCACCATTTGGTGCTTCTGAATCTTTTTGTTTCTGTAGCATTACTTATAGAATGTACTGTGGTAAATTTTGGCACTTGAGAGAGTAATTTCAGCCTCAGAATATGTTAAAGATTACTTATTAAAACAGAACTTCTCATTGTGGTCATGCTTTCTTAATAAATGTTACACAATTGCATGAAGGTCTTTGAAATACTAAAATATTTTTTGACAGAGAAAATGGATGACCTCACACAGCAACTCTTCAATGACATACAGAAAGAAGAAAACCAGCGAATGTATGTAATCTGAGTTTTATTTATTTGAAACAACATTCATTTTTTCTCTTTCCCTACCTCTCTTTCTCCTTCTGCAAATATATTATGCTGACATCACTTATGAATCTCCATGTTCTTGGGCATTAGTGCTGGTACTAAAGTACTTTATGCAGAGTTTAGGAAAAGCACATTCTTGTTTGTGGGTGAGTCATATGCAGGAAATGAGACTGTTCTTGCTTTTGCAGTTCCCTGTCTTTTGGTGTGTCTCTATTGAAAGGCAACTCTGATTGTAATGGTTTCTTTGGAGATGTCCTCAGAATTTGGTCAGGAGTGGAAGAGCAGCTCATGGCCCCACCAATCAGAACTCCTGTGAAGTGAATACAAAAGGACAGAATTAAAAGATTCAGTGTGAGAGGAAGGCAGTGTTTGAAAGGGCATTTGGTTAAAAATATAAAGAAAAGAACTTTTCTTCTCCCTTAGGTATTTAATTAGCAGTAAAAATACTATCATTTATCAACAAGTGGCTATTGCTTTCAGCATGCTTCTCTTGGATCAAGTGTTTATTCCCCAATAACTCTTTTCCAGTACAGGACAGAGAACCTTGAGTACCAGAGAAATGCTGTTCTCTGAAGTGTGAAGAGAGCAATCAGTCACTGTTCCTCAGGACTGGAAGCTCTGTGGTGCTGATTTCAGCTGCCAATAACTTCAGACTTTATTAAGAGGGCTTCCTTTGCTGATTTTCCTGCTTTGCTCATTACCTGTGTGATGCTGGAAGCCAGTCCAATCCAGGAGAGACTGGTGGAAAATGGAAAGTTTCCTGCAATGTTTTACTGAGAAGGACACAGGGCTCTCTGTTGCTGTGTCCTTCTTTAGTGCTGACTGTGGCCATGAGTGTAGTGGAAAGCTGCTCAGGTAGGTAGGCTGACTCACAGAGTTAGAGAATGGGTCTTTAGGTGGAAAAAACTCAGTTTTGCCTTGAATTCTATCCCAGTATCATTATATTATCTGTAAGGAAATCTGGGGTGGTTCTCTTCCCATCACCATCCATTATGTGGGTGGGTTCTGAGGATGTAGGATAGCATTTTCAGGTAATTATGCTTTATTTAAATGTTATTCAACAAAACATGTCCTTCAAATTAACACTAAAACAAAGCCCACTTTTTCACTTAAAAATGTAGACAAATAAAATTACCTTTTCGTTGTGTTCTTTAGGATACTTGAGAAAAATTTCCTAAACCAGAAGCAGGACTATGAAAAGCAGATTGAATTGTTCAAGGGAGAAATTAAGATTCTGAAAGAAGAAAAAACTCAGCTACAGCAACAAATTCAGCAAGAAATTATCATTCAGGATGGCTTGAAAATGGAAGTAGGACAGCTTAAAAAACAAGCACAGGTAAAGCATGATGCATTTAATTTTGGAGTCTTTACTAGATAAAGCAATTTAGTGCATTTTTAGAAGAAGCTGTTGTTAATAGGCTGTATTTGATACATCACTATATTGCATTGTTCTCATGTACTAGACGGTGCAAGTTAATGCTTGCAGAAATAAGTGCATTTTTTCAAGAGTAATTGTGCTTGAATATTTATAAATTGAAATATATTGACCTGTTTTCTTTCCTTTTTCCTGAGAAAGTATTCATTTCTATGGGGATTTTTCATACATGTAGTTTATAAACTGAACCTTAAATTAGTATAAAGTCATATTTTTGTTCTCTGAGTCAATTCCATGGCACAAACATACTTTTTTTCAGTACCTCACATTACTGTTCTGCTCTGATGCCTGAGAACCAATTAACCTTGAACACAATGCATTTTAAGATTTTCACCATATTAATTTGTTCTTCATGATAATTATGATTTAAGTGATATCAGCCCTTGTCATCCACTCTTTGTCTCAGTATATGATTTCTGTTTGATTCAGAAAATACCCGAGTTGCAAAAGGAAATTGAACTTCTTCAGACACAAAAGCTGGATGTTGAGAAGCAGGCCCACTCACAGAAGCGAGAATTGAGAGGTAAGCTACATTCCAGCTAGTGCAGAGAATGAATTCCTAACTGCAGGGTGAGCCAGGCCAGTTTAAACTGATCTCTTTGGTGTCAGCTATGACAGAACTCCAGTTCTCTTTCCCATCCCATGGTGGTTTCATTCCATTCATACATATATACACAGTGTACAAAGTAGTCACTGAATACTGACATTTGGGGCATCCCTTTGAGGAAACTCTGCATTCAAACATTTCCCCTTTGTGCTTAGAAATAAATACTAATGATTTAAACGTCACCTAGAATTTAAACTTCACTTAGAGTTTAACAAGTGACCTGAAAATGTGTAAACAATACATTATGTAGTTTTCATTCATCCTATCCTTTGTCCTAAGTCCAGTAATGTCAAATATGCTTAAATAACTTACTGAGTTGTGTTCTCTTTGGAAGAATGTACTTAAGAAGCACTACTGTTGTGAACTTTGTTTAATGATATAATGTCACAGAACAAAGCTGTATTTGCAGCATTTAATGTAGTAACCCAGCACAAGATGATAAATCATCTGTACAACTCTAGGAGTTGCCAAGGTTCAGACCAGGAAGATGTAAGTTTGCATTTAAAGTTTAGGAAAAAAAAACAGTAATTTGTGGTACATCAACCTAATGCTCCTACATGTCCCAAAGGAGAACCGAGTCCCTCGTGGTATTCCTGTTGTAAATCAGATATATTTACTGATTACCAGGAAATAGGTTTAGGAAGAGGGTAGTTGGATCTTTATAATGAAACATGCAGAGAAAATAATGAATTTTATAAACTTTGTGGGTTTTTTTCCAGAAAAGATGTCAGAAGTTACAAAGCAGCTCCTTGAAAGTTATGATTTTGAAGATGTAAGAAGCAGGTAATTTTGTTCTGAGGCATCTTCAAGAAAGCTTAAGAAATGCATTATGGTCACCTGTACACTCATGGTTCTGCCTTGCATTCTAGACTCTCTACAGAGGATCTGGAACACTTAAATGAGGATGGAGAACTGTGGTTTGCTTATGAGGGTTTGAAAAAAGCCACAAGGTTAGTTCAGTTCTTCAATGTTTCCATAACTCCAAGCTGTGACCTAGAAGATAAATCAAAAGATTAGTGGATAACAAATTTTACAGTGCAGTACTGAGCTTCTGTTAAGGAAGTGAACAAACACTACATTATATAATGAGCTGAGCAGTTTAAAATTAGTTGAATGAACTTCTACCAAGCCAGTGAGATAAGTGTGTATGTGTCAGTCAGGGAAATGTGTTTCCTCTGAGATATCATGCATAACTTTCAACTCCTTTAATGCACAGGTGAGGTAATGGAATGTGTCTGTGTTAATTACAGTACTTTGTTTTCACTTTGCATTAAATTTGACCCATTTAATCAAGGTCTTTCTACATCTGCCATGTTCTTTCTCCCTTTTGTTTTAACAGAGTATTGGAAAGCCATTTCCAGTCTCAGAAAGAAATATATGAGAAGGAGATTGAAGGTTTGAACTTTAAAGTTGAACATCTTAGTCAAGATATTAATCATCTACAAAAATTATTCCGAGAGGAAAATGACATAAATGATGGCATTCGGCTTGAAGTTAGCAGGCTAACTTCAGAAAATCTGGTAAGCTCCAGGTGCAGAAGTACAGCCCAGATGTGTTTGTGGCACTCAGTGTTGTGGTCATGTTTTTGAAATCTAAAGGCTCAAACAAACAGGGCCATGTAAGATAGTACATCCCTGAGCCTCTTTCCCTGCCTGCTGGGGTAGTGTGTGTGGAGACAGCCAAATTTATTGTCTGAGTGTCCAGTCTGCTGGGCAGCCTCACAGAGACTTACTGCCTTTTCATTTGTATAAACTTGATTTGAGATTTTTCTGAGAAGCCTCCTCAGAGTTCTGAGGCTCTCCCCACCAGAGGGCAGCTACACATTCCAAAACCAGCTACAGGCACGGCTGGAGAGCCTGACAACTGGTGCTGAGCAAAACTGTCTGACACAAGGAACTCATGTTGTTCCAGAAGATGGCATATGCCATCATTTTTCTGAAAAATAATTGTTTTCAAAACAGAGTTACATAAATTGAAAGTAAAAGGAAAAGTTAATGATTATATTATTTCTTTAAAAAATTGTTTTATGGAATGTTGAGGGGTTTTTTTGCACTGTTAATTGAACTGGGGAAATTAAAGCCATAGTGTAATTTCCTTTAAACTGGAACAGAACAGTGGTAGTAGTGGGACAGTCCAACAATTTGATTAGCTCAGTGTTTAGTTTTTAAGAGTTGCCAGCAGCTGGTACCTCCAGAAAAGTAAAAGAAGTCAGGCAAGCAGGCAGCAATATCCCCCAGAGCCACTCTCTGGTGTGGACTATTTGCAGTTGAGGGTCAGGGGGTGACTTAGAAACCACTGCAGGAATTTGAGAGAAGATACACAAATACACAAATCTTTTTCTCTAAAAGGTGATCCCAGATCTCAAGCAGCAAGTTGCTGAACTTGAAAATCAAAAATTAGATCTTGAAAACCGTCTTCAAGAGCAGACCATAAAGTTGAAAGGTAATGGTCCCACTGAGGTCCCCAGTCTTTCAGCTGTTTGAGATGAACTTGATGGATTCCCTGGATCTGAACTTTTAAAAGCTGAATTAATATTCCATGATGACTTCATTGCCTTATTACTTACTTTCTTATTAGTAAAATGAAAGAAATGCAATGAAAAAAATGTGTTGTTTAGCTTATATCTCTTCTTAAAGATCCATGCAAATATGTGGTCGTTTTACCTTTTTGACATCATTCAATTCTATGGTTTGGATGTCTCCAAATGTATTCCATAGGGCTCTGCTAAGAATATGTGGAATGGAATATGTCCCTTGGAAACAGCCATGAAAAGGAAAGATCATTTGGAAGTTAAGGCATACTCTATGAGGTGAACTTAAGAGAATGCTGCAAAACTCAGAGTGGGGGACAGAGGGAAAAGTTCTTCTCAGTTTAGAAAAGCATAGTCTGCTGAGGATTTGGAGTGTCTCTGACTGTAGGCGTTTAGGCAACTGATTTAAAATTGATGAGTAGTTTTACTGCCAACTGCAAGAAGTTAGTAGTTTCAAAATTCTTCATCCCATATAATTTTCTCTGTGGTATGGAATAGTCACATATTTCTCTGATACATTATCTGGCAAGTCCTTTAATTTCATTAGATTAAACATAATTATGAGTGTAAGAAAGATTTATTGAATACTAGTACTGAACAGCAAATACCTTTGGTTTTGTTGTTTCTGTTTTGTTTTGGGATTTGTTGCCATTTATTATTGAAAAAAATGGAAGAGATGTCAAATCGGCTGCATTATGAGCTGGAACGGGATAGGACACAAAAACGGTAATTTAATTTAATTTTTTTTTTTTTTTTTAAATATAAGAAATGTAGTCACTCTAAGCTGTTGTAACAGAGTCACTTTAACTCCTAAAAGTATTACATTCCACTTGAGATTTGCCTTAGGGTGTTTTGTACAGTTAATAACTAATGGACAAGTATGGTCTTACTGTGCTTTCACAAAAGATTGGGAGACAAGACTTCTTACCTATTTTTAGAGCTACTGAACCCCAGGATGAAGTAGATATAAAAGAAAAAGAGAGTCTGAAGGACACAATCCAAGGAATTGAGGGGCTGAGCAATGGCTTGATGCAAGATGAAGTCCAGGATGAAGTACAAAGCAAGATAAAGCAAGTGACAACTCGACTTGCTATGGAAAACATGGTGAGGAAATGAAATTGTCATTAAGAAACTGTACCTGAAATGCAGGATAAAAAGAACAAAATTATGATTTTGTGGTATGGATAGGATGTTTCTTCAATTAATTAAGGGCGAAAAAAGATATAAAGGTGTTTCTTCCAGCAAATGTAAGTAAAAGCACATCATACTGCACTTTAATTGTATCAATGACATGGAGGACTAGAAATCATTTTGTGATTGTGTTTACTCTGAACTCACTGACTTTGATTGTTACAGGATCTTGAAGAAAAGCTAGACATGAAAGACAGAATAATAAAAAAATTAGAAGATCAGATCAAAACTCTGACCAAGACTATTGAAAAAGGTAAGATATTATTATGTGATTTATTTTGTTTAATAGCTTTGAATGCTCAGTGTCTGTTTGAAAAAAATATATATATTTTAAAAGGTGAAGTTTGGAGTGGAGATAGATATTTAATACCTCAGAAAAACTTGCCAGGGGAGTTGTCAACACAAATTACATAAAAGTCCTTTCCTGCTTTGTTTTGTTCCTCAGCTCAACCATAGGCATGTGGGGGACCTGGTGTAAATGATAAAGGTGGAGGCAGAGGGATGAGGTCCTGCCAACAGCAGTTACTGCAAACCCTCACACAAACCCTCTCTGAGCCAGCAGAGTTAGTTCTGCTTCTGACAAGGAGCTCCTCCCATGAGCTTTCCAGTGGCAGATGATTCCTGATGTGAAGTTAGTCTGTACAGAGCTCTTAGAGACAAAGTGATTCTTCACTACGGGATACTCTCAAAAACACTGCAGAGTTGTCTCATGCAGAGATGTAACCTTGCTGTTTATTTTTCTTATTACTGCAGTGAAGCTGTTCATGAATAATATAAATGTTACCTAACTCATAATACTTGGAGCCATAAGATAAGAATATTAGTGTGGATAGGGCCTGTACTCTCTTTATTACAGAGAAAACTGCTTTTCTCCAATAGTTTGTTCTAACATGACCATTAGTTTAACCATCTACCTGGAAGTAACAGTGTTTTTATGTTTGACAGCTGAAGCCCATGCACCCACTGTGCCCAAAGAGTACATTGGAATGATGGAGTACAAAAAAGAGGATGAAGAAAGGATCATCCAAAATCTCATCCTCGGTATTTTAATAAAACTTGGAATTTTATAAGTCATCAACAATATTCAGAAGACCATAAAAAAGCTGCAAGGCACCATGTTTCACTTAGATTCAAAGTTGCCTTTTTCCTGTTCTTGTACCAGCAGTACAGTTTGAAGGCTCTGTATTGCTCTCTTTCCACTGCCAGACATTTCAAGTACAGAAGTGCTTTATCTATGTAAAAATAATTTTTCTGATTCTACATAATGCTGATTCCATTATCTTTCTTACTATTTACCCCCCTCTAAAGCTGTAAATCTCAAGAGCACAGCAGGGATTTGAATTTGCTTTCTTCCTGGTCATCTGCTAAGTCTGTAAGTCACTGTGCTTTTATCTATGTGTGATGGTTACTGTCCTGTCTGTCCTTTCCATATCTTCACTGAAAAGAGCTGTACTTCATATTTGTCTTGTAAAGGTCCTTCATCTGAGCTACTTTACAATGCCAGTGTTGCTGCCAAACCACCTTTTCTTATTAGCTTACAATAAATAGTGAATTTGACAAATTTTCCATGCACATTTTTACCATTATTAAATTAACAACACCTACCTTTTCTTCTCACCTCCTTCTTGCTTGTTTATATTTTTGTGAACAAAGGGTGTGGCCCTAAGCAATGCTGGAATTTGGTGAGGCACCCAGTGGGTAGTTAAAGGTAATTTGCTTTTTGGAGTTGTCCTGCCTGGCATAGCCCATGCTGGACCTTAGAATTCACTACAATAGACTCCTGCCCCTCAAGAAAATATAATTAATACTCATATGTGAGCAATACTGTTACAGAAGTTTTCAGAAACAAGCAACTCACCAGTAAATCAGTTATCAAGTGACTGGTCAGTGCAGAAAGGAGCAGCATGTCTTTTTTGGAATGAAACATTGACAACTGGATTTTTACATAATAAACCAGATGGCTCTCCTCAATGCAGATTTAAAGCCCCGTGGAGTTGTAGTGAATATGATCCCTGGCCTTCCAGCCCACATCCTGTTCATGTGTGTGAGGTATGCAGATTACCTGAATGATGCTGACATGCTGAAGTCGTTCATGAATGTAACCATTGATGGCATCAAACAGGTTGTTAAGGTAGGAGCTATGTTTGATTGTACTCTGCTGTACTTTTTGATTTTTAACACAAGGTATACAAGATGCATGTGTGGTACCTGGGCAATGCCAACAGTTCCATTTGCTGATATTCCTAGAAGGGAAGGATAATTATTAGTGACACTCTTTTTGAGGTTTGTAGCAGCATCCCTGTAGAGTCTGCAGGTAAGGTTCTGCTGTGCTGAACATGGAATCCACAGAATGCATTAACATAAATTAATTTTATCTGAAGATGTTGACAAAATCATTTAAAGTATTTCGCATTTTACAATGAGTAGCTAATTACGTGAAGTGCACCTGTGCTTTCAGCACTGGTAAAAGCCAGGGAGACAGAAATGAGGCTGGTATGTTTGGCAGCAAGCTGGCAGTAGACTCTGAAGAGGTTTTGCACAGCTTGTCTGCTGGTGTAATTCAACATGTCATCTCCACTGCAGCACTAGAACCCAAACGATTAAAATCAAATTGCCAGCCAGTGTACAAAATTAAATTATAAACAAAAATTGCTATGCTGTATGCATAACAAATTCAGTTCTGTGAATGCTTTATTATGGATTTATAATGGAACACTAGACACAGGGAGGAAGCACAGGCAGAAATGGACTGTGTTTTATGCAGCTGAAAATGTACAGAGCATGCCTGTAAGTTTGTACACAAACAAATTTATAACACAGTTTATCCATTAGAGAAGCTTGTGTTTACTCAGCTAATAAAAATGAGAGATAGATGGAACTGTGTTTATATGCAGTTCAGTTTCATTTGTGAATGCAGGTGTTGTTCACACTTCTTTGCAGGAAGCCCTCCAGCACACTCCCTATCCATAGGAATTGTAAAACTGTTTGTTCAGGCTTATTATTTAGCCTGTGTGTCATGTAAGGATACTTAAGCAGCATTTACCAAACAAAAGAGGGATCTTTGCTATGTGTTAGCCTGAAAACAGAGCAGGATTTGTTCATCACCTTACAGATGCTCCGTGCTGTTCTGCTGTAGATGGGCTCTATTCTGCCAATGCTGTAATTGGCTAAAGCTTAATTATTGAATTAACTTCATGAGGCAATAAAATAGTAAGACTGCTTTACTTACCATTTTCAGGAACATTCAGAAGACTTTGAGATGTTGTCATTTTGGCTTTCCAATACATATTATTTTCTTAACTGTTTGAAGCAGTACAGCGGGGAAGAGGTAGGATTGATTTCATAAAATAATTTCATTACTTTTGACAGATTTTAATTGGAATTTAAAATAGCATTAATTAATAAGTATTCACAAGCTCACCAGTGTTTCTTACAGGTATTTATGTATTCACACTGCTCTGCAGTGGTGTTTGTGTCTTGCACAAATAATAAGACAGTATAGAATTAATGGATCAAGGGAAATGAAGGAAACATCAAAGTGCTAAAGTAGGTTAAAACCATGACATGGAAGCTGCTACTTAATTTGAATCTTTCCACATGAGTTTCATTTGAGCTGGACTTCAGATATCCAGCTGTGTATATATATAAAACAGCTTTACTATTTTTTAATTAGGGCCATTCAAATACTTACTGCTACCAAAATAGAAGAAAACCACTGGAAAGAAGCAAAACAATAAACTGTTCAGGTTTTTCCTTCATTTCACTTGCTTGCTTAAGCTAAATCTCATGCCGAGATTCAAGTTTCTTTTAATTCTTTTCAGTTGGAAAGTCGTACAGTATTTTTAATGAGGTTTTCTAGAACTGGGATTGGAGATGCTCCCTCTCATGGCCACTCTGGGCTCACACAGAACCCAAACCTGTTAAACTTCCTTACCAACACTCTGAATTGGGGTTGCAGTAGTAGGGAAAGCTCTGAATCCAGAATTTACTTTTAATCATAAACTGGAGAATTAAGTACAGGAAGCATCCACTGAAATTAGCTGTAGCTTTGACTCATTCTGAGACTGTGTTCAGCCCAAGATGGAATGAGTAACTCCAAACATTGCAGTAACAATTTATAATTACCACATTATGTGATATTTATATTTACAACTCACTTGTAGGAATTCATGAAGTATAACACTCCACGTCAGAACAAGAACTGTTTGAAGCATTTTGATCTCTCAGAATACAGACAAATTCTCAGTGATTTGGCCATTCGAATATATCACCAGTTCATTATTGTGATGGAGAACAACATTCAGCACATGATTGGTAAGACAACAGCAATCCAAGAGAACCTAAAAGCTTGTGAAGAGTATGAAGAAAGCTTATACAGGGAGGCAGAGGGTGGGGCAGACTCCTTTCTCCTGGTATTTATACATAGGTTTTCCTACATGTGTGTTTCTACATGTAAAATTTCACTTAATCGTATATTCACAGACTTTTTCCTCAAAACGTCCTAGTGTAGGATAATGCTGTGAATCTGAGCAACATCATACAAAAAATAAAAGGCTTTTTAAAAATTGTGTGCTCCGTAAGCCTTTGTCAGTATCTTATTTTTCTTGTATCAATTACTTTCTGAAATAGAAAGTAGGTTTTGCTCAATAATTAATGTAACTGAAAAAAGCCTTGGGAATTTGGATTTTATCAGTTATTTTCTGTTGTATTTCAGTACCAGGCATGCTGGAATATGAAAGTCTTCAAGGAATTTCTGGCTTGAAACCTACGGGGTTCCGCAAACGTTCTTCTAGCATAGATGACACGGATACCTACACTATGACCTCTATCTTGCAGCAGCTCAGCTATTTTTACAGCACTATGTGTCAGAATGGCTTGGACTCTGAGCTCCTAAAGCAGGCAGTGAAGCAGCTTTTCTTTCTGGTTGGAGCTGTCACCCTCAATAGTCTCTTCCTCCGCAAGGACATGTGCTCCTGTAGAAAAGGAATGCAGATAAGGTAAAGCCAGTAAAGTTTCAACAAGCTTGAGAATGAATTTTTAACACTTGTATGTAATGGCCTTTACCTCTAAGTCACTGGATATTCTGTGACTGTTCTGCTGGAAGTAGCCAGTTGTTTTTACTTCTTTTGGGAAAGCAGATGTTTGTATTTTGGGCTGAGCTTTCTCAACATGACAACTATAAATTGTTCTTTCCATGGAAACACTAGTGGAGGAAAAGGCAGAGAAAATTACAGTCTGAAGCTTAAAGTCAGACATGGTTAGGATTCTTTCCATGCTAGCTCATCTGTGATGTGACCAACAGTATTTTTAATTCTTTCTTACTGTAGTGAACAGGTGCAGTGTCCCAGGGCTGGCAGAGATACAAAAGCTGACTTGCATGTTTCATGCTCTGTGATGAGACAGGCACTGAGAAAGAGCCTTGGAGGGTGAAGCATCATATCTCTTGTTCCAAGGATCAAGGAAACATGCTTCTTATTGTTTTGCAGAAGAAACAGTGCATTTGTTTTCCATTAGTCAGTCTGCACAGTGAGGTGAAGGAAAATCAGTAAAATCCTGGCCCATCTGGGAACATTATTAGAAGAAAGCTGGTCATCAGTTACAAGCCTGGCCCTGCTTTGTAGCAGCAAAAATTGTTCTTATTTCCTGTACACACTCAGTTGTAAATAAATGTTTTAATGCCCTACAGTGCAGTAGGCAATGCCAGTATATGTTAGTAAACAACAGCTAATTCTAATAACTCTCTGTTAGCCAAGCTTTAAGAAATAATGAAAAAAAAAAACTGGAATATAATAAGGATTTAATTTATAGTTCAATAAGCTATTAATTGTTTGATTTTTATAATCTGCAGGTATTGTTTTTAACTTAAAATGTATTAATTTGAACACAACATTAGAAGAACATTTCTTCTTTAGCAGTCTTCAAAGTAACTTGTTCCTCAAGGGGAACCTGACATTTCTGTTCTTTGTTCATGGTTTAACCCAGATGTAATATCAGCTACCTGGAAGAATGGCTTAAGGATAAGAATCTTCAAAGCAGCAATGCCAAAGAAACTTTGGAGCCCCTGTCTCAAGCAGCCTGGCTCCTTCAGGTTAAAAAGATCACAGATGATGATGCCAAGGAAATATGTGAGCACTGCACATCTCTTTCTACTGTGCAGGTAATGAGCCATCTCTTTTCTTCTGGAAGCACTGATTGCAAAATCTTAGCTATCTAAAATAATTTGTTGCTAAAAGCCATTGGACTTTCATTTTGTAAAAGTAGCATCCCTCAGCATTCCACATCATCACTTGTTAAATTGAAATTTTAACTCCTTATTCCTGATAGTTTTGAGCATTTAACTGCTTCTGTGGTGAATGCTTCCCTGCTTTGTTGTATCCCACATTTTTGTTCCACAATGTATTTTTTTTAGTGGCATAGGGGTTTTTTCTTGTTTCCCTTAATCAACTCAGCTTTTTCCACATCTCCTTGATCTGCTGACATCTCTGGAAATGAGTCACAGCAATCATCATATATGTATCAACTCATTAGGTGACAAGTCAAAATTCTCTCTTTACTGTAAAATGTTTTACTGAAATTTTAATTAAATATCAGTAAGAGTGTCATAATTAATATCTTCTTTTTGTCTTCTCCCTTTTCATGACACACTAAAACAGTCTTTTGTAATTTGAGCAGATAGTTAAGATCCTGAACTCATACACTCCAATAGATGACTTTGAGAAAAGAGTGACTCCATCGTTTGTTCGGAAGGTCCAGGTAAGAGCTGCAGCTGCTGTTTCTATATTCAGCTTACAGGATGCTTCATACACATGAGTTTTGATGCTTTAGAGTTGTACTTGACCTTTACATCACATTATTACTAAGTTGCTCATCTTCTAGACACTTGAAAGTGATGCAAGCAAATCTGTTTAACATCATGGAAAAGCAAGATTTGCAGTGGGAAGAAAGCAATGTCCTGGTTTTGCTTTGATTCTTAAATCAATGTTTTCACACTCTTTCTGTTCTTATTTCAGGCTATGCTGAACAACCGTGAGGACCTTCCACAGCTCATGCTTGACACCAAGCATCTCTTTCAAGTGACGTTTCCTTTCACCCCCTCTCCACATGCTTTGGAACTGATACAAGTCCCCAGCAGCTTCAAACTTGGCTTTCTCACAAGGGTTTAATAAAGCCAGTGAATTGGTATTTCCTCAGAGACTCTCTGAAGACAGCAGACTTTCATGGTTCATTTCACCAGCTGGTGGATAGCATGGCAGCATGCAGTGAATTAAGCTGTTAAAAACTTGTTCTTTGGTCAAGACTTGAACAGTAGGAGTAATTTTGACTTGTTATTTCCTTCTCCCTTTTCTGACTCTTCTTCCTTCATTGCAGTCCTACAAGAATAACTTTATATCATCACCTGGACACAAACCTTACCATACAGTTTTTAGTCCAAACCTCACAAGAAAAGCATTTATCTGGCAAGTTTGCATTGCTGCCCTGCCAGCAGCAGTCAGAGGGGAAGACTGCCATGTGATAGATGTTACTGCTTTACAGTTTTCTTTGCCTTCACTTCCTGTAACGAGAGGGGTTTTTTTCCTTCCCAAGGCAATTCTATTCTTTCCTTTGTTATACTGGATCTGTTTGAGACTGGCTTTCACGTTTCTGTGAACAGGGGAACTGAGATCAATCTCAGAGAATGGCTGTTACAAACACACAATGTCTATTTGTAGGCAGGCTGGCTTGGCTCTCTGCTTGCATTGCAGCTCAGGCACTCTGCACAGCTCTTTGGCCAGACCAAGAACTCAGATGCTCTTCTTGGAGACAGGTTTCAGGTTTGTTCTCTACAGTGACATGTTTGGATTCTGTATCAGTTATTGTCATTAAAAAAGCTAGATATAAAATTCATGCTATGATCCAGATTTGAATTACAAGCTTGTTTGTCTGAAAGGCAGGAGTCGCCTCCTGGTTTGGTTCCATCTGCAGTGCAGTGTATTTCAGAATATTCACTGAGTATGCACACATCACCTTTCTGCCTTTCTCATTTTGCTGGTTTCCCTCCTCCAGTCCAAAGACTGAATAGGAGCAGATGCAGCAACTGTGGTCTGGTGTTGATGACAAACCAAGCTTAATTCCTTACATTTCACCTTTACTTACATAATTTCAATTGCAGGATCCTTAAATGCAGAAATGGTCTCCTTTCTGCTTTGTTCAGCCTTCTCCCTGTGGTCAGGGAGTAAAGCAGTAACTTTGCTTAGTTCTGGACCCTGTCAGAACAACAGGGGAAATACCATTCACCTCACCATAAGGGTGACTGTCCTTAAATAGGTAACTAATGCTGGGTTTCTAGCCACTCTCTTAGCCATAGTTATTAAAATCAAGTACTAAAGCTCTCAGATAGTTAAAGGATTATAATGGATTGAGTTAATTTAAGGAACAATTTATTTGATTTTTTTATTATTATTAATACAGTGTTAGTAATTGCCTAATTTCACAAACAATCTGGAAGTATAAAGAGGGAATCATTCTTGCTATTTTGTGTTCTTGGTGCTTACCATGTACAGTCGTATTCCACATGATATCCACAGAGATATAGTCAAAATATATGAAGGAAACATTTTGTGTTTTGCTCAATAACAATACAAGCTGTACAAAAGATCACACATGTAGGTAGACTAGTATTTTAACGTATTAAATAAAGTAATTTTAAATAAATTTGTAGTTCTTTGTGTGATGCAATAGTTATGTTTTCAGTATGGAATCATTTGAAAGAAGTTGGAACTATGTGAACATTTGTGAGTGTTGTCAGTCTTGTATTGCACCATAAACATTTATTTAATTTAGTTGCTTTGCTGTAACACTGTGTGTCTTCCTGTCAGCATTGTGTGCTGTCCTTGGCTCCTCATGAATTTCTGGAAATAGTTTAATGGAAGCAACTTTTGTTGCTGCAAGTTGTGCACAGCCTTTTTTTGCAGGTCCTGGAGCTGTGTCTGTTACCTGGGCTGACGTGAGGAAATAAATCACAGCCCACTTTTGCATCCACATCACAGAGAAGTGTCAAGGTGTGTGTGCTGTTAGACAAAAATTGTTGATCAAGGAAAACTGTTCTGACAATTTGATGCTTTGTTTCTTTGAGAGCTTTGTGTGGAGTGTGCTATTGATGCTCTGTGTGCAAACAACAAGGTATATTTTTAAAACAAAGTTTAAAATTATCCAGCTTACTGTATGCTCTCAGAAACTTACCTTGCTTTTGCTGATACTAATGCCTTCAGCTAGAATTTAAGTGCAAAATTCTTTTTGTTCTCTGTTATTGTTCTGATTATAAGGAGCAGTTTCAGTGAAGGCAGATACTTGAAAGAGGCATTACTGAGGTTTAACTTTCCTAGAATGATTCTAAAGGAGAAGGTATTTCATTCAAATGGGAAAGTGTTGATCCTTGCTGCAGGGGGAAGGCACTGAAATGGCTTATGGAGAGATGTGTAAGATGCTTTTGGCATTTTTGGATGTGTTTAGACATGTGACTCCTGCAATTTCTGGAAACAGAGCTCAGCAGCACAGGTGGTCCCTTTCAGTCCTGTGCTCCCATAACATTCTAATGGAAAATTATTAGGGCTGAGTACTTTTACCCAAGTCTCTGCTGGGCTGAGATTTAGTTCTGTTGTTCTTCCCTCATTTTACCTCAGATCCTCTTGACTACCAAATGTGAAATCTAACAGCAGGAATTCAGTGCCTTCCACCGACCTTCAGCAAATTTTTCAGACATGTTTTCATAAATTTCCCAGAATTTTTTTCAAAGACTGCAAGAAAAGCAGCAAATTTTAATCATACTGACTTTAAATTTATTGTCTTAGGAGAATTGTAAAAGTACAACCAAGGAAGAGCCAGCATAGACACTAATGAATTTGTTAGACTTATAAATTTTTCTAAGAATATGAGATAAACTTAATATTGGCAGTGCTGTTTGTCAGAATACCAAGTTGATAGTTGGAAAAATCAGTTGTCAGTCACCTCCCCAATAAATTCTGACTTTAATATTTGTTAACAAGCAAATATTTGTTTATAAGCAAACCATCATAATCCTGCTGTATGGAACAGGCAGGTAAGGTCTGGCTTGCCTAATAGTTTCTGTTCTTTATTCTGTGTTCTAAAAGAGGGCAGTTCAAATAAAGTTGTTATCATCAGTAATCCCCAGTAACTGATCTGAGGTGATGCAACTGGAGAGGCTGAGCTTTAAATACCTTTAAGTAGAATTAATAGGAAGGTTGTCTTTCTGTGTTAGCAGCTGCACAGGGCTTACTTGGTCATCTTGAGAATCTCCAGGTTCTTGCTCTCTGAAAAGGTGGGTAATTTTTTTTTTTTTTTTACAAGAAGATTAATTGTACAGAATTTCTGTGTAATAACACATTTCTTAATGATTCACCATTTTTAAATTTCTAATGTAACTTTAAAAACCTAGTAAGATTAAAATTTCAGGCCACACCGCTAGAAGCTGTAATGGGTATAGACCTTTTTGCTTTAAATATCTTTGTAAAATTATCATAGTGATGGATTTGTATACTGTCTCAGAAGTAATACTGCTGTTTAATTATTCAGAACTTTTGATGGCTTCTCTTGTAGCAGAATTTTGTAATGTGTCATAATCTCCTCTAAAGTAAAATACTGATAGCAGGTATGATTCCTACTGTACATTACTTCAGCGAATTTTCATGTTTTATCAAAGATTAATTCTGCCCAGAATATTTATTCCAAGCCTAATAGATCATTGTCAAAAGTGTCTGGAGCTACTGATGACATTTTGTTCAAATAAGTGGTTCCTCAGGGAACCACTAATTCTCTAAGAACCTTGGAATAACAGGTAATTCAGTTGTGAATGTCCAGTTCTAGGGATCTAGGAAAGCTGAGCCCAGGCACTGCAGTCATTTTACAGCACTGAGCAATGCCTGCACAGAGAAGCTCCCTGGAAAGGGTGGCATCTTGTGGGCTCAGGTTCACATTTGCAAAAAAAATACATTAAAGGCTTCAGGCCATATTTGCTGCTTTTCCTCAAGTGGAATATAAACCTCCTTCACTGTTGACTGAAATATCCATGCAAATTTTAAATTATTACACTGCAGTTCCTTCCAGGATGGATTTCTTCCCATGTGTTTTGGGATGAAGTCATGCATCCTCTGGAGACAACAGCAAAACTTTTATTGACTTAAGAGTGGGCAGGATTTCTGGGTTTATTATCTTACTTTTCAAATAGTCCACTGAAATACATAAGAATAAACAGCAGAATGGAGATGGGTACACAGAGTAAAGTTTGGTTTGATTTTTGTATAACGTCCAGACAGATAAATTCTAAAATGTCCTCTTTTCTTTTGTTCCATTTAAATCTCTCTTGCAATAACTACTTCTGATTGTTTACCACAAATTCATTTTATGTATGAGTCTAAATAATGTTAAATACTTCTGTTTCTAGAAGAGGTGAAAGGTCCCATTTTCCCTGTGAAAAATGTACAGAGAAAAATTATTCTGCAAAATTATTCTCAATTGTTTGTCTGACTCTCAAGTAGTTTTTAATACTCTGTTGGTGATAGTGCTTTGAACTTAGAGATGCCTGGCTTGAGAACAAAGGTGGATTTGTAATGATCCAGCTGTCAGTGTGCTTGAAGCATCAATTTCTGCTCAAACAGCATATTGGTCATATTTGTAGCTGCTGCTGACCAAATTCTAGGTCATCTTTTCAGCTTTAAAAATAGTGCATGGTAATGACTATTTTATAATGCAATGGAAAAACAAAATTTATTGATCAGTGCAGGTTTCTCAAAACTCCAGCTGTTGCTGTGGATTTCTGGTTATTGTGTGGTTAAGTATAAATTAAAAGTACTTTCCCATATGCAGAACCCCTATGCTTAGCACATATTATAACGGTGTAAATATATGTTTTGCTTTATGTTGTTCTTCATTAAAGAACATGACTGTGTTGTATATAGTGACACAGAGCACATGACTGTGTTGTATATAGTGACAGCTCATCCAGCTCGAGAGATTAGTCACAGAGAGAGATTATCCAGCCTGCAGATGTCTGTGTACAGCCCAGGCTGCCTTGGCTGGCACAGCAGTGCTGGGAGCTCTGTGCTGGACTGGATGCATGCTTTCCTCCTTCTTCTGTTTCAGCTCTCGTGATCCATCAAGATGGACCAGACCTTTTTAGCAATTGTGTTTGGTCCCTGCGACAAGTGCTCCAAAAATAAGCCCCTGAGGCCGGTTTCTGTCAAATCAGAGCAACGCAGCTACTGCTCTCTGTGTGTGGAAATGGTATGTCACTGATCCCATCAGCCTGCAGAAAACAGGGAATGTAGCACTGGTGTCTGAAGCTGGACTTTTCTGGGCAGTAGATAAGCATTGCTAGGCACATAGACTGCCAGGCAAACACCTCTGCAGAAGCTGGTGTTTCCACAAACCTACAAGGGAGGTGGCCCCCGGGTTCAAGCATGCTTCTTATGGTTCTTGATTGGAAAATGGCCATGAGCTGTTTACCCTAGGGTACCACACTTGCCGTGCAAATGTTATGTGCCCATCCCTTCTCCAAGATACATGTGTGCTCTGCTTGGGGTATGATCCTGAGTGTTTTCCATTTGCCTTTGAAAGAACTTAACAACAACAAAAATATTAAATCATCACAACAAAGTCACTCACTAGAGACAGGGGATATGGCATTCACCTAGTCTGTCTCAGACACCAGTGAAGAGCTGTCACAAACTCTTTCATGCCCACATTTCCCTCTGTGACCAGGTTGTCTCCTGGGCTATGTGCAGTACTTGGGTGATAGCTGGAAGTTGCTACCATGAGGATAAGGTGGGAAGAAGTTGCAGAGCAGTGGAATGTCTTCTGTTGGAGGCTTTCTAAGCTTCAGCAATTAGTGGTGAGGTGATATCCCACTCTCCTGGTAGGGAGCAGTGTTCCAGAGACATCATGGTGGGGGTTTTTAAGGTGAAATACACAGCTAAGTTAATGAATCTATGTGGCTATTGAAGAGCTGGCCTCCAAAACTTCTTTTGTAAACTTCAGAATTCTGCTGTCCAACTTGCAGTTGTTTTATTTTATCTTCCTAAACCATTGTGCATTATCAGTTGGAGAAGACATCCATCACTGTTTCCTCCCCAGGAGTGTTCTCTACCATGACTGAGTAGGGTCCAACGTTTTGTTGTATTTGAATGTCAGATGAAGTGATCTCTGCAGAAATGCTAAAAGGTTTAGCAAGCTGTGTTTACATAACACTGTTGTACAGGCAGATGAGAGCACTGATTTGGAGGTGTAGGTGGTACTTGTGCACAATTTGCTGGCTGACACAGCACATTCTCAGGCATTACTTTGTTTAGGAGGAAATTTAGATGTAATGACTGCAAGACAAAAGACAGTCCCTTCCCAGTTTATTTGCTTCTCCTGACTTTGAAATTGCTGCTTTGTTCAGGTCCTTCTTGGCCAACAGCCTTCTTGGCTATTTATTCAGTAAATTTTTGCATGACTTGATAAATGCATGCTGGAATTGCAGGAAATTGGCTGTTTGTTATTTACAGTTCCTGCAACTTTCTCCCTGCTATTGGCAGTATGGACATCAGACTCCCAGCAGCTGGAACAGCTGGTCAGTGGAAGCAGGCTGAGACTTCAGCAAGAATTGCTTCAGTACCTAACAGCCTGTTAGGCTTCCTATTGGCACTGCAGGGAGGTCTGGGGCTTGCTGGTAGATCTGGCTTTAGCTTGCTTCGTGTTTTCTAAAAGATTTTAAAGCAAATATTCAGAACACAGAGAGCTCTTTGCACTAGCACAGAAATACACATGAGTAGGGAAATTCCATCCTTGACTTTTAAATTGTTTTTTTCAGAGCTGTGGGTATGCTTTGGCTTATATCAAAATGCACAATACATCCTTTGCCACAGTTGTGTCTGTGGATGCACGTGCACATTGTGGTGTCTAACTGGCTGATCTGTGCCCATGCAACTCCTAATTTCAGTCCAGCAGATGCACACATGAATTTTCATCAGCCAGTCTTGGTGATTTCCCCAAAAACAACATATGTCAAGGGATAACAGAATTAGAAATTGCTGATTCCCTGTGTTGACATCATCCTACTTCAATTGTTTCCCTTTTAGACAAAATAATCTTCTTCCTCTAGGGTTTTGCCTGCTTTGGAGTTTGGTGCTAATCAGTAGAAACTCAATGTTTGCTGGTTTAGTTCTACCACAAAATTAGCTTACAATTTGAAAATAGATCAGCTGGTGAATTAATGAGAAAGGAAACTTATTTTAAAGGCCTGACTTTTGAGGTAGGCAACAATTTGTTATACGCTGTTAGATCCTTCATTTTTTATTTCAGTGTTTTTATTACCAGAGCAGGATCAACTTTCTTCCACAGATCCCTATCATTCATCACTGCAATCTGGTGTTATTTGCCATGTGTGGCACCCATTGATGGAGTACTGTGTTATCATCTAAATTAATTCAGCCCTGGTTCATTTTATTTAGAGCTCCCAACTGGCCTTACTCTAACCTGTATTTTTGCATGGTTAGCTAATGATGGCATGGGCAGTTAAGCAGGAGTTGGTCAGATGAACTAAATACTTTTTTCTTTTAAATTTTTTTTTCAAACCAATTAAATACACATTATGCATCATACACTTCTACAACTCTCTCTATTCAGTAGAGGCTTCCCTGTCACCTCATGTCTCTGCTGACCCCATCATCTCAGGATTAGTATCATGTATCAGCCTGCACATGTACAGTTCCCAAAGACTCTCATCTTCTGTGCTGCTCTTTGTAGACTTTTTAATCCCATTCCACAAGGCAGTGAGACTGTTCACATCAGTAAGGCAAGAAACTGGATTTTTCACTGTTAGAGCTATGCTGACTGTCTGACACATAGGTGTTATCTATGCCAAATTCCTGAGAGCTGAGGAGTTCCTATCAAGTCAAAGGAATTTCCTAAGCCTTTTGTTGGATTTAACTTCTGGGTCTCTCCACACTTACCAGGTGTCAGAAATAAGGCATTTCTTACAGATTAGAATCCTTCAAAAATGAAGTTTCTTCCTCAGAACCTTCCTCTGCTAGTCCCCCAGGACACAGCTGCATTATTGAGTTAAATATAGTGCATTTAATTTTTCAGACCTGAAGATAATGCATAGGAAGAAGCTTTCTGTCACTTTCCTGCTATAAGATCTTTGAGCTTCTCAGGGGTTTTTTTCCCTATTTTTTTGGTATCACTTTAAACTTTCTCAGTTTTTATTTCCTTGGCACAGTCTGTGCTGGAAGGCCTTTGAAGGATGTTCTTTTATCCAGCAGTGTGTGAACCCTTAGTTATACCACCTACATTTTGTTTTTTGGACATAAGTGGATTGATGAGTGGCCATCAGGCTGATTGGGTTATGTCACACCGATTTCTGTGGACAGTGAGAAGACAATAGATCCACTGCTTCTGATTCTCCAGGGAAGTAACTCAGCTTCTGCCTGCAGAGCCATTGATTAAAAGGGATCTTGTGGGCATGACCAGGGCCCAAGTTCAGCTCCAGAGTGATGGTGAAGAGCTCAGCAGCTCTGCCTGTGCATCCCAGCTGGACAGCAACACTTCTTCTAAAACCAGTGTGGGAAGGGACTTTTATTTTCTCTGAAACCCACACTTGGTTCAGGATGTGCCCAGAGTACAAACAACAGCTGCAAACAAGCATTTTCTTATCTCCCTCTGCAATCTTGGCACATCCCCAGGTTGAACAACAGCCACTGGATTGTCTATTTTCTGGATAAAGGGAAATAATGGGAGTCAATTTGCACAGAGATACTCCTTGTAGATCAAGGACAATTCTGTAATAACAAGGGGATATTTTCAAGGAATTCCTAGGGAACAAAAAGCTATGTGCCATGGTTCTTTCTCTGGGAGCATCAGCTGCTCCCTGTGCCCAGCATACATTCATATGAGCAGAACACAAAAAGCTGAGCCCTTGGGCTCTCACCACACCAAAGTGGAGGGTTATTTATTCCCTCTTTGGGATTTTTGGGAACTGCTCTTTTCCAACAGGTGGGAACACCACAGACCCTACCTAATGTGCATATCTGAGAGCAGGAGAAAGGGGTAGCTTGTCTAAAGGAGAGGGGAAAAAAAGGGAAAGAAACCCTGATAACACCCAATTTAAAAATCAGGAATTCAAAGCATAGTAGAGAGAAGTTTTCACCATTGCATCTGTCCTGCTGGCACAGGAACTGGGCCAGAGACCTGCATAGCTGATTCTGCCAGTACCCCCTACCCACAGGAGCTTAGGGGAATGACGGAGTTAAGATGTGGTTTAGTAAGCCTGGACAAGACCTGTCTTACCAATCTGATATTTTAAAATGCCATTGGGGTGACTTTTTTTTTCTCCTTTCCCCCAAATTGTGCAACTTTGGCATTCTTTCTGGGGAAATTATGTCTTTGTGCTGTGAAGAGGGTTTGGGATAGAGGGTTGGTGAAGAGGGTGTAGGAACCGGGCAGGAGGTGAGGCTGGTCCCAGCTGCCAGCCTGGAGAGCACTGGGATGCCAGAGCGGGCAGGACAGGCGGTGCTGGAGCGGCTGGACCAGGGATGCTGGAGCAGCAGGATAAGGGATACAGGAGCGGCAGGACCAGGGATGCTGGAGCGGCAGAATAAGGGATGTAGGGGTGGCAGGATAAGGGATGCTGGTCCCCACGGTGTTCGTGCTCAGGACTGGCCTGCACGTCAGCGGGAGGGGAGGGGGAGCCCGGGCCGGCTCCGGCGCCGTTGCTGAGGCAGCAGGAGCCGCGGCAGCATCCCCGAGAGCCGGGCTGGCAAACTCCTCCTCCCTCCCGCTCTCATCCCCGCTTCCTTTGCAAAGATGGCAACCGAGGGGCTGCACGAGAACGAGACCCTGGCATCGCTGAAGAGCGAGGCCGAGAGCCTGAAGGGCAAGCTGGAGGAGGAGCGGGCCAAGCTGCACGACGTGGAGCGTGAGTGGGGCGCGGGCGGCGGGGCCGGGAGCGGGGCCCGGAGCAGGGCCGGGAGCGGGGCCGGGTGCGCCGGGCCTGGCGGGAGCGGGCCGGAGCAGGGCCGGGAGCAGGGCCGGAGCGGGGCCGGGCGAGGCCCGGAGCGGAGCGCTGCCCAGGGCCGGACAGTGCCCCGCCGTGCCCAGGGGCGGACAGTGCCCCGCCGTGCCCGGGGGCCGGACAGTGCCCCGCCGTGCCCGGGGCCGGACACTGCCCCGCCGTGCCTGTGGGCAGCGGGCCGGGCCTGGGGCAGGGCCTGGGGCCGGGCAGGCCCCGCACATCCCCGGCCCCGCGGCGCTCCGGCCCGGCCCGGCCCCGCGGGGACCCTGGAACACCCTCGGTACTGCCCGGGGTTACCTCAGCGCTGGATGCAGTGTCAGGAGCCAGGATGAGCCCCAGCCGTGTGGAAGTTGATGGGAATTTGCTCTAACGAGGCCGGGATTTCACCCTAGGTGTGAGGGGCTTAACAAGGAGCATTGTTCCAAAAGCAGCTCCTCTGCCCCCTCCCGCCAGGGAAACAGGGATGCAGTGCTGATTCAGAGATGGGTGAGTCAGTGCTGGAGCTGTCTGTGTAACTCCCAGCTCCAGCATCCAGGGATAACCCAGCAGAAATGATGGACACACCTCAGCCGGGCCCTCCCCACCTCCGCTTCCCCATTCAGGAAAAAGCAGCTCACCTTACCTTAATGGAGCTTTTCAAATAGGTATTCACATTACTTTTATTATCATTATTTCATTTTATAATTACAGTGATACATTGCAGGGTTTTTTGTTTGGTTGGTTGGTTTGTTTTGGTTTTTTCTTTTTTTTTCTTTTTTTTTTTTTTTTTTAAGAAAAACATGTAAGTTACTATTTCCGTCTGAAATCATGTAGCTCACTCTATTAGAAATATTAGTGAGGCATTAAAACTTTTTTTCATGTGCTTTGATGCCTTAAGCATTGAAAAGGAGTCTGAGCTTGTATCCAGTGACTTAGTTCATAGTGTTTTGTAAGAATGAGAGACTGAAAAACACTTTTGATTTTCTGGTAGGGAAGGATTGCAACAAAATAGATATATTCTGGAATAAATAGAGTATTTGCTTGTCTAAGTTAGACAATCTTGTTATATGAATGTCCTGTTAATCAGAATTGTTAAAGAAACAGAGATGTCCTCATTACAGAAACATCACCATAAATCACCATATTCCTATAGTATCATTTCTGTCTCAGAAGTGATAGTCTTGGTTTAACAGACCTCTTAAGCATATTCTTAAACCCATTTTTGCTCACAAAGTTTTACCCATGATTGCAGTATACTGCAGCTGTGTATGCTGTTGATAGTCATGGGATATTCTTTGTTTTATATAAAATCTGTAAATTTCCAGTGGAAAGATGTGTTTGCAAAGCCATTACAACATTTCTAATAAAAAAGTATTATGCTGCTGTGGAACAATGCTCCCTTATCATATTCTATATCATTCATTATGTATCAGAGCTTTTTTACACTTATTCCCAAATACTGTTTCTGCAGAGTTTGCTAGTTTCAGAATAAGGCATCATTTCTGGTTTCTGCTTGGTTGGTTGGTTTGGGTTTTTTTTTCCCCTAATCTAAAATGGTATCTTCTGCATTTTTTTTGCTCAGATCATGACTTTCCCTCTGTGGTTCCCAAAACAAATAGCTGGCTGAAATAGGATTGCCCTTATTTGTTCAATTGGTTCTGAACAGCAGCTCTCAAAAATGTGCATAGAAAAAGGAAATGCCAAACATGCATTTGATTTTCAGTCTTATAATTTTAGGGAGTTAGTTCAAGAGCTTAAAATTTTAAGTGTCGACAAAAGTTTGTTCTGTGCTTGCGATCCATGAATTTCTAAGGCCAGACAGACCCAACACAGAAAAGATCAAAGACCCAAGAGTATCTGCATCAATTCCACTCCTCCAGTTCAAGCCAAACAATATTTTTAAGAAAAATAGGCAGTTTTATCTGGACCTCTGTAAAACTACTCAAGCTATTTACTGGCTTTAGCTGATCTACTTGTCTGAGTACATGGTTTTCCACTATCTTTGAACAATATTGGTGAATGCTTAAAAATAACTATCTGACTCAAAACTCTTCTAGGCAGGAGCAGGGTTATTATGGCTGTGGTTGGAGATAAGCATCCTCAGAGAATCAGTGAGGCTAAACCAGACAATTTCACAGAGTCTCAGCTGCCTCGACATAATGGAAACAGTTTGTCCATTGTCTGTGAAACATTTGGTTTTTTCAGATGTGTTCTGGACAAAAGCATCTTTCCAGCTGCCATAATCACCTCCTGTCCTGTGTTTTCATGTCTTTTTGATTGGATCATTTGGCAGGTTTCTATGGGCAGTAGTAGGGGGAATGTATCTTTTCCTCAGTGGGTTTATATGGTACTTTCTCAGAAACTTGCTTCTGATTTATGGACAAATCACAAGGAATGGTGGACAGCGCTTGTCCCCTGGCTGGGGAGACTGGTTGAGCAGAGATTTCAGCTGAGAGCATTATTCTGGCACAGCCTGTGGGGCTGGTGGCTTTGAAAGTCGTCTCTTGAAAAGGTAATCCACTAGAAATCAGTTTCTGGCTTGGGCAGAAATTGCTTCACTGACCCTGTGCCAGGAAATGATCTGTGAGTTCAGGATGCCTGCTGTCACAGCCCTTCCCAGCCCTTCCCAGACCATCAGCTTTCTTGGAGCCCCAGAAAAGTGATGAAGGGTGAAGTAACAAGGCAGCTCCAAAGCACCACCTGCCATGGGGGCTGTGGAGCTCAGTCTCCAGCAGGGCAGTGAAAAGCTCAAGATTTCCTCTATCAGCTCATTAAGGCATGTGAGCTTCTTCATTTATTCCAGAAATTTGAGGCAAGCATGGTCCCCACAGCCAACAGCAGCTGGATCATCTTAGGTTTTGGTGTGGACAACCACACAACACAGGAAGTGCTGAATCCTATCAACTCTTCTCTGGACAGAGAAATGTTTAATTCTGGGGCCAAGTCTCCAGCCCCAGGGTCTCTACTCTGCTGTGGGACTTGAAGTAAGTCTCACTCTCCCTCTGTGTGAAGAGCTACCCCTGGGTGCTGAGATATATCACGGCCCTGCTGAGCTCCACACTGGATGAACATGCTGGAGCAGGGCAAGTAGGATTCCTCAGATGACCCTTTCTCCCAGGCATTTACAGGTGACCCCAGCTTGAGGCATCAGGGTTATATGAGACACTTTTTAGTTGTGTCAGCTGCATGAGTTTTATGTCAAAGTCAGTTTGCAGAGACAAAATGTAAATTTTTCGGGTTTTTAAGAGTATCAGTTGAAAGTTCTGCTATTAAATGAGGTACAAAAGAACTGACTTCACTAGAGGATGCTGCTTGCCTGCCCTCTGTTTCCCTCTTTTACAGAAGGGACATCCCATGGAGTCCTTGATTTTCATAGTTATTGTTGAAAAATTGTGTTGTGCACTCTCACAGCAAATGTCCAGCTTCCTGCTCACTCAGAGCTGTGTCCTGGCCACCAGAAGGGATGGCACAGCAGAGTCACCAGTGCCAGTGGCCAGTACCTGTATCCCACTGCACCCCCACAGTGCTGAGAGCCAGCTGCAGCTGGGAGTCACATCCAGAACAACTTGTTGTCCACCTTCAGGCCTGAGGATTTCCCAGTAAAGGGGGGCAGAGGGATAATCTGTTTTCCAGTTATACTTGGGTGGGATGGTCAACAAGAGCTTCAGCTGCTGCATCCCTGGAATTCAACCCTGAGTGAATTCATGCTTGTCTTTTTCTGGTGAATATGTTCCTATGCCACCCACCTTGGTGTTAGCCACCTGCCAGCTCTGAAGCATTGGCTTGCCCCATGGACTCAAACTTCATGGATTAATCCCTCCAGGGGCATTACTTGTAAACAGATCTTTTCCAGGGCAGAGCTTTGATGAAGGGCTCTCTAACCACCAGCTGTTTGCAGTTCATCAGGTGGCAGAGCGTGTGGAGGCGCTGGGACAGTTTGTGATGAAGACGAGGAGGACCCTGAAGGGCCATGGAAACAAAGTTCTGTGCATGGACTGGTGCAAAGACAAGAGAAGAATTGTGAGCTCCTCCCAGGTATGCTGTTGGGCAGATGTTTTTCAAAGGTGCCATTGAGCACTATACAAATCTTCTGGCTGTGCTGTGTGCCACTCCTAGCAGATGATACCTGGGATTATTGTAAATGTTTTCAAGATGCCCTAGAAGATGTTCATTTGCAATGTATTTGTTCAGAGAGTGTAAATCTAACCTTTGAATCATTAGTACAGCTCTTGTAGCTAAATATTTCCTGTCCAGTCATACACAGATTTTCCCATATTCCCTCCTACAATAAAAAAACAGACTCAAGTGAGTCTACTTCTATTTCCTTGTTCTTTACAGATTAAATACTTAGCAAAATTTTCAGGTTATGTGTTCAGAGGAAATCATCAGGAAAAGAGAAGAAATGTTGATTCTTTTAGAGATTTCTATGCACAGAAATTTCTTCTGCAGTCTGTATGATTGATATGACCTTGAAAGCCTCAGACATCCTGCCAAAATTACTGCATTTAGTTGGGCATTTTGAGTAACAGTCCTAACACCTGCTCAAAACCAGTCTCATAAGCTGGAGGAGGTAATGAGATAATTACTTTCTAGATCCCCTGGTTTGTCCTGAGCCCAGTATGGCAGTGAGTGAGCTTGTTGCATCTCACAGCTGTTCATTGACCTACATGAAATCTGTCAGGGGTCTCACTTGAGGGATAAAAATAGGCAATCTGCATTGCAGGCCACCTTCACTTACTGTGAGTTTTTACCATTCATGGTGATTTCAACAAAGAGAATAATTTAAATATTTAATGTCACATTTTTAAAAATGGTTAAAATGTTAGTGTGTTGATCAGAAAACTGAACAAACATGCTGAAAAGCATTTTTTGCTCTATTTTAAGAGCTGTGTAATTCCAGGTACAGAAGCAGCTGTTACTCAGTAATAAACATTTCACTTTCATGATACAGGGAAGATAACAATTTTATGTGCATAAGGCAAAGATGTACACCAAGTGACTGTGCTGCTCTCTGTACAAGGTTCTATGATGGCTATTTAGCTGGTTGTATAGTGGATAATTGAAGGTTAAGTAAGTGTAGTGACAAATAATGGGAAAACCAGGATCACACTGGAAAGGGAAGATGAATAAACAGTGCAATATCCATAAACAGTCAAGTGAGGCAAGTGAGAGCTTACAGGTGGCAGGTTCCTGAAGAGATGGCTCTGTCCATGGCTTGTGCTGCAGGTGAAAGGAGTATTCATGAAGCCATTAAGAGGGAAGAGAAAAAAAATGAAAAATAAATTGATCTTTTAATCAAACATGAGTCGTCTCAGTGAGGAGGAGATCCACTTCTCTTGTGGTAGATACAACAGCACTACTGACAAGTGTCTCCTTGATGCTTCACTGTGACCACTGTGCTGTTGTTAAGATGGAGACAAAAGGACATAAGAGACTGGGGAGAGGAAATGAGAGCAGAGTTTTCTCCAAGCTGAGAAGAAGGCTGGCAGCCATAGCCATGTCTCTGGAAGGCCTCAGTTTCTCTTTCTCTGTGCTTTCATTTAGGATGGGAAGGTGATCGTGTGGGATTCCTTCACTACCAACAAAGTAAGTGAAAATTCAGTAAAGTTCTGTGCCTAGGGCAAACAACAGTGGGATGAGGTGAAGGGCTCACAGGTGTCACTGCAGGCAGTGGGATAATGGGATAAAATGCAGACTTCCACTAGCATCCTAAAAAAAGAGCCCAGGGCAAGTCACGTCCCTTGACCTTTTCTGAGCAAAGTCTCTGTCAAGGCACTGGGGTTTGTCATGGTCTGCAGTGGGCAGCTCTGATCCAACCTCTTTGCTCACAAGGGAAGCAAAGCCCAGCCAGCAAAACAGGGGAATTTTCCTGGGCTCTCCTGTACCAGTGTGTGATCACTGGGGATCTCCAGCTGTGGTGCTCTCTGTGAAATGGTGCCACTGCTCCTCCAAGCCCTGCCTGGGCTGCCTCGTGGCACCCTGCTCCACACAGTTGAGGAAAAACTACTTGTTTTTAACTCACTTTTGCATGTGCAGCAGTGGGGACCTTTCACAGCACTGGATGACCCAATAAAACATGCTCTGTGATCAGTTTGGGGCTCATAAATAAGGTGGGAAGTGTCAGAGGAGGACTGGCCATCCTCCTGCTGCTCTGCTGCTTTCTGTGGTCAGGGTTGTTGACTTACGTGTGAGTTGTGGCTGTCTAGACCTTGCACTGACCCTAAGGATGTCCCACAGAAACACTGAACTTACTACTGCCAAGTAGTAACTCACTGTTTTCCTTGCATGGATGAGAGAAGCAGTGAGGTCCCAGTCTAAAGGGACGCTGTGTTTCAGGAGCACGCCGTGACGATGCCGTGTACCTGGGTGATGGCCTGTGCATATGCCCCATCTGGATGTGCCATTGCTTGTGGGTGAGTTCCCAGCTGCCCCAGCAGCTTACACAGAGAAGCTGGATTTGTTGCAGTATCCTGCTGGCTTCAGAAGCTGACAGATAGAAGTTTGTGTGCCATGATTGTGGATGGAAGGTCTACATTCAGTGCCTCTGATTCTATTTCCATAGTGGCTCGTACATACTATCTCCACTGACTTCAGTGCAATAACATTTGTTGTGTAAGCATGAAAAATAATCCTCTTTTAGCATTTATATCATGGGTTAGGAATTCTGCATGCATGCAACTTCCCTTTTCTAGTGTGGTTTTCTACATTGGATATATTCTCTAAGGGAAAGAGGTTTTAATTGTGTTCTTACTTTGCACTCATTATTTTATGACAGAGGTTTATCATTAATGGTTACCAGTATGTGAATAGATCTTGCTAAGATGAGATGGGGAGAAGTAACCCCATCCTTGATAATTTTCTACAAGTTTTCTGAGGGCTCAGATTTGAAAAAAATAAGTTTATATAGGAGAAAAAACAAAGAGATTAAATGTTGGCAAAACATCTTATAAGAAGGGACTGAGTGGATCAGACAGGCAAAGCAAGCTTGGGTCGAGAGAAAGGAACAAAGGGAGACTTCAGTGTGCAGCTTGCAAGTCTAGAAAGCAGCAGACTGAGGCAGGGAAATCAGGCTCTGTACTTGTGTGTGGAAAGGAGTTTGGAAAACTGGTGGTTTTGACTAGAACCCAAAGAATGGCAAGCAAGCTCTGTCTTTACACTTGTAGCAGAAACAGGGAGTGCATGTATACATTGCAGCTAATTCTGTATTTCTCTTGTGCTGTCAGTTAAGTGCCATGCACATAATGTGAGGCACAGAACCAGCAACTGGTGGTGTGCCAGGATCCCAGGGACCAGGGCAGGACTGATCTGCCACGGCTGTAGGAAAGGGTCAGATATAAGTCCTACCCTTTAGAAGTGAGTCCTGGCTCTTACACAGCTTAACTGGTACAACTGTCTGGGAGGAGGACAGCAGCTACAGAGGTCAGTGCTTCTGTTGCCTTTTTTCCAAACTCTTCTAAAAGTTTTGTCTTCACACCCACTATTTGCTATGCTGCCATTTCTATAGGAGCTAGGTCACGTTTGTTAGGGTAGGTGTATAATGATGCTGAAATCCTGATCTTGGCAATGACAGATGTCAGCAGGAAAATGGCAGTTTGGCTGTATGTGAAACGTTAACCCTGAGGTGGCTGCTGTCACCTCCCAGTTTATACTTTCGTGAGGTTTCATTCAGTGCCATTTATAAACTCGATAAGGGTGAAAAATCCTGAGGCGCAGCTGTTGCAGTTCTGTAAAGCAGCCAGGCTGGTGAGGCAGCTGGGGCTTCCCTGCACAGGGAGATCCCACACAGCACAATACAGGGAAGTCGGTACTTGCAAGGCTTTGGCAGCACAGCACTGACAGGTGGTGTCCTTATCACCACTCGCCTTTTGTCGTTGCAGTTTTAACCAGTTTTCCTCTCTCTGTTACTGCTATTATTACTCTCTTCAGTGGCCTGGACAACAAGTGTTCTGTGTACCCTCTGACATTTGAAAAAAATGAAAATATGGCTGCAAAGAAGAAATCTGTTGCAATGCACACGAACTACTTGTCTGCCTGCAGCTTCACTAACTCAGACATGCAGGTAAATGCATTCCCTGCTTGCCATCCATTAACATGAGCTGCACTCGGGTGCAGTGCACATGTCCTTCCTTACTCCTGGGGCACCCAGGGCCATGTCCTGCCCCCACAGGGGCTGCTGGAGCACCCTTGCAGGGGGCAATGAGGGTGCTGCAAAAGCTGCTATCAGGAAATGCTTGTCACAGCCCCTGGCCAGGCTGTCCCTGCAAAGGCCTGTGGCTTCTGCAGAGGGAGCTCACTGGTACCTGTATGTTCTCTGCTCCCCGGTTTGTGCTTTTAGGAGCCCAACAATTGCAAAAAATTAAAACCACAGTTCAGCCAGGACAGGATTGGGTGCTGTGCCAGCTGATGGTGACTGTGTTGTTTCCCTGCTTTGTCCCAGACATCCGGCAAAATTTACTTTTGCTTTCATTCTAATTATACCAAGTGATACAATTGAGCTTGAAGATGGCCCCACAGGACTGTACCTGTTGTCTGTACATGCAGTGCTGTGTTCCCTCGAGGGAAAGGAGTGATGCTGTTCCCATCTCACAGGCATTGGGGTGGAACACAGAGGCCCACAGTGGGACGTGATGGTAAAGCCAGGAACTGAATGCAGATCTTCTGAGACCCAGCCAGCCTTCCTCTCTATTGAATTTCTCAAAGATCTCTTTCTCTAGGAACCCAGAAAATGATGAAAGGAGCCAGGATAATCCCCTTGTCCTCTCCGGTTTCTGAATTTAATTAAAGCTCTTCTCAGTGCAGCTCTGCAGCAAAATAAGTGGCAAAACGGAGCATTTTTGTAGCTCTTAATGTCAATAGAGCTGCTGGAAAGGGAATTCCATGTCCCCTTCTTCCAGATATATGGAGCTCTTCTGAAGGAAATATCAGCTCTCATTGCTTCTATTTCAGGACATGTGAAGCCTAGAGTATGTTGTTGTTTGTCACTCTCTGGTTTCTGTAATGACTCTGAGGTGCTAATTTAAAACCATTGCCATGGAAACCCAGCACTCAAGCTTGCTTAGCCCTGACCTTCCTGTGCAGGAGCCATGTGGAATTAGAGCAGTCTAAATTAAGTGGAATGTTTTTGATGAGATATAAACCCAGTTTTCTCTTTTATTGTCTATATATAAATGCTTTGAGATTAAATCTCATGGCAGGAAAAATAACTATTTATTTTTTATAATAAAAAGGAAAGAAAAGTTGGGTCTTTTTTTTTCCATATTAAATACAGCAAACTTCATTGATATTGAAGGTCATGTATTGTTACTATTATAACAATTGTTAACTATTGGTAACTGTTGTTAAGTCATATCACAGTGGATTAAGGTGCTTTACATTTAGTGAGTCAGAATTTTTTCTGAAGTCTTTAAAAAGAATTTTTCTTGTGATTGCTAGGCTTATAAGTGATTATTTATTGCACTGCATGTTATTCAAACAAATACAAGAAACAGGTTGGCCAGGCTTCTCTTAGGACACTGTTATGTAGCAGATCCTAGAGAATCCCAGATTTCTTATCTTTTTTCATTTACATGTAGGCCTCAGAATTAAAACTTTTCAAAATTAAAACTATTCAGTAACTCCAAGGGTGCAGAGTGCTACAAGTACATTGTGCAGGAGCTTTCCCAGTGCAGCTCTGCCCTGGCTGCTGTCTTAAACTGCAGCTCATTTTTCCCACAGAGGTGTGGAAGACTGGGTAGGAGTTTAGGGTTTAGTGTGCTCATGTGCTTCAGGCAGTGCAGTGGAAAGAGAGGAGGTCTGGGGGTGGCTCATCGTGGGTTAGAGTCACTCCCAGGCTGTGTGGGTGCTGAAAAAGGGGGTCCCACCCTTGCTGCTCATCATGTTCCCATGGGCCCTGAGCTGCAGGGCTGGGTGACCCACACATCTTGTTCTCAGTGCCCCAAACCCGTCTTGCTTGGGAGAGCCTCCCCTGCCTCAGTGAGCAGAGAGCCAGGGAGCCTCACTTCCTAAATTAGGTATCTGCAGCTCTGTGGTGTGATAATGCTCCCCATGTGACAATGCTCCATGTGTATTAATAGCAACAGTTAATTGAGATCTCAAGGGTTTGCATAGGGCAGGCAACCATGATCCCAAGTGTGGCATGGCTGAGGAGCAGCCTTGAAGTTGAGTCCATAACATTTCTCTTTAAGCATTAACTGGAGCTATCGGTTGCCAGTGGACCTTTCCCTTGCATCTTTAGCCACTCCTATTCCCTTAGACAGTGCTACAAGAGCAAATCCTCAGAGCTGAAAGTCTTCTTTCCTCAGCCAAGTACAAATATTCCCCAGAACAGGGAGGTTCATTGATCCAGGCTCAAAACCTGGCCAGGAAGACAAGTCAGGACTTTCTTCTGCTATTATCATCTGACAGCATAAGCATCTCTCTGCTGCAGGATTCAGAACAGTCTGTTCTGCAGCTTTGCAGACCTCTGTTTACAGGAAAAAATTTTTAGAGCATCTGTCAAACATGTTCAGTGTTTAACCTTTATGCAACTCTGTGAATGGTTTCGTGACTTTGTGATAATTTTCTTCTCAAAGAGAATTTTGTTTTTGACTTGTAACTGCCCACTGGGATCGCTTGAGTTTCCTCACCAATCATGAGAAAAACCTGTGTACAAAACTGAGAGCCCTCCTACATTCACCCTTGCTTCCTTCCACACCAGTGCACAGGGACTCTTTCAACCTACAGAATTTGTGATTGCATAACAGTTTTGGGTGCCAAGGGGAAATTTTGAACAATTGAGCATCATCAGGATTTAGCCACAATAACAAGCTCTGATCACATGTGCTTTCTACAAGTATTGTAGCAGATGGGAAGCTGGGAGCTATGTTCGGTCAGTGTGTGTTCAAGCCCTTTTACACACAAATGGTTTAGGACAAGTGAGAGCTGATGGACTTATCAAACAAGCCTTGTCTAGACAGGCTTACTTCCCTTTCAGAAAAACCATGTCTTAAACCAAATTAATTTGGTTTAACTTGACTATTTCAAGAAGAAAGAAAAAATAATTGGAGAGTTAAACAGGTATACTTAACTCCAAGCGTTCTTCCATTTACCTGGGTTGAATTCCAGCAGTCTAAATATGGACAGAGTGAAATGCAGGGGCAGACAAGAATACCAGTATTGTTCTGCCTCCCTTTTAGAGGCTATGAAAATGCCAGCAGATCCTTACTGCTGTCAGTTATGCAAAGCCCACCACACAAAAGGGACCATCATTCCAACATTGTGTAAGTATAGTAGTGTCCATACAGCTCTCCCTTCCACTCTATCTTTTTTCCTTAAAAATAAAAACCATAAACTGTACTTAGGTTCACATTGGGCCTATGGCTTTGATTTATGGCATAGTATTTCATTAAATTAAAGCTGTTCTTTGGTGTGTGTGTAGGATGTCTGTTGTTTCTTTGTCATTTCTGAAGGTCATCTGCTGATTCTTCTATAATAACTCTTCTTCCCACATCCTATAGATCCTGACAGCAAGTGGAGATGGAACTTGTGCTCTATGGGATGTTGAGAGTGGGCAACTTCTACAGAGTTTCCATGGTCATGGAGCTGATGTCCTGTGCCTGGACCTGGCTCCTTCTGAAACAGGAAATACATTTGTCTCTGGGGTAAGCAGGATTTTTCTCTCATAACATAAAACTAAGGAATATGGAAGTGAAAAGGCAGCAAAGTAGGAGGCTCACAATGTTATTGAGACAGTGCTGGAGTATATGTTGGATGCCCCAGTGCAATCCACTCATTGCAAGCACATTTTCCAAGCTGGAGCAAATTAAACCCCTGACTGTGGGGTCAAACCCACCCAGCCAGTCTGACTGCAGTTCTGCTTACTTAGCAAGTTCCACCCCACATCAAAGCAATCCAGCTTGAGATCAAAACAACGCCTCTGCTGGGAGAGGGGAAGGCTCAGAGTTAGAGCAGTGGGCTCCTACCACAGTGGAGGTGTGAGTCCCTGTGGGAGGGAGCCTGGAACAGCAGAGGACTTTCCACACTTTGCTCCTTCCCTGTGCCCAGCTCTCAGGAGCAGATGGGGTGTGACAGGTGTCAGGTTGTGCTCAGGGCATCCAAGTGGGGTTGCAAACAACATGCGTGCCACTGTGGCCCCAGAGTCAAGGGGCAGCTTGGACACTGGCTAACCCCTGGTGCAAGTTGGAGCAGGGAGATGAGGTGTGGCCACATCTTCAGCTGTTGCTGAGTCCTCTGTGTCTTCCAGTGGTACCAGAGGCATGTAAAACCCCTTCATCAGTCGGACACTCTGGTCCCTGTCCTGGCACGGAGGAGCACACAAACCTCACTGGGGCTGCAGGACTGGACTGGTCTGGGAAAGTACCCAGGGCATCTTCCAGATCATGTCCTGCTGCTGAGGGATCACTGTTCCCAGGCAGCTGAGCCATTGGCACTCAGCCTGGCAGTAAGGCAGGCTGGGTATAAAGGTGGGTGAGATGGGCCTCCACTTGTTTTCAAGGTGATCTTAGTCTTTCCCACATTAGAAAGTGAGTGTGCGATAAGAGCTGGCAGGAGCTGAGAGGCCAGTTGCTACTGGTAGCTTTGCTGAAGGTACCAGTAACTTTGCTGGTTTCTGAGCCCCACCAGCACTGGCCCATGGTTGATCCTGTATTTGGTGATGGAAATAGCACTTGTGCCAGAGGGTGCCAAGCATGGGTTACGAGTGCTTGGAGTCATGGTCTAATCCCTACACAATAAACCTGGACCTTTTCTGTTATGGCTGTTTTTATCAAATTTGGCTGGCACATCAGGAGCAGAGTCCAGCACACTGGCCCAGTTTGGCTGCTGGTGGCACAGCTGCTCTGAAGCGTGACTGAAAGCTAATTCCATCCAAGTGCATTACTTCTCTCGGGTTTTCCTGTCACCGAGCTTGCTTCCCAGAAAGGATAGGTTCATTCTCCCTGGGAACAGCTCAGCTTATTATAGGGCAAGGAATCGCAAGCAGCTCTGGTACTGCTAAGAGAATATGTCATACTGGTGTTGATAGAGCAGCTTGGGCATGTCTGTGCTTACAGGCATTCACTTAATTCATCACATGCAAAATACCACTGCAGTGAAGACCTGTCTTACATCGTGTCAGTGCAGGTATAGGCAGAGTAGTATGAGGGTATGGTGAAGGGTTGGTGGCATAGACAGATTCCCTGAGTACTGTGCCTCTGTGGTACAGTAACCTTGAGCTGGAACAAGCAATGTCAATATATCAACATGCAGGCTGGGTGCTGTTACATTTACAGACTTAACTGAAAATTCCAGCCCTCCCTGGTAAGCTCAGGGCTGTGTCCCAGGCTGTTGTGCTCAGTGCCCTCTGAGCAAGGCTCCTCAGCTGAGTTGAGTATCACTCAGGGGGCCCATCTCTCCACAGGTGGTGGCTGGTTTCTCCTTCAAAACCTTAGGAGTCAAAGCACCAGCTTGTCAGATTGGTCTTGACCCCAAACTCCCAGAGGGTTCAGTAAGAACATGTAAGCAGTAGAAGGCTGAGCTTGGGCTGTGGTAGGGCTTGAGAGGGAAATATGCTGGGTCCAAAATATCAGAAAAACCCTGTTTGGTTTCCCTGGTGCAGAAACCACAAGCTGGTGCCAGGGAGCATTACATCTTTTAAATAATGACATCTTTACTAAAAACACTTGGATTTCATTTTAACAACAGAATTTTAAAAATAGAGAGAGAAATATGTGAATTGTGAAGAGACTGTTTAATTTAATTAGTCATCATATTTGATTAAAATGAATAACATGTGGCATGGTCTAGTGGGCAGGGCACTCTGGCTCAGCAGAAGCAGCAGCCACCTGGCTTGTCCTGTTCTTCCCACACAGTCTCAGAGAGGCTGAGTCCCTGGAGCTCAGACTGCCTGCTCCTCAGCAGGGGCAAGTTTATTAAAATCTCCCATCAGTCTTCAAAGCAAAGTCCATGTTCTTTTTTCCTGTCACTACAACTGTGACAGCAGTGAGACATTGCAGCTGAGAGCGTGGGCCTATGGGTATGAGATGGTTCTTGGCCCAAGGGCAGTGTAGACTACATGGCCCCTTGGCCAAAGAATTCAGGGTGCTGAGCACTGAGTGTTAAATGATCCTTTCAAAACGCAGCTTGGAAGGGCAGGTTTTAGCTTGAGGATGAGATGAAGTGCTGCTATGCTGTTTTTCTCATCCCAACCACACCATCAAGCTCTGATAGGGGTTGTCCCTGCTAGGCTGGGCAAGAAACCCTCTGGGTGCACTAATTTAATTTTCTCTTTCAGTGTATGAAAAGAGTTCCTTATAAAACTTTAAATGCTGGGTATTGTTTTTTTGTACTGATCATGTTAAGTGGTCAGGGAACCAGGTGAGTTGTGCAGCTCTGTGGCAGCACAAGCAGACCAGGGCTGTGAGTGCGGGCTCTGATCCCACCTACAGCTGCACAGCTGAGGGTAACACTGCAGCCACTTCTGGGGCTGCTTGGCTGGTTAAATCCTCTTGGAACTGTGGATTCAGAGCCTTTGAATGTAGGGGGCTTGATGACAAATACCAGGCACACGAGGGGTGAATGTCACCATTTGCACAATTGCAATGATTTTTTTGTTCCTAGGGATGTGACAAGAAAGCCATGGTTTGGGACATGCGGTCTGGTCAGTGTGTCCAGTCATTTGAAACCCACGATTCAGATATCAACAGTGTCAGGTCAGTGTGTTTCTGGGAGAGGACACGTTTGCAGTGTTGAGCAATGTGCTGATTCTATTTCTGAAGTCTGACCTCATCCAAGTAATGTAATGTGTTCTGGTCTTCTTTCACTTGTGCACAGATATTATCCAAGTGGAGATGCTTTTGCCTCTGGTTCAGACGATGCCACGGTATGTTAATTCAGCAACCTAATTTAGGAAAATTCTGTTGCTTCCCAAGTCAGATTTTCCTAAAAGACTAGGTCACATCCACAGAAGACTTTTATTGACTAAACTGGGCCTGTGACACCAAATTTGCAGGAATAATAATCCTGTAAGATAAGATATTAAATACCATATATAATGTTCTAGGGAAAATCAAATAACACTGTAGGTCACTTGTGCAAACTTCTCTACAAGAAGTGCTGACCAAATACTCATTTCAGATTCTCTGTGTCTGAAGTTTCATGGCTAAAATTAGTTGTCTTACTGGAAGATATTTGGCTTCACATAGCTCTTGGTCACAGCATGGGAGAAGGAACCATCTGAAGTGCTGCAGCTTGTGTCAGAAGATGCAGCATGTCCCAGAAGTCGAGAGGCCATGGGCTCAGGGCAGAGCAGGGCAGATGTGGGTAGCTGGCCTCTGCAGCCCCTGGGTGGCCTTGGCCACAGACACCTCTGTGGGCCCTGACTCACTGCCAGCACTCTTCACTGCAGTGAGTCACTGCATCCAGGTCATCCTAGATCACACAGGGCCCTGATTGAATCTTACTTATCTATGAGCAATCTGCTGGGAGGGGCTCAGAAGGCATTGACAGGTAAATTTGATCAGCACAATGTATACAAAATGCCATTTGCCTCCTGGTGCCCTCTGCCCCCGAGTGATGCTCAGGGCTGATGGCTCTCCCTGCAGCTGGTGTGTCCCATGGGGGACCAGGCTGTGCCCCACCACAGCCCTGCAGGGCCTGAGCTGGCACTTAAGTGTAGCATGAGAGCAGATGATGGGGAGGCACCTGGCACCTTATTTCTTCTGTTTATTCGTAAACATCACGCTGAGTCACCTGAGAGTGACTTTACCTAAAGTACCCTGCCCTCAAGCAGGTCTTCAGTCTGCCACAATGCTAGCTAAATAGAAACATTCCTTTTGTCTTCATTGGATGTGGAGACATTCCAAGGTTCTTTGGAGAGAGCGAACCCTGATTTTATATTTTAAAAACTGCGACTAGAAGTTAATACATCTAGTCCTGTGATGAGCCCAGTGGCTCTCTGCACACTTGGATGCAGTACTGTGAGCTCTTGAGATGCTGAGGGAGTGATACAGAGAAATTGTCCATCATTAAATGTGAATTCCAGTGAAAACACACTCTTTTTATGTCTAGTATCACAGGTTCTTATTAATTAATTTGATTTTTTTCTTTTTAACCATTCTTGACACCCCTGACTCAAGCAGGAGAATGGGAATTTCCACCTCTGTACTTTTGACAGAGGTTTTGGCAGTTTCCATCTACCTCATTCTTTAAATGAAGAGGTTTGTTTTTGCAGTATTACAGGGTGGTATCCTTGACCTGATTTATATACTTGGGGATTCTGAGGAACAGATAATCCTGACTGGAAGTAATCCATAAAATCATGTTGAGATGACAACATTGTCATCTGCAGTGACCCCAGCTCCCTGTCAGGACAGTCTGATGAAGTTATTCATCTGTGTGGAGCACTGGGAGACCTGGACTGCACATACCTGGCAGCCCCCCACTGCCCTGCAAATCAAACAGCCCCTTCTTTATGTGCAGACTTGAATAACAGCCATTTTTCAGTAGTAAAGTCTTAATATTAGCAATCCCATCTGGCCAGTGTTTGCTTAAGCTTAACTCATTGAGGAAGGGTTTCAAATAGTTTCAAAAGTGCATTTTGATTTCAGGGCTAACAGACTGCCTTTCTGCATGGCAGTGTTAGTCTGAAGTCTAGCAGTGAAGTCTGAAGTCTGATACATGATTTCCGTGTCAAAGAAGCCAAATTTTGCTGGCAAATGATAAAAACAGGAAGTATAGGTTGTTAGAGGTGATTTGGAATTTTCCATGAGAAATGAAAACCAGAGATCTGCATTAAAATGTATTATTCCACTTGAATTATTTTCACGCAGGTTTTTCAAACAGAGAGGCCTCACAGAAGGGCAGGGACTGTTTGTTATCCTGGCTTACTCAGAGCCAGGACTACCACCTAGGCTCCTCTGTGCCACATGGTCTGTGTTCTCAATAGTGATTAGAGATTTGATTCCAGCTCCCAGGCTCCAACTGTGGCTAAACTGTTGTTTAAGACATTGTCTCCACATCACCTCCCCAGCAGCAGGATGCCCTGATAAGCATGAAACCACAGAGGGGAAGCAGGAGGGTGTGGGGATTCCAGTGGGTACCACGGCCCAAACCCCACCACTCATGCCTTTCTAGGACAGGCAGGAGGCTCAGACAAGTGGCTTGAAAAAGAAAGTTCTTCCTGCAATGTATACAAAACAGCCTTGTGTTACTTAGATCCCTGTTAGAGGATCCCAGTTACAGCAGCCAGAAGCAGAAGGAAAGGAGGAAGCAGAAAGAAGCAGAAGGAAAGAAGCCAAGCAGCCGCTTCCTGTGATGTCTGTTAAGCTGCACTTCCCACTCCCATTTTTTCCAAATATTGTAGACAGTGCTTCCAGCATTTACTGAGGCATGTGTGTTGGTTTTGTTTTAATCCTAGTGTCGTTTATATGACCTTCGTGCAGACAGAGAAGTAGCAATTTATTCCAAAGAGAGCATCATTTTTGGAGCATCCAGTGTGGACTTCTCTCTCAGTGGTGAGACTTGAACTTTGGAGGTTGTCTTAGTGTTGAGATTTGAGAGGAACTGTAAAATTTTTCAGTTTATTTTGATAAAACGTTTGTTATTAAAAGTTATCAGAAATAATAAGTACCAAAAGAAACATTTAATGGATGGAAGCTTTTTTTTTTTCCTCTGTAAAAATAATTACTCTTTAAATAACCTAGCTGGCTATGGCTTCTTTGTAGTGATGAAAAGTATTTTCCTGGCCCTACTGAAGGCAGGAAATATTTTGCTATTAACTACAGCTGGGCTAGAGTTTCACAATAATAATGAAAAACATTTCAAAGGCAACATGAGATGTAGCTAACTATTAAGTGCAGTTACATAAATAGTTTTTAAAGGGATAACAAATGATTAATAGTAAAAGTATATTAGAGGGGTATGAAGAAAGAGACATTACCACTTTTCACTACAGATCCTGAGACATAAGCTTGAGTCTGGTCTCTCCTGTCCCAGCAGAAGTGCAGAGCTCCCCAGTCACCCTGGGTGGGGGTGAGTGGGTGGTGAACTGCCCTCCTCCTGGAACTGAGGCAAAGTCTCTGTCATGGTCACAAGCACCACAGCTTGTCCCGTTGGCAGTGAATCACTTACCAAATTGTCTGTTAATCATTCAAGCATTTGTATTCAGCTTCTTGTGTAAGGTCTGAGTAAAGTACTATTACCCTGCAAAGCTGTTAAAGTGCTCTTGAGTCTGTCACGATTGGAAGTCATCCTCCATCTCTAATGACTGAACACATTCTATTTAATTTAACTAAAATTTACAGTGCTTTTAACGAATTGACTGTAATTGTTGCAGCATTGGGCAGCTCAGGAGCACAGCTGGCCCGGGGGAGGCAGTGGCCACAGGATGGGCTGGTGACTCGTGGGCTATCAGTGTCCTGCAGAAGGCCCAGCTGCAGTCATGTTAAGAGCTCAGTGTAAAATGTGATTGTCTCTGCAGGTCGCCTGCTATTCGCAGGCTATAACGATTACACCATCAATGTCTGGGATGTGCTGAAGGGGTCCCGAGTGTCCATTCTGTTCGGCCATGAGAACCGTGTCAGCACCCTGCGGGTCTCTCCCGACGGGACCGCCTTCTGCTCGGGCTCCTGGGACCACACCCTCCGGGTAAGTGCCGGGAGAGCCTGCTTCGCGTGCTTCTGTCTTCGATTGTTGAATAAAAGGGGCTGAGGAGGAAGGGCTGTTAGAGGAAAACTGCTCTAGAGGAACTAAGGAAGGTATGAAACTGTAAAACATGAACAGCAAAGCCAAATAAAAACGCCCGCAAGGTGCCAGCAGAACTGCTGAGTTTGAGCTTGCTTTGGGTTACATGATATCATTGCTGCTGATACTCTGCTGATACTCTGTACCGCTAATGTGATCGCCTTACCAAAGTTAATGTAAGGTTTGATAGGAGAGTCAGTGTTATAGAGGAGTTCAGCTCTCTCTCTTTCTACAGATCTGGGCGTAACCTGAGATCCTATATGCAGAATCAAATGAAGACTGAAACTCTGGACTACAAAAGCTGCATTCCTCAAAATCAAATATTCACTACAGTCCGAAAGAGTAACACTCAACCCACAGGTTAACACAACTAGGTAGAAAATGTAGTCTGCTTGAACACATAGCAAACATCAACTTGTAGTAAAATGAAATGTTTTAATTTTTTTTTGAAACTATATTCTTTTATTAGAATTAGTTTCATTATTTATAAAGGGACTTCTCTCCGAAGTCACCTGTATCATAGAATTGAGTATATCAGTGCACATTACGTATTTATTTGCATGAATTTAGTTCCTTTTAAAAAAAAAAAAAAAAAAAAAAAAAAAAAAGTCCTGACTTTATCAGGTTATGGTGAAAGGCTTAGGAAACATTCCGTAGTAGCATATTGAATTTTGGTGTTGAAAAATGAAAGAGAAACAATTCTGATACTTTATGGTGTTATGGATGACTGAACCTTGGTGGTAAGTAGAGGAGCAAAGGACCTACTGTGAAGGTACTGGCTGCTGTCATAAAAATGTATTTTTTGTACAGAGAAGAAAATCCCTTCAATCCCTGTTTTTTCCTACTGTCTTTTTAGATAGAAATAAGTATTTCATTCATGTTACCTGAATATAAAGAATCTAAATATATAAAAACTGATAAACAGCAAAGAGGAGGGATATAAACATGATTTACATAATCATGAGGTAATACTTAACCAGTAGTTTCTTAGAAATTTTTAATTGTATCACTTGGTGAGTGAATTTTCTTTTACTTAAAGAAATACTACATGCTAAGCACTAAGGGATACTACACGCTAAGCATTGAGCACCATTATACTGATGGTCAAATCTTTTCCAAGTCAGTCAAAGTCATTCTATGACCATGATTCTTATTTGCATTTTGAGCAGTTCATACAACTTCGGCAAGGCAATGTAGCTTAAATGTATGTTCAAGCAGTATGCAAATACCAGTCAAATCATACAGTCCTTACTCTCACAGTCATCTCCCACCACCATGGACATGGTTTTGTCACAGCTGAATTGGAGAATGAATAACAGTGAGCTGTAGAAAATTTGCTGTGAACCACAGTCCTGCCAGTGTTTGATACTGTGCTAACCAGAGCAACGAGTGCATCTGATGCAGGAGTCACTGGTTTTCAGGAGAGCAGGACTGCTGGCCACATTGCTGGCAGCAGCCAGCCCTCTGTGTGAGCATGGGAATGCCATACAGACTGGCAGGACCACCCCACACAGAAGTGATGCTCTAGAATCAAGATTGCATCAGATAAAGATGAGATACAATTAATTATAGAACCATTGTGAGATTATATCTGCATTCATACACTGAAAACTATTGGGACTAGAGTGTGTCAGCTCTGCTCATACCAACAGGTACTGAGTCTCACCTGAGCACAGGCACATAGGGAGCAAAGAGCTGGAGTAATGCTGGGGCTTCATAGCCTGGCCTTTGAAGTGCAAGTGGTGAGGTACAGCTCTGAATGTATCATATGTATGATTTATATTTAGATTGGAACAAGAGAAAACAAGCTTACTGGAATGAACCTGTTTACAAGCTCACTGGTCACTGGAGTTTAATGATAACATCCTCATTCTATTTATAATTGGAATTTCTTTACAATTATTTAAAAATCATATTAGAAACAAAGTCTCCTCATCCATGAAAACATTAGGTTCTGTGAATCCATAACCAGTTAACCTAAGGCACTGACATTTATACCAGCCTTCCATCCCTAATGGAATAGGTTGGCTGTTTTCACTTGGAAAAGCTAAATCTGATGCTTTGCAATATTTGTGGCAAACTATCCCTGTAACAATTTGAATGCACTATGGAAATGTCATATAGAACTCACTGTGCAATATTGAGTCAATACACTGTACACATTTGATCAAAAGATTAATATTAATGTTTAGATAGTATTTATTGGCGAGATGTTTGTTTCAAACATAATACATTGTGTTGATATTTATGAACAGCCTAAATACAATAAATTGTATTTTACATATTGACAACATGTATATAGTAGTTTTTCTCATTGCTTAGGTATTTGTAATGGTGGCTATTTGGTTTTCTGCTTTTTTTGACATGCACTTTTTGCAACACACAGTTTGTTAAATGATATCCCCTGCAAAAATCTCAGGTAAAATCCAGATCTACCATAAAATTGCTTCTGGAATATCTTCTGGAAATACCCAAGGTGAGCCACAGCAAATGAGAATGAGCAGCCCATGAAAGTACTTGAAATGCCCTGCATTCAGAAGGCCAGAATTCAGATAGTTTTCCTGCTCAGAAGGATCACAGCTAATGTAATGGTTTCTTTCCAGATTTTTATTGCCATACCCAGGAAGGAACTGGAAAATGCAGAGTATATGTTTTGTGGGAGCTCCTTGTGTTGCAGCTGCATGCCAGTGAAAAGCCAGGCACTGAAATTCTGGTGAGGGCCCAGGCTGTGACTTTTTGGGTAAACCAGATGTGCAGATCACCTGGAGGTGCAGCAGTTCAGCTTTCTGCCTTGTCAGGAGAGAACTGAGCTGTGGCCAGCTGTCCTCTGCACTTCAGCGTAGGCTTTATGGTCAGCCTGAAGGTGGCTGGTGGAAGTGCTCAGCTTAGTCACTGAAAAAAGCACCTTCCTAATTTAGGTGCATTGTTTCATTTCCCCTCTTCTGAGGGCCCAGGGAAAGTGCTCAGCCAGCTTGTTCTGAGTGACATCAGTGCCCAAACTGTCACCAGATCCAGTGAGAATGAGTCTGACATTGCATCCTGCACTTCTGTTCTTGCATGGAGAAATGCTGTGGGTTTTGCATTTCAGGGCCACTGCCTTTGGGTGGGCATGGGCTTGCCACCTGTGAAAATCACCTCTTTGTTCCTGAGGTAATGGTGAAAACACGAACCAGGATGGGCCTCAACTTCCCATCAGATAAATGACACTTAGAGGAACAAGACACTGAAGTACCCATTGTGTTTTTTTACTCACTAAAGGTTGTCAGGGAGGCTTTGGAAAACCCAGCGTTTTGAGATTTCCCTGTTGCTATGTCAAGCTTTTTGTGCCAGAAACATCTCTATTCCATAAATGTGACAGGGGAGCTGCAGCTGGGGCCATCGCTATCAGATGGCCCTGTTAAACAAAAATGCTATATAAACAGGAAGGGTGGAAAAGGATATTTCTAGAGAAAGAGCAGCCTCTCCCTCTTGCACTCATGCTGTGAGGAATGCAATAGGAAATTCCTGCTCCAGGATTAACAATCATAAGGAAAAATAGTTTTAAAAGCATGTGTGTAAAGCTCATGTGAAAAGTAAAGATCTCATTTCAGCCACTGCTCTAGCACATAACCAGGCTGTATTTCCCTGCTTCAAAACAAAACAAATGCCAAATACGGGGATGCAGAACTAAAGTTTGCCTTAGGAGGGACTCATAAGGGCCAATCAGGCCAATTCTTGATAGCGATCTGAGAAATTGCAACAGGATTGATTCCAACCACCTATTTTTAGATTCTCTAATGGAGATGTGAAATGGAGACAGCTGTATCTCAAGACCGATGGAGTGAAGCCAAGCAGTCCTGTGCTGACGCGTTGGGCACCTTGAGACGGTTGCGGGACGAGAGGTGAGAGCGTGCCGCAGTGCCAGGAGCTGCGGCAGCGCTCTGCACCGCCGGGCAGTGTGCGACACTGCGGGCACAGCCACCTCTGCCACGCCACCATCAGCACCTCCCCTGCGAGCGGCACCGAGCGGGGACCTGGGTGTACCTGTGCCTGCCGCCGGGCCGGGCGGCTGCGGGGAGTGCGGTGTCTGGGAAGCGGCCGGCGGTGCTCGGGGCACAGCGGGGATGCAGGGGACGTGTCCTGCCGGGTAGCTCCGTGTGCTGGGACATGGCACCCCTGGCAAAGCGCTGTTCTCAGCCGCTTTGCTTTACACCAGCAGTGTGAAAGGCCCGGTCTTTGCACCATGAAGGTCCTAGTCCTATATTTTGCCTGTGTGCTCGTCAAAAGGCCACTGCATTTGCTGGGTAAATACACACTGTACTCACCTCATGATCCTGGAAAACCTACATCTCCTTTGATGCAAAGAATACGGGTTCGGGCGGGCCACTAATACGGAACAAAAAACAAAACCTAAAAGGAGTTGAAGCACGTATTTGAGAGTCAGCACCCGATAGCTGAGCGTGTCCCTCGGCTGCCCAGCGAGGCCCGCAGCACGGTGCCGCAGATGCCTTTCCAGGGATGCAGGCAGTCCCTCCCGACGGGAACGCGCCCACCCCGGCTTGGCCCCGCCCCGGAGGAGGGGAGCGCCCGGGGCGGGCTGGGCCGGGCCGGGCCGGGCCGGGCCGGGCGGAGGGGCCGCCCCGCCTCTTAGTCGGCGGCAGCTGCTGCTGCGGGGCCGCCGCCGTGGGCAGCCGCCATGCCGCGCTCGCTGAAGGAGGAGACGGCGCTGCTGCTGGAGGATTACTTCCAGCACCGCGGCGGCGGCGCCGCGCTGCCCCCAGCCCCACGGCGGCCGCGCTGCGGCGGGCGGCGGCCGAGCTGGAGCGGCAGGAGCGGCCCTTCTTCCGCTCCTGCGCGCCGCTGGCGCGGGCCGAGCCGCGGGAGGCGGCCGCGCTGCTCGGGAGGGTGGCGGCGCAGCTGGAGGCCGACGGCGGCCTCAACTGGGGCCGGCTGCTGGCGCTCGTGGTGTTCGCCGGCACACTGGCGGCCGCGCTGGCCGAGCGGGGCTGCGGCGACGGGCCGCGCTGCCTGGCCACCCACCTGGCCGCGTACCTGGCCGAGGAGCGCGGCGAGTGGCTGGAGGCGCACGGCGGATGGGTGAGCGGGGACGGGCGGCGGGGAGCGGCGTGGGGCGGGCGCCGGGACCCTCGCCCCCTGCCCGGTGAGCGGGGCAGGGCAGCCCCCGGCTCCGTGCAGCGGCTCGTCCTGGGGGCAGACGTGCCCGTGTCGGCGATGGGCGTGCGCGGCACCGGCGCGGAGCGTCCCTGAGGGCTGCTGGCCATCGCCACACGCGCTGTGTCCCCGGGGCTGCTGGCCATCGCCACACGCGCTGTGTCCCCGAGGGCTGCTGGCCATCGCCACACGCGCTGTGTCCCCGGGGCTGCTGGCCATCGCCACACGCGCTGTGTCCCCAGGGGGCTGCTGGCCATCGCCACGCGCTGCTGGCCATCGCCACACGCGCTGTGTCCCCGGGGCTGCTGGCCATCGCCACACGCGCTGTGTCCCCAGGGGGGCTGCTCGCCATCGCCACACGCGCTGTGTCCCCAGGGGGGCTGGCCATCGCCACACGCGCTGTGTCCCCGGGGCTGCTGGCCATCGCCACACGCGCTGTGTCCCCAGGGGGGCTGCTGGCCATCGCCACACGCGCTGTGTCCCCAGGGGGGCTGCTCGCCATCGCCACACGCGCTGTGTCCCCAGAGGGCTGCTGGCCATCGCCACATGCGCTGTGTCCCCAGGGGGCTCTGGCCATCGCCGCACGCGCTGTGTACCCTGGGGGGCTCTGGCCATCGCCACACGCGCTGTGTCCCCAGGGGGCTGCTGGCCATCGCCACACGCGCTGTGTCCCCAGGGCTGCTGGCCATCGCCACACGTGTGGGTGCGCTGGGCCATTGGGGTGCCCCGGGTGCTCAGTGCTGTGGCATAGCCAGATCCCTGCGGTGGCTGCACAGGGCCCCATTGGGATGCAGCCTCCCTGTATAGCAGGAGTGATGCTGCTGGCTGGGGGAGTGAAGTTTGCCTTTCCCTCAGCTCAGGTCCACAGCCTGTGCATTTCGGCCGGCAGGCTGGCACAGGTCCTCTCCCAGGTGTGAGCACAAACCCGTGCCAGTTCCTAAGTACACCTGTGTATTAAGGCACCCACTCTCCAGACCTGCAGCTCTTTTTCCTGCCTGTCCCGAAGTCGGTCAGGTCGGGCCTAGGGAGAAAAGAGATGCACACATTTAAGGCAAGGGTACAGTTCTGCCTGTGTTTTTGAACAGAACGTCAGCAATTCCACAGAACTGCTCGTTTCCCAGTCCTAGTGGAATGCTTTATGTCAGTACAAATAAGCACTAAAAATAGAAAGGAGGGGAAATAGCCACTGGTTTCGTTGACTTTTCCAGAGACCAAAATGAACTTGGTTTTCCAGTGGTCACTGGTCCATCTGGCCACTCAGAAGAGTGTAGTGGTTGGCTGCAGCATACACTGTCACTTGGCAAAATTGGCAAAATCAAATTGCCTGTTCGCACAAATCAAAGTGTAAAGAACAAAGTTCCGGAAGAAATTAAGAGTATAACTTGTTTACATAGACATCTGCGGAGCAGAGTTCAAACACGACCATCTGGAGTTGTATTGCTGCCACTTCTGATTATCACAATGATCTGGGAGAGCAGCTGCCAGCTTTGCTCTGTCATAGGTCAGCTCTGAGCAGTGTCCACATGGCCCTTCCAAGAGAGTGTGTAATCAGTCCCACATCCACTGAGATGGGACTGGCTTTGGGCTCCTGTCTTAAAAGTGGAAATTTCCATATCCTGTGTTTTAGATGTTTTCTGAAACTTAAATTAGGAGGAACAATGCTGGCAACTTCCATCAGAAACTTGCCTAAAAGGGCTAAAATATGTAATAACACACTGAGCATCTCAATAGGAAGTGTCCAATTGTCTGTTGAGCAAAGTTTACAAACAGTTGTAGCTGTTCCTTTCAGTTGCCTTGTGGAAAGGCTCTCACAGAGTGTTTTTGCCTGTGCCCAAGGCAGTGAGTTTAGACTGTCATGACTGAAATAGAGACTTCTGCTGGGAGGATGAACCTGTGCTCAAAGGCTTACTGAAGAAACCCAGTTAATTACAAGCTAACCGAGTGTCCTTTCTGTTGGTGTTGCAGGATGGCTTCTGTCGCTTCTTCGGCAGGCAGGGCTCTGAGGCGGCCGAGCAGAGCAGCACCATCGGCAACGCCATCATGGCAGCGGCGGCGGCGGCGGGCATCGGCATGGCAGGACTGGCTTTCCTCTTGGTGCGGTAGGTCCATGGATGACCTTGCCGTGGGAAAGGACTCTCAAAACTGACAATTTACCAGATTTCACTTTATTTTCTATAGAACAGACCCTCTACGAAGAAGTCTATATTTTTAAACTGGCACAGAAAACTGCCTCACCAAACCTTTGGCTATAAACTGCTTCACTCACTACCCAGTAACAGCACAAACTAGAGCACTATTTCTGCATGTTCAGCACCTGTTGTCTCCAAACATCCTCTGGACTTTCTTTTTTGAAAGTGTAACCTAAACTTTAGCATGGTTCATGTACTGTAACTTTTGAGTGCTTGATGTTATGCTAGGAAAACATTATGGTGGGCTTGCTACTAAACCCTCTGTTCAAGACGTCTTATTTACGTGGAGGCAAGTCTCGGAACCTGCATTCATTAATGCTGTAAAGTGGGTGAACATTGACTGTGATCTAACATGGTTTATGGCTTCAAACATGTTGCACAGCACTTGCAATCAAAAGGCAACTCATCTGTTGATTTAGAGCAGTTGCTGCCTGTGATGCAAGAAGCATTAGGGCTTAATGTAACATAAGGCTGAATTCATTACACTACAAGAAGATGAGTATTGATACAGGACAATAATGGCTGCAGTACTGGTTCCTACTGAAAGGAAAAGAATTTAAATATTAAACCTTAATTGGTATATTGAAATCCAGTGAAGGCTGGAATTTCTCTGGATTTCCCTTACAAAGTGAGAATTTCCATATATCTTAATATATTTTTGAAGTATTTATCACTGTATAATACTTGTAGCCATGACATCTTTATTTTTGTTTAAAACTTAATGCTGGTTCTTGTCCCTCTAGTGTGTATCAAGCATTGTCTTGTTTGAGTAATATTTCACTCTGTTTTCAAAATGCTGTGTATTTCTTTCAATGGTTGTACAAATTGCCTTATGTTTCTGTTAGCTTTTTAATGATGTTCCTGGGTTATTCCCAATGTGTACAATTTTACTATGTTGACTTCAAAGGTTAATAAATGTTAAGTATTTTTATTTTAAAAAACCTTTCTGGTTATTAGATTGGATGAGTGCCGGTGCTCAGACAGTGTTTTGGTGGTTACCTGGATGCATCAGTTTGTATTCACTGTATTGCTGGTGCTTTGAGATGAGGACTTGTGCAGCACCAGAGCAGTTTGATACCAGTCCTCAATGCAGTCCTGCAGTCCAGACTGGAGCTAACACAGCCTGAGGGGAAAATCCCATCCAAAAGGTCCATCTTCCCTGTGGTGACTGGAAACAACCTGGTGGTTTTGTAGGCCAAAGCTTTCCAAAGTTTACTAACATAGGCAGGTGCAGTCAGCCTCCTCAAAGAACTGCTCTTGCTTGTAGAGATGACAGAGCTCTTGTTTCTTCTCTGCCAAGACTTGCTGCTGCCTCTCTCACACATGCATGCTTTTTTACTGAAACTGGAGTTTCTGATACATGTTTTGATGTCAACTGTGCAGTGTGTTGCTGGAGTTCAACCTTTTTGGATTAGTCTTACTGAGCAGCTGTAATCTTTGAGGGTGTTGGGCTTTACTCTTTTGAAAGGTGGTCTCATGCCCCTGTCTCCAAGCTGGGGGCTCTAATGCCTGTTAAATGCTACAAGTCCATTGTTCAGCCTCCCTCCCTGGTTGCCTGTGGGCCCATGGCTCTGCCCTTTGAGAGGGTCCTTGGTGGAAAGAGCACCCAGTTGGCAGCAGACTTCCTCTTGGGAAAACTCAGCCTGGCAGCCAGGTCAGCATCGCTGTGGCTGGCAGTGGCCACCCTGCTTCTCCTGCTGGCCACTGGGCCCTGGGGCAGGCATGCAGCGGCCATGGCCTCAGGCTGGACAGAGCAGCCTTGTGCTGGCTGGCCACAGATGCAGAAGGACAAAAAGGGGCATTCAGGGATGGTAAGTCCCACGGAGGCAGGAAGGCGCTGGTGGTCCTCCCCCCCATGCTGCTGGCTCTGAATAAATGGCTGCTTGTTCTCCAACTTCCAGTTCTCTAAACTCCAGCTTGCCTCCTCACAGCAAAAGGATTGGGAGTCCATGGTGCAGGACTGTGCTTGGTTCCTCTCTCAAGTTCCTGCAGGCGTGACTCCCACATGTAGCAGCTGATTGCTCTGAGCATCTGCCTGCAGTCATCCAGGAGGCTGCAGTGCCTGGAACTTTGTCCACAGTGGGAGTGAGTTGGCTGGTCCTGGGAAGTGAAAGTAGTTTTTAAAACTTGGGATGCTTGGGGGGATATATGATGAAAAGCATGGGGAATGACAGGGCAAGAAATGCTCTAAACAGAGGTCAAATGTCTCTCCTGTGCCAAACAGGACAAAGATAAAATATCTGTATCTTGATTTTCAGTGTAATCTGATCTGGCAGGCCTCACAAAAACAATAGCAGAGAGGATATTTATACTGGCTTTTACAGTCTGCTCTGGACAAATGAAAAAAAAAACCCAACAAACACAGCCTGCAAATGTCCTTTAACAAAGTCAAATCAGCTTTTGCTGTAAACTAGACCCTTTCCAACATGCAGCTTGAAGAGCATCTGCCATTCTTTCTTGGTCTGGGAGAATCTGGGAGTGGATTCTAAGAGCCAGGAAAGCTGCAAGGCTGAGTCAGAAGGCTGCAGTGCAGCTCTGCAGTGAGTGGTAATCCTGCCTGGAGCCAGGCTGCTCTGGTGGTCTCTGCTGGGAGCCTGTGCTCAGTCCCCTGAGAGCAGCAGGCACAGCCCAGGCTGCTGGAGCCTGCCACAAGGGTAACTGCCCATCCTGGCCAGAGCCATGCTGCTGCTCTCTGCTGACATGGGAATGTAGGATTGAAGAGCAGGACTTAAATCACTAGAGCCCCATTGATTTCAGGGCAGTTAAGACTAACTTAGGTTTGCATGACTTCTAATTTAAAAAAAAAAATTATTTCAGTTTTCACCTCACCGTTTGTTTCAATGAAGTAATGTATTTCTCAATTGAAAACTGCTGCTCATCCGCTTTTCTGCCTCAGAAAAGGGAAGCAAGATGCTGCTGTTTCTTCCTTTAAATGCAGAAGGGAAGTAGGTGGTGGTTAAGTGCAAGGCTGTGTCTAATCTTCACGGCAGATTTTGGCTCTCCAGTGCTGTTGTACTTCCTGGGCCTGTGGTGGATGCAGCAAGGCTCATCTTGTCTGAAGATTTCCACATGGGAATAGCTGCAGGTTCTGCAGGGGGCCCAACGAGTGCTGGCAGGATCTTGCATTTGAGGGAAAAGGAGAGAAGGGCTGGGCTCTTCCATCACCTGGCTGCTCACACCAGTTTTGTGTCTTTCCTGCTGTACCCTTTGGAGGGCTGAGGGATGGGGAAGGTGGTGTTCCCAGTTTATAGTGGTGATCACAATGGTCTCACTGGAGATGTTAGTATCATCTGCTGGTGCTGCACCTGCTCTCTACACAGTTCCCTTTTAAAGGGGCACTAATTGGAACCTCAGGCCAAGGTTGCAATGCTGTTGCAGCAGCCCAGCTGCTCATTACAGGAAAAAGCCATTTACTCATCAGGCTTCTTAAGAGCGTTGAACTAGCCAGTGGGTTTCTTTTTGACTTGGAAAAAATGAGGCACTGTTAGAGCTCAAAAAAGTGAGTTGCAGGATGGTGTTACATGGCAGTTGGTGAGCTGCTTTGCTGTGGTATGCAAAAAATCTGGTCTGGCACGTCTCACTGGAGGAATTGGTGCTGGTGCTGTGTCCTTTTCTGACCATGCACACTGCAGGGTGGTACCCAACCTTGGGTAGGAGAGGAGAGCCCTGTTACAAATGACTCAGCAATTGGATAGCCAAACCCCCCCCCAGAGAATCACTGGAAAGAAAGAAGGTCAAGTGCATAGCATTTATTCACATAATTTCACTTCTTGTGCTCATTCTGTTTAGGTAATGAAAACAAACTTCTGGGTTTTACTTCTGTTTCTCTGGCTGCTTTCTTACCAGACTCAAGCTGGGTTGTCCTTGCCAGGACAAAAAGCTGTGTGAGGAGAGCAGGCACAGCTGGGAAATTACTTGCTTTCAGGTTTAAAAAGCGTCAGTGTAATTCCTTCTTAAATGCTGCCATTATTAGGAACACTTTTAAATGCTACCTTCAAACTGTTAACAATTATCTTGTCACTAACTGAAGTTTTAAAATGTGAACAGAGTTAAGAATAAAAACATAAAATCCTGATTTACTTGAAGTCAAATGCAGGAAGTCTAAAAATCAACTCTCTGCTGAACTAACAAGATAATTTTGTTGGATTTTTTCTCTGCCTGGGCTTGGTCTATTTGTTTAATTCAAATGAGAGGTGGAAGAGAGGACCTGGCTTTCCTTGTCAGAGTCTCTTTTCAAACAGGCAGTGTCTTTTGCCCAACCTGTGATAAGTTTCTAGCACTACAGCCTGGAACTGATACTTGCCCATTGTCAATCTCATGGTTTCTGGATGTTCACCCAAGCTGGTGTGTGTTGTGCATTTCTTTCAGTTAAGAATTAAACCTGTTAAAATGAGTGTTTTAATTCATAGGGGCCATGCTGGCCATGGGTCTGAGTGAATCTGTGGTGGTCTGTGGTAAGACTGCAGTGCAAGGCACTGGAGAAGCCTGTGTGCAGAGAGCCACAGTAGACATTGCAGAAAGTTAGTGCTTTCTGGATTTAATATCTTTAATGATTCTGACCTGTGACTACAGTTCATTTGAGGGAGTTTTTTTGTTTGACCCAGCCTGCTCTTTTGTTTGTCTCTGAACAGCTCAGCACATGGTGAGTAACAGCAGGAACCCCACACCCTGCTTATGGCATCTGGTGCTGTCTTTTCTGTTATCAAATGTGGCTTATACCCTTAAGAAGCTGTGTGGGGAAGGGTGGTCTGGTTCAGTCTAAGTACAGGGGAGATTTCTGTGCTGCATTGCACCTTGGGGGGACTGGAGATGGCAGCTGGAGCTCTGCTCTGGGCAGCCTGCTCTGCAGCCTGACACTGAAGCCAGGAGTTCTTGCTGGCACTTTTAATTTGCAATGCATAGTAGTAAAAGGGCAAAACCACTGGGCTTCATCAAAGGCTGGGGAGAGATCCTTTGTAGTGTGCTTGCTAATGGCTGGTTGGCTTTTTCCTTGTAGCTATTATTGTCTTCAGGAGAATCCCAGGCTGTTTTGTCATTAATTTTGAAACATCAATTATGAAGCTTTATGATGAGCTCTTTGGGAACTCCTAAAATATAGGTTGCTGTGGCTCTGGTGAGGAGTTGGTGCAGGACAGACAGTGTTAACTCCTCTCTCTCTGGGAACTGCCAGCAAAAGCTGTCATCACCCAACCTCCTGGCACACAGGCTGGACCCTCCAGCTCCTCTGGCTGGACATGGCTGCTTTGTGCCCCCTCCAGCCTGGGAGACAGAGGATGTGCTCCCAGAGATCCCAGCATGGCCCTGCTGGGATGCACCCAGTGCTGGGTTGTCCCTGGCAGCATGGGCATGGCTGCCTCTTGCTGCCCAGCACAAGCCCATGAAGGAGTGGCCATACAGGTGCTGTACTGGGTGTGGGTGGTGGTTAGATGACTCTCTAATGATTCTAATGCATAAGCAAGAATAAATTCCAGCAGTTGTGTGTCAAATAACCTTGTAAAATGGTGCTGGTGTGATCAGTGGCAGCTGATGGTGCTTGACAGGCAAGGCAAATGCTTGTTTCCTGATGTCCAGCAGAGATTTAAATGTGGAACCTGATTATACTGGGAGCCTACAAGTGATGAGGTTCCCTGAGCATTTCATGTATTGGTGGCGTTTCCAGGCAGGTGCCAGTGCTGCCGAGGAGGGGCTGGATTTCTGCCCGGGCTGTACTGGGTCCTCACACAGGCCTATGCAGAGGAGCACCACTGGGCTGTGACAGGCTGTGACAGTGTCCCTGTGACAGGGGTGTGGGGCTGTTGCACAGCCACTGCCTGCTGTGGAAGCCTTGACCTGCAGTCAGCCAGTGATTAAGTGGTTTCCATGCCAAAACTCCATAGAAACCCCTGAGTGTTCTGGCTCTGAATAGTCTGTAAAATGTGCAAGGTTGGAATATTTTCCCTTTTTTTTCTTCTTTTATTTTTTTCCCAAATGGCTACGTGACCTGAAGTGCCTGACTGGCAGTCCCAGCCTGGGCACCCTTCCTGCCAGGGCTGCTGCTCAGCACAGATCACTCACAGCTGTGACATGAAGAATCTGCCATCCTTAGGTGTTCTCACTGCTAGTGCTGTAGGCAGCTCTCTGTGACAGCAGCATCACCCTTCTCCTCATCTAGAAAAAGAAAAAATAATTTCTCATAAACTCTTTTGAAAAAGGCACAAAACAGCACAAATCTTGCCTGTGTCTGTTTTTAAAGAAAAGAAAAATCATCTGGGGTCTTGTGTATTGTCCTTGATGATGTTCAGAGCAGAACACCTGCCACTCTGAAACTCTTCCAGGTTTCCTGGTCGCTTTTTCCAAGCGAAGTCCTGCTCCAAGGGAGGGAAAGGTTAAGTGTGGGAGTGAGCAGGGCAAAAGATTATGTGAAACAGAAATCCCGGCGCTGTTTGTTCTGCCATCTGCTCCATGCTTGATCCAGGCTGTGGGTGGTTCCCAGAGCCCCTGCTCCCCTTCCTGCACGGCTGGCAAAGGGCTTGGAGCTGCCCAGCTGGCAGAGCGAGCTGGGCCAGCCCCGTCCCCGCTGTCCCGGGGAGCTGCCCTGGGGCAGGGTGAGGCTGGCTGCTGTGGCCTGGCCAGCAGCTGTGGCAGTGCTGGTGGCCATGCTGGAGCTGCCACCGAGAGCCTGCTCCAGCAGCAATCCAGAAAAGTCTGGACCTCAGTGCCTTTGGCACAAGCTCGGTGAGTGCCAGGGGTGCCAGGGGCACATCTGTGCCATCCCTGCCGGGAGCACCGGGGCAGGACAGCCACAGCTGGCCTGGGACTGCTCATGGTTCCATCATTGCAGCCATGTGGGGCAGGATGCTCCCCGGTGAGCAGGGCAACTCACACCCATGTGAGGGGCTGCCACCATCCCCAGGAAGCAGCAGCAGGGCAGACTGAGCCCTGCACAGCCCTGTGCCACTCACATTCTGCAGTGCTGACATGTGCTGCAGTGTGGGAGGATGGAGGTGGTGTTTGTCCCTGCTTTGGGGGCAGCTGGTGAAAGAAAGGTGAAATCATCTTGCCTCTTACCCCTAGAGCCCTTTTCTGCTCTGCCTCTTCCCCCAGCCCCCTTCTCCTGCTCTCCCTGGTCCCCAGCCTGGCTGTGCCCAGGGCTGGGAGTTGTGCATTCCCTGCTCCTCATCCCCCTCTGCCCCCTGCCCACCCTCCCCACACTGTGCTCACTTGGGAATGTGACCTTGCTCTCTCGATTATTTACAGACAAAATATTGCTGCAGGCTTGGGGAAGGGTTTTCTGTGTTGTTTTTCCTTTTTTTTTTTTAAGTGACTGGATTCCACAAAAACTGGATTATTCCAAGGGCGTGGGGGGCCTGGTGGGAATGCTTCAGTCTGTTTGGGAACAGGCTGCCTGCAGCCATCTTCCCTGGCCAGCACAGGGATGCTAGAGTCTCTAGTTTCCCCAGCTATACAGAACAATCTGTTTCTGGTTTTCTTGGAAACACCCACCCCTTGCTCAGGGAAGGCTGCCAGGACAGGACACAAGCATTAACAGGGCTGTGGCATACATGGAACAGGGAGCTGGGCTGCCTCCCAAGGTGTGTGAGCAGGCACAGAGAGCTGCCTGCAGGTTAGTGCAGATTCAGGAGTGCTTTAGGTGGCTCCCCTCCCCACACCCCTGGAGCTCTCCACTTCCCCTCAGTTGGGACCTCCTGGGTCTCCGACTGCTCTTGCAACGCAGGCTTGGTTTGCTGAGGACCTCAGACAGCACTGTCACATCCGATCGGAAGCCGTGGTGGGCTGATTTCTCCTTTTTTTTTGCTTTTACTGGCAGGACCAGCAGCTGCCCTTTTCCCACTGCTGACAGTTCTTCTGTCTAGCTGAACTTCTGAAAGCCTCATGGTGGTGGTTTCCCACTGAGCAGAGCCCTCATGCCTCTGACCTTACACGGCTGCGGCCGCGTCCCCTCCATGTGGCTGCTGGAGGCACAGAGCTGTGCCTGCACACAGCAGGGAGCTGTTATGTTCCAGCAGCACTGGGTGTTTGAGATGGGGCTGACGTGGGCTCCCTGCCTGGCACTGATTTTCTTACAAGGTCAGCATAAGCCTTCAGGTGCCCACAGCCTAGGAGTTGTCCTGAGTAAGGTTGTGTCTCAGCTTTTATTTGGGAGTAAGCACTGAGCTAAACTTGGTCACAGACAGTGAGTGCCTGTTTTGCTGTGGGAAGAGTTCTTATGCCAAATGCCTTGGTCTGGCCCAGCATGCAGCGTGGCTTGATATCTCTGGAGAATGAGCTGGGGCTGCTGAAGCTCTGGCAGGAGCACACTCTCCTCCCTGCTGAAACCAGGGCTGCTGCCGGGAAGTTGCTCAGCAAGCCTGGCCACAGGGGGTTGACCATGAAGCAGGCACTTGCAAAGCCATTCCCTGCCTGCTGAGGGGTTGGTGCCAGTCCTCTGGAGTGACTCCAGCTTTCCCAGCTTGTGGAGGTGATGGTCTCATCCAGGCCCTTGCAGAAGTGTTGGGTGCAGGAAGGATGCTGGGCAGGATGCTGAGGGGATGGTGCCCCTCTCAGGCAGGACCTTGATCAACCAGTCTGGTGGTGGTTTGGAAGCCCAGTCCTCAGCAGACTCATCTGGCTGGTGGAGTCATGGGAAGTGCTCTGGTCCATGTGCTGGTTTGGAGACTACTGAGCTATGGAGTGCTCTGGGCAAGTCACAAATAGCATACTGCTTATAAACAAGGGCTAAAGTCAACAGATTTTGTTCAATAGAATTGTGAAGTTTCGCTTGTTGAGAAGCCGTAGGGAAGGCTGGGACAGGAAGACAAATGGCTTATTATTTTAGTCAAATCCTTGACTTGGCTGCAGTCAGCACATTCAGCAGTGGGGTAGAAACTCACCAGGTGAGAGGCAAAAAGTACCTGCTGAGATGAAGTGCAGAGGCAGCAGATAAAGGGCATCACGGGGCTGTGCCTGTAGGGACTGCTCCTTATCAGCACACCTGCTGACTGCATTGCGAAAGCAGCCCCTGGTCACCTGTGCCTTTGTGTAGCTGGGAATTTTTCTGATGGAGCTGGAGTTTTCAGGGATGTTGCTATTACCCTCTTTTACCACCTGGCACAGCAAGAGGGAGGGGAGCACTAGGTCTCATGCTGCCATAGGAATGGGGCCCAGTGCACCTTGCTCCAGATCTGCTCTGCGTGCATCCACGTGCAGATAATGCTGCTCCTCACTAACTGGCATTGTTTCCAGCCCAGAATTAATGGCTCAACTGGCCTGAGGAACCAAGGGTGACCAGCCTCATGCCCCGCAGAGGTGCAGAGCAGCCCAAGCAGGTTCCACCTCAAGAAGGGGTCTGGTGAGGTTGCTGCTGAGCAGCTCTCCGTAGTGTCAGGCTAGCAGTGTTCCAGTTCCTTCAGCTGGGGTTTCATGGGCACTCGTGCCCCCTTGAACAGAAAATTTGGCATCCTGAGCTAAGCATTTTCTCTGCCTGGGTGTCCCAAATGGTTAACAATCCCAGCAGCAATGGATGGGTGGTGAGGAGATTGATTGCCTCCTGCAAGGTACATAAAGTCTCGCTCTTCTGCAGAAACACAACACTTGTTCAGCCAGGTAAATAACTGGTTTAAAATCCCCTCTTGCAGCAGCTGACCCTACATGTGTTTATCCAAGTGACTGGAGCTGTGCCAGTCTCTCTGGTAAGTGACCTTTCCCGAATTTTTCTTTTTAAGTTGACATTTAAGAAGGGGGGGAAAAGTCACAGCAACAAATGGTGTTTTAACAGTGATAAAGCTTTACCCGTCAACAAAGCCAGGAAAGCCATGCTGGAGCCTGTGCTGGTGGCTCTGCCATCCCAGCCAGAGTCCATATGGACAGCACTGGCTTGTGTTTCCTGACCTGCTTGGGTCTGCATGAACCAATATCTGCAGTATCCATGGGCTGCTCCTGCTGTCTGGGCTGGGCTGGATAGTTCTGCAGCTCTTGGGAAAGGCTTCTGGGTGCAATTAAGTCTAAGGCAGCTGCTGGCAGCTGGAGGCACTCAAAGTATTAGTTCATTACTGCAATTCTAATGAGGAAGAGTCTTAAATCTCTGAGAAGAGTCTGGGTTTGGCAGGCAGTGGAGTGCTCAGCTTATTGGGAAAATGCCTTGGATTAATTTGGTAAATGTTCTACTGTGTGTTCAGGGAAGTAAAATTTACCCCTAGTTTTCATATTCCTTCGTTCTCAGCTTCAGCACTGCCCTGACTCACCCCTTGATCCTGGCAGTGCTCTCACATGGACATATTTAAGCTCTGAAGCTTTGGAGGAGGTTTACCTCTTAGCCCAGATGTCCAGTACATGAGCTCCTCTTCCAGGCTGGAAGCCCCTAAAGGCTCCACAGAAGGCTGCTCAGCACATTTGGGTTCCCCAAATCCTTCTCTCCCCACATCCTGGCAGATGCCATATCTCCAGCATGCCACCTGTCAGTCACTCCCATCTCCACTGCGCTCTGCAGGATCTCTTGGGAGCTCCTGCCTGCCTTCTCCATCTGCAGAGCACCCACAGCCCTCCTGGCCAGCCCCTGCAGCCTTTTCCCAGCCTTTTCCCAGCCTTTTCCCAGCCTTTTGGCTTCATTTCAGATGGTGAGCAGGACTGAGAGCAGCAGCTGGTCTTGGTGTCTCCCTGCAATCCTCCCTTCCAGCTCCCCTCCACAGAGTGCTGCTATGGGCCAGCCTGGGGCCATGCCTGCACAGTCCTGCCTCGAGAAGAGAAATTGAAACAAGGACTTCTCAGCTAGTTGCGTTTCCTGTAGCATGAGGGACAGGAGATTCCTGGAAGCAGTGGCACCAGGGTCCTCCCAGACCTGGGTGCTTTCCTGGCAATTCTTGCACACATCCTATGGGAGTGGCTGCAAAAAGGCAGGAGGGGACAGGACAGGGGCAGTGCTGCAGCCAGACAGGGACATACTGCTGGGTCAGGGTGACCCTGGGCAGCCCATGCCAGAGACCTGTGGGCTGACAGCAACCTCTGCTTTTAGAAAGCCACTGTTTTGTGACAAGTCTCTGTTGAGAAACACCTATGTGCCTCTGTTGAAAGAGGCCTGGTAAATACGCTTGGCTTTGTGGCTATGCTGGTTCTTGGATTTAATCTATCTGTGCTAGAGAAAAAAACAATAACAGAAAAAAAACAGATAAGTGGAACAGTAAGGACGCTTTTACTGAACTGATGGCCAAGCCCTGCCTTTGCTGGCCATGTCCCTGTGCAGACCCAGTTCTGCAGGCAGGGCAGCACAGCCCCCAGGCTGCCAGCAGCTGACAGAGTCCCTGTTAGGAGTGTCCATCTGCCACAGCTCTCCCCACTCTGTGCTGTCCCCAGGAGGGCTCTAGCCGTGGACATTCACAAGAGGCAGGTGAGCTTCTTTGCTGGGCTGTCACTGAGTGCTGCTCCTGTGAGGCTCTGTGCCTGCTTGGCAGTAATGGCAACTTTGGGACCTCATGCACTAAGTTATCTTTAACCTGCTGCGGCAAGAATGCCTCATGTTGCTTCTGCTCCCAGCTAGCCCTGGTGTTGGCTCGCTGCAGGGTCAGTACGTGAGCCCTGGAGCAGGACAGCCTGTATCCGGAGCCTTCCTTCCTCTGTGATAACGTCAGTGCTGGAAGCAGGCAGCTCTTTCGGTCCCAGGAATGCCAGCGGATGATTTCACTTTTGTTTCGTACCCGATAACCTTTCCCATCACAATGAGAGACGACGTCCGTGCTCCCTGTGCTTCCGTGTGCAAGGGGAAAGCCATTCAAGCGCCTCTGCAGAGGAAGAGAAAGAGCCAGGTTAAAAATAGCTTCTGATTGTCCATGGAGCCTGGGCAAAGGAAGGGTAAAAGCCTTTCCCTGTTCCCCTGCCTGGTCCCATGCACTGGGAGCAGCTTCTGTCTGAGCTGGGCCATGAGCACAGCGGCCGTGGGAATATCTGGTGTGCTGGCTCTTTGTGCCAGCCTCGTGGGGATGGGAAGGTCTGGGGGAAACTTTCTTCATGCAGAGTCGTCCCAATGTGGGGCTCCAGGAGTGCTGCAGCCACCCCCTTTGCTTGTCACTTCCATGTCTCTATCCTTCCTGCCCTTCTCCCAGTCCTTTCCCTGCTGGGTTTTGTGGCTGGATGCTTGGTCAGGAGCTTGGTGAGACAAACTCGCCCCAGGCCCCAGGCGAGATAAGTCTGGTCAAACCCAAATTGCTGAAGCTCAGCTCCAATTTTTATTTCCTGTGGGGAAGGAGTTGGCGAAAGTAACTTGTTTTTTTTTTTAAGCTTTCAGCCTTTGACTTCCCACGAACTGCTGACCCATCATGTGACAGGGCCGTGGTGGGGCCACTGCTGTGAGAGGTGGTATTGGCATTTATCACCCTGGTGCTCATGTGGGGAAGGGCCCCCAGCTCCCCTCAGTCTCGTGTGTGCTGGGACACTGCCAGCACCCAGCTCCAGCCTCTTGGAGTGGGCAGACCCCATGTGTGGGGGAGGGCAGCAAGCTTGTGTACCAGCAGACCCCATCCCTTAGGGAGAGATGCTTCCCTGCTCCCCTATAGCAACTGCTTGCTCCTGCCCACCCCTGCCTTCAGAGCACATCACAGGCCATTTTGCAGGCTGTCAGACCTGCAGGCTCCTGTTTGACCAGTCCCTTTGCTCAGTGAGAGGTTTTTGCTTAGTCCCCCAGCACATGACTTACAGGGTGGCTCCAAACTGCTCTTGCTCTTCCTGGGCTGGAGCCTGTTTACAAAACAGTGGCTGAAAGCTGCTATTTATCCTTACGTACACATTGCATTCAGACTTGCTAAATAGGCAAGCCCAAAATGAAAGTCATCTGGGTTTTCTTTAATTAGAATAAAATTTGGATGAATCATGAGGTTCTGTACCTCAAGGATGCTCCAGGAATTGACTTTGGCTGCAGACAGCAAGGTACAGCAGTCAGCAGAGCCGTCTCCCTGCCTTGACATCTGCTGGAAAGACTTGTTTTTCCCTCTCGAGTCACATGCTAGCTTGTGATCTGATCATGAGATACAAAGGATAACCTTCCAATATTTACTCTTCTCATCTGCAATTTCAAAAGGCAGAGGAAAAGAGCAAAAAGCAGCATAAGGGAGGGAAGCACAAGCGCCTTTCCCCATTTGGTTGGTGTTGCTGTAGGTGCTGTGTTTGCTGCTGGGACAGGGCAGGAGTCTGGCTGCAGCACCACGGGCTGTGCTTGTGCCTTTTTGTGGCCATATGGAGAGTGTCAGTGTGGGCAGAGCAATGGTTGCTCGTGTGTTCAGCCATGTGGGCATCTTCCCCTGCCCTGCCACCACACCTGTGTGCCAGCAGAGCTGGGCAGGGGCTGCCTGTCCCAGGGTGACCTGCACTGGCACAGGCAGGGGAAGCCTGGCCTCCCCATGGCTGCCCAGCACTGGCCCTGTGCCATCCTCCAGCATTCAACTGGCACATTTTATTATAAATGTCAAAGTGACATTTTTTGTAACAATATCCTAATGTAGACAGCCAGGCAGGTGGAGTTACTTGTACGTGCTCTAGTCCAAAGGTTTATAGCAGGCCCAGCTGCACGATTAAACCAGAATCACCCTTGAATAAAATCCCCTATATAATATTTGGGGAATTGTTGCTAGTGCAGCTTGGGTATGTTTACTTCTGTGAGCAGATGCCTATCAAGGACCAAAAACCCCCAGAACCACATCATGGTGCAATGAAGGCTGTTGGGACATTTGCTTTCAGGCTTTGTCATTTGCTTAGGAAATTCACTTGAAGGCTTTGAGGGAGCTCCTGCTGCAGGGAGAGCAGGACAAAGCAGTGGGGCAGGGCTGTTTGCTTGCTGAGCTGGAGAGGTGTGTGCCATTGAGTACCAAATCTGCCACAGGCTGCACATGTGCAGCAAACCTGAATTGCCCGTAGGGTGCGATTGCTCTGGGAATGGCAGGCTGGCATCACCAGTCTGTGTCTGTCTTCCCCAAACTGTGGAAGGGGAGATGCTCCAGGCAAAGCCAAAAGGGCTGTGCCTGCGTGTGACACACGATGTGTCAGCCTGACACAGAGCGAGGAACACCACCATAGCTGCCCTGGAAAGCAGTAACTGCTTGGAGGAACAAGAAGGGGTGGATGTCACTGGGGAGAAGCAGCCAGTACAGACTGAGTGATGAGAGCAGCACCCAGCCACAGCCTGACCACAGCCTGGCCACAGATTCTGGTGTGACAGGGCTGAGTGTCCCGGTGTTTCCAGTAAAAACACCACAGGTGGGGAGGCAGGGAGGCACAGTGGGAAGGGCTCACCTAAGAGGGAGGGCACGAAGGGAGGGTGCCTGCTGGGTGCCTGTGATGTGGTGAAGAATGGTTTGTGCCAGGTAGGTAGATCCCAGTGCTGTAGGGAGCATGGCTGATGATGGTGGATGAAACCAGTCTGCAAGGCCCAGCTGACCCTGTGCCTTTGCCAGGACCACAGCCTTCATGAGAGGCTTTGGATAGCTGAGACTTGATATGGTTCCTGCATGCAAAGCTGGGGAAATGTGAACAGGAGGTGATTTTAAATTAAAACCCAAACTATCTGTGATTAAGGACTGCCTCCAGTAGGCATGGTTATTTCTGATTTCAGGTTTTGGGAAGTCTTGAAACTGTTTAAATCCAAGCTGTGTTTCTCCTGCTATTACAGGAGCTTCGCATTGCGGTGTCCTAACCTATCCTCCCATGTCTACACTTAGCTCAAAGACCCTTTTTCTTCTTAAAAGTAAACCACTTTCTTTCCTTGGGTAAATATTTCTGTGGCCTCTGCTGCCAAATTAGCCAGAGATAATCAGGAGGGCTGTGACAGGCTGATGAGGGGTTTGGTGTGGGCTCATCAGTGGGCTATGTGGGACAGTGGCATATCTGCCTCTGGCACATGGCATTTGGAAGGTGTTTGGGTTTTGTGAACCTGGTTGACCTGTCAGTGTGCCCCAGAGGCGTTTCTGAGCACTGTGGTTTCCTGGTTCACTGGCCTTTTGCCTGCCTCTATGAAAATTAGAGCAGTCCTGACCCAGAAAGCTGGATGCAGAAGTGATCAATAGTGATGGTAATTGGCCAGCAGCACTGCCTGGCTCTCACTGTCTCAATCCCAAAAGAAATATATGCATTCAGAAAACATGTAGGTGTTCTGGTTCCTTTGGCTGCCTTATCAGCTGGAGGAGGCTTCAGCCTGTGGTCCAAGGGTTGTTTGTGGAAGGCAGAGTTTACCATACTCCATCCTTGGTGAATGACTTTGGTCCTTCTGGTCCCCCTTCCCAGTGATAGTGGTTCTCCACCAAGTTTTGCTGTGTGATGTGTTAGTTCTGCAGCAGGAGAGTGCTGAAGGCTCAGGTGAAGGGTGGCAGCAGGGCAGGTGCCATGGGAGGGGGACACAGCAGCTCTGGCCTCGGTGCCACCAGAGTGAGAGCCTGGGGAGGGAGATGCCTCTGCTCATCCCTGAGGGCGTTGTAAACACTTGCTCCTGGACAAGAAAGCAGTCCCGATCTGTAAGGAAATAAACAAATCCTAAAGAACATCCTTTTGGAGCAGTCCCCTCCTGCCTGCTGTGTCCCTAGAGGACAACAAGGGCTTTGTGACTGCTCAGGGCTCTCGGGAGCCAAAACAGCCGCGGCATGAGCTCAGCGGCTGTAAATCAGCAGCTCCAGCACTGCGTACATTCAGTGCCGATTGCTTTGATCTCAAATGCTTTTATTTCATACCCTCTGCAGAGATAGACACAAGGTCAAACTAATGGCTGGTACATGAAAAACTTATGTGGCCTTTATTGATTTTGGAGTGATTAATGAGTCAAAGGGAAGGACAGTGATTCATGCACGTGAACGGTGCCTGGGAATGAGCAACGCTGACCAGGGTGGCCTTTTAATTCCGTAATCGAGCCTGTGTCCAGCTGCTGTGGGGTAGCAGCACTGCTCTCACAGACATCTTTGCACTGGGCAAACACCTGTTTGTACACACTGTGCCTTTGTGCCTGCACCTCCATTCTGATTGCCTTCCTTTTCACTGTCCCTTTTGAAAGGAATTGAAAATAGCCAGACCTAAACTCCCCCTGTAGCTTTGTTGACAAAGCCTCTTGAAGCTTTCCTGCTATCCCAGGTGGCCCGAGTGGAGAGGCCTGGGAGAGGTAAAGCACAGTGCCTTGCCTAGCCTCACGTCAGACAGCAGAGCACCCACAGGAGGCACCCCCCAGCTTTGGCCCTCTGGTCACAAGCCTGTGAGCTCAGTGAAGGAGCTTCAAAGCTGGCTTCTGTGATGAGCCTTGCAGACAATGGTTTTCGAGTTGCTTTTCTGCTCCCTCAAGCATGTGCAACTTCCCAGAGGCTGCTGAGCTGTGGCAGGGTGGACACCCTCCTTCCACAGCCTCCATCCCAGTGCACCCTGTGGATGGGGTCCACAGCCCCCAGTTTGCTCTGTGCCACACATTCAGCTGGAAACTGATGCAACGGGAAGTCATCCTAATTTTGGAGGGGACATCAGGCCCAGCTTGAACGATCTGGGCAGTGGTTATGCAACTTTCCTTTCTGGTATTTGAAGAAACTTCCCCATCCTGGTTGTCCCAGCTTTGTGACCATGACCTAAGCCATCACATTGCTACCCAAGTTCATTCTGCTGGGCTCACTGCCTTCACATGGGCTATCTTGCTGAGTGGGTCAGGGACCTGCTGCACCTCTTAGGGCCTGAGGACTTGCCACAGTTAGGGATTCACTTGTTGCTGGCACTGCTGGTTATTTTTTCTCTCTTGCTGTTTCATGATGCCTGTTTCTGTGTACATTGAACTATTCCCATGTCCCCCAGCTCCCCAGCCCCCATGCTGTGGCAGAGTGAGCTCCCAGCGTGTTGGGGCACACTGCCCTAAGGGGAGGGTGCAGGAAAACGTTCCTGGTGGCACAGGCAGGTGACAATGCCCACCCTGCAAGTGGCTGTGGTGCAGTGCCCACACTCCTGTCTTTTGTTTGCCCACCAGCAGCACAGACACAGACCAGCCCCTCACACCCCCATTCTTGCTCAGGAGTGGCCATAGGCTGTTGGGTCCCTCCAAGGAACACTTAGGGATCAGGGGTGTTGGACCCAGCATCGTCCCTCTGACCTGGCACAGCAGGGGAGGGTGGGGAGCATCACAGGGAGGCACACAGAAAAACACTGTGTGCTCCCAAGTTAGCTACCAGCCAGGTTGGTTTTCCTGTTTACTCTCTAAGTGGAAAATAGGAAGGGAGTGAAAAACCTCATGCCTTTGCCTATATAAAGGTCTTGGTGTGTGGGCACAGAAATTTTACCTTTCCATTTTTTGCCTTGCTGTTACCAGGTGTGTGGCGTGGGCTGTAGTGTCAGTAAAGCAAATAAAAGGGGATGCTGAGAATAGCAGCTCCTCTGCAGGAGACACTTCCTCTCAGACAGAGAACTCGAGTCCTTCAGTGGTCTGCTGGTGAGAGGCTGTATTGAGGTTCTGCAAAGCAAGAGGGTCACAGAGGGTCAGGCAGGGCTTGTGTTGGCTGTGCTGGGGACACACAGAGCCCCAGGTCCACCTGGCACTCCCAGCTGATGGTTGCTCACATCCCAAAAAAAGGGCAAAAGGTGAGGGAGTCACATTATGACTACAGCAATTTGTGAGTAGGTTGCCATGGAAAGGTTGGCTGGGGGGCTTGGCCAGCAGGAGTGAGAGGTCAGAGCAGGTAAGACATTGCCACACCAGGGAACTGTTTGGAGTTTACAGCATCAGGATGTGTTATGGGGATCTTAAACCCTGTGATCCCAGAGATGTTGCTGAACCTTGTTTGTCTTGGATTGTTTGTCCAAAAAGGTACCAAGAGATGAACTCTTTCTTCCCTTCATAATTGCCCATAATCTTATCTGAAGCCCCTGAAGTGTCCTAGAGGCTTCTTAAGGAGATAACATGGAGATAACTACCAAACAAAAAAGAAGTCCAAGAGCAGCTATTTCTGAGGTCTGCTGGGAAATGGCACTGGTTTCTTGCCCAGCTTTGGTCATCCTCACTTGTCACAAAGAGAAGGCAAGGACACCCAGAGGGGTCCAAGCCTTGTTCAGGCAGTGATTGACCTTTCTTGCCTCCTTGCTCCTCCTGGAGAGCTGAAGCTGTTTTGAGGTGTAAAGTCTCAAAGCCGCTTTAGCTAATTACTAGAAAATATTATTGCATGAGAGCTGCAGCCCATGGCTCAGCTGCCCAGCTGCCTAGGCCAGTGGGGTTTGACTGTGTCTCACCAAAGAGACAGTTTTTGGTGTGTGTGTTGTGGGTCTTTGGATCCCCTTCAGGCAAGGGGCTTGCTGGTAGATCTGGTGGTGCTTTCAAGGCACCTTTTACTTCACAGGGTTTGTGGCTTCTCACTTGAGAGAGGAGCATCTAATCATCTCACCATAGACTTAGAGAAGTATGTGCAATCATAAAAAGGATCTTCCAAACATAGTATTTCCTTTAAAATTCAGTTCAGTGTCTGTGTCTGACTAGTCTTACCATAATATTTACTGCTTGTCCAGTTCTGGAGTCAGGACCTGGATTCTGTGTTAATTATGGTTGTTTCATCCAGTTCATTGATTAAAAATGTGCCATTTCAAAGAGAGAAGAAAAAATTCTTGTCTGACAAAGTGTCTCCCTGATGCTGGTTTGTGACTTAGATATGGTTTTCAGAGCTATGAGCTGGCCAGCTTTTGCCACTGTTTTTATATGCTATGTGACCTTTTGTGTCATTCTGGTTCTCAGTCAAAATGCAATACCAAGTAAGAGCTGTACCAAATGTGAGCATCCTGTGTCAGCACCATTGCAAGTTACTGTGACCAGATCTATTTTCTGCAAATCTTTCTTGATTAGCAAAATAAACTGTTTAAAGGAGTAGAGCTAAATTAATCAAGCCATGCCTTGGCTCTGGGTCATGGTGATTTGCCTCTAGCATTGTCCTGTTTACTCCTTCAAAATGAGTTTTCTTCTGGGTGAGTCCCTCAGCAGCTGGAGCTAAGGACACATGTTCCCTCTCCATGCCATTGGGGTATCCTTAGTCCAGGTGCAACATGCATTTTAGAAGTTAATAAAGGGGGAGGTGAAGGGTACTTCAATGTCAGGTTCTCCCAAGCAAAGCAAACTAATGGTGCAAATGAGCATTTCTCTACCCCACTGTAGTGATTTCATTGATACAGACCAGTTCACAGTCAGTAAGAACATGCTGTCAAAGCAAATTGAGTTTTTCTACTGTTTTGCTCATCCACTGCCAGCAGGACTTGGCTCATGAGTGCACCCTTTTCTTCCCAGCACTCAGCCCCACACGCCTCTGGGGTTCCTTGCTGGCCTGGCTGTAGGGCTCAGCCCCCAGCCGAGGCACAGCCATGCTCCCGAGGGACTGGGGCACTCGTGGCACAGGTCACCCCATGGCAGCACTGCTGAAGCCCAGGAGCAGCCCCAGAGGAAGCCCAGCTGTGGCAGGAGGTGGCCAAGGGCTGGTGTGGGTGGCAGGGCTCACCCTCTGCCCTGGGAGCACAGGGACAGGCGTGGGGCACCTACAGCCCCTGGCCTGACTCTGCCAAGCCTCTCATTGCATGGTCTGTGTGCAGAGGCTGCCCCACTTTGCCCGGGGGTTACCACACATTTTTGTCATGCTTGCAAAATGCTGTTACCACAAATTGCAAAAACCAACCTCATCCTCATCTGATGAGAGCGAAACCAGCACAGCTCTGCACCACGTCTCCAGCGTGTCCGGTCCTCTGCGTGCTGCTGCAGGCATACAGCTATTGCTCACACATGCTTTCATTTGCTGCTTTTGGGGTTTCTTTTTTTCCACTGCAGACTCCGTGGCCTGTGAAAATGGCTGGTGACTACTGCAGCCAGCATGCCTGCTGTCACAGTTACTGGCCATGGCACTGCCTTTTGCTGAGGGCTGATGTGGCCTCTCTGTGCACAGGTGGCTGCAGTAATTGGGCTCTCCCTGAGCAGAACATCGGGGCTGCCACCAGCATCCTGTGGCTGGGGCTGGCTGAGAAGCCCTCCCCAGGCTCTTCATTGCCTGTCCCACCAGATAGGCAGCACTTCCTCGGGTGACCCTGTCCTGACAGGGCAGAGCCAGCAGGGCACCCCCTATCTCCCCACTGCCAGCACCCAGGTTCCACTTGGCAGCTCCTTCCCCCACAGATCTCCTCCTGACCTCGCCCTAGTCTCTGCAGTGGGACAGCCATGTGGACCAATGAGTGACTGCAGCATGCAGGCACTTTGGGATACTCTGGGCATTCCCAGGAGCAGAGCTGCTGGTAAAAGTAGTATATTTAACAATTACTACGAGTCCTGGAGGCTGTTTAACCTGTGTGGAGAGCAGCTTACCAGCAGCAGTCCTCATGACAGACTGCTTCTGTCTGTTGCTGGGCTGTGGTGTGGCTGGGTGCACATGCACAGTGTTGGGGAGCACTCCCATTTCTTTCACTAGAGCTTACCAGGTGGGTTTGGCTGTGAGACAAGCTGGAGTTCAGCCCTTCCAGAGCCTGATGGCAATGCTCTGGGTATGGCTGGGCAGTCCATGGGTCCTGGGAAGAACTCAGGCAACAGGCACAAAAAATGAGGGCTGTCACAAGATGCTGCAAGTTAGAGCTGTGCTCTGCCTTCACAAATGAAATGCAGCAGGGGCAGAATTATACCATCAGTCCCACTGCCACCACAGTGGCAGGGTGTCTGTGCAGAGCCATCACCTGGGGACACACAGGGCCACAGCTCTCTGCCTTAGAATGTCATATGCTGGGATCATATGGCTCATCTTGTGCCAGCAATCAAGTGACTCAAAAAATCAGGGCATGACAGTCCTTTAGCAATGCTAAAAGCAAAACATAAGGAAAAAATTCTCCTTACACCACAAAAGTTCAACATTGTGCAGATGATCTAAAACTTTTTTTAAGTGCTAAAGGCTGTCTGGATTGTGTTTTATATTTGGTACAGGGATCTCCTGCATCTGAAGTAGATGAGACACTTGAGAGGGGAACCTTTAGTCTTTCCAGACAAGAGATACAAGACATATAGGAGAACCCTGCTATGCTGGAAGCTGGCTGTAGGAAAAGCAACTGCAAGTGGCCAGTCTTGATATTCTGCTGTGCTTTGTACTCAAAAGTACATGTTTTATCATGACAGGTGGGAGAAGCTGAACTTTAAAGGCTTACCTTGCTCTAGCAGGAGGCCTCCAGGAGGTTGCCTGACTTGACTCCAGCCCAGGTCATTGGGCTGGTCCCACCCCCTCCCAAATTCTTAGTTCTGCATCTTTTCCTGTTTTGCAGGCTCAAAAATATTAGCCACTTATACAAGATAATTTTCCAAAGGCCCTTAGAGCCTTGCCTGTGTGCCTTTGGCACTATCCAGGCAGGCATGGCAGGCTGATATTTTTGCTTTGAGCCCAAATAGGTTTGCAGCATGCAGCAGAAGATTTCTGGGGTGCTGGACTTGTCAAAGCTTGGCTTCACCCCCTTGCCTGAGCCAGGCTTTGCAGCGGCTTGGGTGTTGCAGCCTCTAGGGATGAGGGGACATATCACACAGGGCAGGGACAAACCAACACTGCCCCGCATTTCTAAATGAGCACTGCGCTGATCATCACGGCTCGTATTTCCATTCCCACCTGTCACCTATGTCAGCTCACTTATGGGGACACCAGAGGGCAACTAAATGAGGAGAGCACTTTGGCATTACACGGCAGCTGGAGCAGCAGCTGAGTGAGAGCATTACAAGGCTCCAAACACCTGCACTCGTGGCAGAGCCGCCCTGCGGGGGTGGGACGCGTCCCCCCGGCATGGGGCTCCCCAGCAGCGCGGCTCCCCGCGGGCTCGGCTCCGCCCGGCGCTCCATCCCCGCTTCCCCCCGGTGCTGCGGGGCTGCGGGGCCGCTGCGGGGCCGCGGGGCTGCGGCTCCCCGCGCTGGCCGCAGGGCGCGCAGCTCCGGGCGAGCACAGCCCGCTCAGCCGGCCCTTCCCGGGCAGCGGCGAGAAACAGCGCCGGCTGCGGCAGCGGCGAGGGGGACACACGGACACTCGGCGTGTGTGTGCATCAACACCTGTCTGCTGTGTGTGTGCATGAACACCTGTCTGTGTGTGTGTGCATAAAACACCTGTCTGCTGTGTGTGCATGAACACCTGTCTGCTGTGTGTGCATAAACACCTGTCTGCTGTGTGTGTGTGTGAACACCTGTCTGCTGTGTGTGCATGAACACCTGTCTGCTGTGTGTGTGAACACCTGTCTGCTCTGTGTGTGTGCATCAACACCTGTCTGCTGTGTGTGTATGTACACACATAACTGTGCGCGTGTCTGTATGAATTTATGTATGTATGTGTAAACATATATGTGTGTATAAACACACACGGGCATGTAAATGTGTGTAAATTCTACATGTGTATATATATGTGTATAAATATTTTCATACATGTGTGCATACACTCACAGTGTACATGTACATAAACCATCCATGCTCCAGCACGTACACACACACATGTGGATGTGCACAGACGGTGTTTGTGTGTCTGTACATACGGGCACACCTGAGTGTCCCCAGGCCCCTCAGGTGTCCCCGTGCCCCTCAGGTGTCCCCAGGCCCCTCAGGTGTCCCCAGGCCTCTCCCGTGTCCCAGCCGGGCCCATCCCGCTGCTGGCCGGCCGGGGCCGCTGTTGGCCGCGCCATCCCCGCGGCGGCGGGAACTTGGGGGCTCAAGAGCGCCTCTGGAAAGCTTCAACAATTAAAATACCGCTCCATTCATCTGCAAGTATGGAACGGAGAAACGGGGAAAAAATGCCTTCGGAACAGCGGCACCATCTTCCAATGTATTTCTCTTGTAAATGAGTTTTCACGCGTCTCGCGTCGCATTAAAATTGCTCTGCCTGTGTTTTTATACCAGGTGATAAATATCCTACTAGCTGGTAAAGTGAGGTCACCTGGGGAATGTTTGCTGTGCCTGGGAGGAGCGAAGGGCGAAGTAACCCGAGGCAGAGCTCCAGCTGCACAAGGTGGTGGTAACTCGGTTCGGGTGAGTAGCTGCGGGGTCACAGAAGTGATGCTTTGCAGAAAAGATGTAATAAATGACAGGGTTTCATCTCACTTGAACTGAAACGAACAAAAAACCTCCAAACCCACAGAGTAGAGTGTAGCAGCCATGGGTTCATGTCGGCTGCTGATTCTGCAGCACTGCATGAGCATGGAGAGAACAAAGGGGAGAGGCTGCTGGGGCTCCCTGGAATATGAGCATGGGGAGAGCAAAGGGGAGAGGCTGCTGGGGCTCCCTGGAACATGGGGAGAGCAAAGGGGAGAGGCTGCTGGGGCTCCCTGGAACATGGGGAGAGCAAAGGGGAGAGGCTGCTGGGGCTCCCTGGGCAGGGACTGCTGAGGTGAGCGGGGCCATGGCATCGCCCCGTCAGCAAAATCCCACCAAACATAAACCCTCCCAGCCGCCCCAGCTAACACTCTTCTCCTGAGAAAGGGCTAATCTTTACATGCCTCAGCCTTTCCCAACACATCCTGGTTCACAAGTTCAGCAGCTTCAAAGTTATGTCTGATCATTAACCCTGGAAGACTGGCGATTACTGAAGCGTTTAAACTGCATGTTTGAGAGGGCTGAGAAGCACAAAGCTCAGGCACAAGTCTGCACCCAAATCTCGAGACAATCTTCATGAGGCAGATGGAGGGGTTTGGCTCAGCTGTGTGATGCCTGCACATTGTGTAGGTTTGTGTCTTCATTTCTTTTTAAAGCTGCTTTTGAGCAGCTGATGTTTCAAAAACGGTCATGGATTTTGGGTGTATCTGCCCATGTGGCCTGTGGTGAGTATGGCTGGGCTTACTGTTCCCATGGTCTCCTGTAAGAGAGATGAGAGGGTCACAGTTCTTAATTTTTGACAATAACTTTGCTCTTTTCTTGTGCGTATTCTCTATCACTTTTATTCTTGATATGACAGGTACAGAAGAAAAAGCTGTTTGTAACCACATTAAACACAAAAAAAGCAGCAGCAGGCAGAAGCTCCATCTGTGGTGGAGCTAGTTTTCAGTTTGTTATTTCTATGGGGTGGCTTCTGATGCCAGAATCACAGGGAAACGTAGGCTGGAAGAAGCCTCCTGAGGGTACCTAGCCTCCCTCTTGCTCAGCAGGAGTCCAGCTCCACTGGGCTTCTCAGCAGCACTGAGCCCCTTAGCAATGTGATCCACAGCACCCTGACAGCAAATTTGGAAGGATCTGGATGAGCACTGAGGAGCAAAATCATTGGTATTCTCCTTGATGGGATTTAATCCTAATGCAGCTCATTAGTCTTCAAGGGTGGAAGTCTTGAACCTGATAGTGCCAAAGGATTAACCTAAATTTAAATTCCATAGGTATAGCCTCAAAAAAATGGGTTCAGTAGCACCCTCCATTGCAAGATCAGTCCTCTCCCAGCCACTTGCTTACCTGGCCACTAAGCAGCTGCTTGGTTTGTGCCTGCAAAAGCACTCGCCTGAATATTTATGCCAGTAAAATGAGTTATTTTTTACCATCTGTATTTTTAGACATTAAACCCAGAATTTAGTCATCAGCTCTGTGCTTCCTATCTGTGTGCAAGTACTGCAGAGGAGATAAATATAGCTATTGATATATAAATATACATATGTATAGATGTATGTATATGTAATACACACACATAAGTGTATATAAATATATATATATACATAGCACACACAAATGTATGTATGTATAGATATATGTACACATCCATGCTATGCAAAAGACCTGTCCTAGAAAAGGAAATCTGGTAACTGAAGGTATGGGCTTTCTCCAGACAAAATGAAGTTTAGAGGAGGAAGGAGGCCCTTGCCTTTGTGTGCCCTGCAGGGGTGTGATCCTCCTGCCCCAGACCATCCCTGGGGCATCAGCAGGAGGAGGGGAGGCTCACACAGCGGCCAGAAGGCTTCTGGCAGAGTCTCTGAGATGTCCAAAGAAATGGTGCCAAGCCACACAGGCCAAGGCTTGCCAATGGCTGCAGGAGCTGCTGCCTAATTGCCTCAAGTTTTAACGAGGGAAGCTCATGGTCCTACACCCATGATGAGTGCCCAGCTTCAAACCAGGAAAAATAACAAATTCTTCCAGAAGTTTTATTAGCATTTTCCTTCATAGTTACTGGAAAAATAAAGTGCCACATTAGTCATCTCAGAAATACAGCAGAGCAGTGTGAGGACATGGAGTGGGTTTTTAGTGACGGTAGTTTTTGTGGAGAAATTACTGTAACTGAAATATAGTCTCCTTTAAAAATTGTAAGCACAAATCTGAGCAGGGAGAGAGCTTGCCACATCACTTCAGGCTGCCTTTTTACCTTATTTTAGAAGCCCAGATAGAAGTGACAGCTACTTCTGCAAGAGCAACCAGATGTGTTGTGCTGTGAACTGGGGCACTGAGCAGCCAGGCTGTGGAATGGAGAACAAATGGAGTCCCCTTGAGTGGGCAGGGCAAACACGGTCACTGTCACCCAGCTGAGAACACCTCGGTGCCTGCCTGCCTGCACAAAAGCTTGGGAGGCAGGTGTCTTTAGGGCTAAGGCAGGCTCAGGCTGACTCAGGTGCTGGGAGTCACTTTTCCACTGCACCAGGAACAAGCCCTGGCAGTGTGAGGGTCTTGGGCACTGACAGGGCCACCTGCTGGCACACTGGCAGTGCCCTGCACAAGCTGAGCCTCCCTTCGTGTCTCTGTGAGCGTGGAGAAGTGTGTACACATATATGTGCATAAACACACATGTAGACATATGTATGTATGTGTGCCTGTATACTCACATGTGTGTATACACATATTCCACTCATGATTCTACATACATACATATGTTCATACACATACACAGACATGTATATGTAAACATATGGACATGGATGTACATAGAGACATTATACATCTATATGTACATATGTGACATATCTATACTTCTGTTTCATGTAATATACTGCTATATTGTATATATATATACACATATATTCAGTGTTATATATATAAAATATAAAATTATAAAATATTTATAATATTTTATTAATTTTATTTTATTAATTTTATTTAATTAATAATTTTATTATTAATTTTATTTATTTAATATAATATAATATAATATAATATAATATAATATAATATAATATAATATAATATAATATAATATAATATATATATAATATATATAAAATACATACTTTTGTTGTTGAGATCAAACTGTCCCTAAGGAGACTCAAAGGCTGGCACTGATTTGCAGCCCTCTCTGCAGGGCTTTTTATCCTGTCCTTCAGCTCCATCATGCTTGCTGGAGGGCTGCAGTACCTCACTGTGTGCCACAGCTGGTGAGAGCTGGCAGAGCCCTTGGTTCAAGCACTAAACATTTAGACCAAGGTACAGCTGTTTGGTTTGGTTTGGTCTATTTTAATTTTTATCTGTAGATGACATAAGGGGCCATAAGCACTTGTACTACATGTAAGTATTGATTTCCAAAGGGAAGTGGCTGATGAATCACTGCAGGTCCAGCTCTAAAAGATGCCCAAGTGCTGCTTGACCCAGCATTCTCCTTGGGCCTGCAGGGAGTGACTCCCCAGCAGTCGTGAGTGCAGTGGAGACAAAGATGAATGGCTCATTTCCCCTGTAATGCAGCACAGAAACAGGCTTTTATGAAAAATAGAGCACAGACAAGAAGGAAAGGGTGACAGTCGTTTTTGAAGGTCGCACATACCATTTCTTTATGGCAAGTTTGCCCCTGTGACTGACAAAAGCAGGACAGATCAAGTGTCTTCCATCAGACATGGATTAAAAATGAAGTCATGTTTCTTGGAGAACTGACAGTCCCACCAAAAATAATAGATGCTGCTGACAGTTCTGGCTTCACAATAAAATGCCTCTTCCCACGTTGTCAGAAGAGCTTCTCTGGTATGGGCATAAATAAGGCATTATTTGAATGGAAATGTTAATGGCAAAGAGCTATAAATCATATAGGTCTGTTGCAGTAACTGTAAGCTGAAAAGCATGTTCTTGTTTCTCATATATATGGAAATAAATGTATGTATAGACAAGACACACACATCTATTCATATCTCTAGATATTTCTGTATGATTCTATGCATGTTCCATACACATAATGGTAGCTAAAATTACTTAGCAAACAGTTCTTCCCCTAAGAGCAAATGTTTGGTGTGATGCACTGAGGGCTGTTGTGTAAGATTTGACTGAGTGTCTTTCCCATACATAAAGGTTGTAACGTAGCAACCATTTTTTTTTCAGCTCAGAAAACACCTCCTGATGCACTGCTGGGCTGGGCAAGAGGCTCAGCAGCTTTCAGCAGCCACAATCTGGATGAAGGTGGTCATGGAGAAGAGGCATGGCAAGTGAGGGCTCAGCCTGTGGCTGGACACTCATGGTGAGGGAGATATTTGGCTTAGGAGCTTCAAGTGTGACAGGGAGCTGCCCCTGGCTGCTCAGGGCACTGTGGCCACTGCTTGGGGAAAGCCCACAGCCCAGACCATGCTGCTGACACTGCTGGAGGCAGTCAGGTCTTTCACTATGTTATACGTGTATATATAAATATATACATCCATATATATGTATATCTATATATGTGTGTGTGTATATTCATGCAAATATATGTATGTTGTATAAATATCTGCACACACACAGAGACATCCCTGCATGGACATTGGGGTGAAGGAGAATTCCATTTCTCGACATTCACAGCAACTCTCTTTGCCCAAAGGACCAAAGCACTGGCACTAAGGGACAGTGCCTGCAGTGCCCAGCAGCCAAGCCTGGACCATCTGTGCTGCCATGGCCCTGCAGCTGGAACCAGGGCTGGCCCTGCAGCTGGAACCAGGGCTGGCCCTGCAGCTGGAACCAGGGCTGGCCCTGCTGCTCTGCTGGAACCAGGGCTGGCCCTGCCACCCCAGGACTGACACAGCCCCTGTGAGCACCACAGCAATGTCCTGCAATTGCTGCTGTGAGCGAACCGCTGGCAGGGAGAAGGGAGCAGACTGCTCATGAGAAATTCCACCCCAAATGCATCTCTGCCAGCAGCAACTGGCCCTGGAGGGGCACTGCCCAGAGGGCTGGGGACAGGAGAGGGATTGCTCTGTGGTGCAAAGGCCAGTGCAGTTCTGGCTGAGGCAGGCTGGCACCAAACTGGGCACTGCCAGCACCCTGCACTGTCCCCAGCCCTGGGCTCACAATGATGGAGGTGTTGGGTGCAATGCCAACATGGGGTTATATAAATGTAAAAGCATTTTATATAAGCCTATTTTATCTGCAAATCATTTCTATTTAGAACACCTATTTCTACTGGAAACACTAAAACCGTATTACATAAGAGCTTGTTTAAATCCTTTGGCTTAAGGCTTGGGCAGGGGGAGGGGTGGGTTCAGGCATGGTGCATTCAGGCTGCAGTTTATAATCACAGCCTCAACCAGCAACCAAAACCCAGTCTTAAAATCCTTTCTGCTTCCATTCCATGCTGCCCTGACAATAGCAGAATACCTCCCTGAAGGGTAATTTTCCTCTCTCTCAGTGCTGCCTTCGTGTTTGGAAACTTTCATCATTTATAGTGCTCTGGATGTGCTGCCAGCATAGGAGAGACAGCAGCTCAGCAGTGCCCAGTCAGTGTCCTCGTGCCCGGGCTGTGACAGTGGGTGGGGACAATGCTGACACCACCTGAGAGGCTGCCGAGCCATTCTCAGGAGTAAAAAAATGCATTAACTGGAAACGACCATTTAGCACCATAAAATTACTTATGTCGTCATTCATGCAATGATGTTTTCTAATGAATGAATGATCCCCTGTGCCCTCCCACGAGGGAGAGGCAGGAATGGCAGTGATAATAGCCATCAAATCCATGTCTAATGCACTGAAGGCAGCTGGACCCTTTGGACACTCACACTGCCCTGCTGCAGCCCAGGAAACCTCTGTGCCCACCATGTGCCAGAACAAGCTGCTCCCTACAAGGCTGGGCTGAGCTGCAGAACAACTGTGTCTCATCTTCTAAGTGTGGAAAAAAGAGAAACTGGAGTTATAGAAAACACTGGTTACACTGGCATCCTCAGGACCCAAATCATCTGGAACACTCATGAGAAAAGCAAGGAAATGAGATACACAAGGGGAAGCACAGCTCCCCTGCAGGACCTGAGTGGTGCTGGGCAGAGCCTGCCCTTCCCTGAGCTTTCCTTCCAAGCCCCACAGCCATGCCTGGCCAGCTGGGATGCCTGACTGGGGAAAGACCTGATGTCTGGGAAGAACTGCTCTGTGTTAACTGGCTGATTAAAACTGGGGACATGGTTCTCATGCAGGGGCTGCTCTGCATCCATCTGGTTCTGCACTGCATTGACCAACACTGGCAACTGGCAATGTACAGAGCAGATTCAATTTAGCCATGGAAAGTAAAGAAGTGGATAGCAGTTTGGACTCATGGAAAATAGCAATTTTCATTTTACCTAATGAACAACCAAGTTTGATTTAGCCTCAGAGATTTTAGTATTCATTTTCTCATAAATTATGGGACACTGAGTTCACACTTGCATCTGAGCACGGTTCACACGTGCTGGAGCCTGGGACCTGCAATGTAGAGCCCTCTCATGAGCCCACCACGCTCTCCATGCTGAAAACAGGGTCTGCCACTGCAGCTGCCCTGCTCCCAGAGCAGCAGAAACACCTCAAGCCACTCGAGAAGCTGTTTGGGCACTGGCCAGCAGCCCCTCACCAGCCCCTGACAGGTCCCAGCCTGGCACTGGGGATGGGAACCAGCTCCCTCAGCCACCCCAGGGCCTGCCACCCCTGCCATAAATCCACAGCACTGACTGCTGCTGTCAGCCCCTGGAAAGAAGAGGCAGTTTAGTGAGAGACAAACACTGTTTGGTTTTTATTTTGTCGTGGCTGGAAGGACGCCCTGGATGGCAGCTCGGAGAGCAGGCTGTGATCAGCTGGGGGATATCCAGCTCCCTGCTGGCAGCTGGGCTCTGGAACAGCTCCAGCCTGCTGCCTGGCACCTCCTATCTCTTAAATAAATGTGATGCCAGGCTGATGTGCTGTGGGGAATGGTTTATGACCTTCATCCAACAAAAAAAAGAATTCAGGCAGGTGTCAAGAGAAGGTGAGAGAACACATTGGTGGAAATAGCCATAATCAGTCATATTTTGGGGAACACAAGATACCAGTCTGCTGCCAGCAGAGCTGTGCTGTCTCTGCCTCAAGGCTTTGGTGTGGGTCTGCACATGTGAGAGCTGGGTGTTTAACCCCAAACAGCCTGTGTGAGAGCCTCCCTGTCCCCAGCAGCCCTCTGCAGCCAGCCAGCCCTGCAGCCCCACTGTTACCAGCTTCCCAACATCCTGCATTCACTGGGATTATTTTAATCTTCCCATTTACCATCATATTTTTCCTCCTGCCCATGCCAACACAGACTGCAATTCCTGGCAGGCAGGGTGGAACCCTCCTCCCTGGGCTGCAGCAGCATTTTGGAGGATGAGGGCTCTGCCCTGGTCACACCTGGCTCCTCTGTGCTGCTGGTGCTGGTACCCAGTGCTGGCCCCACGGCCACCCAGCTGCTTACAGCACATCTCTCTGAGCCCACTCAGACAGTCAAACACTCACCAGCTCTGTGCTTTCATGCTTTTCTCTGTCTTGGCTGAAGAACCCAAACACCTGCTCCACTGCTGATGTCTTTATGGTTTTATCAGGGCAGAGAAAGGCTGCAAGGTACTGAATAACTGAGCCATACAGCTGTGGGCAGCCAGCCTCTTCCATGTTCCAGCTGCAAACTGGGAGCCTCTCCATGGCTGCCCAGCTTGCCACAGCTCCACTTAGAGTTCCAGGGCTTGCTTTTCTCCTGGATTTGCTCTGGATGATGAATCTCCTTGCCCTGTGCAGGTCCCTAAGCCAGTCACAGGTTTTTTACCTTGCCTTGCTGGAAGTGGAGGCTGTACTCTGTGTGATGGAGTTACAAGGCCAATGGAAATCCAGTTACAAATGCCAGCAATCCCAAAGGACATTCCTGTCCACTCCACACTCCAACAGACTGGCACCTTGCTGCTTCACATGATGTAAAACTGAGAGACTCAAACACCTGATGGTCTCTCTGAATAAAAGCAAGTAAAAAGGAAATGAATCATGGAAAACCAGTGAAATATCATGTGTAAGGGTCCAAAAGATAATTTAGTAACTAAAAGTAATTTAATCTTTCAATATGTGTCAACATCAAATCTGCTAAGACTCTAACAATAGCAGAAAATATCTGAGATAAATATGACACAAAACAAAACCCAAACCCATCTGCTTTCTTAATCATAGGCTTTAAGAATGTTTCTGCTAGTTACCCAGCTATTTCAAGAGCTGTACTGTCTAAATCAATACTCAAACAAACACAGAAGTCACAATAAATCTGCCACTCAGTTATTCAGGCCTATGCTTCAAATCCTTCTAAATATTAAAATTCAAGACAGACATTAAATGGAAACATTGTTCCACTACAGCCCCTAGCACTGAAGATTTAAACTCTAATCCAGTCTGAATGGCATTGCCAAGAACGAGAAAATGTCCTTCCACTGCCTGAGTCTGGCTTTGGAGCATCCACTGCTGAAGCCTGAGCTGCAAATGGAAAGAGCAAGAATCTTCTAAAGCAGAAATTCTACCCTGGCTACACTTGCTTTTTTGGGAAGATGCTGTGGAGATGGTGACAGAAAAATGATGAGGTTTATACTTACCTTGCACCAGCCACAGTGGGATTAGTGTGGGAATGAAGCTTCCACACTGCACAGCACCAGAGCCCTGGGATATGGCTTGAGGAAGATGGCAAAATTCAGATATGAAAGAAAACCTGTATTTTATTAGGCCTCACATATATTCTGAGAGTGGCCAGTGATCTTTAACCAAGCAGGCAAGGGATCACCCACTATATCCAACCATGAATGGTTACCAGAAGAATATAGTAAGCCAAAACAAAAAGTTACAAGAAATCTGGAAAAATGAAAAGTGTAAGCTAAGACACAAGTAATGTAGAATGACACCAAATTAGGACAAAATAAACCAGCCTTCTACCAATGTCAACACCAATGTTAAAACTGAAGAAAACCCATCAAACCATCAGCCACCAACCCAGTAACGAGTCTGTGCTCTAGAAGCACAGGTTGGATGTAAGCATAGATTAACCCCAGTCCCCAGGGACAGATGGAAAAGCCCTTCCCTACTCCCTTTCCCTACAGCCATGCTCATGCTGCAGGAATCATTTCCCAGCACCTTTGTGCTGGGAACAAGGGAGCCAAAGCTGGGACGTGAAGGGCAGTGGAATTGCTGGCTCTGCTGCTGGACAAGTCACAAGTTCTCTGTCCCACCCCCAGCTGCCAAACGCACACATTGGTATTTCATACCACACGTAGCAATCCAGCCTGGGTGACAGAAAGGTTAAAAGTAATTTTGGCTGCAGTAGCCCAGCACAGAGATTACAAAAGGTATTTTATTATCAGAGTTCTCTATAGAAGGGCTGCTTGGCAGTCAGGATGCAGCAGATTCCTGAGGAAAGCAAATGACACTTGTGGCTGCTGCCAGCTACTGACCCAGCTATTTGCAGAGCGTGGCCATAGCTGGCCATCACCACATGCCCAGGGGCTGCTGGGCACAGCTCCCTCTGCACATGGCCTGGGGCACACAAATCACCCCAGAGCCATGCTGCTTCCCCGCCAAAAGCAGCCACTGAACTTTTCAACAGTCAGTCTTTTAAGGAGTTCTCCAACAGCACTCAGCATAAGCAGATAACCACTTTAAATATAGACACTGGAATGGAAGCCCGAGTGCTGGGTGCCAGCAGCGATCTGGATTATTTGCTTGTTACTAAATATCCCCTGGCATTACTTCCCAGGTTGTTCAGCTCGAGTCTGACGCAAACAGTGGCAGGACAGCAAACAAGAATTTACAGGATTTTGTAAGAACTGAAATAATTCAAGGAATAAGGAACAAATTGGTTCAGGGCTGTTGTTATTCAGGGCTGCATCTTTGAAAGAATGAAGACAGGTTCCTGTGAAACTCAGCTGAAGGCTTGATAAGCACTTCCAGATCTCAGCAGCAGGAAAGCAACATGAGTATAAATAAAGAAAAGAAGGCTTGTGGGAGCAGATTTAGCTCAAGGATGGTTTGCCTCTAGATATCCAGCAATAATTGCACCATAGTGTGCCACTGAATTTCTTGGGACCCTGCCTACACTTTTCTGGGGTTTGCAGTATACACGTACAGAGTAGGGGATGAAAGTCCACATGTGGAAAAACTCCTACATCCCTGACTATCACAGAGGTTAGAAGGGGACAGAAAAAAAAAATAGCAACATTAGTTCCATAGGCAAAAAATTCTCTCTGGTAGATGCCTGCAAAAAAGGCATTAAAAACCTGTTCATAAACCAGTGCCTCAATCAACCGGACCGAAGGAGGAACTTGGCAAGGCTTTAAAAGGATGCAGCAGGCAAGGCTCTAAGAGCTTCTGCAGCACAGAAAAGGCAGCAGCAAGGTGACAGGAAAACAAAGGACATCAAGGCACAGATTTTGCTGCAGGCAGTGAACCTTTGCTGCAGGTCCAGGTGCCCTGCTGAGCAGGGCAGGGAGGGGCAGCAGCCCCAGGGCCTGCCCCGGTGCCCAGCTGGCTCACAGAACCCCAAATCCAGCCTAGAGCCCCAGCAGAGCAGCTCTGCTCACAGCAGAGACCTGCTAAGCTGTGCTACTCACACTGTCATCACACCACTACCAGTAGCATGGGCAAAGGCTTATAAAAATCGCTAAGATTATATATAGCAACTCTGATTTAATTAAAATTAAATACAACTCTGAGAAAGCTAACTGACCATGGCTGAGAACTCTTGACCAGAACAAACTGTTCAATTATTAGATCTCATGTGATGACAGGATGTGTAAAAGGTTCTGTCCTGGTCTGTTGTAAACATCACCACTTCTACCTGAAGCTCTCGTTAAATATACTTTGAAATGCTGTCTTTTAACCAAAGGCCACTTGGAGAAGAAAGGTTACTTTTAAAAGATGGTTAATGTTCTCATTTCTCATTTGCTTTTTTGTTACATAAGGGTGTTCCATTGTACTTGGCAAGCACCTTGGTGTGTAACAGTGGTCCCTTTATCTGGTTCATAATTTAAGCCTCTTCCATATTTTGTTTTTAAAGACAATGCTGTTGCTAGGTCACAGCCAAAGAGCTACACATGTAACTGACCTATTTTTTCCTGCAGGGATAGGCAGGGTTGATGAGTACCAGGCAGGAACCATCTTCCACCCCATGGAAACAACCTGAGACTCCCTGCACTTTCTGCAGGCTGCTCTTCCAACACTCCTGCACTTTGCCCACACCCAGAGTACCTTCACTTTCTAGCAGTGATTTCACTTCACAGAGTCCTTACAAAACACTTTTGTCTCCACACAGGGAATTGCTTCTACTTAATAATCCTGGCTGCCCAGCTGCACCTACAGTGCCCCATGGATGGAGCCTGCTGTGAGAGCAGGGTTTGCACTAAAGCAGGCAGCACAGCCTGTGCAGTGTTGCCTCCTCAGCACAGGTAGAAGACAAAGGTAACGAAGCACCATGCTGGGTTTAGGCTCAACACATGACTCTCCCCTTCCTTTTAGTGCAAAATGTTCCCTTTGTACCCTTACAGGCTTCTTAAGTACTGGTAAGTTTCACATCTGGTCTTAAAAAAAAAAAAAAAATAAAAAAAAAAAAAAAAAGAAAGAAAACAAAATAGATACTTCATTTGTACATGTGTTTTTAAGCTGAATTTTGTTTCCTGTTCTTCCACACTTCCCACCCACTGCTTTCCTCCAATCTCAACAAAAGCCCCCAAAGCCCTTGAGCAGTTCCTTGCCCTGAGAGGGCAGCTGGTCACACCCTTCCACAGCCCACACCCCACTGCTGTGGCTGTGCCCAAGGACACACTCCCTGTCCCCTCTGCAGGTGCCCATCCTGTGCCACACTGCAGGACAGATCCTTGTTTTAGGCCAGCTGCAGCTGTGCTACCTGCCAGAGGAGCGGGGATGGAAGAATCTGGAGGAACTAAAACAGTGTCACAGGAAAAGTTGTAGGAGTTTGTCAGGAGATGTAGCTTTACTGTACAGTTAATTAGCTCCCTCTGGAACAGCTGTGATGGGAGGAACTGGAAAGAAATACACACTGTTCTAGGGCTTGCTGCAACAGAGACCTGCCCTGCACATTGTGAAGCGTCCCACAGGAGTTACCTGGTCATGCTCCCAAAATCTCCCCATGGGAAGTGCTCCAGCCAGGCTCTTGCTGAGCAACCTGCACACTCACCTTCACTCCAGGCTGCCAGCAACGTGAAGGTGCTCACACACACACACAGCAGCTTTTCCTCTAACACTAATCTGTCTATAATGTTGATAAACAAACTTTGGTCACATACTCCAAAAGTCAGTTTTTTTAAACAGAAATGGTTATGGACTCTGCTGTGTATTTGTGCTTTCACAGCCACACCACCACATGGGATTTTCCTCAGTACAAGCTGCAGGCACCACGACAGAAGGAAACTCTTGGGAGTCTCCCTGCAGGATGCTGCAGCCCCAGGGCTCCAGGGAGTTTCTAAAGCTTCCACGAGCACCCTGTGTTAGGCAGTGACCCTCACAGCAGCCCCAGCTGCAGCACAGCAGCTGCTCCTCATCTGGCAGGGTGTGTACAAAGCATCACAAACAGCCATTTTTGCTGGCCATGTTTTTATTTGTTTTAAGTTTTAAACAGGGGAGCCAATGATACATCCAATATTTCAAAAAATCAGAAGGTAAAACAAATTTTTAAAAGACCGAGATGCTACATGCTATATTTAACCTAATTTTATTCATGCTTGCTTTTGAGGGGGGCTGGGAGTGGGACAGGAATCATTCAGTAAAAACATACAGTAAAAACAAAATGTCTCACCATATAGAACTTTAACCTACAGTAATGTTGTACCTTAATTATTTCCATGCACACAACTAACATTACAAAATTTTTAAAAAATGAACACAATTAAGACTTCTAGGAGCATTTGATAATAAAGCAATTCCTAATTTCTTTTGTAGAGATCAAGCACCTCCAATTACAAGTTCCTATACACAGTGAGTGCTTTACTTGAAATGAAAACTAAAAAATAAAATTAACAATGTATTGGATAGCCTCAGAATAATCCGATGTTAATATATATATCCAGCTATGTAGGCAATAAAACCATAGTGCTAAACAAAAACTTTTATCTGAAAAGTAACTCAAAAATTGACTTTCTATAATTACAGAAATATACTTATTTGCTAAAATAAATAAAAGTGCTGCATATTAACACTTCACTATAAAGAATGCATACCAGAACATTTATAAATATTGAATGATTTTCAATAGGAATAGCTACTACAATAATGCTGGCTAAATAGAAGTGCATAATGAGAAGCACTATGGGTGGTTAATGTTTTGCCACATACTGCTGTTACCTTGAGGTAGATAACACATGCGTACCAAATTCTGCATTCATTTCAGTTGCTGCTGGTATCATGTGTCTAAGAAATGTGTAGAGTATGAAAAACTCTAAAATACGCATGAATGAAAAAAATGTCTTGGGAAAAATAGATATTCTCATGCAATTATGTACAGTCTCACTGTGTAAATTTCAAGGCAAGGTTCTTTTTCTGCAAAACATGGACACTGTTTTACTGAGAGAATGTTTTTTTTTTTTACTTGGTTTAGTGCATTTTTTTGTTACCTCCTGCATTTTGCATTATTTTGCTCTATTCTTTAATTTTGTGTGCAAACGACATGCCAGTTTAAAAACAAAACTAACTCATGTATAGAAAGTAATTCTGGATTGTAAAAACAATGGTAAACAGAAAACTAATGAAATCCATACCAAAATTACACCATCTGATTCAAGTAAAAAAATTACTTACACTAGTAATAAAAAAAGACAAACACATCTCATGAATATAAAAGAAATGTCTGCTGAGTGTTTTAGTTTAGATGTTTCAGAATGCTGCTGTAGGTTTTGTGGGGAATCTGGGGAGATGATTTCATAGCAGAAGGCGTTAGCGTGGCCTGGATGGACTTGAGAGGCGAACCAACAGGGCTGTGGAACTGAGGAATACCTATAGCCTCAAGCTGCTTGTTGAAGAGCAGTTCCCCACTGTTACTGAGAAAGCTCTCTTCTCTTTCCTTCTCCCCAAGCTTCCCCTCTTCTACTGGCTCAGGTTCTAGCATTTCAGCATCTTCTTTCTTACTAAAAAACTTGTCCAAATAACTGGTGTAAGTATTTTCTTTTTCAACTTGTTCATCCTTCCTTACTTCGCAACAGAACTGGTCTATGAGGAAGCACCCCTCCCCACCACTGACAAACTGACTGTCCCAAGAGGTTTGGTACAGAGCCTCTAACTGGGCCAAATTGGCCATTCCTTTCTCCTGCTTCTCTTTGCTTACTGACTTCGATATTATTCCTTTCAACTCTATCTGAGACACTGAACTGTTCAAGTCATTTAATTTATCAACATCAGTAGACTCATGTTGTAAACTAAGCTGGATGGTTTCTGCTATAAAAGAATCAAAGTCAAACCCCTGATTCTTCTCCCTTTCTTTTTCAACAAGTTGCTGTGATGCTTCCTCAAGTGCTATCTGAGCTTTCACCAACCCATTCTTTTCACATTTAGACTTGCCTTTCTTGTCAGACTTTTCTTTGCTTTGTTCCTTCCAGTTTGAAAGATCTATAATAAGCTTGGGCTCATAGTAATGGTTAACTTCACTATCTCGCCAAACTAAATTATCTAGGTATGAAGATGACCTCATTTTGTAATTACAAGTGTGACTACATTCCAGATCACAATACTTGTTTTCATGGTGATCTGAATACTGCCAGCAAGGCTCAGTAGAGAAGTGGGTGTCAAAGGCAGGATCCTCCAGGTACTTTTCACGATCTCCATCCAAATATTTGCGAGGATCTACTTGCACTTCTTCTTCATCAGTAACATCAGAAAGAGCCCTTGGATCACGCTGAACTTCATCAGCTTCATAGTTATTATGAATAGGCCAGTCATGGTCTGAAAACTGACTTTCATGGTATCTGTAAAACAATTCCTAAGTGTTAGCAGCTAAAAAGACTCTTCTAGCTCCCAAGACAGAGAGAGCTAAGTTTAGAAATTCCCTTACAAATTAATGACAATTCAACACAAAGTTTTTCCTTAATCCAACTGGGTACCTCTTCCAGGTTTTTAATTTAATCTGGCATAAAGAAACAGAATTATGTACAATAGCTCACTCCATTTATAGAACTCATTCTAAAGTGTGTTTAATTGACTTAAGATGACTACTGTGAAATCTCTTTACTATAATATGCACTAAGCATTAGACAAGACAGTCATAATTTAAAACTCTCCTTAAAGTTTATTTTTAGAGAATTATTTTGGGGAAGAAAAAAATAATGGAAATATTAACTTTAGATTCTAGAGTCCTAAGCTCAACTTAGGAAGCCATCAGCATGTCCAGGTTACATCTAATGGATTATAAATCCAATGATAATGCTATAAGGGAAAATTCTATTCTCAGGTCAACTCAAGAAGAAGGAAGAAACAGAAAAGGAAATAATGCCCATGAAGCAATGTCACTTCAAGCACAAAACCATCCAGTTATGGATAAATTACCATCCAGTAAGTGATAAATTTACCTTTCCCAATTATAAATATGGCTGTGACTTTCATCCATTAGCAGAATATCATCAACCTCATCTTCAATGTGAAAAGGATGACTTGAAATAGGCTCATCCGTTGGAAAGGAATAAATGCTCATGTAAGGATGGGACAAAGCTTCTTCTGCTGTCAATCGATCCATGGGACTGAATGTCAAAATTTGCTCCAGAAAGTCCAGTGCTGTAGAATATAAGCAATCATTAAATGGGAAATTTCTGACATTTAGAATGGAACATTAAGATGGAGTGCTTTGCTCTAGAGCCCTCTAGTTGTTTCAAAGTAGCTGCCTGTTAAGTATCAGCTACTGACAGTACAGTGCCAAATATGCATCCTGTAGCCATCAGAAAGAGAGAGAAGTCAATTTAACTTAAAGCATAAAAAAATTAGCAAGAGATAGAAAGCTTCAAGCTGAATCAGTATTCACCAATGGCTGTTAGGAAACACTGCTGTTACTTTGGCTGGGGGACTCTCCTTTAAGAACATTTGAAAGACAGTCCTTCTATACTGACTCCATTCCAATGTTTCCTTGAATTTAAAAGGCCAGGGTCTCAAAACAGAGCAATTCCAATGCAAATAGGTCCAGCAGAGATTCACAATCCTACTCCAAAGATAACCAAGCAGCCATCATGGAAGTAATTTTTTTTTAATTACAGCAGAAGACAATCCTTCTTCAGAGAACACAGATTCTTCTAGCTGAAACTCACTTTTAACAATCACACACCTGCACCTCAAAGCTGCACACTATTTGACAATTTTGAAACATCAAAACATTGAATCAAGTTTTTCTTTTCATTACTTACCTTCAGGACTGATGCCTGGAAGCAACTGAGTTAAAGGTTTGTGTGGCTCAGTCATATCATTTCTAATGTAAACTGGAATTACATTGAGAAGCTCCTGACGGTCCTCCTCATGTACAACAGGAATTGATTCTAGAATCAACTGCATCTGTTCAAGCTCATGAGCACCTGAGCACCAAAAGAAAAGACAAGCAGCCATTTCAACTTCAAACATTTCTGATCCCTGTATATGAAAGGCATGTCAAAATTTTGTGATCTGAGCAGCTATTTCCAGTAAAAGATTACAATCTCCTGCAACAGAGGAAAGGCTGAAGTTCTGAATTTAAATGATAATAAATCTGAAGAGCTCTCAAGAAATGCCGTGGCATATGAAGAATTACAGAGCTGCTACTCACAGATAAAGAGACCTAACCTTAAGCTTTTGTAAGGGTGTTTTCACCATGGATGAAGTACTCTACAGCAATACCCTTTTCATTACACACTATATACTGCAATCCTCCCCTTACAACTGATCCACCTAATTAATCTAGTATTTGACCTCACTTTGAATTACATGTCCCTTATTAATAAAAACAGTATTAGTTTAGCTCAGAAAGACATTTTGCAGGCCACAACCATTTGTACTAATATTCTACTCTAAAATCCTGCATTAAGTGTCAAGTGTAAGACAAAATTCACCTGTCAGTTACATAGTGATATTCTTTTTGAAAGAAGTACTCTATTATGATTGAAATTATAGTACTCTTTTAGCAATACCTGAAGTTTCCCTGGCTAAGAACAATAAGGGCCTACACAGCCAGTCAATTTTGAATAATGAACAGCATCTACATTCAGCACCCAGGAGTACCCAGAAGTATAACTCGCCAACTTCAGCTTGTTGTTCAGCTCCAAGAAGGATGTCAGAGCCTAGAGATTCAACTAGCAGATGAAATTATATAGGATTATTTGCCCTTCCTTCCTTCACCAAGCAGCTCTGGGCAATCACAAGCAATACTGATGTATGTGACAATAAATATAAAAATAAATGGGGCCGACTGTACCATCTCCAAACCTCCACACTGTCAGCTCACTTCAGTGCCTGCACAGCACAGCAGTCTGCACTGGACACTCTAACACACACCTGCCAGGTGACTTGAAAAGCTGAGGCAGAGTCACTGCAGAAAATCTGACAGTTCCCCAAATGAATCAACTGCCTCATGTTAGCTTCTTTACTGGACTGAAAGAGATGTTTTATTCTACTTCAGACTACAACAAATTACTTAATGATCAATCAGATGTTATATTGCTTGTAATTTGCTGGAAAACAGATTATACTGTGTAATTAGTACCATCCTAAAAATTAATCTGCTTTCTGTCCACTATCAGCAAAATAACCATTGCAAAACATTAATTTAGAACAAAGAAGTAGAGAAGTTGTTTGGAAAAGCTACTGAATTCCTCTGCCTCAACTTCCCTCACTTGTTCCAGGTATTCTGCAATATTAATCTGCATCCTTCCTTCCCATTCTCATCAGCTCTCTGAACAGCAGGATTCCTAAGGGATGGTTCAGCAGCAGACAGGAAGTTGCAATTAACCAAATCACTCCCTCTGAACAACTCTGCAACAGAACTTTACTCAGAGTCTCAGGGCAGAATAATTATCATATCTCCAATCATCTTCCCTTTCCAAATGCATGATGTAAAGAAATCCACTTTTCTTTAGATTAGAGAACAGTGGCTGTGCTAAATTTACAGAGGGGCACATCTATATCTAAAATACTTTTCTCAGTATCTACTCAAAGCAATTAAGGCATATAAACAAGCCTACAAATTTAGGATTTTGGTGACTAAGACCAGGCTTTTAAACAGAATTCTAACTCTCTGCACAGCTACTGGGCCAATAAAAAACTGTGACAAATACCAATGCTACTCTAAGAAAAAAAAAAAAGCCAAAATGCTGGCAGTTGAGATCAATCTATGCTGAATGATGAAATCTGCAGACTCTCTCCCATTATTTGCCAGCAGAAGTTCTAGATGCAATGGGAACCTAATAAATCTTGTATCAGCCAAGAATTTAATACTCTCGGGACATTACTCTAGTAGTTAGTAACTCAAAGAGTGAAAAACTCACTGCATGTTAAAAGAAGCCTCTGCACGTATTAATCACTGATTTATACCAAATAATGCTTTCAAGTGACAATTCTCCATTAACTACTTAATGGGAAGAAGCTCTCAATTCCCTTGCCTTTTCATGCAAAGCTAAGAATGACTGCAGAGGTGGGCTTTCAGTCCACGTGTGTCTAAAGGAATGTGAACTTTGAAACGCAAGCTTAGCTCTCAGAGGTTTTATCTGTATTACTCCTATAATTCAGGCCAACAGGAGCAAATCCAGGAGTGAGCCTGAACAAGACAGCTGCTGCTGAAGCCCCAGGGTGCACAAAAATAAGCGTTTCAGAGGTATTTCACCAGTTTACTCATCTGCTCCCATGGAGCGAGTGCTTGTCAGCAGGTGGTGATCTCCTACAGTGCAAATGATGGTTTCATTTTATCTAAAATGCCCTAGTTGGTGTCTGAGCTAGGTCAGCAACAGGATGGCCATCAAGAGATGGGCTCCACAAATTTGCTCCTGATCCTAGCCAAAGCTCTAATATAGATGCACTCAATGAGACCAGGGCATTGCTTCCTATCTTACCTGAATCAGTTGAAGGTTGCACATTTCCTTGCTGTATTGCACTAAATTTTACACCTTTAAATCTATGCCCCTAGGGCCTCATAATTTAAAATACAGAGAAGCAAGAAGTGATTAGGTTGACTACATAAAAAAAATAAATTCTTTACGCATATGATACTCAGGGTATGCATAATCTTCAAATACTCCCTGGATACACCAATTCACACATGTAATAGAACACTTCTTAGGCAACCAAGAAATTTAGCCTAATGTAATTACAGACAGATTTACCATGTATGACTTCTACATTAAATTGTGACATTTATTTAAATACACCAATACAAGTAACGAAATTGAAATGTCTTCTGCTTTACAGATGCATCCATTTTTAGTTTATGTAAGTGCATAATAATATAGCATATCCTGATAGTCAATACTACTGATGTCAGCCACTCCTTCTATGAATATACAGACTGATTTTATTCTACTCACCTGCAAAGAGGGTTTTCCCAGTCAGCATTTCAGCAAAGATGCAACCTGCAGCCCACATGTCAATGGCTTTAGTGTAGTTGTTAGGAGAAAGCAGAAGCCGGGGCGATCTGTACCATTTAGTAACCAATCCTTCAGAAAGATGGCCCTAATGAAATTAATTTAAAAATTAATTAATTTTTAAGTCTTATGTTTTTTAATTACTTATTTTTAATGCACTACTAACAAGATTTTTTTAGTCTCAAAGTCCTAGGGATTATATTGTGTGCATTTTACTAAACCTTCTTTCTACCTTTACAAATATCTTTGTAAGTGAACAGCAACCATATAGAAAAATGACACTATTTATTAGTCAAATGAGGTACTGCAGCAAAACTTTCTCATTCCCAGATGCCAAATAAATGCAGAGATGATACTGAACTCTCTTGTGAAACATCTAGACCAGGAGGACAGTATCTCTAAACCAATCCCACAAAGAAGCCACACTTGCACTATGAATGCACTAATTATAATAAGGCTTCTATAATTAAATGTAACTAAATATTGCTCTTAATCTCAGGTTCTGTCTTCACTGTTAATACCTTTGCTTTTTTGAACCCATTTAGTAAAAAAAAAAAAAAAAAAGTTTTAGGACTACTGCAAGCATATCTGAGACAAACCATGCTAAGGAGGCTTTCCACAGCCTATCTACCTGTGCAAAAGGGAGAAAGATGCTATTTTACAGAGGCACAGTTGTCAACACATCACTTAGATATTCCCACTCTCTGCATACCTTGTGGGAATAATGAGGATCCATGATTCTTGCAAGACCAAAGTCACCAATCTTCAGCACCAAGTCTTCAGTATTAATGAAAAGATTAGCTGGTTTGAGATCTCTATGCAGAACATTTGCAGAGTGAATATACTTGAGCCCACGTAGCAGCTGGTACATGAAAAGTCTGGCATGATCTTCCAGTAAAGGGCCTTGCTCTAGCAAATTAGCCAGATCTGTCTCCATGTATTCCTGGACAATGTAAACACAGTTCAACTCTGTCAGGGAGCCCACGTCATCTGTTAACTGGCTTCCACTGGGACCAAGAATTTCAAATACTTTGACAATGTTATCGTGGTCAAGTCTTCTAATAATTTTGATCTCACGTAGAGCATGTTTAACACTCTGGGGATCTGTAAGGACAATTTTCTTGACAGCTACTCTTTTGTCACAGTCATTATCGACAGCAGAAAAAACTAAGCCATTTCCACCACAGCCCAGTGGTTTTAAGTCCATATATCGAGAGCCCAGATCAAAACCATGAATGTTCATGAGACTTTCAAATTTTTCTGCCATTTTAAAATTCTTTACGTTTTTCCTCAAACTACTAAGCTTCTGTAAACACACGGAGACACTTCCACTGGTATCTGAAGGAAAGGTCTTAGAGAAAGGGAGAAGAAACACTTGGCTTTGACTGCAAGATGGTTTCTTGACACTCTCATTTCATTGTGAGCCAGCCAGGCCTGTTGTGTCCCCTTGAATCTAGAGCCTGTAAGCTCTAGAACTCAAACCGAGCATAAGATAGAAAGATTGCAGCATTCATAGTTCAGGAAAGGTGCAGCATTTCTGCAGACATTAAAGAAAATACTCACAAGAAACTCAAACGGAATGAAATGACATACTATGCACTCAGCTCTACTGTGCTAATCTGGTTAACATTTAACAAAAATGTGAATAAATATGCACATAATAGGCTTCTATTAACATCCTCCTCCTCACAGTGCAGATACATTCAGTGTTGGACTGGTCCTGAGCAGCGTCATTCTATGGTGCTGGTAAGCACTATTTTTTTTCCTTCTTCCTCTTTCTTCTCTTCTTTGTTTACAGTCTAATTAAATGGGAAACTGGCAGCTCTTGATTTACAAAAGATGCCTTCTGTTAATGATCAGGTGGCTCCAGCTCACCACAATCACAATCAAAGCTACCATCCATTTTACTCCGTGGCAACCTGAAAAGCAGAGAAATACATCAGTACCCCAGCAAATACAAAAATTTTCCTCCTCTCCCAACTCACTGAGTTGTCCTAAATATTTATTTACTAATTTATTTACTGTCCAGTTACAAAAATAATAAACTATTAAAAAAGCTAAACTAATTAGAAATTATATGTACTTTTTACACTTGTGGAGGAAAGCAATAATGACCAACCACTATTTCTAAAACATATACAGTGAACATTTTTGATGTAATCTATTGAATTTATGGCACACAACAAAAAATCCTCCTGAGTCTTAATAAAGAGACTAACAAAGCAAACTTGGTAATTCACCAATAGAGCTGTTAAGAGACAAGCCAGAAGCAAAAGTATCTGCAGCATCTGTCAGCAAATTTTATAATAATTCTTTTCACTAAACTTTTATTTGAAGACAAAATCAGGTTTAACTATTTCACCATAATAAGAGGTAAGTAGGTTCTGGTCACACAAAAAGGATAAGGCTTGTACATTCCCTATATTTACTGAATGCACAGCACACATCCAATGCCACTTATAAAGCTTTAATCCTTGTGATTTTGAATAAAGTTTACCAACGTCTCAAATAATAACTTTGTCTCTACAGACTCGTTGTTACAGGAATCATACGGGTAATTCCTACATATCAGACAAATACTATTACTATTACTTTATCAATTATTTCTACACTTATCCAACCTAGATTACGAAGAAAAACTAGCAGCAAGCACATTTTACAGAGTAACTGATATGTTCTACAACCATAGAGCACTAACATATGGGCTCTTTCAGACATCATTTATTTTTCAATAGTGTGATGAATTCACCTACTGTTTATGAAAAACTGAACTGGCAATTTTCTCAAGAAGTTCCTGTCAGCAACAGCAGAATGTAGTCATAAAGACCACATGGTGCATTTTTGTACAACATCCTCACTTCTTTTAAAAGTTCAAAAATGCCACAAAGGGAAGAGTCAGAGGTATATGCTACACAGTGTGATAAGCTTTGGGCAATTCCACTACAAGTCACTTGAATGTTCTTCCCCAACATGTATAGGTCACATCAAACCACTAAGTGCCTCCTGTTCAATCTTAGATTAACATATTTTAGCTCTTCCCTCAGCTCTCTATCTAAATGCAAAGGTCTCCACACTATCCCAACACTTCAGAATTAATTATATAAATGTTTTCCTTTAAAACAGTGCTAGCCTTTCAGTGGGAAAACTGGGAACAAGGAAAACAGGTCTCCTCACTCCTAACAGAGCAGCAAGAGCAGCTGACAAGTTATTAACATATTTTAAATAATGGCCTCGATTCACTACAGTAATCAGAATTGCATAAAGAAAAAGAAAAAACAGGAAAGAAAGACACACTGGCAATGAGAAACAAGACTGTTTCAACTCATTTAAATATTATCCTTCCTTCAACTCAAGCCTGACTGACATCAAGACACAGCCCCAATGCCCTGGCTCACTCCTGCCACATATCACCTGCCCCCAGGTACGTGACAGGACATGACAAACACAGGGAAGAAGGAAACACATGCTATCTTTTGTTCAGTTTTTCTCTTTAAATAAAGATCACCAAATGTAATTTTACTGAACTGAAGAGCACTGAGCTGCCCTCTACTGATGTGGTATACTCTGCCACAAGGGTGATCTTCAGAGCTTTCTCTACTCAGCACATGGAACTTAGGATTTCTTTCTCCATGCCTTGGCAAGAGTCTTAATTTTAAACAGCTTTTACAACGGCTTTTACAGCCTCAGTACAAACACAATGAGGTAACACTACTACTTCTCCCCAAATCATCTTGAATTTTAACCAATATTAAGACCTTAGAGCAAGGACCCATTTAAAAATACCCATTAATTTATTTAAAGAACAAAACTTTAATTTATCCTAAAGAGAACAGCATTAGCAACTATCCAACTCTGTTCACAATTATAAAAGCCAGATGTCTAAAATCTTGATTTTTAAATTTTTAAACTTGAAAGTATTTTCTCACATGTACTACTTTCAGATTCACTCATTCTTGAGCTGCTGCCTGTACAACAGTTCACACCACCCCATTCACCTTTCATTCCAACACCCCTCAGTTGTTACAGAAATTAATTTTTGTACCAATACTTCAAATTTCACATTAACTCGAGGTCCAAGGCCTCTGCTCAATTTCCCTGCATTAAGCAGAGTAATTACCCTGTATTTTACATTCTTAGGACCATCTACAACCAGTTGTATTCTGCCTCATAATTAGGCTTATTGTTTTACACTGCTGATGTCTTCAACATGCAGCAATACCGAAACTGTTTGCACCAGCTGCGTGACACATCTGGAACCTCTCTTTTAGCTAATTCCATTAAACAGCCCAGGAACAGATTCAAAATGATGCCCATCAGCAGCAAAGATTAAGATTTACCATCTCTTTGCCATAACTCAGATCGTACCCCCTACTGCCACGAGTGAATGCAGCAATGAAAGGATCGCTTCAGGGAGAATGGGAACTATGGCCCACGCTTCCTGAAGTAGGAGCCCTAAAATTTTCATTCTGTATCTCTGAAATGATGCATTTTTTATCATCAGTTTATACTTATCCTTTCACTAGGTGTCCACTAATTATGATATTTTCAGAGAGCATGCAATGATCTCCAGAATCACACTGATTTAGCTAAGAAAACGAATGCTGACAACATAAGCAACCAACCTGGAGCAGCCTTCATTTGACCTGATCCTCCTCCAAACTTCTATCTGTGAACAAATTACTTAATCCCATGTTGTACCCACTTGAAACATATAATGGACTATTGTATAAAAAAGGGGGGGTTTATCATCCCAATTTGTGCTGAACAGGCTATTGACGTAGACACTGACATTTTCATCTAGGCTGCCACCTTGCCATGACTACCAGGTTTTTTATAAGTGATACTTTTACTTCTTCACACGAAGTTTAAAGAGGCAAACACAAAGATACCAATTTCTTAAGTGCTTTACAACTGTGGTTTTAAAATGGTTCAGCTCTTGGGAGAGGGAGGCAGCAGTGACCCACAGAAGGGCTTTGAAATCACCCCTAGTGATGATCATCACACTTGACCGGCTCCAGGCATTGCGCAAGCAGCTCCTTCAAACCACGCTCAACTCCTGCACGTGGATTTATCACAGTTTTCAGGAAACAGGATGTACACCGAAACAATCAGGTATGAGATGTTTACTTTGTCAGAAATACAAATAAGACTGAAAGATATCAGATAATTTCATTATGCTGACCGTATAATGATCAAATTATTACTCACAGGAGAAAGACTGAGAATGACTAATGACATATTATACAACCTGCTAAGTACTATCCCTTTGACTAAAAAAATACGGGGCACAGAAGAACTTTTTTTTAGATCAGCCACGTTGCAGTCAGTAGGCAGAGTGAGTCATCGTCCAACTCATGAAACTGCTGCTTTCTAAAGCCTCCTACTTGCTCCCCACACTGTTTAGGGAACTCAGCGCTGGCAGTAAGCAAATGTTACTATTAGTTTATAAATCTTCTGAAGGACCTGTAAAAACACACAAGAACCCAGTGTAGTTTTTTGTATTATGTTTAAGGTTTGACTCTCCCTTTAGATAATAATAAAGAAGCAGCCCACCATCAGCTAACCACAGCCTTCTGCACCTCTGCAGACCTGCTACCATCTACTGTTCCACTGAACAAGTAACCAGTCAAGAGTGAATTTGAGATAACAACCACACAAGCAAGAACTGAGCTTGAGCAAAGGGCTGAAATGAAAGTTCCCGTTTTAGCTTTAGAGCACACATTTTCTGAACGCAATTGCCAAACCAAAATGTACCTCTATTTTAAGCCACCGCTTTCCGGAATTTGTAACTGGTTTATAAACACATAATGCTATGACGACGTTATTTTTATATATACACACACGTATGTATATAAGAAACTTGCTGGCAACAGCAGTGGCCATACAACAAGACGCCAAGCGCTGTCTCTTTTTCCACAACACAATTAACAGCCATTGTCAGGCTGACCCCAAATGGCACTGAATTAGCCAGGAAAAGAGACAATCCTAGAGACGCCAAGCGGGAGCATCCTGCCTGCCTAGGCAAGGGTACCTGTTCCCAAAACCCCAAAACTCGGGCAGTCTCTCTACAAGCCATTTCCGTCGGGTGTTTCAAGCTAGTTATTAAGAGCATTAAGTCACTTTTCCCACATACGGTTCCCGGAGCCTGCGGGCGCCCGGGAGCGGGAGCGAGCGGTACCTGTGCCCTATCTGCCGGCGCGCAGACCCGCGCAGCAAAACTTCCGCGGGCGGTGGAGGCCGGGCCCCCCCGGCAAAGGACATCCTTCCTCCCGCCGCCCCCCGGGCCGAGCGGCCTCGCCCGCCCGCGCCGAGGACCCGCTCCCGCCGTGCCGCGGGGCCAGCCCGGCCCGGGCCCCCGGAGCAGCCCTACCTTCAAACGCCCTTCAGGCCGCGCCCGCCGCCCCGGCACGGCCGGCCCCGGCCCCGGCGCCGCAGCCGCCGGCAGCGCCCCCGCGCGGCCGCCCCCGCCCGCCCGCTCGCCCCGCTCGGCCGCCGCAGTGCGGAGGGGCCGCGCCGGGCCCGGGCGGAGGGAGCGGCGCGGAACGGAACGGGCCGGGGGCGCCGCTGCCGCCGGGCGGGATGCAGGGAACAAAGCGCCTTTGTGCGGCGGGGCCGGGCCCGCGCGTGCGGCAGCCGAGACCCCCGCGCCCCCGCCCTCCGCACTCACGGGCCTTCCCAGGCTCATCGGGGGTGCGCTGCTCACACGGCCGAGCCCCGCGGCCCCACCACCGGCCCTCGCCCGGCGCCCGCCCGCCTCGCCGCAGTTGCCGCTGCCGCAGCCGCCGCCATGTAACCCGGCGCGGAGGGCAGGGAGGGGCGGCGCGGCGGCGGCTCCGCCCGCCAGGGGGGCGGCCCCGGGCGGCCCTCGGGGCCGGGGGCGGGCCGGGAAGGGACGGAAAGGGACGGAAGCGGCTGCCAGGTGTGGGTACTTGGTACGGGCGGCCGTACAGCCAGCCCTGTCCCCAGCGGGCCGGACCGCGCGGCATCCGCTTGCTCACCTCGCCGCCTCGCCTGTCGGCCTGAGACGCGGCCCTCCCGCTGTGCCCGGCCGGCCCGAGCGGTTCGGCAGTCTGGAAGCACGGTTGAGTCAGTCAGACACGGCACGGAAAGGCGGCGAGCGGGGCAGAGGGGCCGCGTGGCCCCTGCGGCCGGCAGGGCAGCGGGAGGCCCGGCGGGCCCCGCCGAGCGAGCGCTGTCCCGAGTGCGCCCGCCTGCGCCCCGTTCAACTGGCCCGGCACTAAACGTCCCTCACGGCAGAGAAACAAAAACAGTTGGAAGGCAACAGGCGGGCGCAGCGGAGGCAGTTCCCTTCTCCGAAGGTGACACTTCGGTCAGATGTTCTGCAGTCTTCATGGCATGGCAGATCTGAGTCTTCTCCCCACATCTACAAATCTTTGCCATTTTCTCTCTTCCTATTGCATCTCCCTTAACAGAGTTACTAAGAGTCTGGTTTTCCCTAAAACCACAACTAATACAGCAAAATAAAGAAAAATAATGAAAACTTTACATTTTCCCCCAAGACTTTTATACAGCAGTCTTTAGGAAGGAGAGAGAAGCACAAGGAAGCCAAGCCTCTTGGGTATCAGAAGAGCCTTATGCTTCTGCTAACACAGTTTTGGTACAACTGTCAAGGCATTGTGCAGCTTTCCTACTGCAGTCCCTCAAATGCCTTTCCAGTGCTGGATTACTCATAACGTGATAAAAAAATTAATATTCATTTTTGCTGGTTAAACAGAGGTTATTTATAGTGAGTATTAGGACAGAAGTTACATGCAATAGGGCTCTGTAGAGACAGAGACATCCAATTGACCCTTGCACTTTTAGATAATGTAACTTGATTCTTTTTTAATAGACAAGTCATATATCAACATCCCTACTCAGCTTTTCTAAAGTTTTTTAAGTAACTTTTAAACGCACTTCAATTACGCAGCCAAACATCCTCTGTTTCAATTAGTCAGATGCACTGCTAGCTCTGGTATTGACCCCACTACCAGGAGAGGTGACCTGGGCATTTGGTAGTGCAGCACTGAGCTAACAGCACACATACAGAAGTCAGTAACCAAACTGACACTTTATATTACAATGCTTGCTAATTGATAGGAAGCTCACCATGCTGCCAACAGTACAGAAAAGTCGGAAACAAAGCTGCAGTTCTTCTGCCCTCCCAGCAGAACAGAACTGGAAGATTACAGCACTGCTGCTCCAGAAGGCCTGTATTTAAATACACTCCATAAAGAAAAATCTGCAGGAGTGCATATTTGGAAGAGGTGATGTTAGGACGGCAACCAGAGCCAAGCCACAGAGGAGTTTTTACTTGAATTAAAGGAAGAGATTGGGGGTTTAAAAAAAGGCAGGACCAGCAGTGGTTGTATGTCTAAATCCATAGCTATTTAGTTAATTAAAGAACCCCTCCATCAATACAAAGTATTTTCATTATAAGAAACAAAAGAGCAAGCTGATCCTCAGATTCCAGAGTGCTGAAGTAAGAAAAATTTTATATTACATCCTTGGAACAGCACCTGGAGAGCCCATAATGTGTGTCCATTGGGACTGTTTGCCAATATCCCCAGTGTCAGTCAGGTGGAGAAGTTGCACATGCATGGAGTTTGCTCTGCAGCAGCCCAGACTGTTTGAAAAGTAATTTAACAAGTACAGAGGAGGTTTGTAATAAGCAGCAAGCTTCCTCACTTGGGTAGCACACACTCACTCATTAATATCCCATAGCCCAGAAGTGCCACCAGTTTCTGGGTTCTTAATTAATAAGTCATGAACAGCATTCTTTTTTTTCCACCTCCATATTCTTTTCTCCCATTCCAGGAGTGTAGTTCATGATAGGATTTAGTGAATGAGATCCTTCAGTCTGCAGAAAAATGTTGCAACAAGGAAGAGCATGGTACAGAAAGTTACTTGTCTTCAGCCTCACTATTTGTAGAATTGCAATACACATGAGAGTTGCTCAGAATTGTGTCACATGACAATTTATAACTATCTAATCCAGCAAATTGCTAACTTGTTTTAAGATTTTTAATATCATATTGATTATGCTATAAAATACTGTGACTTTTTTTTCTACATTTCCCACAAGAATGCAATTTCATAACATGTAGATGATATGCTAGATGATACCAACCCATTCTAAACCACTGGCAGATATTAACTGTCAGTGAAATGCAGAACAAGAAGAAAACTGGATTTCAAAGGTCTAAAGACCAGCAATTAAAAAACAATTAGAACTGCAGCAATGATTCATTTATTATATCCAAGTTGAAAAAGATCAAACAGTAAATTCCAGTGTAATATTTCAGTCCTGTGTGTGAATTGTTACTTGTGGCATAAAAGGGAATGAAGCATTTTTAAGTGTCCACACCCATTATGATTGGCAAGGGAAGAAAGATTTGGAGACGGTTTGAAAAGGTTGCCCAAGGTAACTTGGCAGCTCCAGGCTTTTGTCTCAGTTTCACTGCTTGACTTACACGTCCTCCTAGAAGAAGGGAAATGTTTCTTAGGATACATTGTTAAGGACTGACCATATTTCTTACCAAAATCTAAGATGAATTTTGCATGTGAATAGGTATGAGTTTAAAGGAAAAAAATCTGCTTATTAAAAGGGGATGGGGAGAGGTTCAAGAAACACTCAGTTTCTGTGGCCTCCTTGGCTTATTCCTGCTTATCTGTGCTCTGAGCCCTGAAATACAATTTAGTGCTCCTGGTACAGATCCCAGGGCTTTTTAATAGTTTGGGGTCTCTTTTAACTGCTGCCTCTTGCAATCAGCCTAGTTCTCTGCAGGTGTTAAGCAAAACCTTTACAAAGCACTTGCTCTTCCAGCTTAGTTTCATAATGATGATGTTCAGCACAAACATCCCAGATAAATTTGAGTTTCACTGGCAACCCGATAGCTTAGGTGGCTTCATTTCCTGGGCACCTTCATTTTCTGGAAGTGTGAGACTCTACCTTGCCATAATGGACACAGAGATTTTTTATTTGTTCTTTTTAACACAAACATATTTTTCTAACAAGCACTGGATTAGCAGACTTTAAAATTTTCCCAGTAAATCTTAAAATATAATTCCAATCAGCATTATTATCAGATAACCACACAGAAGTTGCCATCTTAGAAACTTTTAACAAATGCTTGTGTCAAGATCCCTTTTTAGGTAAAGTTTACCTGGTGGTAGGCAGAGCTCCCTGGGCACAGACAACATGCTATCACCTCATTTGGGCTCACTTGGATGGACCTGACTTTGCTGGAGCAAAATTTGTACCATGTACATTCTGATCAGCAAAGAAAACTATGATGAGGACTGGGAATAAAGGAAAAACCCCTATCCCAAGATGTGCATTCCTGTGTGAAACAATGGACAGACTGGAAAAGAACATTAACAGATACCAATTCAAACCAGAGGCATGAAAGTACAAAGGGCAAATGGAGGTGGAAGAAAAAAGTCACAGAAGATGTTCAACTTTGAAGCTAGAAATAAATGAGTTATGTGACATACTTTGGAAATTCTGTAGGACAAAAAGTCATTAAACACTTAAAACAGAGCAAGTCATTCTTCCCCCTTGGTAGATCACCAGCAATCTAGGACACTTTGTACAGCAGGCTGCATGCAGGTTCCCTGCTTAAAATCACAGTTTTATAAAGTTTGGCAATTCCATTGCCTACTTTTTCTGTTTTAAACAACACTCAGCTCAGGGGACAGAGCAGCTGCCTAAAGCAGGAGTTGGCAAAGCCTTGTTAACAAAGAGAGAAGCGGAGAACTTAGAAAACTTGCCTTGTAGCTGGGTCATCACTGTGAGCATTAGCCCTTTGTGTGTAAGGCTGGAGCTCTCCTAGATTCTCAGCCTTTCATAATTTCCTCATTAGTTTATCTTGAACAGAGATAGCTTGCACAGAATAGCAAACATGTAAAAAAATTTACTGAGGTAGGCAATTAGGGCCATATGTGTGTTAGTTGAATTTTTTAAAGGATGACTAGTATCAACATTTTCACAGTAGGCTGCTCCTACCCAAGCTCCTTCTAACTTCCCAGCATGGGACACTGGAGGTGTGCAGGGGTCAGGCTGTAGATCCAGTCAGTGGATGAATCTACAGCTGAGAAATATTCTACAAGAGGACAAGGCAAAGCATGGGATGAAGTGGAAACAATAAACACCAATTGTTTTTGTCTCAGCTCTTCAGGTGCAAGAAAATCAGTGTGCAATGGTTCTTCCCCATTCAGACCTTCAGCAAGGTACCATTCTCATCCTCACCTCAAAAACCTCAAGAGAAGACGTTAGGAGAACACATCTACCAACTCAAGTGGCACCATAGCACAGTTGTCTGAGGCCTCTGTTCTGGTTACTGCATCAGCTGAAGTGCTGCTAAAGTTGAAAGGTGGCAGATATTATTTAAATATCTGTAATACCTTGAGTACACTATGGTGGAGAGATGCTCTGGAAGCAGGACTGGGATGCTCTCAGCAAAAAATACATTTGATTTTGGATCCCTACTGGAAAATATGTCAGCTCTTGGACAAGTTGTAAAGGCCTGATGATGGACTTATATAGAACAATTCTGTGTTTTTGTAGAACTATCGCATTTAATTGCAGAAATATACATATTGCTATGCAGAACTGTTCTCGTTCATTCTTATAGCACTGTAAACCTTCCTACATGTACCATTTTGATTCTTATTGCATTACAGAGATAAAGCCTCTGGTGTGACTGTAAATACAGCTGGTACTGCCAAGTTTGTCATTTACAGAGAAGAAAAAATTGGACTAACATTTTCATCCACTTCAGAACCCTCTTGAAATACATTTATGGGGGGCAAAGCTCAATACAAATACATGGGTATTGTGAAAAGAAGAGGAAATAAACTGCCTTGGGAGGCACTTTAAGAAACTGTGCCTTTATGATTGCTCAGGCAAAGGCCATCCTCGAATTCCATTTGCTCCACCCACAGTGGTCCCCAGTGTGCCCCAGCTCACAGATGCAGCTGTTTCACAGGCAAGCAGCATATTGGATGGCTAAAGATAAAGGGCCATGCAGTGCCAGCAGGGTCAGGGCAGGCCTGTGGGAGGCTGATAGGAGTTCTGCTGCTCAGGGTGTGTTTTGGCTGGGGCCAACACCCTTTTTCAGGATTCCCAAAATAGCACTTATCAAAAGCAGCAGGTTGACTGGAAGCACACTGCTTCACATAATGACTGCAACTGTCCCTGCCAGACTCCTATCCCAGTCAGTCTCCTGAAGCTAAATAGATTGAAAAATCTAAGAAATATCAAAAAGTAGGGACTTTTTATACAACATCTACCATCAAATTATATGGCGAATACTCAGCATGGCAAAAGCTACCTTGAGTCACTTTTGTTGTATTGTCAGATAGCAAAACCCAAAGTTTTCATTTCAACATATATATATATATATATATATATATATATATTTATATATTTTAAAACATATAATAAAAAAATAACAAATATATTTTAGGAACACCTCCTCCCCCTAATACTCTGTAACTTTTTCTCAGCACATCTCACACCATCTATTTCTAAAGATTTCCATTAAAAATATAGGGGACTATTAACTCTCTATAATCCCCAACACCATTTATGTCTTAGCCTTCATTAAGATTTTCAGGATTGTTTCAGGTTCTCTCAGCAGTTTTGAGACACTTGCTGGGAGGGATTACATTTCCAAAGTATTTGTTTTCTTATGAAAACTGGGTTTTGCTTATGTGCCAGAATCAGCAGACGTGTTATAAATAGCTTTGGATAGATGACAGGAAATGATGCAAGATCTCAGGCCACTCTACAGAAGACAACTGTTTGAAGTGCTGAGGAAATAAGGACTTTGCACCACTGACTACTGCACAGGGGGAAAAAAATTAATGCACAGAAGCATCCTTTACTACAAAGGGTATTAGGCTTATGAAACACAAGACCTCTTATTACAACTCAAGCAAAAAGTATTTGCTTGCAATTGCACTACAATGAGAAACAAGAAAATTAATTTTTCCTTTGAAGAGGAAAAACTGTTTGGAATTGTCTAAACTCGCTTTGTCTTTTACTCCTGGGGAGAAAAGACACTCTCCTTACATGCTACAAATGCCAACACACACACACTGGAAATTCTCCAGGCTCTGAGTTGTGCCAAACACTGGGATCATCTTCCTACCCTGGCATTTCCCATTAGATTCAGCAAAGTCTCTTCCCACTCAAAGTGCTTTACATGGGCTCCAATAACAGATGCCTAGAAGTTAAGCTGTGTCTATTCATCTTGTCTGAAGAACTCTCTGTTACTCTTTGCAGTAGCAATACAGAATGGAACATTTACTCCTGGTCTCATTTTGTTTCTATCAGCTCCCATGAAGATAAAGCACAATAATTTAACCCCCAGTAAACGCTTTATTTGGAATAGGGGCAAACTCTCAGCATTTTTAAATTTATGACAAAACTTTGCACAGGTGTAGCCTTAACACAGTGACTCCAACCTTCACCCCCAGTACCAAGCTGGCTCCTTTTGCTAATAGCAGGAAGCACCCCTCAGCCCTCTCCCTGCCACATTTTGTCATCATGGCTGACTGGACAATGTGCTGCACATGGAGGGTGACTAAATTAGTGAGAAATCCATAGTGTACCTTCCAGCAGGTTGTTTTTCAGTCAGTCAGTCCAGAGGGATGCATTTAGGCCCCCTACATTCCCACGTTACAGTTGAGCATTGTGTGTGCCTCACAGCAGGTGTGGACCAGCCTCCCTTCTGCACTGTCAGCATCAGACACACAGCCCAGCTCACACCACCATAACCCCCCAGTGCACACAGCATCAGCAGCCTTGCCTGGGACTTCTGCTGAGCTTTTACTTCAAGAGACAATGGCATATTTGATCCCTCTCACAACTGTAGCTCGGAGGCATCCTACTTTCAGGAGTGGATGGTTTCTACCCAGGATTTTTGAGTTATCTGTTCTTCTGACAGACAGAAGAGCCTAGAAGCACTCCTACCCAGGAAAGGAATAAATAATACATGACACATGTTTTGTACTAACTCATTTTACCCATGATCTACACTTCTGTAAGTCTAAAGAACAAATTATTATTTTTTTCCCAGTAAAGACATAAAATTTGACTGAATCTTTGTTATTTTGGAAATGTAAGATTCATTACCTCTCTTAGAGGTACAATAGTGCTGAAACTGGGTAATCTCAAACTTTTTCAGTTAAGGGCTAGACAAATGAACAACATCTGTCCATGTACACATTGCAGGACAGAAAAAACAAATCCACTTGTTAGTGGATAGTAACACATACACATACAGGAGAGAAGAGTGGGAGAGAAGGTGGGCAAGGCTGTCAGCCTTTGCAGAGCTCTATAAGAGCTCCAGTGCTGGCTGGTGCAACTGACCTTCATGACCTCAATTCTTGTCAGAAATACCTCCACTGGACACCCCAGTGCTGAGGAAGCACTGGGAAGCAGTTCTCAACCCAGAAAGTTATCTCACAGAGGTAAATATTTCATTGAAGGGTTATACCTACAGGTTCTTTCATTATATTAATAGCAAGATTTACCCTGCAAGTGAGCTGGAATTAAGAAAGATAAAGAGGTAGAGAAATCTTCTTCTTATAAGTGCGTCAGCATTCTCTTATCTCCAGCATATCTTTAGACAGTTTTCAACTGCAGATTTCAACAGTCAAAAAACTGTTAAATGAAAACTTAAGAGATACCCCATGCCCCTAAAGTCATATTTTTTGAAAAGAAGAAGATATTCCTCCCTCATTCTTTTTGTTTTATGAAACACCAGAGAACTATTTAAGCTTCAATTAAAATAAAACCAATTCCTGATAAATCTATTTTAGTAAACACAAAAAGTTGCTAACCATTATCTCATATTTCTTCTTATTGTTTAATCAGGACACTCCCAAAAAAGCAATCAAGATGACTCAAAGAAGATGAGTTCCAACCTTTGGACCAGCTTTGATTGCAATACTCGGTTCCCATGATTGCTGCAATTCAGCAGACTCCAACACGATAAGTGTTCACGTGTGCTCCACGATCTACTCCAGCAGTGCCCTGGTGACAGCAGGAGCTGCTGCATGGTTCCTGTGTGTCATCTGATGTCCCCAGCTGACAGCTCACAAACCAGCTGGCAGACCCTGTGCCCCCTTGCATCCATGACCACGGAGGTTAGGTGCACAAACCCTTTCACTCGTGTTCAGTAGTGGGAGTGGCAAGGCCAGGCTGCACTGGCCAAGTTCTTACTTGGCCACCCAAAGCAATCAAGAACCAGCTTAGCTACCAGGCAAGATTGAGCAAACTCTTCCTGTGTCTTGAAATGGTGACCCAGAGGGGTAAGGCTGCAGCTCACAAGCCTCTCCCTTTTTTCTTGCTGTTAACTTTTCCAGGACAGCCTGTCTATCCTTGATTTCTATGTTGGAACCCAGCCCTTGCCTTCAGAGTTAAACCATGGCTGAACTAGGAATCTTATTATCACTGCCCAAGTCATCCTGCTCCAAGGGCAGCTCCAAGGAGGAACTTAACACTCCCAATCCTGTCTGTCAGAGATTCTTTACAAAGACATCACAAAAATGGCACAATATGCATCAAAACCAAGGTGGTGATTTTCCCTTCAACCCAACAAAGGTTTCTAGATGTTGGCTGTTTATTTTCTCCTCACAGACTACCCAAGCTGGTATTTCCACAAATGCATGGACTATCTAGACACTTCCTTGAAGTAAAGTGAGATTGTTATGGTTTGTGATAATATCCCTGTTTCAATAATTAAAGGCAACTTATTGCTTGTAGTAAAACTGCTTCAAGGACGATGTGTACAATTTGGGATCAAAGTACTGCCCTGTACCCTGTGTTTATCATCCCAGGTCCAAAGACGTTTGTTAGTAAACAATAGCAGTGTAATCATTGCTAGGCAGCAGGGAGTCAGAGGCAGGGCTTGAACAGGCTGCTGTCAACTAAGAAACATCAACAAAGAACCTGCCGGACTGCTGAAATCAAGGGAAGCAGCAGGGCAGCAATGGAAACTTTTGAACCTTGTCACACAGAGGAACAAGATGATTTGTCTTTCTGATTGCTGAAATGTTTCAGATAGCAGGAGAACATGGGAATATGGGCCTTCCTGAAAGCTAGTAAACTTCTCTGACCTTGGAAGGGAGCTCCATGTGGCACGACAATCACAGTAATCAGAACAAGCTCTAACTGCTCTGATACAGCTTTACTGCAGGAGCAGATATTCCCTTTTCTCCTCACAAGGGCTCAGTGCTCTCCTTCATTCATTGCACAAGGCAGTGCTCACCTGATTACCAGCAACTGGATACCGAGAAAAACCAAAATCAGTGTACTGCCCTATGTGCTGTTCATCACATATTGCCTCAGTCTGAGGACAGAACCACCAGAGTTTAAGGGCTCTGCAAATAACCATTAAATTACTTTCTACAATCTGAAAGAATGTCAGAATATTATCATTCCCACTGTTCTGAACTGAGTCACAAAAGAACAAGGTCAATGAGCAGATTTAAGATTAGTAGAACTAAAATTTGCAAGGGTTTTGTACTTTATTCCACTGTTCAGCTTTACAACTCACTTTTCAAAGTCCTTGGTCCTGGCACTGAGATCCTGAAAGCCCTGAATTCTTAGTTTACAAGTTTTCTAGGCTTTGTCCAGGCAGTTCAGATTTTGCCCAGCACCATTATCTCCCAAGTAGCTGAGCTTGTATACCCTGAGTTTGAGCACTGTCTGTGCCAGTCTCTCCACTCCCCATCAGAGTCTATCTAGTTTCTCCAAGTCTCTTCCCATTTCCTGGTTTCTATTTTCTTTTCTCCTGTCCAATTAAAATCTCATTTCACAAGCCTTCTCTCCCAACCTATTTCTGAAAAGTTCCCTACCTATTTTGTCCTTGTTTCTTCCACAAGTCATATAGCTGCTGGAGCCAACAAGAACCACTAAAAGCAATACATGGGAAGAACAGTCCACTTAAATTCAATTAAGGTGCCCAATCCCAACATAGCCTGTAGAAGTCACAGGAGTGGTGTGGGCTGGAGCACATCCAGGACTCACAGCATGGGAATTAATCTGCTAACAGATCTCTCAGTCTGCAAATCCCAAGGTCTCCAGTTCATGAACACCAAGAAAGATAAAACATGCATTTTTGATTCTGCATTTCAAGAGTGCCCTCCTCTTCTGAAACACTCAAGAGTCTTTTTAAAACTTTTTTCTGTTAGCTTGTTTTTAAGTAGGGCAAAATCAGTGATCTCCTTTGCCCCAGTTCTTGTAAAATAAGCAAAACATTCCAGCAAAGTTCAGATTTGGAAATCTACCTGGCACAAAAATGTTTCCATCTGAAGAATTAGACGTCAGCAAAGTGATGGTCTATTGAAAGAACCTTCCCGAGCCACCAAGAGGCTGCAAGTGCCAAGTGCTGGGACCCTGCTGGTGCTGGGAGCACAGGTGCTGCCTCTCCCTGACCCCACTCCTGCATGGAACGGGCACATCCACACCTCTCTCCCAGCAGAAGGTGCACAGAATGCTAGCACGGGCTGCCTCACCTCTCCAGGGTGCCTTCTCCTCATATTCCCAGGCAGGAAAGCCTCTAGCTGTCGAGGAAAGTGGTGGTGAAAGAGTCTTGGTGCACAGGAAAGCATTAAGGAGGAGAAGAAGAGTTTCTGAGGAAGGAATGTCCCTATCAGTGCCCTCCCGTGGGAGGTGACAGGCTGCTGGGGGGCACAGGTTCCAGGGAGTGAGGGACACCTGCTGCTGTGATGCAGAGGACCCTATTCACACTTCTGTTCCCTTTCACAAACCTATTTTGGGAAAAGGCCCTCAGCAGTGCAAAGCAGGAGGCTGTAAGAAAATATCCCACTCTCCAGGACAAAGATTTTTCCTATTCTTTTGCTCCAGCACGTGGCCACACAGCCTCTCTTACCACCCAAAGCCTGCTGCTTGCCTGGTGTGCTGGTGCAGACCCCACACTCCTCAGTGCAGCTGCTGCAGGCTGTGGGACAGCCTGTACCAGGGCAGGCAGGGGACACAGAGAAACAGGGAGAGACCCAACCATCAGGGGAATGCAACACTGAAGGAGATGAGGAGCCAAGTGTTTAAATAATCTCCATCATCAGCTTCTCTGTATTCTCAGGTTTTGCCTGATTGGAGACATGGACAGGAACTACATGTGACTGTATGCAGGGGATGAGAAGAATGTCAACATTAGCCCAGCTTTCTGATGGTTACAGAGGCTGTAATTTAATTTTCTTTCCATTGTATCTTACGTAAAAAGCATTCCAAATTGTGCTGCACTCCCTTAATCCTATTAAGAAAAACTAGAGCTCGTAGAGCTGTTTTCCAGTGTGTTAAAATCTGGTTTTGTGGCTCTGTTTGACAGTATTCCATTAACTTCCAGTTGAGCAGAGGCAGCCAGGTCACTGAACACCAGGAGACCAGGACTCCTTGCCCAGGTACCTTGCCTGGGTGTGATGCGCCCCTGTCCAGCCTCAGCAGACTCTGTGCCACCCCCCTGGCACTCAGCAGCAGGCAGGTGAGAGCAGGAGACCTCGAGGAGAGGCAGCTCATCCCAGCAGCCCTGCTGCAGGGTTAATGCTGCAGCACATGGGTGAGGCCACCCACTGCCATGCCACTGTCACCTACGGGACACCCAGTGCTGCAGGAGGGACTGGCTCACCTGCAGCAGCAGCACAGACTGCCTGGAGCCCTCCAGCATCACACTGGCTGTCATGGCAGGCAGAATCCAGGAAATACTTCCCCAAAGCCACTCTTGTGTTCTTTAAAACAAGCTTTTATTTATGCTGCTGCTGGTGAACTATACTTGAGAATCTAGCTGAAATATACAGAAAAATAACCTGAGTCCCCAGTCTACCTTCAGTTGTATTTTTCTTGAAGCTCTGGCTCCTCTCCCTCTGCAGAGCAAACACAGCATTTGCAGGAATAAAGCTGCACTTATGTAAGTTTCTGAGAATGCCAAGTTGAAAGTCTGACAGAAGAAAAACTTCTGGTAAAAACCTATTTTTTGTCTTTTCAAGAGATCTAATCTATCTTCTGTGCATTCCTGACCTTCAGAAAGCATTTTCATCTCACACGTTAAGTATAACAATCCTCTTAACAGGGAACATTTTGTTAGAGCTTTAAATTGGGTTATGTAAATTATTTGTAGTTCTGACTGCAGGTTTCTCTTCCATCCACGAGGACACTTGTTATGAGCTTGCTGCAAGGTTCATTTGCAATCACTGCAGATAATCATCTGAAGGGACTGTTTGAACGGAGATTTTATCTGGGGCATATGCTGCAAGTTTGTCAAGGCTTTTTGTATAAAAGCAGCATTTTTGCCAAATAATTTGCAGTACAGTAACATGCATGAGAATTAAGACATCTCTAATGGGGATGGTAAACTGAGTGAACAAAAGTTTTTCAAACTTTAACAAACTTTAGGAGGTACAGAACACAAAGGGAAAAAAACCCCAACAATATATTTGTCTGTAGGTGGTACTGAGCATGTCTCAATTCATACTTTCATTGACTGCAGTAGGAATTGCAAACAGTCAGGATGAGGTTCTTTGTTCACACTAGGTACTTGTCCAGAAAAAAACAGTAGAAAAAGTATTCAAAAGTTACAGCACTACTTTTAGCATTGTATAAGAGCAGTCAGTGACTTAGAAACACACTTTTCATTCTTTCTTCTCCCCAGCCCCTAGTCAGGCACAGGCTTAGACACTGGTTTTGAATGTGAAGAGCCCTCTGGCAGCAGAGCCCTCTTGCCTCACTTTCACTTGTCACTGGTAAAGCTGATTGGGGTAAAAAAGTTTCTACTGATTTCTTCATGGTGGGAAAAGAAAAGCATAATTTATAAATTTGGATTGATATTTAAGTTTCCTATTATATTTATGAGCTCTTAACACTTCCCTCCTAAATAAAGCAATAAAACAATATTTTATTAAAATGGAAAGTATTTTTTTTAGCTTTAAAAACAACAATTTACTAAAACAAAATTTTAAAATGAAAACTTTCAAATAAAAATATGGACATTTAATTTTTAAGTCTTTGTAAGAGCATTTCAGATTTTTTTCTCCCTAAGCAACAAGAGCAAAAAGTTTCATCCCATGCTAAATACAAGCCAATCCAGTAAACCTGATTTCTACACTCCTGCTGGCATTACATTCTCCACAACAGTGGTGCAGAAATCAACAAACCCTTCTGCAACTTTAGAGTACTCCAAGGAGCAACATTTTCAAGGAGGAGAAAACCTGTGGGTCTGTAAACCACACACAAACACATGCACAAACACAAGAACCATGCAAAAGGTGCTCAGCAGGGAGGACCTTTACCCACAAAACTTAACATCTACTGACATTTCCAAATCTGCCCAGGAATGCTTTACCTTGCTATTTCCAATTGTATTGAGCTAACTGATGGTATTTTATCTTTCCCTCCCCTTCTTTATTCAATGCCAAATATTTCTTTTCAGCAGTCTATACAGAGTTGTCTCATGGTTTTATTAGCAGTTTTTCTTAAAATACTTTATCTACAGAGAATGCGATGCATTAGGGCTTCTAGGGACAACGTTAGTACTTCTAGGGACAATGTTAGCTATTCCTATGAATTATCTAGAGTCACTAGCTGATTAATAGGAAATTATTTTATTTCTATAAAAGAAAATGTATTATTATTTTGGCAATTCTCAAAGACAAAGAGATGTTTCTAAGTGTTAGTTAGAAAGATTCATCTTTACACTTCTTTCTCTAAACAAACATATCTCATGAGAGAATACACACAGACATTTAACTTACCATTACTGCAGCTATCTTTTGAATTCCTCAGTATCATTAATATTAGAACAGAAAGAACAGAATAAACAATTATCCTAATGATACCACACCAGAACTAACAAAGTAATTTTTAAAAAGTCATCCAGAAGAAGTGAGAAGGTCAACCAGAAAACACGAGTCAGGAATAGCTGAGCTCCGATGAGGAGGGGAAGGTTATGTTGCTGTGATATGAGTAGTGCACAGCTGTTACTCTAGTAATAATTCATCATATTAATATTTAAATGAGAGGAGGAGGAGGGCACGAGATTGTGTGTGACTCAATGGTCCCTCCCTGTTCTCAAGCAGAAAAATAGGCCACCAATACAGAAAGAGCATTAGGAGCTGCAGAGTAGGAAGGTTTGTTTTCATTACCTCATGAATAAAAGTGGGCAAACTGGTCCCTGAAGAAGTCTAGAAATTATCCTGCTTTTACTGCAGCAAGTCAAATTCTGTTTCTAGTCTCAGAAGCAGCCATTGCCTAATGAATAAATTGATCCAGCAACCAGTGCTCTAGGTCTGCACGTGGTGTTTCTTGGATTTCAGTGCATTTCCAGCAAGCCTCTACACTTCCTCTGAAGAGCTGCCTGCAGGAGTCTCGCCTGGCAGTCCCTCACAGGGAATTGCTGAATTGCTGCTCTACTTTGCCAGTTATCTAAAGACACATTAATAAAAGCATTTCTTTATGGGGACTAACTTAGCTCCAGGCTTGCTGCATTGCCTGGGCCCAGCGGGGCCAGTGGATGGGCAGGTCAGGGGACCTGAGGAGGAGCAGGAGTGTCTGGGGGTGTTGTGAGGAGCAGCCCTGGGGAGATGGGGGAGCTGCTGAGGTAGAACAGTAACACCCAGCAACAGCAGGCTCAGCTTAAGGTGGAAGGCTGGAGGAACAGCTGATGCAGGCATAACCCAGACAGATGTGGGTGGCATCCCTGGCAGGAGAGGCAGCCTGACTAGGCTTGGTTGCATACAGGGTTACACAATTTTATCCAACAATTCAATATAAACACACCTCTCACGTGCTGGGTTTGGGGAGGATTTTCTTTTGAATTCTGAATTTCTCCCTCCTCTTTGTTAGCAGAAGTGTTACTGTGATAGCCCTGGTTGAGCATTGCCTTATTTGCTATGTAACTCTAAAAAGGTAAAAAGCAATCATTTAACCAGAAACAGACATGGACTCCAGAAATGGCCATGAGGCTAAATAACAAATAGTTTGTAACAGAACAAATCTACAGAAAAGCATTTGGTTTAGTGCTTGCCATGAAAATGAAAGGTACACAAAGTACATTAGGAGATGCCAAACTCATGCTTTAACATCAGTTCTCAGGGCACCAAGGTAAATTCTTCATCAGAAATTTTCTAGTTTTTCCTGTTCAAGCAAAGATGTTGCTCCCACCTTTCATTTTGTTAGCCTAATCCTTCATTAACAAGTTTGCAAACAACCTGAGTTAACATTGATATTATTTTTACCTGTTACAAAGGTTTTGTTTACTGTATCCTGTAAAAAATGATTTGTTATGAATACACTGCAGAAAACACCCCTCATCAGATCTTTTCCATATCCATTGTCAGTATCCCAGCAAAGTAATATTTAAAGATGGTCCTCATGACTTGCCCCAAAGGTTTTTACATAAAGCTGAATCAAGCCCCTGGACATGTAGGAGGAATGAAGAATATTGATCTAGGCTGCTTTCAAAGAGTTGATGACAAGGGTCTGAAGGAAGATACCTCTTCTCTGTTTTAGTAATAATACTAACACATTAGCTTGCAGGGATTATATTCTTCCTTCTGGATTTTGGGAGTGCTGGAGGAAGAGACCACCCACACTGGGTTTAATCCCTGGCAGAGACCTCCCTCCAGCTCCACCACTGCTCCTGCCTCATGGCTAGGACAGATACATGAGGCTGGAATTATGCACATACACTGATGTATCAGTTTAAATCAGAAGAAGAAAACCTGGATAAATGCTAAAAAGTCTTTGCAACCACCAAATAGCTAATTTAAGGCAACGGTGTCATGGAAGATAAACATTTTCAGGTACAGATTGGGCCAGCTGACAGATTTAATAGCTTCCATAAAACACCAGATTGCAACAGCTTTTACAACTGTCTGTATAGGCAACCATCAATTTCCATCTGGGCTTGGTGGCTGCCAGATCAGTGTGCAGTGTTTGAGGAGGTGCAGAAGCCCAAGCTCATATTTGCTCTTCTTTCAGTGACAGAAGTTGCCAGTTTAATCCAAACCCATGGTCTTGATTCAGAAGAGGCTACAGCCTCTATTGATGAGTACATTTGAGGTTAAGGTTTTTCTAGGATTTGTCTAATGCCCACTCAAATACCACACCATTCCAGCCTAAGCTCTTAGTTAAAAAGAAAAAAAAAAAAGGCAAATTCATGCTTGCCCTGGGAACACAGGGGTCAATGTGAAGAGCCATGCTGACACCACAATCTCCAAACCTCATCATATGCAAATTCTAATGGAATTATCATGTGTTAAAGTGCAAGCACTAGATGCAAATGGCTGGGTACAGCCCTGACATGGTCAAACACAGCCTACATCTGTGCCCAGTTTTTCCATGGCTTGGTCTTCCTCACTGAAACTGGGCAGCTGAGCTTTCCCAAGGCCACACAAGAGGACAAACGCCCCTCTGGCTCTGCCAAGGCCACGTGGTCCACTTGAGATATTAACAAATGCTCTCAGAAGTGCTGTGTCTAATTTAGATTCCAAGTAACAGCAGCAAGGATTACATAGTTATTTAACAGTCAAAAGAGAGGGATAGGCTTTTTATAGTTTAAACTTTACGAAGTGATAAAGATCTATTAATCATCTAACATGCAGTTTATCTACAGACAAATAGGATTAAAAATAGAGCAGGTAGTTTCGGCTCTTTTTTTTTTTTCCTTAATTGGCATGAGAACAGCAAGCAGGCAGATGAGGAAAAAGAAGGTTGCTGAGGATGCCGAGCACAAGGCTGTGGCTAAGCTGCAACCAGAACTCTCTCAATTATTTTCTCTCCCTGATGAGAGGCCAGATCTTAGGTACCCTTGAGTGGCCCTTTTGGGTAATGAGGATCTCAGTATTTGGCCTATTCATATTTTTCATTTCATTTCTCTGCACTTGGTCCAGGAAATCACAAGGCTTGTCTTGGCATTTTACCACAGGAATCAATGCAAAGAAATATTCATTTTAAGTGCTTGGCTCTGCCTCAGAGTTTTTTAATCTTTCCTTTCCTAAATGTAACTGATTGACAGGAGTGTGTATGCCTGGGTCAGTTTTCAACTCATGTTCCTAATAGCTTAACTTGAAAGAAATGTAGTTTCACAAAGAGTTTTCCTTGGGACAGTCAGGAAACCCTTGTTGTCAATAAATAATTTCTACCAAGTGAAACACTGACAGAGCTATGCTGCTCAGCTAAGTATACTGTGAAACATTAACCTCCTTCCCTGTCCCGTGGTGGCAGACACTGTGTTTTGCTGCTTTGTGACCTGTGACTGACCTTACCATGAGCTCCATATTTTCAGCATACCTCCTTGAGATTTGGGATTGAGTTGGCATCTATATTTAAAGAAGTAGATAGGAAACAGCAACTTTCATTTCTTCCTTGTCTCTACAGAGTATTATATAAAGTGAGAGTGGGGCAGATAGTGCCATGACCCCTGTTCCTCATCCAGGACACAAACTGGCTGCTGTTGCTGCTGGACAGGAGCCATGACACTGGAGATGCCAGGGCTGTCATTCCATGGAGCTCCAGGACCTTGTGATGAATTCCTGAGGGTGTCAGAGGGTGAGAAGCTTTGGGAGACCCCTCCATACTCCAACAACCCTACCAGGAGAGGGTGTGCCCAGAAGATCATGGGTGATGCCAGAGCAGCACGTGGACAGGAGCCACCTCACCAGCATCCTGATTGACACCTGTGCCTCTGGCTCTTCCCTCTCCACTCCTTCCAACCTCGCCCCTCCACTAATTCAGTTTCTCTACACCCACACTTCTCCACACCCACAGTTCTCTCTCCTTCACCTGTCATAATGTGCACCCTGGCAGTGCTGGCAAGCCCTGACAGCCCATTCACTGCTGTTAGCAAGGGAAGCTGGGCTCAGGCACCTGCTCTTGGGGCATCAGCCAAGCAGAACAGCAGCCTCCCTTCCAGCCCTGTCTCCAGAGCCCCTTGTCTCACAGTGGCACTGCCCTGCACCAGGATCCATCAGGGGGGCTGCATGGCTTTGCCAAGCCTGTGCCAGCAGCCCAGAGCTGTTTTATAATTAGGATGCTTCACTCAAACAAGACAAGTTGTTAAGAGACATGTACAGAAGGGTGTTTTGTGGAAAGGCTGGGTAAAGAAGAATAAGGCAGTTTCATGTCCTCACAAGGAGCGCTGATCCAAAAAGGAAAGGAAAGGATTTTTCTTTTCATTAAAAGCCAAGCAGACCCAGCCCCACTTTTCCCTCAGTGTCAGCAGAGCACCCAGCCTCCTGTACAAAGACTGCTACAGCCCCGCTCACATGCCCAGGCCTGATGGTGCTGCCCTGAGAGAAAGAAAAAGGCCAAACCAAACAAACAAAAAATCCACTCTTACTCAGGAGTGAGTCCTGCAAGCTGTGCAGAGCAGCCCCAGCATAGCCAGGGCAGCGGAGGAGAGATGAGGGCAGTGTGGAACAGCTCACCCAGCCCAGAGCCCGCAGCTGTGAGGGGCCGCAGCTGTGAGGGGCCGCAGCTCTGAGGGGCCGCAGCTCCCTCTGCCTGCCCTGTGCCCCACCTTCTCCTGGAGCTGTGCTCCCAGCAGGGCCGAGGGACACAGGGAACAAGCACGTGCCATGTTGTGGCCAGGCTTTGCCAGGCAAAAGGTGACAAAGAGGGCTAAGCTGCCCCGTGCTTCTGGAGGAGAGGCTCAGGCCTTGGGCTGCCATTTGCACGCTCGGTAAGAGGTGCCCAGTGCCAACCTGCACGGCTCAGCAGGAGCAAACCAAAGGAAAAAGCCTTCTGGCACTCACTGTCTGCACGTCCAATTAGCACTTGCACTTGTGAGAGCTGCTTCTGTGCCTGTGCCTGCACCAAGGCTCATCACCTTGGGATTTGTCACCGGGCCCTTGGCTGCTGTGCCTGCTCAGTGCCCACCCAGCATGTCCTTGCCTCCTTTGCCTCAGCATGAGGAGCTGTCACTGCAGCTGTCTCTGGGATACTCTCTTGTCTGGCATCTCCCTCCAGAGCTTGTGGTCGAGCTCTTGTTATTTTGCTTTCAGCACCAGCAACTCTCATACTTCAACAGAGATGCTCAAGCAGGATTGAGAAACCCAGAACTCTGCTCTACCTGCTTTACCTGCTCAGCCTCCCTTACAGCCCTCCCTTGGCCAAGTTAAAGTAATTTCAGCAACTTGGATGGTAAAACATTTAGCCTGTAGGTCACAGCTGGGAGGAAGTTGTAAGGCCACCATGGACACAACCATCCTTATACAGTCCTACAAATCCATAGAATTGTAGACTCACAGAATGGTTTGGGTTGGAAGGGACCTTAAAGATCATCTGGTTCCAACTCCCTGCCATGGGCAGGGACACTTTCCACTAGACCAGGTTACTCAAAGCTCCAGCCAACCTGACCTTGAACGCTTCCAGAGATGTGGATTCCACATCTTCTCTGGGCAACCACTTCCAGTGCCTCACCACCTTCATAGTGAAGAATTTATTCCTCATATCTTACCTAAATCTACCCTCTTTCAGTTTAAAGCCATTCTCCCTTGTCCCATCACTACATGACTTTGTCCAAAGTCCTTCTCCAGCTTTGTTGTGGCCCCCTTAGGCAGTCCCTGCTGTATGTGCCCAACCAGGAGGGGCAAATCCATAGCGATTCACCCTGGTGCCTACTGACCTGACCCAAGAGCTTTGGATGTGTATATTCAGAGACTAAAAGCATGACATTCACAACAAATACACCACCTCAAACATGGAAATTTTCCTGCCACATCCTCACTGTAGCTGGCTTAGTCTTGACCCTGTAACTGAACAAAGCCTAATGCTGGCAAAGGTGGAAAAACCTCTGTCAGGAGCTCAAACTGTGGAACAAACAAAAGTGTTATAGGGAAGAAGAATGGGGAAAGAGGAAAGGGAAAGAAGGAAGGAAGAAAATCAACAGAGGTTATATTGTGCATGAGATCAGGCAGCTTAAAGTGCCATAAAATCCTTTATACAAATATTCTTGCAGTAAAATGAAATAGCAGCTCTTCTTGAGGAAACTGCAGCTACCCTCAGTGATTATAGCAACAGCCTGAATGATGGCATATGTTTTCCTTTTTGAACCAATTGGTCTCACTTATGGTATGTACCTGTATCCTTACAAAGTACTTCAGATCCAGCATATCAAATTCAAGTGGAAACTGTTTAATAGATTTATACACTCAGGCTGGATAGGGCTTTGTTCCATAGCTATTTCTCATGGTGAGATAACAGATAGAACTGCATGAGTCACTAACTGTCCATCAAAGCACACATAGGTTTATTCATGGCTCTCCTTACCCCTGGGAACAGATAAACAGTTTAGATATCCCTCAATTAAATCTCTCCAGGACCACCTAGTCACAGATTTGTTTTTTATTTCCTACTTTTAAAAGCTTTTGTCCCTATCTACTTAGTTCACTACAGGCAAAGTCGGTGCAGTATTACTCTTTTTTATTTCAATGCCTGCTTTTGCCAGAAGGTTAGTCAACATCTTTAGTCCTACCCCACTTGCTCAGACAAAATCTCACTGATTGCAAAGATGAATGGGGCTCATTTCCTCATTTTGTCCCATGGGACAAGAAACATACTTTATAATGCTCCAGGTTACATATGGCTCAGATACACTGCCAGGGCCTTCCAGCCTGTTCCAGGGCAGATTTCCTGTATCCCAGACAGCTTCCCATTTAAACAGGCACAGACTTCCTTCCCACCATGCAGGTGGGACCATACGTACCCATGACCTTTGCATTATCAAGCCCATATCTCCTGAGTAGGTCACAAGGGCAGAGTGGGAGCAAAGAGGTAGTGTTTAAGCCACCAAACAGTTATTCTTTCATCAGAGCAGCAATGAAACCAGCACTGCACAGATCCAAAGAGGAAATTCTGCCATAATAAGCTTAGATCAGAATGCAAAGTAGGTGGAAACAGGCCAACTAATGACTTCCAGCTCCTGCATGGAGAGCAGAGTGGAGGAGGACAAATGGAGCAGTGTCTGTCCTTAGCTTGAGAAGTCACAGAGCTCCTTTCTTCTAGATGCTCCATTTGTGTATTTGGAGTGGGGGTGGCTTTAGGGATGAATAGACACAACACATAGAAACATGCCACTCATTTGGATCTCAAATCAGACAGGCTTCCACAGCATTCTGCAGTAATAATAGTTGGATTTTCATGTAACTCATGACTGAGCTATTTCATAAATTCAGATATCACACTGAGTCCTAAGAGCAGTACTTCTCCCTTGGGGCTGGGAAGGCAGGAAAGAGAGAAAGGTCTGGAAGCCTACCACTTGCACTTGGGTCCCTTCTTTCCTTACTGACAAATTTCAAACCAGGCACTTCTAAAAGATACTGAACTTGTCATAGAATAAAGGGAACAGCCACAACCTCATCTTTCACAGGACAGGGAGAAATCGTCCAGCAGGCAGCCACGTCATACAACTAGGGCTACAGGACAAGGGAGGAAAAAGAAAACTACATCTCTGACCTGCCAGTGGATTAGCACTGAAATAAAGATTGAGCTCCATGATATACAGCCCTCTCAAAATCTGGGCTTGATAAAAGTCCAGGCTCTACCCATGCAGCAGGACCAGTAACTGCCTGGGAGCCAGCAACAGGCCCAGGCCAAAGAGAAGCAGGTCAAGAGTCTCTAAGGCTCAACCACTTTATTCAATGCACACAACCAAAAGGGCCAAAAATCCTGCAGGACTGTACAGACAAGCAGCAGGACTGCCTGAGGCCCTGCTACTCCTCTGTGTCATCATCCCACTGGAGATGGTTGGCTGGTCCTGTGTTTCTCAGATGTCTGCCTCAGTCAGAGGGAAGTTTGGGACTGAAATTCCAGACTCCCACCCTTTTGACACTAAAGCACCCAGCCATGCCATTCCCCTGGTGTTCAACAGGCCCTCAGATTTGATTTCCCACAGAGAGATCACCTCCCCTCTGTCCTGCCTCTGTCCCACCTCTGCAGAGGCTGAGAAGCAGGTCCCATCTCTTCTCTCCCCTCATCCTGAGAAAGCTGATGGCCAAGGCATCCCCAGGCAGCCGAGCAGGCTGTGCTGCACTCACTGCCATGTTCAGCAGACAAAGTTCAGAGACACCCCTGCTGGGAGAATGACCCAGTCAGTCACCAGCTAGCAGTTCCTCAGATAAAACCTCCTGGGAGGGAGAGGGGTGAGAGGCACAGACTCACACTGACTCCACTGTTGCTGAGAGACACTTTTACACTTCAGCACCGTGAGAACTGAAAAAACGGTGTTCTGTCGCTGAACAAATCTGAAACATTAACTTTCAGAAGTGTGGGCAAACACTTCTGCCTGGTTCTTTTGCAGCACATGACCCTCACTTTGAGTGCAGGTTTCCACCCAAAGCTGAAAGCAAAACTGCTGGAACCACAGACTTTTACAGAAACTCTGCTCAAAATAACTACCTTAGCTTGGGTTTACTAAAAATTCAAATCTCTCCTGTAGGCAGGATACAGGCTCTTTCAGGCTGATGAGAACAGCAGCTGGGGTTTTCAGGGGAAGGACTGAGGCAGAGAGAGAACAGGAGAGCCAGGAGCCCAGCCCTGCTTGGCAGAGCAGCAGCCCAGTAGCTCTGCACATCTACCCCTTGAACCACCACACCTGTTCCTGAGCTGTCAGCATTTCTGAACCCAGCCCCTGTACATGACAATGAGGTTCTTTGCCTTAATTACCACATCTGTTTGCTGCCTATTGGGAATAAGGACTGTAAACTTCTCCAACACTTGCACGGCTGCTTTTTGAGCTTTCTGGTCCCGTTGCTTTGTCGCCACTCTGTCCATGCTCCAGCCATGACCTTGTGCCTTCCCTCTCTGTTGTATTCCAAGCTGGAAGCCTACTCCACTTACTCATTTTAGCAGCCTATTCTCCTTATCTGTTGTAAACTCAGCAATGCGAAGAACGTGGGGCACAACAGCACTGGAATGGGACACCTGATGTCAGGAGTAGCTTCCCTGGCTCCTTGAGCAGGACTGCAGCTTGACAAACCTTGCTTGACAAACACCATTGCAAGCCTTGGAGAATGTGGGAACAGCTCTTCTCTCCTGTGAGTTGGATCTGTTGCTTTTCACCCTGGATAAAAGGCTGTTCAGCAGTCTCAGGTCTTCCAGGATTGCCAGAAGCTGCTCTTTCCTTGTTTGGTTTTTTTTTTTTTCCTCCTAAGCCACAGACAGAAGAAAACCACAGAAGGAAGAAAAGCCTTTAATCAGCATTGGAGATTTGGCTACTATACTTCAATTCTCTCTTTTCTTTTTCAAACAGGCAGATCTATAGCAGAGATAAGCATATGCCTAAGCAGTTTGCTGAATCAGAATCAAGAGTACTCAGATTCTCCACTCAAAAGTTGCTTTGATAGCTCCGTTATGCAATTCACTTTAGCAGTACATGTAAATGAAATATATTACTTTTTTTTTTTCCTCATGCTTTTGATGCTGATATTTCTGTAGGAAAAACTGCATATTCCATCTCTAACAGAATTCACTCTTCTTTGGCAAGCCTGGCACTGCTGGGTAGTACAAACAAGTGGTCACCTTGTCCAAAGTAACACTGACAGGCAATGGGCTTTGGTCCCCAGGAGTCTTGACTGCTAAAGGCAGCCTGGCAAATAACTGCTATTCAAAATACTCCTAAATCTCTGCTCTGAAGATACAAGGTAGACTAGAAAAGAGTCAGAATATAACAGCCCTGTCTCTAACACAAGATTTTCTCAATGCAGTAAAAATGACACACTTTCCTACTGAAGGTATTTTTGCTGGCAGAGCAATTCCCAGTTCAGTAAGTTAAATAACCTAAACAGGAAAAAGATCACATTGATTTAATTATCCACCTACAATGGTATTTTAATGATACAGAAATGGCATAATGTTTTTTTCTTTAACAAGCATTTCATTATCATAAGTTCTAATGTGGGCCTGGCCTTAAAGACCTGGGGGACAAATTTAAGCTGTAAATCACTTTATGCTGGAAAAATGTGTAACCATTATCCTTTGGAGATATAGAAGCCAGTGCATTCTGCTACACAAAGCAAAGGCGCTTGCTTTGGTGTTTTTTAGAGAGAAGACTTTTTGTTTAATTTTAGTTTTCCCCCTTACAATAGAGACCAACCCTAAAGAGTTTTGCAGAAGACTTTTGAAAATAAACACACAATGTCATGCTGCTGTGGGGAGGGAGAGGACAGGCTCTGCTCCCTGGGGGCAGGAAATGAGTGCTGGGGGAGTGGGAAGCTCACAGCAGGGATGGCAGGTCCTGGAGCACCCCAGGCAGGTCTGGCTGCTCCCAGCCCCACGCCAGCTCCATCAGTGTGACATTGTGTCCCATCAGACCAGCAGTCCCAGAGCCTGGCTTTGTGGGGCATTTCTGAAAAGGTTCTATTAAGGAATAAATCCCAGACCAAACCAACCCCAAACAAACCAAAGCAAGACTGGATCTGATGTTGGCTTTATGTGTTGAAAATCATCACAGGATTGATAGTGCTGTAGGATCTGATCCCCTCAGTTACACACACATGCTGCAGTGGTCTGTAATCCCACAGGGTGCTGTATATCTGTTTTTTATATATGTATGAGTCAGTCTGATCACTTCAGTAGTGATCAAATGGGAAGTTTCCAAACCAGGCCTGGAAGAGCAATTAGAAGAGGTTTGATCTCAGTGTTAGAACATCCTTCCTTGCATTTTCTCCTTGAAGGGCAGATGGAGCAAGTTGGAGCAGTGAAAAATATTATCATTCCAGCTGAAAAATCACACCCTGGTCAGTTTAAGCCCCCTGCAGCAGGTGACTGGAGGTGCCCTGCCTGAGTGTGCACTGGGAGCACAAACAACTCCAGTTCAGGTGTCCTTGCCGAGGCAGCCAGCACTGCCCCAGCACCTTCCTGTGTGCCTGCAGCACTGGCTCTTCCAGGGACCTTGGTAGCCTAAGGTATGGGACTTCCAAAATAGACAGGACACAGGTAAGGGAATCTGGCTTCAGTGCCAAAGCTGTGCTCAGAGAGGTGGATTTTGGGGTGCTGAAGAGCAGTCACCATTCCCAGTCACACCCCAGTTTGGGGCTGTTTCTGGGGAAAGCATCCCCTGCACAGGGCAGAGCCCTTTCCAGGGCAGTTCCTAGCCTGAGGTCCTGCTGGGAGGTGGGGATATCTCTGTGTCACACACTGCCACAACTGTGAGCACCTCACTGCTCACTCAGCCCCAAAGTAAACAAACACCATCCTGCCCTGCTCTTGTTTGTTTTGCTTCAGCCTCCTGCTCTTCTCCCTTGTTCTAACAAGGCACAGCTGGGGCAAAGAGAGGGAAAACATGTTTTCTGCCTTCTTCTGAACAACAGAGGATTCTGCAATACACTGATCTGTGAGGCAGCAAATACCAGGAAAGGCCAGAACAGTGTGAAACCCCTTTAGCCCCCTCAAGCTGACAAGAACTTTACCAGTGACTCTATTAGTGCTGTTTATTGCATAAACAGGCACCGTTTATGCAATAGTGGATATTTTACATCCAAACAAGAGGTTTAATAAATGCTGATCATGCCAGCTATAGCAAAGATACCATATTTTTTCTGTTTAATCAACAAAAACCTCCACCCATTCTGGAACTGTTAAATTCTATCAGAATAAACACCTGTTGGGAGTCTACACTAAGTTTAGAAACAGGGAGGAAGCCATTTCCCTTGACATTTCCCCTACATAACCTTAACACAACATAATAAACAATTCAGTTGTGCTGCCATTGTTACTAAAACTGGTGCTGCTTTTCTAAAAGGGAGAAATTGAGGCATAAATTTTCAAGACATGTTATTGCTCCACAGCTTTCCTACTACAACACCAAGCCCTTGCCTAGACACAAAGGCTGAGTTCCTTCAGAGAAAGCACCTGTTTCAGCTCATTTCCACAGAAACATTAATAGAAATAGAAATAGAAATAGAAATAGAAATAGAAATAGAAATAGAAATAGAAATAGAAATAGAAATAATAGAAATGTTGGTGGCAAGGCCAAGTGGGTAAGAATGGCTGCAGGCTGCAAAATGCTGAGTAATCCTGTGTGACACTGAGCTGCTCTGAGTAGGGGCTAAGGACACACAGTCCAGGACAGAAAGGCTTTAGCATCCTGCACAATCAAGCTGTTACTACTGAATTCCTCTCTTTTGCAATCTGTCAGAGAACAGCTGTGCCAAAGTGGAAAAAAAATCCCGGAAAGTTATTGAAACATCCTTATTATTAAAGACATCATGTTTCCACTGCAAATGGATGGAACTCCCAGTGGGATTTCTGGTGTCTGTTAAGGTCAGTGTTTGTGGCATTACAAAATATCAGGCTTTCTGTGATGCTGTACTCACAGATTTTGGGAACATTTTTAAGTAAGACTGGAAAAAAATTGCCACTTGCTTGTTGTGTTTTACAGCAGTGCTTGCCCGTAAGCACACATAACACTGATGTACTGTCCTTTCTGCCAGTGCTCAGTGTGACTCAGCCTCCTTCCCTTGTGTACATCCCTTCTGACTTTGCCCCACTTGGCTCCAGTGATTGGGACTACTTAAAAAATCTTCTGTTGGCTGCATTTGAAATCTCCAATGAAGGGACTGCAGTGACTTTCAGACTGTGCAGCACCCTACTACCTTTGGCTGTAAGGGCAAAGAACCTATTCCTGTTGTTCAGACTGGCAATCACAAAACTAAAGCTTTAAAGAGGGTCATCACAACAACCACTGTAATTTTCCTTCATCTGCACCAGTATCTCCATCAGTGAGGGGGGAAGACTGCAGACAGCAGAACCAGCTGTGCTGTCTCTCTCTCTCAACTGCATTGCTTAATTTTTTCCATAATCACTAGTATATAATGTCCCTCTTGGGAAAAAGAACCTTTTCCATACAGAACTGAGGATCACTTCAAACTGAAAGGATTTTGCCTGTTTTTCATCCCTCCAGAAATACTCTCTGGATAGACAGATTTTAATATCTCACTGTGGCGAGGAGAGATCAGGCACTAAATGGCATTCCATGCAAGTGAGGACTCATTACTGTGAAGCTGTTGTTTCTTGCCCAGCCAGTTATAACTGAAGCCTATAAAATTTCCATTGTTCAAATCTGGAATGTCTCATAGACTATGCCTGGATGAGGTAAATCCCAAATACTCATTCACTGGACTGATACATGGGTTGACAAACATTCACAGGATGGAAAAGTAACCCAACACTGTGCCATGTGAGCAGGTTGTGTCCAGGGATCTCCAGTGGAGTTTTAATTCCATCTGTGGAAGTACAGACACTGAGGGGTGAAGTCACTTGTCTTGAGGCGTGCAACAATTTAATTGCAGAGCTGGAAATAAAAACTGAGGAATAAGAACATGCTGGACCATGCTATAATCAGCAGATGCTATTGCTTCCAAGTTCTAATTAAAGAGCTGTCATTACACAAAAAGCATTTGTAGTTTGCAGTAAAACTGATAAAGTTCAATAATCTGAAATATTGAGAGAAGGCATATGTTTTTTAAATCTCCCAAAGATGACAAAATACTCTTTTTTTTTTTTTCAGTCTGCCTCAGCCTGTGTAGCTAACTGATCCCAGCTATGAGGTCTCTTTCTGCTCTAACAAACCCAGGGTCTTGCCAGACCAAATTAAGTAATGCTTAAAATATACAAGCTCCACTTCAATTTCCTACCTGATATTGTGTGAGAAAAACAGCACTTTAGCACTCTCACAGAACAGATAGAACAACCAGTGGGAAAATAACAAGTCTGGGAGAGAACAGAAGTGGTTGATGTGCTGCAGCCATCATTAGCACAGCTGGCAATCTTTAAATGTATGAAAATATAAATGAACCAATTTGGTGTCTTGGACATGCAAATGCATGCACAGACACACATGGATACAGACACAAATACACAAATTTCTGTGCAAAGGGAGCTCCTGGTAACCCAGGAGTGGTGGTGCCCAGCACCACTTCAGCAGGCACTAGGCACACTAGTTGCCTTAGTGCTGGAGCAGCTGCTGGATGCTCATGCCCAGCTCTGTGAGGAGCTCAGCACTGCAGCTTCCCCTGAGAGCAGGGCCATGAGGCTGGGGACACCACGAGGCTGGTGCCACCATGGGGCTGGTGGCACTCGGGCAGTGGCTGGGCTCTGCCATGGCCAGGTGCTGGCACATGCCCAGGCAGTGTGTTGGGGTTGGGGGGAAGGTGTGCCCAAGGTTACTCAGTGCCAGTGCCTCCAGCTAAGTGAGGAGCAGCAGGATTAGAGTGTCTGGAGCCTTGTCCAGCCCTGCTCCTTGGGCAGGCAGCAGCTGAACTCAGGCCATTGCGAAAGGTGAGAGGACAGGGAAGTGCATGTCTCTCTGTTTCCCACAAAAATGAAATACCTCAAAGACTTTCCTACAAACCAATAGTTACTTGGGTTTCTCACTGCTGGTCACATATTGCTGTGAGTCCCAGAGAGGTGTGGTGTGCAGTCACTGCTGGGAACAGGGAGAAGCTTCCCTTGGATCCACAGACCAGGTGTATCTGTGTGAAGTGCATCAAGCCACAAGTGACAGAAAGCTGCTGAATCCCATAGCTTCTAATATCAGTTTTGCTAAGAAACAAAAAAGAAAACTGTCAAAATGAGGCCTTCAGTTGAGCTTATTTCCAGATCTTTCTCCCTCAGGTATCCTGGGATCCCAGGAATCACCTTCCTGTCATCAAAGCCTGCCAGGGCACCTGGCTCAGACCCTGACAATGACCCAGGGTGAGGACTCTCTCTCCCTGCTGTTGTGTTGGCTCCAAGGAGAGCCAAGGAGGCTGATCAACCTCCTGGGGCTGACACAAGCCTGGAGCAGCTTTCAGGAGCATGCATCCCTGCCCTGCCCTGCCCTGCCCTGCCCTGCCCTGCCAGGGAAGATCCATGCCTGCTGCCAGGAGCAGCAATAGAGCATATTCTCTTCCTGTGCAGGGAGGCTGGGGACAAGAGACCAGACCTTCCTGTTTCAGTTGTTATACAGGCTGTGCTACAGAGGAGCTGTAAGCATTTTGCTTATAGTTCACTCTGTTTTGCCTCTGACCCATGGCTGACATCCCCCTGCATTGGGAGCCTGCTGCCAGCAGCCAGCACAGCAGCCAGGCCCATCCCCAGGAGGAGGCACAAAAAGCCCCAGGTTTCAGTGGTGAGCTCCTGGGGATCCCTGCCCAGCCTCTGAAGGGTGGGTAAGGGTAAACAGACCAGGCTTCACACTGTGGAGAGGAGAACTGGGAATCCTCTGCCACCTTTGCAGACTGAGTCATCTCCACAGGGGTGCTGCTTATCTTAACAGTGTAAAAGTGAAAACAGAAAACATGGAGCAGCAGTGCCCCATTCTGTGGCACTGGTGAGCAGGGCTGCCAAATTCCCCTCTGCAGTCACAGTCTGAACCTGGCAATGCCTGTGCTGCAGAGAAGCCAGTCTTTGTCCTCTATTTATCACAGAATATGCTGAGATGGAAGGGACCCACAAGGGTCATCAAGTACAACTCCAGGTCCTGCACAGCACCATCCCCAAGAGTCACACCATGAGAGCATTGCCCAAACACTTCTGGATCTCTGTCAGGTTTAGTGCTCTGACCACTGTCCTGGGGAGCTGTTCCAGTGCCCAGACACCCTCTGGATGAAGAACCTTTTTCTAATACCCAACCTAAACCCCCCTGACACAGCTTCAGGCCATTCCCCTGTGTCCTGTCAGTGTCCCCAGAGAGCAGAGATCAGTGTCTGCCCCTCCTCTTCCCCTCAGGAGGAAGCTGTACCTGCACTGAGGTCTCCCCTTGGTCTCCTCCAGGCTGAACAGACCAAGTGCCCTCAGCCACCCCTCATATGGTTTCCCCTTCACCATCCTTGTTGCCCTCATTTGATCAAGTTTGACGCAGGCTGTGCCAGAAGCAGCCTTTAGTGGTGACTCAGGTCCACACCAGCCCTACAGAGGTGCAGCACAGGCATGTAGGCACTGGGGCAGCAGTCAGGTCAGAACCAGTCAGCTCTGCATCACTGAAAGCACAGTTACTCACAGCACATTCCTCCTGCCTCCATTTTAATTGAGATTTTTTATGGGCACTCCAGAGCCAAGAAAAGACTCCTTTAGAAGGTTTTCTCTAAAAGCAAAGACTCATACTAGGCTAGAGGTTCAGGCAATGTTGCAAGTGGAGCTCTACCAACGTTTACCACAAAAAGAGAAAGAGGAAATGCCTTAAAACAACACAACCAGAATTATCTGTAAGGGGCTCTGTGATCAAGGTGGTGTTCTAAGAAAAACGGCCCAGGGCATCAAAGTCTTTAGGAGATAAAAGGGAGAAAAAATACCAACAACCCCCACTCTCAAGGTGGAGTTGAGGTCTTTGGCAAAATACAGGCAAAGAGAGAAAGACTTGTGTAATTGCTCCTTAGACAGCAAAGCAGGGCAGGTTTCAGGAGCTCCAGAAAAAAAGGCAGTTGTGCTGCAGTGCGTGAGAGACGAGGCTCAGGGTCATTGGCCTCTGGGGCAGCTGGCTCCTGTGACTTTGATCAGTTCACTGGAGCTGGAGAGAGCCAGTTGGCAGGTCAGAGTATTCTCTGGAAAGCAGCAGGATTCCTGCCACGGCCCCTTGCAATGCCCATCCCATTAGTGCGTCAGTGTGAGCAACAGAGGTTAGAGTTGCGCAAGTTTCTGCTCCTGTTAGATCTAGCACAGGGGCTGTTCGAGCTGTGCTTGGTCAGAAATCATCTTTGAACTGCCAGTTCTGGGAGGGTTTTTTGATTCAAAACTGGCCTTAAGCAGGTGTATGGTTGGGTTGCAATTGCTGGATTTCTCACAGGTTCTTGTAAAGCTCTCAGCTGTGTCTCTGCTGCAGCCACCAGGAGGGTGGCACAAGGCAGGACTTTCATTACACACAGGAGCAGCATTTTGCTCACCTACCTATGGGCAAGTGAGGCTGCCCATAGGAGTGTTCATGCTTGGCAAAGAGAATTATGAATTTTATTCTAGCAGCACTACAGAACCTGTTTGCCCAATCAGATGAAGGGGTCACCCAAGTTACCAAATGGTCCTATACCAGGAAATCTTCAGGGTGTGTTGTTGAGATGTGTGTCAGTCCTGACAGGATGACCACCAGGTACAGAGCTCAGGTTGGAATGCCTTGTGCCCTGCCTGGGAGCACAGACAGATCCTGTCCTGCTCCTGCCTTCCCAGCACAGGACACTCGGGGCAGGGCAGGACTGCAGCACCTGCAGCACCTTGCACACCTTCTGCACAGACATTAACAGAACATTACACAGGCTGCCCTCTAAGAAGGCACTCAAAAAAGAAAGGATTTTTTCCTCTGCACACTCAGAAATGAAGAGATTAAGTGAGAAATCCTGACTCAAGGAAAATGAGCAGGACTTTGCCACTGATTTCAACAGGCCCAGCTTTTCACCCCAAGAGCCTGCTCTGCTGTTGAGTAAGGAGATAAGCTGCCAGGAGCAATAGTCTGGCCTCGGAAATCTGGAGGGGTTTGTTGGCTGATTGCAGAAGCAGCAAATGCACAGCTCACCCACAGTGCAGATGTAATTTGCCTGCCATCCACTTTCAGGAAAGCTAAGGGTTCTGTGTTGTTTATTGTGCAATAGGAAGACATTAATAATCATGCCTGATGATGTTTAAGAATGGAGATAAAATTCTCTATTATCATGGATTATCAGTTTGTCAAAGGGTACGCTGGCAGACAGAAGCTTTTCTGGGATGAGGCTTGCATTTCAATGAGCAATCTGCATGGAGAGCTTTCAGCTCCTCTGCCATCAGATCCAGGCAGAAGCAGATCTGAGCTGATGCATCCTTCTAAGATGTCCTGCAGTGCTTAGAGAGGTCTGATTCCAACCAGGTCACGGTCAAGGCTGCCAAGGCTAAAAGTTAGAGACAACCTTAGGTGCAGAAGATGCTATGCTGCAAGGTGAGTAACCAGGGGTGTAGAATAGCATGCTAGAAAGACCATATTTCCTGTTATTTATAAAATGTCACAGAAATACAAACTGGAAGCACTGGTGTCATGATTAATCCTCAGTGCTCCCTCAGACCCAAGGTGCTCAGGTCCTTTCCTGAAGGGAACAGTAGAAGCACTCAATCCAGCTGCCTTGGAAAGACTTTAGTGGCTTTAATGGGAGTCAGAGTGTGACTCCCAATTGTGGCAGGATGAAACTTTGTACAGATCTGAACTTAAAACAAAGGCTCAGCATGACAAAGAGATTATCCCCCCTTTGCATTTTGAAGTATCTTTCTGCAAGCACAAGGGCTGGAGACATCCCTCATCTCCTCATCTCCCTTTACAAAAAAAATACTTAGCTTTCCCTGAAATATTGTGCACCAAAGAGTTGTGTCTTTGCCAAGCTACCAAGTATCTTGAGAGTCACCATAGAGTCTCAAGAGCTGATAAAGCTGTGCATATGGCTGAGGAAACTCTGGGAGATGAAAGGCAGGCCACATCCCTGCTTTGGGCCTTACTTCTACAGTCCACAAGACCCACACAAGGGACAGTGTTGGCTGCATGAATTCTCATGGCCCCGAGGAGCTCTGTGCAGGAGCCGGCTGACAGCAAAATCAAATTCTCCTTGTGTACAGCACCAGCCTTCTGCCACGCTCTAGAACAGACCTGAGATGCCAGCAGCATCACACTGACAGAGTCACAAGACAAAACACCGGCTGCTCTCCATTTGCTCAAGGAAGCAGCCAGCAGCTTGTGTGGCTGTACGTGCAGGGAGCATCTGCTGTGTGCTGGGAGTGCCATCAGCTCGGGCACACACACACACACACGCTCACCAGCCACAGCCTCACACCATAAACACAAGCTGCTGCTCAAGTGTAATGCTTGGCTGGGCTCCCTGCCACCTCTAAGGCACTGGAGTGGCTCAGAAACAAGTAGATTGCTGGGATAAAAGTAACCAGCCATTATTTCTTATCCCCATTTCTTGGGTAAAGGAAGTCAGTGCATACTGACTGCATATACTATGAAAACCAGATTCCCTGAAGCAGAAAGGCAGCAGTACAGCTCCTCCTGCCTCATGCCAACCCTTCCTGCTGCAGTTTTGGCCCCTTTCTTGGTGTGCAGTCTCCCATGGGCCTGGGGGAACAGACTGAAACCTGTTCTCTGCTTCTTTAGCCCTTTGTAGTTTAGGTGGGACAACTCTTATTTCAGGATATGGTGTGGGAGGAGAAGAGCTGCTATTATTTTTGCATGGGTTTGCCATTATTATTTCTGCTGCTCTTCTTTATTGTGATCCACCACTTTCCTCAACTACTGTATACAAAGAATACAGATCCAGAATTTCAGCTGTAGCTGCACCTCTGCTGAACATGGTCAGAGAACTCTTTGGGTCTTACTGGCTGTGCTGCTGCCTGACCTGTGTGACTGTGCCCTTGCACAGTCCCCTCTGTGTGAGGTGAATGTGCATTGCCACTGCATCCAGGCAAAGCAAAGGCAGCCAGGAGCTCAGGAAGGCAAGTGCAAGCAGCACTCCCTGACTATATCCCCATTTATCTCTGTGTCTGTTTTTTCATGGCAGGGGAAGAGGAGGTTTGAAGAGCATTTCCCTTTGTAAGTCACAGTGACCTGAAAGCGCCCCAGCAAGCTGAGCCCCAGCAGAGCTGCCTGCGCCAGACAAAGAGCAGCAATGCCTGTGGCTGCACACAATGATTGGAGGCAGCAGGGCCTGCGTGCATTTGACAGACAAAACCCTAATAGGCCAGGCAGGCAGCGTGGGCTGACACAGCTGCCACCCTCTCGCTGTCTCTCTGCTCTCCACAGCAGTGCACAGGTTGTGCTTTGCTGTGAGATGTGCTGGTGGCTGGGTTGTACCTCCCCTCCTTCCCTGGCAGGGGCTGAGCTGCCCCAGAGCAAAGGGGTGAGGTTGAACCTGCCCCTCTCCAGCTCCCCTCGCTACCCTGGGGCAGGGGCTGCTCTCCCCCATCATCTTTCCTGCTTCAGCACCACTGGTACCCTGCCAGCCCCCACAGATGGCCACGGAGCAGGGCTTTCAATACAAGAAACAGTTGAAACAACAAAAACCCTGCCGAGGCTGATTCAGCTCGTGAGCCTGCATCCCATTAAACAAGTAATTTTTTCCAGTTGTTCAGCACAGGAGCCACATGGTCGGGTAAGGCTTTCCAGGCAGTGGCTGGCCACGCTGAATCAGCTCTCCCAGCCAGGCTGACGGCAGCCAGCTTACTCCACACTGGACCAAAGTTGCTCCTTCTACTCTAGGAATCAAGTCCTTGTGAAAACAAGTCCTTATGACAAGGACTTCCAGCCAACTGGACACTGAAGTCACCCTGGCAAGCCAGTTCCAGCCCCAAGCAGCCTCTCCCGAGGGTGCTGCTGCCTTTCGATGCCCATGGAGACCTGCCCAGTGCCAAAAGGAGGGAGTTTCTGAATGTCCCCAGCTGGCAGGCTCCAAACAGGGTCTGGGGAACAGCAGAGGTGGCTGTGAGGCTCTGTGGGGTCCGAGAGGCAGCACAGCTCCTGAGGAGTGTGAAGCAGGCAGCCAGCTCCTGCACAGCATCATACTGCAGAGCCAGGGCACACACTAACTCGACTTTTCCCCCTCTGTGTCATGTCTTGGACTTCCATTGCCTCACAGGCAGCTTCACACAGATCTTGTCCTTTTGAGACACACTAAGTCATAGTACTAAAAAATTTTCAAATGCTTTTAAAGCTTACAGCTGGTGGAACAGCTCTGAAACTGTTTTTCTCCTCGATGACTGCTGAGCTTTTTGCTGTCCATGAAGTGATGCAGTCTCCAGCCAGGATGTGGTTTGTGCCATTCTGCATCTGTGTCACCCACAGAAGATGCCAACAGAAACAGTCATCAGCTGGGAGATTTCAAGCTGGACTTTATAAGAAAACAATGTATTTTTTAAGGGGGGTACATATCCCTAGGAATTCAAAGACCACAAAGTAAATTAGGAATTAAACTCCCATCCAAAATGATAGGTGATTGGAACTATATGTAACTGCACCTTTCACAGACTGGCTGCTTTTGAAAATGTGTCCTTTAGCCATTTAGCTCAAGCCACAGTTGCTTTTAATTTAGCCTGGGAGGCTTTGACTTGCAATTACTATTGACGTATAAACTGCTCTCTGAAGGGAGGCACACTGAATTGTGATTTTTGGTAACAATAGGATAAACATTAACTGGGTAACCATTTTGCAATTGTTAAGCAAAGTCTAGAGATATGGGAGTTTGCTTAACAAAACTGCTCAGAGGAGTTTGCCATAGCCCTGGACATACTTTTACTTAAAAGTCATTACCAGATTGCACTGGGATCACATGAAGATGATGACGGTAGGATTACCAAACTGTTTGAGGATTTGACCTCTGAAGCAGACTGATGAATGGTTTTGGATTGAAACTAAGGCTCTTCTGCCCTGTGCAAACACCTACTTGCTGGAAACATGAGGAGTGGTGTAAGTGATAGTGCCAAATCTGATAGAGATGGCAGAGCTGATCCAGACACAGACCCATGCAGGGTCCTTTCTGTGCTCTGACTCAGTTTCACATGTTAACTGTGAAGCTCTGGATGACCCTTGGATGTTGGGCCAACTACTAACCTTTAGAACAGCCCAAAATGTCCCTCTCACTTTCATGGGGCTCAACTTCCATACCTACAGATTTCTGCTGCCTTTTTTTTTTCTTTCACATTTGAGAGTTACCAAAAGCACCTATGTGACAAATGCTACAGGCATTTCTGTACTGCTGATCCAGCTGCCTGAAAGCACCAGCACTGGCCTGATGCTGCACTTCTTGTGTGCTCAGGTGGTGTTGCCTTCCCTGGCAACTGTGCAGTACCCATGCCAGAACAAAAAATTAAACCCTGTGTTTGGGTGCATTTTGTTTTTGCCAGATTACAGTGTTTTGAATGTGGATAATATCACATTACAGAACAGTGTCTGATCTAGATAATCTGAAGCCAGAGCAGTGCTAATCTTGCACCCATCCATGTCAACATGCTTATTCATGTCTCCTGGGTTAGGGAACGAGGCACTTTCCCTTCAGCCTGAGGCTGGACCAAAAATACCAAAGGGGTGCAGGCAGAAACTGCAATTATAAATGAACACATCACAAAACCAGCCCTGCATAAAACCGAGATCATGCTCCAGGCTCGAGCTGGCTGCTGCATTTAGAGCTACTGAATAAAACAAGTACAAAATTTACCAGTTTGTCACTGGGAGATATTAACCCTACCACAAGCCATTATAACAAAGCTATAAAGTGTTACAGTATGTGGAGGACCATGACACAGTTTAAAAAAAATAAAACAAACTGAAACATAGAAAACCTCAACAAGTCATAAACACCCAGGATTTTTTACTGAGAGAAATTTAAAACCTGGTTTTACCAATTTTCTGGAACAGGATAGGAAGTTTTTAGCCCACATGAAAACGCACATTTTTAATTTTAGCTGTGAATTACGTAACATTTAAAAACTGAATCATCTCAGATATTTTTCTTCCTTCAGACTAAGTATGTATTTTGGAGATGGGCCACTGGCTATCCAGTAAACAGTGCACTTCACTAAATGACCCATTTCCTCAGCTGGACCATTTAGAGGAGATATTCATTTACTTCCTGTAAGTAACACTTGTGGAAGAATTTTCCACTGCGAAGCAGGTCAAGAGCCAGCAAACAGCTCTGAAGCTCTGTGCAAAACCCACAGGGCAGAGCAAGTTGGAGAATCCTTACATGGAAGCAGCAGAAATGGGAAAGCTGGAATGGCAGAGCCTGCCCAGCACTGGCTGGATACGATTTTCTTGACAGGAGGGAAAGGTGTTGAGAGAATCACGTTTTTTCCAAATGCTCAGAGGCAGCAGAGTGTGTAATGTAGAGGCCTCCCATGGCTCAGGAGCAGGCAGTGTCTGCTGCACCAGGACAGCTCCTGCTGCTGCCTTCTCCTCCCAGCAGCTCTCACACCTCTGCTCACTCCCTGGGGCTGGTTGACCCTTTAACTCCTTGTCCTGGGTTACAATGTGAAGATGTGCCCAAAGGTATGTATTCTTTCACTATCTGCTGAAACCAGGTGGGGCAGTGACCCTTACCTCTGTGGGAGATATCCTCTGCTAATGGGCCATCTGTTAAAAACCAGGTAGGCAGTGTTCTTTATCTTTTCCACAACCCATCCTTCCTCCAGGAAGATGCATTCTGTTAATGGCCATGGAGTCCCACTGCATGACTGATAAAATTACATCATCCCATTGGGGAGGAGCAAAGCCTTTCCTACCTAGATAAAAACTGACATTTGCAAAACCAAAGCAGCCCTTACCCACTGGTTTCCAGAGGACAAGAGCTGCCAGGATCACTGCTTTGAGAAGACCACTTCACCTGGACTGCTACCACCACCCTAACTAGCAGGGTGTCAGGTTGTATTCTGACTCTGTCAGTGGTTTTTTTCTTTTGTCCTATTGCATGTATTTTATTTTTTCTCTTTTTCCTATTAAATTGTACTTCTGACTTGGAGTCTCTCACTGATTTCAAAACCATTACACTCTTGCAGGGTTATGGTCACATTAAGGGGAAAAAAACCAACAAAAAGCCAACCTTAAATCCTTCCAGCTCTTAAGTGTTACAGTCCTAACAGGCAAGGACTCCCAGCACAAGAGCAAAAGCTCCAGTCTTCACAACACTGTGAGGAGAAGCACCACTGTGGCTCAGGCTGGATCAGAGCAGCAGTTAATCCACCCCAACCTGTTCCTGACATGGGCCAGTGCAGGACAGCAAGGAAAGAGCAGGGGGAGAGGGGGAGATCAGGAGGAATCGATTCGTTCATTCATTTCTCCATTCTCTCAGGGATGCTAGAGAAGAGCAGGACTGGGCATGGAAGAAGGTACACAACAGGATTATCTCTGCTGACATGTCCAACCCTCCATTTCCACCTTGCACATATCCAGTGTTCTTTTTGGCACTGACAGCAAGGCACCTGCAGCTCACTATCCTTGTCCCCTGAAACACTGAAAGCCTGGTGACCCTCATACATCCTGGATTTCCAGACATTCCCAGCAAATGTGCAAAATGTCCAGCTTCCCCTTGGATAAGCTGTAGGTGGAAGAAAGGACACATCTGCAGGGAGGTCTCCTGCTTAGAGCAGGGTGGAATCTTGCTGTTAGACCTGACTGAGAAATGCCCAGCAGACACTAAACAATGTCACCTCAGAGCCCATTTATGGAAAAGCTTTGACAAAATGATGATATGACACAAGACTTTAAGCCAATCTGAGGTATAGGAAAAAGTGACAAATGTGTGCTATTGTAAGAAAGCTTTGGAACACTGTGAAATTCAATAGTACTCCTAAATTGCAGATGAAATTGGACAATTACAGCTTTCTACTTTCAACCAAGGACTCTGTGGACTCTTCAGAGTGCTTTCTTCTGTCCCCAGAAATGCTCTTTGACTGCCATGGCAGCTGATTTTCCTCCATAAGCTGATCTCATGCAAGCTGTAACCTCACAGGAGTGGTGATGTGGTTGAACATAATGAAAAACAGCCACAGAAGTCTCTCATTGTGATCCTGCTGGCATTTGGGTGAAGATGTCCATGCCAGTTCAGCTAGTGACTAATGGGGATGCTAAAAAGTAGTAGCTTCTAGAGTCATTGGTGTGAGAAGGAGCTGATAGGTACCTTTACAACATTTTGAGGGGATATATACTGGCTATTAAAGTAAAACATAATAAAAGAAGCATTACATTTAAAAAAAAAAAAAAAAAAAAAAAATATAAGCAGTCATTAATGGCTACCCCTACAGCAAGGAGCTGGAGCTAGATGTTCACTAAGGTGCATTACAACCCAAACTATTCTATGATTCTATGAAAATAAAGAGAAGAAAGCATTTTTAAAAACTGCTTGTATTCCACTGTAGTTACTGTTGGACACCAGAGCTCTCTCACAGCTTTGCTGTCTCAAACCCAGTGAGGTAAATGTTATGCTGTGCTATGTTCTTTGGGACATTATACTTTCTTTTAAAGATATAATTTTGAGTGCTTATGAGGTGTTACTTACTTGAGAGGAGAAAGCACACATAGTAAAGGCAGTCGTGTTACAAATAATAAATAAAGGAAACAGAGCTGAAGTGTTAGCAAAGACTATCAGTTCTACAAGAAAAAGGGCTTAAATATTGAAGTAATTTCTGAAAGGCTCCTAGAAGTATGCAAAAGGACAAGTCATTCAGTAATCTTATTTTCTGACTGTTTCCTTAGATTTGGCTCCTAGCCTCCTCTTCACTGCCTTTTCCAAGTACATTTTCTGTATAAAGCGTCTTTCTGAGCAGCCTCCTTCTGTATTTCTTTAAAAATAAACTTCAGGTAACCATTCAAAGCCTCTGAAAGATCTATGATTTGGAGATAATCCAGTTTTTTTGATCATCATAGGAGCAGTTATAGTCAAAAGAAAATAAAAACAGAAGCTCCTGATGTCTGATTGAAGTAAGATCCAGACTCACATTCACTGCACAGATGAGTTTTATCACTTTTTTATGTAGACCATTGTTGCCTAGTTTATTCACTCATGTTGCCTTCTGGAAGAAGACTAATCTGGAATATTTTTACAAAAATGCAGTGTTTACATAGGGCTTCTTGATACAGTCTTTGAAGCCAGTGGGTCCAGCTGGGAGTGTGCTGTCTGTGACATTTGCCATCCGTGGTTTGAGAGCCTGACACCAACAACAGCAACCTGCAGCTCCCAGCACCTCCCCTGGCCCTGGCTGAGCTGGAGGGCTCTGTCAGCTGGCAGGGCTTCAAAGCACTGCTCCAGCAAGTTTATAGCAAAACTAGCTAATTACCACAGTCTGCAGCCAAGATGGGCTCTCATATATTATTATATTGTCAAGTAAGAAACTGTGGCATCCCTAAAGATCTGAAGAAATCCCCAAACTAATCACTGTTGTTGTATATACCCAGTTACATAGCAGAACGTTAAAGCACTATGATATTTCAAAGCTGGGGGAAAAAAAAGAATTTAAAAAAAGAAAACCACTAAATACCTGACATCACAAAAATTCATTATAAGGGATCAAAAGCAGCTTTCAATTTGACACCATTTCACTGTCCTCCCACACACCCACCAGGCAGGAGTAGCCCCTCCACTGCCAGCCATTCTCCAGATCCCACCCACCAGCATTTCCAACTCCCTTTGTCCTGTGGCCAAGGCTTTGCTGAGCAATGCCAGCTATGGAGTAGAGCATTTAGTATTATATAGCATGTAGTATTGCTCCAAGGCAATCCCCTTCAGGGGAGTTATTCACTGCAGCATGTGAGAACAGCACTGGGGGAAGACATTCTCACTTCAGCCCTGACCATGCACAATCCAGAATCAGCCCTGAGCTGGCAGTTTGGGTGATGACACAGCTCTGTGCAAGCACAGAGTCCCTCTGCCACTGTGCCATCCTCGAGCACACACAATACACACACCAACAGGACCCAACAGATCCTTCCCAGCAGTGTGCCCCAGTTCTTGTGTGGTGATGTCTGTTAGGTTCTACTTCACAAGTGCTATTTCTGACAACCTTCTCACTGGGCAGTGCCATCCAGCCCACCAGGGATTCTCTGGAACCATAGCAAGAACAGTGTCCCAGCATTAACAGAAAGAAGCAGAGAGAACAGAAACTCAATTTAGATAAAGTGATGCAACAAATTGACATCAATTTACCTTTGTATCTTGGTTCCTTGGTAAATACTTTCAAGCCAACATGTTCCTTGCCCTAATTTCCATCCCTCTGAAAATATTAATTCACTGTTGCTCTCAAATCAACTTTCATGTGAGATTTTGAAGCTCTTGGCAATAATTCCTGATGAAATTAATTTAATATGATGGAAATCCTGAAGTATGCACCAGGATACAGAATGAGTTATCTGCTGATATCTGAAAGCACCAGGAACACCAAACTCCAACAACTTAAAATTGGACACGTGCAGCTGGGGCAGACAGCACACAGCTGAGTGAGAACTTCTGTACAGTCAGCCCTAGGAAAGTGTAGAGCTGAAGCCATGGAGCCAGCTCATCTTGTAGAGGATGGAGAGAGGAGAACACTGCCCAGACCTGGTGACCCAGAACTGCCTGGGAGAAGGCTGGTGGTGCTACAGACACACAGGTTCCTTCTTGCTTTTTCAATTCCATTCACAAGGTTAAGTATGCTTGGTACTCACATTTACTGAGAATATTGTCCAAACACTCCCTACCCAAGTGGTGAAATGTTATTCTGTGTAGCCAAATTAATCCTTATTAGGAGGAAGCTGGAACAAGTTTCTTATGTAAGGGACTTGCATTGCTACTCGCAATTCATGCAAAATGGGGCACATTTGTTTCTGCTTTTAAAAAGAAACAGAAGATGCCCCACAACTCCAGTCTAAAAGCAAAGTAATACCAAATTGAAAAATTTGTTGTGAATCACCTGAAGCAGACCAGGGAATCCCCATAACTTATTCTGCTGGAAAGCAGAGTCGTGGATTTGCTTAGAGATCCAGGAAAGGCACAGAGCTAGGAAGAAATAGTCTCACTGGAACAAATACCAGCTACTGGTGCATATCAGTGAGCTGAGAGATGCAAATGAGTCCTGAAGGACTGTGGGCCCATATTCAAGGCACCCTGTGGAGGAAGTGACTTGCAGCAGCATTTGCTCTGCTGGGGAGAGCAACAACTCACAGTACAACCATATAATAACAGTTATTTCTTCAATATTCCTTCAAAACAAACCAAATCCCCCACCAGGCTCAGACCTGCAGTGAAAAGGCTCTAATCTCACCTGTGCATGCCAGAGCAAGCTGGGACAGCTGGTTACAACACAGTGCCATGGTGGGGTAAAGCTCCTGCTGGGAGGAACTCTGAACATGGCAAATACAGCCCCAAGCCCAAGGACAATGGAATATTAATTTGCATCCTGACATGTTGCAGCCAAGCAAGAAGGGCAGTGAAAGCAGGCAGAGGGGAGAGTTGCTCAAGGATGACTTGGAGATGTTAAGACTTGAAAGTCCAGAGAGAGCCTCACCACTGAGTGGCCACTGCCATCTGCACAGGGAACCAGGGGAGGAACAAACCCTGGGAGTTAGCAGGGGTGAGGCAGGGAACTGAAACAAGCTGCCTACAGCAGAAACCAGTCAGCCCAGTTAGAACCCAGATGAAGCTAAGTCTTGACTTTAAAATAAGATTTACCCTGCTTTTTCTCTGTCTTTCTGAGCCTACAGAAATCTTACCCCATTGCACTATGTTATTTCTTTATAAAGTGATCAATACAGTTTAGCTTGCCTGAAAGTAGGGAGGAAGACCAGTCTAGTTAGTTCAGAGAACCATGAAGGCTCCTGCAGGACCACATCACATCAGCATTTCTCTCTTCAATTCTCACATAAAACACTGGAAAGCTGTGTTGACTTTAACAGCCATGGGCATTTATCTTGGGTCACAGCTGTATCAGGTTGCTAAGGCCACAGCAGAGTGAGGAGGAAGGCAACGTGATGCCTGGTGTCACATTGTGCTGCAGTTCAAAGGAAATCAGCTTCTGTTCAGGAGAAAGCAATTAGCTGGGAACAATGAGGATGTCTGTAGTGTCAGTGTGGGGTAGGAGCCTTGGGCTGCATCCAGTTGTGGCTGGGAGGGCTGCCTGAGCAGGCTATTGCTGCTGGGACAGGAAAAACAAACTGCCTCATTTGGTACTTTTACCTCTCACAGTGTCTGAATAACATGTCTGCTCATCTGAGTTCTCTGCTGAAACACAGTTAAAATAATAAGAAAAGAAAATAAAACAGCTACCAGAAAAAAAAAAAACTCCATAGTGAATGAATCAGAGCTGTTAAGAGTATATTTTCAGGCACCAATTTAACTGGATGCAAAGACAAGTGCAAGAGCAGCAACCTCAAAATAGCAATGTTTTACAGGTCATGATGCAGCAGAGCTCACTCACACGGCTGTCACCTCTCAGTGAAGCACAGCTGCTGGGCTTGCAGCAGAAATGCACCTGCAGCAGTGTAAGGTCTTGCCATGGGCTGTGTGTGTTCATGTGCCCAGCTCCTGGGGCTGTGCTGCCTTACCTGCACCAACAGCACACAGCTGGCTGAGCTATGCTGACATTCCTGCCTGCCCAGAATAGCAGTCCTTTTTTTTTGTTTTGCCTGCTCAGACATGTTTTAAGCAACTTGCTGTATTACATATCACTTCAGATGGGTCTGTAACAGCAGAAGGAGGAACTTGAGAAATACCTGGGAGCAAAGACTACTCTGTGCTCTCAGTGCAAAACTCCTTGCCTCATATATTACCTAAAAAGATTGTTCACAGTGGAGGATTGAACAGTGGGTCAGAGCTTGGAACACAAGCTCTGCTTGTTCCTGCAGCACTGAGCAGGAAACCTCACTCCAGCAGCCAGAAACAAGGCAGTAAAGCACAGATCACAAAACCTGTTGCCACAGGAGAGGCCTCCAACACGCAGCCCTCCAAGCTGTGATATGATTAGGGGCCTGCTAAACACTTGTCAAGGGCTGGTCTTTGTTGGAAAAGCTTGCAAGCACATTTATAGCAAAACAGCTGCTGTAAGCTCTGCAAGTCCAGCTGCACACTGAAGTTAGAGGTATAAAGACACAAACAGTAGCTCCAAAACCAATTCATTTTGACTGGAGGAGGTTGTGCAGCTGCAGTGGCAGATCTGAGGGAGCCTCTGGGACAGCAGATGGTTCTGCTATGAAGGCATTTGTCCAAGCCCCTCCAGGACAAGCCAAGCACAAGTGTACCAGTTCTCAATAGATGGGCAGCCAGAGAGGATTGGTGCTCTGTTGGCTTAAAACCACTTCTTTGGCTACACTGGTGCAGAGCTGTTTGCAGGTCAAGCCTCAGAAAAAATATTCCTAAAGTGCAGTTTCAGCAGGAGAGCCAGAAAACTGGCATTAACTCTCTGCTCTCACTTGCAAGGGGGTGCTCCTAATCCCTGACTCTCTGCTGCCTTAACAAGAGCTGCCTAGAGCCCTTGGGGCACAGCCTGGAGCTCTCCAGAGCAGGTCCCCCAGGCAGCCAGGGCTGTGTGACAGTGAGCAGAGCCTGGCACAGCACCATGGCTCCTGCCCTGCACACAGAGGGCCAGGAGGTTCTGCAGGTGTGCTCTGCTCCCCCAGGCAGCTCCCTGGGGAGGGTGAACTCATCCAGACTCTGCCTCCACTGCCAGGATTTCTTCTAATCTCAAACATCTGAATGCCTGTGTCAAGCTCATATGTGCAAAACAACAACACAGGCAGTTGTTGCTGATGTCAAGGTCATTGAAGCAACAGGATTTACTGTTAACTAGAAAGCCTGCAGGTCATGATTGCCAGGGGAAGAAAAAGAGGCAAGAATGAGGAGGCATTGCAGGAAGGATTGCTGACCTGGCAGAGAAGAAAGTGCTTTTCAGTGCTAAAAATAATGGTAACACAAGGAGATCTTTGGAAAGGTTTTCCTGTTATGCCAGTGGGCACCAGAGAGGTGTCAAGAGATTCCTGCAGGAGCAAAGCATGCCAGCACATTATGGAAACTGATCCTATGGGCACAAACACAGCTACTAAAGGCAAAATGTTTGCAAAACCACAATCTGTGGCCCACAGGCTGTCCCAGACCCACCCAGTGTGTCACACAGCCCCTGCCACGCTGGGCTCACAGCCTGGCTAATGCTGACAGCCTCAGAGGGAGGGACAGGTTAAGGACACCTGCCCCAACTGATGTGCTTTGGGAGAGCAGTTCCCTGCAGCATCTCCTCAAACACTGAGAAATCTACAGCTGCAACACACACCTCTGTGGGCTCCTGCTGGAGGAGGCTGAGGAGAGGAACGTCAGTGGAAAGATGTAACTTCCTGTGATTAGTAGCACTCTTAGTCCAAAAGCAAGAATAAACCTGGACTGGAATATCCTCTTGGACCACCATCTATCTCCAGCAGCTCTCTGCAGTGTTCTGTTCTCCAGGGCTCAATTCATCAGCTGAATTTGCACCTTTACTGAGTCATTTTTTGCCCTTTACATAATGCAGCACCAACTCCTTGCTTGGAGGGAGAAGGCCTTTCCTTTTGTAAGACTCTGCACAACCCTTTCAAGGGCTCAAATAGGTCAGTGTTTTTCCTAAGCTCTAAACAGAAATGAAAACACAGACAAACTGCTATTTGACCAGCTATGCAAAACAAAACCTCCTTCAGCAGGGTATGATTTGTGGATTAAAGTTTTTTCCCTTGAGCTCAGTGCAACCCAAAAATCTCTTCCGGCAGCTTATCACAATTTAGCTAACTCCAATCCTTAAAAGCCTTCTCTATCTCAGCACACCAAGGAAGGTCTTTGTCAGGGACTTTCCAAGAGCCCTGGCAAACCTGCTGCACACAGGGCACACTTCAGGCTGCTGGGCTTCACAAAGCACTTAGATGCCAGAGTGAGAGCTCAGGGGGTTGAAGTCAGGAGCAGAACAAGCCTGGGCATTGTTTCCCTTTGCCTGTCATCTGGAAACTCAGCCTGCTGTTCCAGAGGCATGGAAAACAGGGGGCTTCAGTGGGAGCACGCTGCTCCTCACATCCAGGCTCTGGGAGGTCCTGGGGAGGAGGCAGCTGCTCCCTTGGGAAGGCTGGAACTGGTCAGGGAAACCAAAATGACAGAAAACAACTCATAACATCTCTCCTGATTTCCAGCTGCTTCCTCACAGGCTACACTTATTTTACTGCCCAAGACATGCATGAACACGAGACTAAAATGTGTCCTGTGAATTTGTTGGGAGAAAGCAGACTATAAGCCTGCAGTAATAAAAGACACAGACACTGCTATTAGACACTGGCACAGGCTTTTTGGGTAATTTTTGTCTAATCATAATAGTACCATGTCATAGCCCTCTTAAAATCCAGAAAATATTATCAATCTTACCAGTTTCACAAACAGGAATGAAAATAACTGCAAGTCTGGATAGGCAAACTGAATATTTTCATTATAATTTATCTAAGGAACAAGATAAATTCCCTAACCAGCAGAAAATGCATTCACATGAATTTATTTGCATATTGTTGAACAACCCAGAATTAGGAGCTCAAGTTCTATGCAAACCTACCCATGGCTCCTTGAAAAAGCAGGATATCACAAAAAAGTACTCATAGCACACACAGAGTTAACCTTTGTGTGCTGCCCTCTCAAACAGAACTGGTTTTGAGATGTATTTGTTTAAACAAGTTAAGAGAAATGTCAGAGGCCATTTCACCAGCAGCACATGACGACAGCCTCCTTCCTCCTCTATCAGCAGAGAACAATCACACACTGGGCACTGAGGGCTTGCTGATGTTGAGTCAGACCAGGAAAATCCATCCAGAAAATCCATGCAAATGAAGGAAAGAAAAGACAGACTTTGTGTTCTGTTTTCCCCCTCTTCCTCCTCTCTTCCCTGAAGCAGTGGGAGCTGAGCAGGCTGCCTGCCCTGCTGCTGCTGGAGGAGCCCAGGGAGGGTTTGGCACAGCAGCAGCTCCTCGGTTCCCACAGCTCCCATGTGGGCACTGCTGCTCTCTGCACAAGTCCCAGCAAAAGTCAACAGCTTCTGCTTATGTCAGGGCAGAAAAATGTTTTCCAGGAGTGGCAGGAAACTGTTTTCCAGGAGCATCAGGAAACAGCACATCACTCCAAGGACAGGCTTGTGCACAAAGCACAAGGGCTCTTGCATCTACTCCAGGATTTCCTATGAGCACACGGACAAAGCATTCTGGTGCTTCCCTCCAGCCACAGGGGACATGGGAGGCCACCTTCCTTCAGCTGGAAAAGGGCACAGGGCCACAAGGCTGGTTAGGTGGAGAGCATGATAAAGGCCTGCAGAGAATTCCTTTTTTTTTTTTTTTCCCCACTGCTGAACCTCACACTGGCAGTGGCTTTGCCCTGCCATGCTTTCACAGATGGAAACAGTCCCTCTGGTCACAGGGGCTCTGCAGCACCTCTCCAGACTGCAAAGAGACAAACCACTCTAAGAACACCACCAGCATCCCAGCTCTCTCTGTAAGAGCAATGCTTACTCAAAGCAAGCTAACAAAAGAAACACTGCTTTTGAAATTTCTGATTACATGTTCAACCTTTTATTTTCAGGACAGGATAAATACCAGGTAAGCTGCAATGAATTATTCTGATGCAGTACCATTGAATTTCTTTCAAAACACTTAGCCATAAATAACTGAATCCTCCCACCCCTTCCAGGAATACCAGCGTGGCTCGAGCCTCAAGAGAAGATGTCACATGGGTAGGTCACTGCTGAAGTCAGGAGAGTTCATCTGTTCTCATCAGAGAGAGTAGAGGGTTCTATTGACTCAGTAGTGGTAATCAGAGAAGCCTATTAAAACATCTTTTTTCTCCCTGCCACTGCAAGACTGTCTCCTGTTAGTGTTTTTTATAGTCAACCCCTCTTTTCCATGTATTTTTTTTTTTTTAACATGCTCTCCTAAAATTATCACAGTTGCTATTTTTTATGTACAGCTTATACTCCAGAAGGAAACCAGAGGCTGAGCAAGCTGTGTGTGACCCCTGTACCCTGAAACAAGCCAGGACACTTTTCTCAGAACTGTAACCCCACCAAGATCCCTGGAACCCTGAGCTGCTTTTCCCTGGTGTCAGCACCAGCCACTTTGCAGCTGAAGCCCACTGAATTAGTGTCAGGGCAAGGGGAAATTTATTAACAAATTAATTCCTGCTATTACAAACCACTTCCAAGGCTTTTCATGTTCATGACAGGATAAGCCATCTCTATTCCCAAGAGTGCAGCTGAAGGCTGGATTTTCATGACTGCTGAGCTTTTACTGCAGCTCCCATTAGCTGCAGCAGAAGTGTGGGTGTTCAGCTCCTCCAAAGCAGCAGTTTGATGGGGGCAGGCAGGGCACACACCAGATGCAGTCAGTGAGCTTCAAACTCCTGCTGGGAGGGGCAAGGGTGGGTAAATACTCAGGGAAAGCTATTGCAAAGTGTGGCCATGGGCCCTGAGCAGGGACAGGAGCAGGCTGCACCTGCCAAGGCAGGCTTGGGTCCAGTTCTTGCCCTGGTACCTGCAGTTTAGGGCAGCCAGGAGTGGGCAGAATTGCCAGGTCTGGGGTGCTGTGGGACGTGTGTGATCACAGCCCTAGCCTGCACCAGTCCACAGCACAGCTGGAGCAACAAGCTGATGTGCTTGGGAGGGCTGGAGCTCCTGAAACTCCACAGAAGCAGCAATTTCAGACCTAAATTTAATTGGCAAGAGGAAGAATTCATAGGCACCTGCTTTCAATTAGAAAGTGCTTTAGAGAGGAACAAATACTTCAAAGTAACTTTCCTGCATCACCTACAGTTCCTCCTTCTTGTCCAAATGCCATATCAGCAGCCCAGCTACTGATGCTCCACAGGGGTTTAATTATTTGCAAGAAATGATTGTTTGCTGCAGCCAGCAGCCAGTGCTGGGTAAGGTCCTCTGGGATCAGACTCCAGGCTGCTTTATGGCTTGACATCAGAAGGAAATCACCTGAAAATAAGTCTTCTTGTACATGATAAGATAAATGCACTTGTCAAGCACAAAGCTGAAAGCTCTTCAGTGAAGAAGAGGCAGCACTATTTTTTTTTCAAATGCTGATACAAATTATGGAGTCAAAATGAACTCATGAAGCATTTTTCAAGCTCTAGTGTCTGCCAAACTCATACAGACTTCTGTGGGAGGTCTGTTTTGAACAAGGCTATTTTCAGCTATCCACCTGGGGAAAAACCCTCTACCTCTAAAAAAAAAAAAGTATTTGTCTCAGTGTACTCTAGTCCTACCATGTGATGCTGACTGATATGTAATAAAATTTCCAAAATTTCTAGAGCTCAGCAGGTGTTTGGTGAGTGACTGCAGCCACCCATTCCATGTAATAACACACAACCACAAGAACAAAATCTGAAACAGCAGTTGAGGGAACGAGAGTGCAGGGAGGCAGGTGTGAAGAGGAATGAACAATGGATGAAACTTGTGCCAGACATGATTTACAGCAGAGAAATTGAATTCTCCTTCTGGGGGAGATTGGTCCCTGTTAGAGGTTCTCCTCCATCACCCTGACAGTCAGAGGTCTCACACACAGTTCTGGTTGACCCCAGAACACCCCTCACAGCACACTTTGGCCAGTTACTTCTTGCACATTGCTGCTACTACATTTGGCAAAGGAAAGGGATTTTACTCCTTCTCTTCCAGAGTTTCTATTGTCAAGAGAAGCTGAAAATCAGCATCAGTGATGACATCAATTCAAGCAGAACCAATTTTCTGCTGGTTGTGCAGCCCAAACACTGACAACATGGGAGAAGGTTCCAGCTCACTGCTGGCACTTTAACACCAAAGCACCCACAGCCCAGGCATTCTGGCTGTCAGATGTTTCAGAGCCATGCCCTAAGTATAGTCATGACCCTAAATACACCCCATGCACTGTCTGCAGAGTGGAGCACTCTGTGTGCACCAGCAGCCAGATTGATGGTAGTGCTGGTGTCATGTGCAGGGTAACCAATACCTGCTTGTCCCAAAGGGCTGCACTCCTGCACAGACAACTCAATTCCAGAGTTAACTACAGAGCAACAGGAGCTCCAGCAGCAAGGCTGCTTAGGGCTAACAAGGCCAAAGGAAATGACACTAAGGAGATAACCAGGCAGAAAAAAGGATGGATAAAGAGTCCCTGCAGGTCAGCTGGCTTCCCCCTTGGAAAGCAAGGCAAGCACCACTGCACAGAGCTCCCTCCTGATCTCCTGGAGCTGCTTCCCAACATGCAGGCAGGAAGGCTGGTGCAGCCTGGGCTGCAGGCACACCCCCACATTCCCAGCACAGGGAGCCAGCTCCCTGCTCTGTGGGGAGATCTCTGACCAAGTAAAACACTCAGCTTTTCCCAGCACATCCCAGGAACTTCATGGTCAGAGGAGCAGCTCGCTAACCTCGACGCCTTTCCCACAGGAGCTGGGGATGGTGGTTTGTGAAAGATCCTTTCAGTTCTGTGCAAGCTGGTTTTAATTCTTGTAAACTCTACCCTCTGTATTACTGAAATTGGAGCAGGCTGGTCCAGGAGAAACACATGCTCAGCAGCACCAATAAAGAGAAAGAGCAAAACCAAATCCAGCTCCTCTTCTACAGAAAGTTGCATTTTGTCTGTGTATAGATAGTAAACATTTTAGAGGACATCTCTCTAAACTGGTGTGGGAAACTGGCAGTTGAAAAATACAGTAATAATTTTATTACTTGTTTCTGAATCCTCAAATCTTGTGCACTGCTCTATTTTCTAATACAGGGCAATAAGAAACTAGAGAAACCCTGCCACAAACAACCCAAAAGATCTGATGGGTGAGGCTTCTCCAAAGAAATCTCCAACAAAATGGTCTGACCAGCCTGTCCAAGGGCTGCCCTAGCTGCTGCCATGACTTGCACATACAAGGACTTTAAACCTGATTGCTCCTGTAGTGATGAATCATTGCATAACTGAGGAGGCCTTGCAAACAAAGTATCTTTGGCAAAGAGATCACCCTCTACTGGTTTTTCAGTTCCTTGCTAATTTTTTCACTGCTGCAACTCCAGTCCCCAGAGAAGGAGCAGAAACACCCCAAAGTAATGACCCAGCTAAACAGGACTGTATTTATAGCACTATTATTTCCCCTTTAGTACATTTCAGAGCACAGAGAGAGCAATCAGACCCCTCGAGGATTATATTCCAACATTCGTACTATAAATATTTATCTGACTGGCTTAATTTTAGCTTCACCTAGGTCTTTCAGGGACACAGAGTGGGCCTTAGCTTGGGAAACCAGAGGAGCAGCACAACATGACCTTCTCCTGTTGCAGCAGTTTCCCCTTTCTGGGCTGGGTTACGTTACCTGTGCGTAACGTCACCGCCTTTCCCAGAACCAGCCCCAGGGCTCTCCATCCCTGGGGGAGGCTGCATTTACTGCTGAGCTTGGTGACAGAGAAGGGAGCATGTTCCATCTTACCTGAGACCCTCTGCCATGCCATTGAGAACCTGGCACTGCCCAAGTTGGTGTCACTCCAAAGAGGTAACTCCTGTCTGCCTAGTGCAGAACATTCTCATGAGAGAGAAATGCTTGCTCAGCTACTAAAACAAAAGAGAAATAAAATAGTGGTCACAGTTGCATCTTGGTAATAAATTGCAAGTGAGAATAACAGCAAGTGAGAATAACAGAATACCTTCTGGAGCCTGGCTCAAATGACTGCAGCAGTGCCTGCCTGCGTGCCTCACACCTTGTCCTGTAACCCAGCATGGTTTCTCACCAGATGCCAGATGCCACTCAGAGCCCCACCCCAGCTTACCTGGCACACCTGTGCAGCAGGAAGGCTGGTGGGAAGGTGGCCCAGCTTTCTAGAACCCTCCTTCCCCAGGAGGGGCAGCAGCTGCCCTGCCCTGCCCGACCATGGCACGCTGAGCTTTGCCACGGGTGTGCTTCTCCACTCCATGCCCTGCTCTGTCCCAAGCCTTTGCTTTCAGGCAGCCCTTAGGGCTGGCAGGGACACCTCATTAGGGGTTGTGAGCAGCCTGTGCAGCAGAGGAGGGTCACTGCAGTGCCCACTGCCCTGCCCCACACACCTGCAGAGTGAGCCCTGGCACTGCAGGCTGGGACAAGAACTCACTGCAAAGGGGAGGTCAGCAGCAGCTCCAGAACACCCACCTGAAGAGCATCAGCTCCAGCCCTGATGAGCCACCATGGGGCTCAGCTAAGCCCACCCACCTCTATCATCACTCCCAAGGGTGCCTGGGCATCCCAGCTGCCTTTTGGATGGGTTTTCCCAGCTGCAGCTCCCCAGCTCAGTTAGTACCACTGCCCTGAGGATGCTGAGGCAGTCATGGTCTCCTCAGCTGCTCACAAATTCACCCAAACAATGAACTCAAATGCTCAGCACATGACTCGTATTTACACACTGCTTCACTGCCAGGAGAGATCAAGGAGGAGTGTGATAAACTGGAAGAATAAGCAATATTTATCACAGCCTCAGATCTGCATCCCTGTGCAGCACTACAAAGCTACCATGATGCTGGATGAGGGAAAGAACCCCAAATTAACCAAATCACTCGTATTTGGCCATTACAGGCAATTCGTCTCAGCAGAAAATGTAAACACACAAAGTAACCTGTGCCAAAAATACCGTTCCTCCTCTCCTCCCCCTGGTTTCAGGGTGGAGACAGATTCCTCAGACACATTTGCAAGGCCAGTGCTCTCTCTGCTGCTTTACAATGTTATCAGATGCTGAGGGACCGTGCAGCTCTCAAATGAAGGAGCTTAGCTCAGGAACAAATTTCCCACTGTTCAAAAAGCTTTTTTTTTTAAACTTAACTTTGACTACTTCAGCACTCCCACTTATACTGTGGCCGACAGGTAGGTCAGTGACAAGAGGGAAATCCCAGGCTGTTGGAGCAGGAGCAGTTTTGTCAAGTGGCTTTGCCTTGTTTTGTCAGAAAGTTTTGTTGCTAAAGAAAACGTGGCACTGAGCTGCACCTTGAGTCACGTTGTGGTACACGAAACACTCCCACAGGCTGCAGCTCCCACTTGCTCTCCCTGCTCAGGGAGATGAGGAGCTGGCTGATTCCCACTCCCCCAGAACCAGGAGGCACAGGAGGGGTGGTGACTGCAGGCACTGAGGGAACCTCAGGAGAACGGGGCTTCTCAATCCTCCCTTCTCCAGACAATTTGCTGAATTCTCAGTGCTCAGGGTGGTATGAGCTGCACAAATTGCCACAGAAACTCTCACTGAGAGTTCCACCTGCCCTGGGGATGGTCATTCTCCAAGAAGGGTTAACCCAGCTGGGCACCTCCTCCTCACAGCTGGCTGCTCCTGGGGCTGGCAGTGACTTTTTGTGGGGCTTCACTAACTCAGGAACAGATCTATGCCTTAAAATTAGTAATAGTAAAAGCAAGTAACACAAAATCAGCTTTGTGTTCCCTTTAAAGGCAGACCTGCAGAACCCCAGTGTGCAGCTGTGCCACCACAAGGGGAGGTTCACTCAGTTCCAGAGCCCAGGATGAGAAGCCAAGGGTGGAGTGGAGGGTATTGTCACCAAAGTGGCCACACCATGACCCTGCAGCCCCAGAGCCCAGAGCCAGGGCAGCCCTGTCCCACAGCACAGCTCTGTGAATCCCCATGGCAGCAGCACTGAGCAGCAGGAGCTGCCCCACACCTCAGCAAGGCCCCAGGAGCAGGGCAGCAGAGCCTTCAGAGCTCAGCACATCCCAGACCCCTTCTGGGAAGGCTCCTCTCTCTGCCCTGTCCTTCCAGGAAAACAGGGGGCCATGGCAATGGGCAGCATCACGGGAGGTGATGCTGGGGATGTGCCCCCATCTCCTTACACCCACAGAGTCCTGCAGCACAGCCAGGATCACAGCTTCACTGGCTGCTTCCACAGCTGCCATGCTTCTGAAGGGACAAACGTATCCTTAAGGGCTCTTTCAAACAGGATGCAAGAGTGCATTTATCTCAAACACCACAGGAAACAACATTTCACCAGACACTGTGCAAGAGGCATCTCAGCACCAAGGGAAGGGCGCTGGGCTGGCAGGGCAGGGGTTAATTGGCTGCTTTGGCCACTCAGCCCAGCAATCCCTGGGTTAAAACACTGCAGAGGCTGCTGGAGGGACAAGATAGTGCCCAGCACTCGAGGATGGGTGTGGAGAGCAGGCTGCCTTCCAGCCCCTGGCCTGTGAGGAGAGCACATCTGCAATGCAAACTGACCATGCACAGCCCCAGACAGGCTTCTGAAAGGGAAACTGGTGTGAACATCACCACTGGTGTTCATAATGTCAGCAGCCCACTGGTGGAGGAGGGATCAGCCAACTATTTTAAATGCAATTTAAAAAAAAATAAATCCAAAGTCTTGGGGCTGCCCCTGCCCCTCCCAACCTGTCAACACCACGAGAGGATGTTTTGATGTTGCATATCCACAGTAAGTGGACTCTAGCCCCGTGGATGGGAGAAGTCTGCTCCTGTGGTGATACCCATTCAAGTCAGGCAGGTGACAGTGACAACCACAGGTGGAAGGTAACAAAGGATCTCTCCCAGCCGAGTTTTACACAGTGCCCTCCATACTTGGAGCCTAAACCACTTATCTGTATCCTAGCAGGTTTATACTTGTGCAGTGAGCCTAAGCATTAAGTGACTGATGCACCTGCTGCAGAAAACAAAAAAAATAACCAAACCCCACAAGTCCTCATACAAATATAAATGTGTCACACCAGACAGCAACCAAACTTTCTGTTGGAAAACACAATCTCTGCAAGCAAACAGAAAGACCTTAGAGCTGTTTGCTGCTGGCAGAGCTGTGAGCAGCCCTGTGCTGCTCCCTGAGAGCCCTGCTGGCTCTGCTGCAGGTTACTGCTGTCACTGTCCCAGGGTCTCTTTAGGTGTGACACCTCCTCAGATGGACATACAGGTGGTTTGGGATTCAGGGTTTTTCTAAAGCCCCTGAAGAGAGACTGCAGGAGACCATCTTCTGTTGTTTTTCATGGCTGTTTATTATATCTTATCTACAAAGTGTCCCAGCCAGGCTGACAGAGGTCCCTCAGCAAGGTGACCATGACCAAATGCTGTCTGGGGAGGCAGGACCTATCTTTTATACTCTAATCTATGTCTCCAATATTTACAATCACTTTCCAATACAGAACAACCTTATTACACTGTCCAGTTCTGTCCCCATCCAATCTGTGGCTGCCAGCATTCCATCCAACATGGATGGCACAGAGAAGAAGGAGGAAGGGGCACACCACACCCCAAATTCTCCATGCTGACCACATGGCCCTTAGTATAAACAATCCAAAAACCTGCTTATTCTACATTTTAACACTCTAATTTATACTCTACTTATTTTTGTGACCTGTAATTCTTCCTGCAATGTTGATAAATTCTCCCAAGGGGTTAAATTCAGCCTCTGAGACACCTGGGTCTCATTCTGGGGTCTCTGAGAGGCCTGCCAGGGGGGTTTTGAGACCCCCAGACAGCTGGGTCACCGAGGTCACCACCCAGGGCAGGCTCAATTATCCCTTTTACTGAAGTAACTGTGGCAGTGTGGAACTCTGGGGCAAAAATGAAGGACAACATCTTTAATACCCAGAGTTAGCAGCTCTCAAAGGCTCTGTCTGCCTCGCTCCAACTGGGAATTGTTTGAAGAAGACTTCAAGCCTTTACCAGACCTTCCAGGCTCCCACCTGCCCTCTTGTATCTCCCACAAAGAGCACAGGTGTCCTGTTACAATGTAAAGATGTGCCCAAAAGTGTGTATTCCATCACCATCTGCTGAAACCAGCTGGGGCAGTGACCCTTACCTCTGTGGGGATATCCTCTGCTAATGGGTCATCTGTTAAAAACAGGTGGGGCAGTTTTCTTGATTTTTTCCACAACCCATCCTCCCTCCAGGCAGAGATCATCTGCTGCTGGGCCATTGAGTCCCAGTGCATGACTGATAAAATTCCATCATCCCATTGGGAGATGCTCCACCCAGGGGCAGGAGCCAAGCATTTCCTACCCAGATAAAAACTGAGATTTGGAACACTAAGGTTGCTCTTACCCAGAGGTTTTCAAAGGACAAGAGGTACCAGACCTTTCTACAGGACCAATGCTTTAATAAGACTTCATCTGGACTGCTAGCACCACCCTAACTAGCAGGGTGTCAGGCTGTGTTCTGACTCTGTCAGTGGTTTTTTTTCTTTTGTACCATTGCATGTATTTTATTTTTCCTTTTTTTCCTGCTAAATTGTATTTCTGACTTGGAGTCTCTCTCTGGTTTTGCTTTCAAACCATTACAACAGGAAACCTTTGTACCTGCACCAGAGGTGAGTGAAGCAGAAAAGCCCCTTCAGCAGGCTGGTGCACCAGAGCACACCAACCTCTGAGTGATCAAACACATTATGTGATAAGAAACACCAACAGCTGCTGAGTAATTTATGTGATAAACTATTTCTGGAGCATTTGATCAGCTCTATTGGCTACCATTAGTTTTGCTGAATCAACAGCCCCCATCAGAGCATCTGCTGCAGCAAAAACAAGCAGTGCAGTGACAGGTTAGGAGAGATGTTACTGAATTAAAGGCTTGCTCTGCTGAGCCATAGCACAGCACATCCATGAAATGCAGGCAGAGGAAGGCACAGCTTCCCCTGAGTGTCTGAGCACTGCTGTCCCTGCAAGGCTCCCATTAGCATAACCACGTGTGCAGCTATAAATCAAAACCAGGGAGAACAGAGCAGCCTGGCAGAAGAGCAACAGAAAGAAAAGACATCGCAGGCCATTGTGCAAAAGGTGATTAACTATTGTCAGCTAAAAGCAGCCACAGAGAGAACAGCTCTGCACCTTGGCCTGGGGGCTGGGAGGAGGCTGGGCAGAAACAAGGTGTTCACTTGCTCTTGAAAACGGAAACAAGCCTGACAACATCATTTTTTAAAGATGCTTAAACCATTGCTAAATACACACTTTTAGAATTTAAAATTTAAATACACATTTTAGAATTTACCACAAGCAGAATGAAGCCACCAGTACTGAGTCCTTCCTGTAGAGGAGTCAGAGAACCCAAAGCAAAGGGGACAATGCAGTAAGGAAGCACAGAAAGGGCCCTGGGGACAGGCCACCAGCTCCTCCCCAAGGCACTCAAAGAGGTGCTGTGGCACAAGGGCTGCCCACATCCACACAGGGTGCAATTCCCAAGAGCCATGCTCCCCTTCAGGAAGCTGTGTCTGAGATTTGCTGAGGGCAAAATGATCAGGTTTTACTACAAACATTCTCCAGAGACACCTCTCACTCCTACAAAATCTGAGATCCTTTTCCTGCCACCACCTCTCTCTAAATGGCAGCTGGGAACCACAGTTCTGGTTGTACAGAGCTGGCAGATTTTCAGAAGTAGAAAGAAAATCAGCCATGGAGTGCTGCTGTTGGACAGGTGAGAGCCTGACCAGCACTGGGGTTGGGAATTTCTCTTGCAAGTGCAAGGACACACAGGCACAGCAGCCCCTGTGCTTGTGCCCAGCTCCATGGAGGCACCTGTGGGATCACCTTGGTGGATCTGGCAAGAAAACAGCCCCTGCTTGTTTCCCCAGAGGTACCATGTGTGGCTGTGGAGAAGAGGAGCCCCAGTGGGTGCTGCATCCACAGCTCAGGATGTGGGTCCCTGTCTTGGGGTGGCTTTATGATGTATCCCCAGTTGTCTGTTCTGTTGGTGCTGGGTACTGAGTTCTGCAGCTTTCAGGCTGGTTCCAGGAGTGAAGGGGGAGAGAAGAGGTGCAGAGTTTGTTCTCAGAGGCTGCTCTTGCTCCCCTCATCCTTCACACAGGCTGTGCTGTCTGCAGTGGGCAGCAGACAGAGCTCTCCTTTGCTTTTAGTTAGTTTTTCTGGCTGGCTGAGGCAGAGAGGTCCCCTGGACTGTGGGTTTTTTTCTTTTTCTTGGAATTGTTTGAACCTGCTCTAGACTGAAAGCCCAGAGGAGCACTGGGAGCTCACACCTGTGGCTCACCTGGGCTGTGACATTTCCCAGTGCCCTGAGAACAGCCTGAGCTGAACTGCAACCCACAAAAGGGACTCTTGTGAACCTGTCATCTCTTCAGAGCAGCAAGAGCTTCTGCTTTTAGTTATTGCTCATTTTTGTGCTGGGGAGTGCTTTGCCTGTTAAATAAACAGTTTTTTCCCCACTTCTCTCTGAGGAAATATTTCCCAAACCAGCTGGGGGAGGGACTGAATCTGTTTCCTGGAGGGACCCTATTCAGAGGGACCCCAAATTTGCCCTGAACCAGGACAATCTCTTGCCATTTGGTGTGCAGAGTGCTCCAGGAGTGCAGCAGGGATCTGGCTGTGCCCTGCTCAGGGGCTCTCAGAACAGCCTGGCCCTGCAGGTTATTTTGGGAGGTGAATCAGCCCCGGAGCTGCCAGCACACATGACGAGGCAGGAGAGCTGCCAGCTGCCCTTCAGCTCCTCTCTGCACAAACACCCTGGCACAACACCCACTCCCTGGCTGGCTGCAGCAGATCTGACACTGCTCAACACTCTGCTAAGTGCAGGAATCATGCTGGAGCACAACACAGTCACACGCAGCAGGTTTAACCAAAGCTGCCTATTTTCCTGCTATGGAAACCAGTCACAAGAACCAAAAAGCTGCCCAATGACAAGAATTTTGTGTGCTGCTGTCTCCTAATCTGTCCTGTTCCCTTCTGAAACCCTAAAACTGATGAACAGCAACATAAACTAGTTACAGCTGGCCCAAAGCAGCAATCTCAGCTTTTCACATCAGGGCATTAGCAAGGTCACAGTAAGCACAAGGATATTTCATCTCCCACCTCCAAATGACCTCGTGCAATGTGCAGCCCTGCTTCATCTTCACAAAACAGACTCCCCACATATGGACAGACAAAAGAACTTTCAGCTGAAAGGCCTAAAGGAAATTTTTTTTTTTTTTTTTTTCCTAGAGGCAGGAATAATCCAGGGGTCTGAGCAAGTGGGAGCTGACAAGTGCTTGGTGGTCCATAACTGAATGAGGGAGACACCACCACATTCAGGAAACTGCTCAAAAAAGCAGCTGTGTAAATTGCAGCCCTTTCTTCTTTACAAATGTAGAAAATGTATGGACTGAAGCAATAGCAGAAGGTGAGCTGAGGCTCAGAAAACCTCTGGGAAACTGGAGACAGCTAAGCAGCACAATCAGCACTGTGAAATCACAGGTTAAAATCTGTCAGAAAAGCTCACATCAAGTTTATCCTGTCTCAGAGGACAGAGGTCCATGTGCAAACCTATGAACTTAAACCCACTGGTGTTTCGTGCCAAGCAACCTGATGACCAAGGCACTCAGCACTCTGAACTGCAGAGTTTTAGCTTTGAGATTTGTCACTCTCTACATCTCAGCAAACATTTTCCTGCTTTCTAAACCTTGAAAGGGTTTGTAAAGCAGGCTGCCATGTAACAGCAGCCCTGCCATGCCCCACCATGGCCCCAAACTCCCCACCTGAGCCTTCACTCTCTGGCTAAACCCCAGCACTGCTCACAGGACCCTTCTCATAAACTGTCTGGGAGCAGAATAAAAGTACACCTTGCCTGAGAAATGCTGAACACACCATAACTCAGGCAACAGCCAAACACTTCTGACTAGAAATGCAGCCCTGCCTTGCAGGAGCAGCAGCACAGGGCAAGCACACAGCCTCAGGTGGAAGGAAAAACCAGAGGAATGGGAGGGCAGAATGTGTTGGAGCTGCCAGGGCTGGGCTCAGGGGCTCCTGATTTTTTTTTTTTTTCAGCCTAAATTGCATTAATATGTTTGGGGTTTTTGGTTGTTTTTCCTTTTTTTTTTTTTTTTTTTTTTTTTTTTTTAATGCAAGTTTTCAGCTTATTTTACAGCCTCCTTTGTTGCCAGTTGGAAAGAACCATCTGGAACAATGATTTGAAAAGCACATCCTTCTGGCAGACAACTCGTGTGCTTCTGTGTAATTAGGGTGTTTATAGAAAGCTGGGGCATGCCTGGGTTTTTAATTTGTGAGCCCATTCTTCATTAATTGCAAGGAGCAACATTCTGGCTCTCTGAGCCTTGCTCAGCAGCCCCTGTGTGAGGCCAGGAGGTGACACCTCCAAGGAGGGGCTCCCACCCTCCTGCAGCCCTGCTCTGCAGCTCTGCCCATCCACACAGACCCAGCCCACCCAACAGAGCCCCTCTGGGAGACTGGACACCTGCTAGGAGTTCTGCCCCTTCCCTGCTTCCAAAACAAGGCTTTCCCTCCGCTATTTAATTTCAGATTTCCTTTAATCTTAAAGCTTTTCAGGTTTTTGAAACAACATGGTGTAAGGAAAACCTAAAAGCTGGACTTGTTCAAGATCAAAGCCCTTCAAAAAGCCAATCTACCTAAAATCTCTAATAACTTTGGAAAGGCTATATAGTCTTTAAAAATTTTACAGCCACAGTCCTCTGGGAAAAAAAAATAAATTAAAAATTGCTCAGAGTTCAGCCCCAGAGCATGCAACACACCAGTCCTAAACCCCTCCCAGAGATCCCTCACACAGCTCAGATGTGGCACCTTAACTGTGTCACAAAGCTGGAGATGTCATTTTTGATCCCTGGCAGCAGAGCTGACCTGCCAGCACACCTTGGGTGATGTTGTGTAACAACAGAAACCTGTTTGGCCCAGGAAAGTCTGAAGAGATTTAATAAATTGTGAAAGGAGGGCAAGAAGGAAAACAAAAACAGGGATAAAGAGAGGCTCAAAAGGAGTCCATGACACTCAATTTCTTCCCCTTCCTTCCAGCTTATCTGGGAATTGTGTTTCTGTGCAGGAAAGTGAGTGTCAGATGTGAACTGCTGTCATGTCCAATGCAATATCCAAAATATGAACTGTCCCAAGCTTCCAGGTCAGCACTCCCAACCTTTTCCAGCCCATAGCCTCAATCCTTAACAGCAGCATGAGCCCATCTCCATTTCCAACAAAGCCTCTTCCCAGCCTTCCATCTGCTCTTGGTTATGTGGTGTGGGCTCTGGCAGTAACTCCAGAGACAGAAACCAGACCTGAAAATGCTGCTCCACACAGTGTGTGACTTATGCAGAGGTGTAAGTATTTGTAAGGGACACACTGCAATCACAGTTTATGTAATTCCCATCATGTAAATCCAAAATGCCCTTAATAAATGTCATTGCACATGTATCAAGGACATTAAAATGGCTTGGAAAATCTCAGATAATCCAGCTTACTCAAAAATTTTGCTGGCTAACTGAAGGGAAAGTTGTCCCAAGAAAAAACAGGAGCAGAGGCAGTAAATAGCTGAGGAAAACAGCTGCCCTAAAGTTCAGCAAAGTGCCAAATTACAAAGGGACTCAAGTCTTCAAAGTGGCAGTACAGCATTCAGAAATTTATTTTCCCAGTATCTAGCAATGTTGTGCTGTGGCAGGACTAAATCTTAGACAGACAACCACATACATGGTGCTGCCTGCTACATGCCAGCAGCTACTCAAGTTTGGTGTTTGAGAAAGTCTGGGAGCCAGAATAATCCTATTTATTTCTGAGAGATCAAACAGGATTTGCAAAAGGGCAACATATCCACAGATTAAGGAAATGTTCTCAGTTTAAATGTGCTCACTTTGCAATCATGTCCAGTAAGTATTTTCACCTGTAGATTTAAAGGAAGTTTTTCACCATGAGAGGTGGAAAATACACATTCATATATATGGATATAAGTAAGAAAAACCTGGGAGTGGTATTCATAAAACACCAATCCCTCCTTATCTACCCCTCATGAATTTTGACTCACTCATACAGGAAGGTTCTTCTGCTATGAGTGAACACACCAACAGCTCACAGCATCTCCCTTAGCACAGAATCAACATTCTCTAGTAACCAACTTTTCTAAATGATGTTTTCTTTGGGAGAAGCAACTTCAGGACACTATCAAAGCAGCAGTTGTTTAGGAAGATACAGTCTGAGCTGGTATTGTCTACAATTAATTCATAATGAATCTAAAGTGATGGGATTAATTGATAATGAATATGAAATGATGCCCAGATGCCCACAGGCAGCAGAGCCAGGGAGGGGAGCACTCTGCAGCCTCCAGGGGCAGGGGCTGAGCTCTGGAGAGCAGCCACAGGCAGAGGAAATGGGGAAGCCGTGCCAGGGAAGCTCAGACTGGACATTAGGAAAAGGTTATTCTCCTTTCCCACCAGCTTTTTCACCTTTACCACCTCCAGGGGGTGCTGGGCACTGGAACAGCTCCCCAGGACCTGGCACCAAGCCTTGAGCTCAAAAAGTGTCTGGGTGCTCTCAGTGCTGTGATTTGGTTTGAAGCAGCCTGTGAGGAGCAGGGAGTTGGTCTCAGCAATCCTTGTGCTCCCTTCCAGCCTGGGGCACGCTGTGATTCCATGTGCCAAGCCATTCCTGCAGCTACAGCAATTCCCTGCTCTCAAGAGCTTCCAGAGCTCGCTGTGGGCAAGGGGCTTTAGGTGTGAAACTTCCATGGCTTTGCTCTTAATTCTCTGAGCACTGACACTGCAGTGGAAACAGCAGCATCAATCACTCAGCTCACATCAGAGCAGCCCTCAGCCAAGGCAGCTGTGAGCCCACTGCTCCCAAAAGAAAGTGCAGCCCCCTTAGATGATGGACAACAGCACAGTGAACTGAGCTGACTGCAGCACCAAACCCCTGACAGGAGCTGAAGGGCAGGAACCCTTCTGAAGGAGCTCTCTACAACACTTATTCTGAAAGCAAAACCCAGCCATTTGCAAGTGGAGATCTGGGAAAACATTACCTAACCAGTCACAGCAGACACAAACCTAATTATCAACCAGACAAGCCCCATAAATAACCCAAATAGATGCACAGATGTTACCTCTGTGATAAGAGCAGGGGCAGTCAGAGCTGCAGAAAACTCTGGAGCTCATTCAGTCATACAGGACAAAACTCCTGATATCTATGAATATTCATTCCCCTGCCTCATATATTTTTCATCTCACTGGAATTAAGGATATTTAAAATCAGATGTGGCTGTTTTAATACCCATCAAACACTTCAGCAGCAACATCCTATGCTGCATGTCTACAGTAAGGGCAGCCAGGTCAAATTAGCTGGCTGTCAAGATAAAAGTCAGTATATTCCCTATGTATTCCCACTATCTGCAAGAGAAGGAAGTGCCCTTGGTTTATCTGAAGATGTAATTCCATGATGGAATACTGTGGGTCTGTGGGTAGCAGTGCCTTCAGGGGCTGTGCTCAGCTGGGCTGCTCTCCCCTGAGCTGAAGGCTGCACAAACTCCCAGCACATCCCAGTGCCAGGGCTTGCTCCCTGTGACATTCCCTGGGCTCTGACAGCCCTGTGCAATCCTGCCCTCTGGCAGCTCTGGTGCTGCTTCCTGGCTTGTTTGGCAAATGTTTGGAAAGGTTTCAGTCCAGACCTGAAATGGCACAGCCTGTAACTGCATGCTGCACTGAGTGCTGAAATAAAGCCATTTTGTCCTGATAACTTTAGAGAACATCCAGTAATAAATTCCTGTACTTTTCACTGGAGCTACTTGTCTTTGTTCCCAAGAAAGCTTCATTTGCACATCCTGCTTAGGAAGGAGAAGAGTTATTTCCTCAGGGAATCTTCCTCCTCCACCTGAATAGGAGTATTTTGCTTTCACAGCAGTGCCCACTCAGGCAGTGAGAGGTCAGGGCTGAGCTCTCTTGACACTACAACACACCTGAATCCTTTACCAACCTACCATAAGTACTCACCAGCCACTAGAACAGGCTTTATACACCCTCATTGCATCTCCAGACAGACTGGGAGGCTGGGAAAAGGAAGAGCAAAAACTGTCTTCAAGTTAAATAAAACCATACATTAGACTCAAAACTAAAAAAAAATTAAAAAAAAAAAAATACTGGGGATAAGGCTAAGTTCATTCAAGTGACTTTAATTACAAGATGACTGTTAAACCAATTTAAGCTGAGAAAACACTTTCTAAAAGTCCACATTTAAATAAGACTAAAAGAGCAATTTACAAAAGACGATAGTGTAAAAAATTATTTCTTTTCATCTTTGTAATCCACAAAAAGCCTCATTTTTGGAAGCTAAAGTGAACCACTTAGTAAAGGCTTAGTCAGCATCAAACTTACAAAATGATTAAAACATTTTCACTCTTAGGAGTATAGTAAAAATAAAAATAGCCAACATAACCATTAAACTGATATAAAAGTAAACACTTTACCAGTGAAATGATGCTGTGTTTCCATATGCCAAATTTGTTGTTTTAGAGGCATCAGGAAGGCTTTTATGTGAAATTACAGCATGTTACATCCATATAGAATGAGTCTCTTCCTAAACAGCTGGCTTCTTCCTGAGAAAGTTACCAATGGAGAGCAGGTAACCTCATGTAAGGAACCAGTCTCCCAGCAGAGGTCAAAATTCCAGCAGCTGGAGGACTTCATCTGCACATTAAAGAGGCAGAGAAACTCTCAGATAACTATTTAAGTATAGAAGAAAACGAAGAGTTTCTCAGGCACTCAGACTTCCAAGCTGAAATTTTTAATTTTCTTACTTGCAGTCTCCACTGCAGTCAGCTGCTCAGCAGAATATATTAACACATGCAGAGCTCTGTGCTCTGCAGCCAGAACACTCCCAGACAGAAGTGGAGGTAGAGCATTGTGACAAACAACTATCCTAGTTAAAAATGACAAAAACAAGATGCCCAGGTTGAAAGCTCTAACTCAAAGAGCCAGGGAATGCCACAAGCAAAATGCTCACAATGGGATATTTTCTCCCTTCTGTTTCAGAAAAAAGCCAATACCAGTTAGGCAGGAGAGTTGGGGACCAGTCCCTCTTCAATAACTACCAGCTACTGTATTTCAGCTTCTGTAACACAAATCCACATCATAAACTTTGCACAGCATCACTCAATGGTTTTGTTTATAGGGTTCAGCTACTTCTGCTTTCTCAACTTCGAGTCACACTCAGGCTCTGCAGGACTGTGTGAGAAGTCAGCCAAAATAGCAGCACAGATAACATATGAATGCTTTCTCATCAGTGAGAAAAGCTGGGTATTTCATCTCTGAAAGAAAGAGTGGAAAAGTTCTGTTATTTCTTCTGCTCCTTTACAGCTGGCATTGCATCGTCAAACATGTATGTATATAAAGTGTAAATGCAGCAATGGTTCTGTCCAGAACATTCTCCTCCAGTGACATACCAGCCAAACAAATAATTTACAAAACCTACCAGAAACAAGATGAAATGGCATCATAAGAATTACATGAGATTCTGAGACACTATTGTCATGTTGTATGTTTTGATTCATTTCATGTGATTCATTTCACCTTTTAAAGAAGACTTTCAGCTCTGCTGGCAGAAATGTTTTGTTGAAGTAAGTGCTTTTACTCTGACATTTACATCACTAGCACATGACTGTTATTGTTGTTGTTATTATTATACTACCAGTGCTCAGGGAAGATGCAGATATCCACTCTAGACTTCATGAAAAATAAATGTCTTATGTGATCAGTCAACTGTGAAGTTCATGCAGGTAAAATGATTTACTCAAACATGGCAAGAAATACTTTTAGTCAGCAAATTATACCAGCATAGTAATGCTCTGTCCAGTAAACAGGAAATAAGGAATATCTAGGGAAGAAGCAGTTGTACTGTGCCACTGTATGTTCCTAGCAAGCTCTATCATCACACCCTTGTCAGGCAAACTTCTCATTTAAGCATTCCACAGAGATTAGCATGGCTTCTCCTAATGAACTCACTAAGTTCCTGATCAATTCACTTGGTAACCTGATACTACAGTTCTCAAAACTGAAATGCACTGTGCAACATAAAAATCAGCACTGTGATGATCCCTGGTGCAACATTTGCTGCCATGAGACAAAACTCTTAGAGTCAAAGGAAGTCAAAAAAACTTTATTCACACCAGAAACGCAGACTTAGGAATTTTCCTTTATCAAAATAAGTCCCTTATGGTTACTTACATCTGTGCTCTAACAGAACTGTACAATATATATAAACATATATATATAAAAAAACAACAAAAAATCAACTGCTGCGCTTCCTTAATATTAATCATCATCTTCTTCCTCTTCATCACTGATCACGTATTTCTTAGGCTTTTTACTTGCTTTGTCATCATCATCTGCTTTTCTCTTTCCAGAAGGTTCACCTTCCTAAAGGCAAAAGAAGGACAAAAATGAACTACCACATTTCCAGCTAAATAGAAAAAACACAGAACAACAACAAAAAGACACCTCTAAGTCTTTCTTGTAAGAAAAGGAAAATTACTAGTTCTGGCTTTTCCATTCTGTGCTGCTGTGAAGCAGGGCTGGTTCTGTGCCAGTCCTGACCCTCAGCACTCAGTGCCTGCTCCAGTGTCACACCCCAGAGCAGGAGGGTCTGGGAAGCTGCAGCTCCATCCCCTCACTGGCCCTGCATCCACACCTGCTCTGCCTGAGCATGGCATGCACAGTCTCTGCATGTGCAGCATGTGCAGGGCTCTCTCAGCAGGTCTCACCAGCATGGACACCTCCTCAAATTTGCAGTGAATTTTCCAGCATACAGACACTTTCCCTTCAGGCAGCCCCTGCAGCTTTGCTAAGTTTTCACACTATTTATACCTGTAAGGCCTGAATCAGAGCTACTGAAGCAAAGAAGAAATTCAGGAAATGGGCAGTCATTAGGAAGACAAAACTTAACTAACCATTCTCTGGCATAAAGAAAAAAATTAGGAGGAACCACTGGCATTCAGAATCAACACTAGTTTACAGTCCAAGAAATGTAACAGTTTACAGTTAATGAGGCCTCAAAGAGCTGGTTAAGGGAACTCAAATCACTGAGTTAATTACCTGCTTACAAGCAATACCATAAAAACTTTTATAGAGTTGATGTTCAGTTCATGAAGTCAAAAGGTTGATTTTTGCTCCATGTACATTCCCACCAGTTCAGTTTGAATCATCCTTCCAAATAACATTTTAAATCATGAGTGGTTAATGCAAAACTCATCAATTGTGAGGAACAAGTGATAACTCAACTATTGCTGGAAGAGAAGAGTATCTTTAAAAAGCATTTGATTCTATTTTAGTGTATTAAGTAAGTATGAATCTCAGTTACAAGGAATTTTAAAAAGGACAGAAAACAGAAATTAACAGGGGTGGGAATCTGAATGATAGCTTCTTCCTCAGAACAAACATTCTTTTGTAATGTAGCTGGACTATTGTTCAGTGAGTCATCTTCCAGTTCAGCAGAATATCCCCATTAACTGCAGCAACAGTGAAACTACTTGCTGTGTGGTGATAAAGTGTATTAATAATAGACTGACATTTGCAATAACAAATTGTTATCAGCACAAAGATTTGTGTGTGCTGGTGACTGACAGCTGCTAAAAGCAAGTGAGTGTATAAGGAAGGCAGAGTTCCACATGTGTGGGTATGCTCTGAACAGCACACTGCCCCTGGGGGACTGAGCACTGAACTCGAGCACTGCTGGGGTTTTCTGTGACACTGCAGCACCACTCCAAGGCCCCTGAGCAGCATTACCTTCCAGCCACTCTTTAAAATGGAGGCTGCTGCTCCTCAAGCAGCAGAGATGCTGCTGATTAGACCTTTTCTTCTGAGACAGTGGAACTGCCAAGTCCTCACATTGCTGTATCGTAGCTAACACATCTAGTAAGAGTCTTAGAAATAAACAATTCAATTTCTACTAACCAACGCTCACAGGGCCCACAAAATTACAGTTCTGTCTACATGACTTACTATGGCTGTTGTATTTTCTGAAATATTAAATTTTCCTGATGTACAACAAAAAGCCAGAATCTATGTCTTCAGAAGACAAAACTAATTTTTACTTCCAGTTCACATTGCAATGCTTGTTAGTGCAAATAACTCAGCTGACTCTGTAAGAGCACCAAGAACCTGCATTCAGCATGCAGAAAACACCCAAGGGGCTGGGGAGTGAGGCCTCCCAGGGACTTGACAGGAAACACAGTGCAGAAAAGAAAATGAGAGCAGCTTGTTCCTTGTGTAACACTGCAGTGCTGTATCAGCAGTGACAGGATGAACTAAACCTCAAACACAATGCTCACAAAGACTCATTTAATAATACCAAAAGTCATAAATTACAAAGCAATAAAACACCATTTTAGATTAGGAAACAGCACTCCTGCTGTAGCTAACAGTTTATTTGTTCAGGGCCCAATGTTTCAGATGATACTGGGGTGATGGAAAATGTATGTTTAGCAATGGACAATAAGTCTTTTTAGCTCAGTTTTTTAACTCTTCTATTTTAAAAGAGCAGAAATACTATGTGAAAATGCTTCCACTATCTCCATAATAAACAGGAGAGGACCACACAACTTAGGTAACACTAGGATTCCAGTATTAAGTCTTCTCACTCCTTGCATAATTTTGGTAAAGTCATTTTACATAACTCTGCATAAATTTTTCCATCTTTAAATCAGCAATAACAATAGTGTCCTCCTTTGGGAATCACTCAGGTCTGTGAACTAATGCAGTGCATAAGAAATTGGTGATTAATTACCATGGAAAGCATGCCAAGTCAAATAGCATATTCATCATGGCACAAATGAAACCACAGAACTCCCAAGTTTAAACACTAGATTTAGTGAAGGAAATGTTCCTCATTAAAAATGAGCAGCTTAAGAACAAAGTCCTTCTCTTACCTCATCACTATTAAGTTTCTTTGCCTTGAGTAGTCTTTGGGTTTTGTCTTCATCTGAGCCTTCGTCACTGTCAGAAGAGTAGATTCTAGCACGTTCCTCTGCACATTCCAGAAAAAAATAAAAAGACAAATATGTTTATCTGAAAGTGCTGAGGAAGAGAGGATATTAAAAAATGTCTTACATTTAGTGCCACAAAACGTTTGCAGAACCTAAGCCCAGAGTAAACAAAATAAACTTACACCAACTGAACTAACGCTCACGTATCAAATGAACTGGCAAAATCCTATCTCACCAAGGCTCTCCCGTGCAATTACCCAATGTGAATCACGCAGACAAAGGCAGGCTGTTGAGGCTGATGATTACCTCTGATGCCCCCCTTGTATCTGTTTTTGATAGCTGCCAGGCTGATGGCATCGTCCCCCTCGTCCTCCTCGTCGTAGCGGTCGGGCTCCAGGTAGCTGGCGCTCAGCCCCCGCTGGTGCTGCTTCTCCCGCATGCGCCGCTGCTGCGACTCCCTGCGGATGGAAGCCCTCAGCCTCTCCTCTTCTTTCTGTGCAAACAGACAACAGGCTGAGGGACAAAAAACCCCCAAACCATCTCAAGAGCACCTCGTATTCAACTGCAGCTTTTGAAATAATCTCACTGCAGTGTAAAGGCTGCAAATATTCTCCTTGCTTTGACATCTGCGAGGTTAAACAAGCCATGCCCATGGCTCCTGACTCCTGCTTAAAAACTCCAAAATGTTACTGTTTTTCATAAATCATAGAATATTCAAAAATGTCCAGCTGAATTACAGTTGTGATAATTTAGATCAAACCAGCAGATCAGAGAGTTCCATGCCACAATACCTTGATCATTTCTGTGCGCTGAGACTCTGGATCACGGCCTGCCATTGGCAAAATACGAATTTTCTGGGTCTTTGAACATCTGTCTGCCAGAGACAGAGTCATCTTCCTGTGAGTGGCACTGTCTGTAGAGTGTGGCCTGGTAAAAAATTGCTAGGGGTTAAAAACTTCTTTAAGGAACATATCCATTTCCAAAAGATAATGGTAGGGCCAGTACACTTGAGAATTCAGAGACTTATCTGCACAAAAGTAAAAGCATCAACCCTTTTTAAGAAGTATTTATGTGCACTGTTAACAGCTACTGGAGACAGAAAGTCTTCTCTCAGTAAAATCACCAGTCCAGCCATTAACAGTTGCACTCAAAGATCTGCAAGGCCTTTTTTACCCTTAATGATGCTACAACCCTGCAACCTTTGACCCTTATCAACATAAATATCCATCCTCACAGTTCACATCAATATCTCAAGAAGCAATTGTCATCTTGATAGCAACTGTACCTCAGACAAAAGATTAATTTCAGCAAATAGTAATATGTTTTCTGAGTCAAATGAGGATTTGCATGTAAAAATGCAAATTAAAACATATATACAAAAAACCTATATGTAGCCTATATAATGCAGAAAATGGCACATTAACATTCCCAACTTAGACACCTAATGTAGGACAAATCCTACTGCAAAACTGAGCTTGAAAAATAGCACATTCTTAATAACCAGTGAAGCTCTGAAGCTTTACAAACTGGTATATCTAAACTTTATATACTAGTTATAACACTTAATTGCAAAAATACTATCAATATTTGATACAGAGCAGCAGTTTACCTGAAGGTTAACTTGGTCTTGAATACAGCCTGTCCTTGCAGGCCTGTCCCTTGTCTGATGAACAAATGATTGTGATCTCCTTGTAGCGGTGCCTTGTACACGTCAAACACCTCATTGCCCAAGTGGAGGGACATGCTTAAAAGAGATTCCCACATCAGTTACTTGATAAAGCCATTGCAGTCTATTTTTCTGCCTCATTTCTAAATGGAGAAAGCCTTCATGCTTCCTTTTTATATCTAGCCAATAATTATATTTCTATCTAAACTAAGCAGAGCATAAACCTTTCAAAGCACTGAGACCAAATTAATCTGTACTGTGCAGAACTGATGCCAAAGTTTGCTGACCTCCCAATTTTGCACACCACTGCAAGAACAACTGCATTACTTCAGTAACAAGGAGTGCAAACTAACCTTCCATCTGACCACTTAACTATCCGTGCATTGCTTTCTCTGATCTCATTCCCTTCCTCGTCTCGTCGCATCCGCCATCGTATTGTGTTTTCTACCTGTAGGGGGAAAAAAAACAAAACCATTTTCCTAGCTCATAAGGAATAATACATTCTATATAGGTCAAGAATTGCAGTTAGAAAGGCTTGGTAATTTGTGGCATAATGCAAAGACATAAAGGTGAAAAGTATTGCTCTTGTAGGTGAAATGCAGCTGTCAAGCTTTTTAAAAATTTATTACTAAAATAGATCAACTTTCCTCAGTGCCCACACTTTAATAATCTGAAAACTCAAAACACCATTCAAAAAGATCTGAAGCAGACTTTGAAGGAAAGTGAGTATAAAAGACAAAAGGAAAATTTGATATTATACCTTGAGTTTTAACCTAGTTCTACCCTCTTCGTCAAGCATCTCCTCATCTTCAAATTCATCTTCATAATACTGGGGATCAAAAGGTCTGCAACAAATTTTACAACACATTCTTTATTATTCTAAGAAAATTAATACAGATTATTGCAGAGTTGTGCAAGTTAACAGGTGCCTGAGAGGTTTAGATTATTCCCTGCCCACAACAGCATGCACTGCAGAGTGGGACAGCCCTCTCTGCAGCCAGGAAATTCAGTGCACTAATTCCCAGCCTGGGGGCCTGACCCAAGTGTCCTCTCTACCATCAGCTACAGGGTAACATTCACACACTCTGAATGTTTCAGCTGAAGATAACAAGTCTGCCTCAGAAAATTCTGTTTCCTTATATCAGCATGATGAGGTCAGGGTTAAGCATGGAACAAAAATAAATGAGATCATACAGGGAAAAAAACCTGAAAGAATATCTTATAAATGAGGTGAATTGGGGACTTTCTAAGAACACAACTTTTGTTAGTCTTTTCTTTTTGTTTGTTTTAGTTCAGTCTCAAAACCAAACAAAGAGAAAGGAAGATGAGATTGCTTTCCTCTCTTCCATCAAAAAATCCAGTGACTGAGCTGGGAATGACTGGGGGGAACCCTTTCTCTCACCTCATTCCTAATAGCTCCTAGGCTGCTGCAAGGGGAAAGTGATAGACAGACTGCTCCTGTACAATTCTATTTTCAGTCCTGTCTGACCTCCAGAGATCACCTGGACTTCTGTCACTGGTAGCAGCCACTCCCCAGATTTTGAACAGTTCTCCCCTGAAGCAGCCTGGAGCCCCAAGACAGGGAATGGCTGAGCTGAGGTGTGACACCAACAAGGCTGTGCTGCCAGCTAAACCTGCACCTTGGGAACAAGGCAAGAAAGCTGCTCACAAAACACTCAGATTCAACAGCATTGTGCTGCAAGTGCTGAAGGAGGCTTTTAGGGCCAAACTTAAAGTCACAAACAACTCTAATAATTGATTTTGCTGCTCCTTATGCATTCCAGTAAATGTCTTCAGTTCGGGTTAGGTTCATAGGAAAACAAGTAACAACCCTCTTCATAAATAGTACGTTTAACACACACAAATAAAAAAGGCCATATGCTGAAATTCAAAATGCTGTTTTTAATCACTGGAAAGTGCATAAGGGTTGTGTGCATTTGCCTTTTATGTCTCTGAGAGCCTAAACTTACACTTACAACTCAACTGATATGTGCTTTCCATTAAACACGTTTTTGTCTGGTTTTCACAGACAATTCAATCAAGCTGAAACCCAACTTCATAATAAAAAACCACAGCCATTACTGTTGACTAATCACAACCAAAAATATGCACCTTAATGTCAACAACTTTAAATAGGGCAAATACATTTAACTGTATTACTAAACAAAAGCAACACAGGGAAACACTGAAAGACTTTATCAATCCTGTATTTAACATGTGATTACCTGGGCTCCACACTGAGGAAGTTGGGCAGCTTCACAAAATACAAATCATTACCCAAGTCTGTATTTACTTTTGGTATTTCTACCTCTATTCTGGTCTCTGGAATAGGCTCTTCTTCCTGCTGCTCTTGACTCAGTCCATTCTCATCCTAATGAAAAAAAAAGAACAGGAGTGAAGTGAAAAAAATCTATCTAGCTACTGCTGCTCTAATAATTACATTTTGCTTAAAGAAAAGTCATTCATAGGCACAGAGAGATCAGGAAGATTTGGATAAAAGAATTCAGGTATTTTTATTGAAAGGAATTCCATTCAGCATTGTCATGTGGCACTTTAGGTGACTTCAAGCACCAGTGCAAACTCAAGAGACCAAAGACAAGAAAGAATAGCAAAGGAGCCAACAGAATTTTCAGCTGAGCACTAGAGACTGGGAGACACCTTCTACAAGATTAAAGAAGGTATTTTTATCTATTATCAACAAAAGATGAAAAATTAACAATAACAAAAAAAAGAAAGTATTTCTCAAATAGCTGCAAAAACGTACCAAAGACAGCTATGGCTTTGTACTTTACTTGGTAGCAATCAAACTATTCTTTATAGTACAAAAAGCAGAGCAGGGACGGGAACATTACCCAACTCAGTTGGTATTCTGCATTTCAGAGTGGAATGGCATGTTAATTGTCTCAAAAGTCAAGTCCACTCACAATGGGCTGTCCTGGGGTTGGTGGCTTGTCTTCTCCATCGCTGCCTGAGGAAATGTCATCAGCACCTCCAAACAGATCCATGACGTCTGCATGCTCTTTGGCAGAAAAATTACAATTTTAAACCACACAAATATATGCACACACAGCCCCAATGCAAGATTTATTTATCAAAAACAGCAACAGAAGAGTATAAGATAATCCTTATCCAAGTAACTGAACAGAAATAGATTTCATAACGCATTTTGGACGTTTTACTTATCAGAAAATAAATGCCTCTTCCTCAGCCAGCTAAACCACCACAAAACACAGTACAGGTTCCCTGGGCTGCTCTGATTAAAGGTACCATTTTTCAGTACCTTTCAGTAAAAATGCATGAAAGAACATTTGCAGAAGAGAAAACTTGACAGAGCTAACTGGAGAGGATGAGCATGTGCCTCCCACACAGAATTCCTGATGTCTGTTTTGTTATTTCCATGGCACCGTACAGCTAATGCTACCAATTCTGTCAAGCCCTGTAGCTGATGAATGGCATGCTCAGGAGGAGGATTAAAGGGCCCAATACCCCACAACCCCCCCACCATTTACCTTTCTGCCCTTCTGTGTCACTCTCTGCTTCTGAATCTGATGCAATTGGTTTCTTCCGCTTCATTCGCAGAACTTCATCCTCGCTATCACTGCCCCTTGCAGACTCTACTAAGGAGCATAATTATTCTCAGTAAATTAAAAATTTTTGTCCACAAAATTTAAAATTCCTCTCTATTAATAAGCTCTAAAAGTGCTGCATAAAAAAAATGCAAAGATGACTATAGTTAAAAGTTACGTAATTAATGCCTTTAAATTAAAGTTTCAATCTTTTTAGGCAAATGTAAACAAAACAATAAAGAGAGACCAAACCAGCAATAAATCATTATTTCTGTATTCAGTCTTACCAGATTTGTGTTCTTGCTCTTCCTCATCAGAGTGCTGAGCCCTTTCCTCATCATCAGAGTTCTGCATCTTCTCTTCGTCAGACCGCTGGGCCCTTTCATCATCATCAGAGTTCTGCATCTTCTCCTCATCTGAGGCCTGTGGCCTTTCCTCATCATCAGAGTTCTGCATTTTCTCTTCATCTGAGTTCTGGAGTCTTTCCTCATCATCAGACACCTGTGGCCTTTCATCTTCATCCGAGTTCTGCACTTTCTCCTCATCGTCAGAGTTCTGCTGTCTCTCCTCGTCATCAGAGTTCTGCTGCCTCTCCTCATCATCCGACTGATCACTTTTGTCCTCCTTGCCCCACTTCTCATCCTCTGAGTGTGCTTTCTCAGAGCCATCTCCCTCTGAGTGGTGGCTGCCTTCCTCGGAGCCGTGCTCATGGTCATCCTCGTCCTCGTCGTGCGCAGCCTCGGAGGCGCTGTGCTGCTCCCCGTCCGACTGCTCCCCGTCCTCGTGCTCCGAGTGCCCCGAGGCCTCCGAGCGCTGGTACGATCTCTCCGAGTGGTTGTCACTCCCTGAGTGATGGGATGCCCCTTCGTCCTCGCTGTCATCTCCAAATAACTCCTTGTTACTGGGTTTTATCGCCTCCCTGTCGTCGTCCTGGTCGCTGTCGCTGCCAGAAGCATTGCTCCCAGAGCCAGCGTTCTCCTGGTCGGAATCTGAATCAGAGCCAGAATCGGAATCTGCAAAACAAACATCAGCCTTCAGAGAGTCAGGATGCGCTTCTGAGGATGCACGTGACATGATGGGCACTACTATAACCCTGCTATAACTGCTAACCCCCAAAACACAACCCAATCCCCAGACAGAACCCACAGAGAACTGAAAGCAAGACCAATAAAGTTACCGAGAATAGTAAAATAAAATGTCTGCTAATAAAAGTACAGCCAAAGAAAGGCACAACGAAAAACGATGGACGTCCTAATAAGTTTCAAGTCACAAGCTGTGATCTCAAATTCTAAAACTAGAAGGAATCAGTAATTTAACCAGCGAAGATAACAAATGAAATAGTGAGGACTTAAACAATAAACTATATAGATGCGGCTTATCCTACAAATCCAAAACTGTCCCTCTGTCACAACTGTATTCAATCCAAGTCATCTACCCAGGAAGGTTTATGACAATGAAGCCACCCTCAGTGCCGAGGCTAGTCCATGCGGTTTCCGACAGGAAAATAAAAGAACACATGCCTTGAAAAGTAATTCACAGGAACGCGAACAAGAATTTTAAAAACGTCAGGGACTTAAACTAGGTGTTCCACGGTTTCCAGAACTCGGCTGCAGCTGAGCAACCTCCTCTGCAGGCACCGACCCCTCGGCCCGCGGCTCCGCGCCGCTCGCCCCGCTCCCTCCCTGTCACCCGCTCTCGGGGGCCGCGGCAGAGGCGAGGCAGGACGGGGCAGCGCAGCCCGCGGCAGGGACACCCCGGGCGGAGGGACGGGGAGAGAGAAAGAGAGAGAGAAACTCCCCAGACCTTTGTGCTCGGGCTCCGAGTCCGCGTCGCTGCCGAACAGATCCGCCATGTCGGCCATGGCGGCAGCGCGGCCCCACCGGCGCCGCGCAGTGACGTCACAGCGCGCCGAGAGGGGCGGGGCCCGCTCTTAAAAGTGGCTCGTCCTCTTAAAGGGGCTGCGGCCCGGCCGAGGAGCGGCCCCGCGGGGACAGGGATGGGGACAATGACAGGGCCACACCCCCGCCTCTTCCAGCGTGGCCGCAGCCTCCGCACCGCGCAGAGCCGCCCTCCCCTCCCCTCCGCACAGGTGCCGCAGCGGCGGCCCCGCTCCCGCGCTCCCAGCGCCCCGCCCTGTGCTGAGGGAAGCCCGGCCCCTCAGCGCCACCGGGCCCCTCCCTTCCCCGCTGGACAGGGAAAAGCGCTCTTTTCATATGAACACAAGGATTTCAAGCAAGACAGTACACTACTAAAAACAGCAAACAAACACAACCCCGAAGCCACCACAAGAATACAGTACTTTAATCATCAAAAAAATTAGTAACTGTTTAACAATCTGACAGCATATAGTGCTGATACACTAAAATACTCAGTATGTGTTTCCCCAATGGAAATTTAAATGGAACACTTGCTCGTTTGTAGCTTACAAACGCAGGATTACTCAAGCTGTAGAGAGAATGAGGCTATTTCTTTAAAATACAAGAGTAAAAAGGTAATTGCTCTGAAATATTGATTATATTTCCATGCTTAGCTTGGAACCAACAGAATCAACATATGCAGTCATTTGATTTCTGCATTTAGCCAGAAAAAATAATCAGTAAGAAAACTATCTCTTTTGGAAAAATGCCCTCGTGTTTATGGTAACTGGCTATCAAAGTATCACCACTCCTGCACTCACAATCAGTGAAGTCACAGCAGGACCTCACCACACTCCATGGCATTACATCAGTGTTCATTTTGTTTATTGAGACTGTTGAAGATTCCTGGCTACAGACTGAATTTCTTAATTTATTCCAAAAAGAATACACACTACAGGCACAAAAGTGATTGCTGTTAACTGTTCCATGCACCATGCCAAAGGTCTTGCAAGAATTTGGATGATTAAATCCTTTTGGTTGAAATTCCCAGCTTGTCAGGTATCTGTCCAGAAAGTCACAAGCAAATTTTTAGCTGTTGTCTATAGAGCTAAACCATTTATTAGGGTCCAATACTATAATTTGTGACAGGACCCCTAAGAGCTGCAACTTAAATGGCCCTGCTTTCGATTAGAATATAAATAATTAAACAGCCAAACTTGATTTAGTAAAAGCAAGAAAGGGATTTGGGCTATTATTTCCATAATCCAGCCTTTCAGTTTCCTCCTTCCTTTTCAAGTAGGAGATAACTGCCTAATCTTTTTAGGTAGTGATAAAATAATTCATCATAGAATCCCAATACAGAACAAACAGATTCTGTGAACATGCAGCCCTTCAAAAAATGAAGGAAGACATTAGAGCCTGTTTTTTGACACAAAATTATTATGGTGCCTAGCAAATAAAAAGTAAAGTATAGCTTTAGGCAACTCAGCACATGACATGGTTTGGCCATGTTTACACAGCAGTCTCTGTAAAAAGACACTTAACTTGTGCCTGTATGCATATTGTATTAGAAATATTTCAAAGTTTATTTCAAAATCTAAAAAGTCCTTGAAAATTTACAAAAGCCCAAACCAAAAGAAGCCCTTTTTGTTGCTCATTAGAACACTTCTGGTGTTGTTGTGAGGTTACAGTAAGTGTAGTCTTTGGTTTTAACTGAATTAATTCCAACTTGGTTTTCAGAGCACGTGTTTATTTGTAATTCTAATAAAAGGTCGATTTAGAAATAGGGGAAAAAAAGGTTCTCCCATGAGTATAAACCAGTTATATACATTCCCACTGAAGGCACTATAGTTCAAAATTTCCTGTACAGTTGCAGTAAAATTTGAAGCCACCTCCAGAATAAAGTCTGGCTATAAAGATGCAAACCAAAATTTGCAGCAAATTACCATGTGGGCACAGTGTCAGAGACTTGCTCTGTTTTTATAGTATATACAACCCAATGCAAAATTCTCAGTCCAATATGTTTTCTACACATAATGATCACATTATGATCTTTGGATACAAACAGTTGTCAGTTGAATTCTCCGTTGCTATAAATACAGCCAAGCAGTCCTGTAGAACATTTTTGTGATCTCAAAGCAAACTAGTATGAGACAGTCCAAACAGACCTACACCAAAAAGCTTCTAGATTTTCATATTTCAAAGCGTATGTGATTATGTACAGAAGTTGAAGTGATTCTTGTTGCCTTATTAGTTTGCTTATAGAACTTTAAACACTTTAACAATGACTACGCCCTAGAGATTTGACACTACATATTGATTAGTTTTTGTCTGTCTTAGGTAGTGTTTCAACATCAAGACAGATATAGAATGGAAGAATCCTTTCTTAAAAGTGTTACTTCATTATTAAAAACTGTTTGATTTGTATGAAATACAAATAGCTTAATGTAATGCAACTTAGGTCAGTGGTCTTACAGTTAAGGCTGCTTTTCCTGTACAGTTATGCAGAACTTTAAATATGAATGTCCACTACTTCTAGAGAAATTGATACTTAGGAAAGTAGATAACAATTTTTAAACAAAGAATATAAACTAAATAATGGTGATGAACACATGAAATCAGTCTAAAAATGTATCCAGTTTAGATACAGAACAAGACACAGTTATGGGACCTTTTGAAAAGACTTCAAGGATTTAGGTGTAACAGAAAAACTCTCATTTTGCACGGCTCCTGAATCTTTTTCTTGTTGTACAAAGCTTCCATTTTGGTATTAATCCCTCTAATCTCTTGGAAGAAGTCCTTAGCCAATTTATTTTTGTTTGGCTTAAAAGGATGTCTTTGAACTTGATTACAGTATCAAGAACAAATAAAAAATAAAACAGTAGAATTACAAGTAACATTGCTGTGAAAGATTTCTCTTCAGTGCATATGAACAAAGCTGAACAGCTCTACACGAGTCCAGCTGCTGGGTGAAGAATCCCTTCTTACTAAGGCATTGTTGTCAGGAATATATACACACCCCTCCATGTAAATACACACCCCCAGATTTTCTTGACCCAACATTTCAGCTGGGTCAGTATCTGCCCAATGATCTTAAACATCCCGTTCTTTGAGTACAGACAATTATACCTTTGATTTGCAATTACATTTTTAGTAGAAAGCACAGCCAAAGTCCTGAAATACAAAAAGTTCTTAAAAAAAAAAAAAAAAGATCAAAACCTATGGTACAGAGACTGGCACAGTTACTGTGTCTCCATCCATCCCAAAACCGTGCTGCATACCAGCAGATGATTCTATTGTTTTGCTTTAAAAGGAATGGGGTTTCCAGTCTTTTCCCTTCTAACCCAGATCAATGTAGTCCAAGATTGCCAAAGCCCACGGTGCTGCCCCTGCTGACTCCACAGTTCTGGCATCAGCTTTGCTAATTGTCTCCTTCAACCCTTCTCTTCCGAACTGCAACAAGAGAGACAAAAAAGAAGTTTTGCTATATTAGTATTTTAACTATTTTTGTGTTTCTATAACATGAACGGTTAGTTTGTCACACGAAGTACCACAAATTAAGGTAACTAACAGTTAGCATTAGACAGCATTTTAAGCAAATAAGCTGAGCTTATCACCTTATTCACAATTGCAAATATTTCCAAGGAAGGACTTGTGGGAAACATTAATTATCTTATGTCTGATAAGCAGATTTACCCAGGATTCTTTTTTTACAGTTTTTTTCAGTTTTTTAGAGGTGAATTTAATTTACATGGCTTCAAAAGAAATACTACAAGAGTTTCACAGTGTATCTAACACAATTTATACACACAGAGATGTTATAATCAACAGTCTAAAATATTCCATTTATTGATAACAACATTCATTTGTCAAAATGCAAGGACAATAAAAATCTGTGAATAAAATAATTAAAAGCTCACAATGCTATTAAGATTTGAGAATATGTTATATTGATAGAATGACTAGAGTTTTCCCCAACATCTGTTTATTTTTGATGTTTTCTTTTCAAACTATCAAATTATGTTTTCCTTTTCTGTGCAGACAAAGCAAATGGCACTAAAGGTCTTATAGTACACATAAAGGACAAAATACAAAAGGCATCTCCATTTTGTTTACAAAAGTGAAGGAAGCACATCTATATATGAAGAAAGTGAATCCGTTCTCAAATCCACTCAATAGAAAGCAGGTGGCAGAATTTATTCATACCTGCTTTCATCAAACTGCAAGAACAGATGAAAAGAATTTCCAGCTCTAGACTTCTCCAATCATGCAGTTACACATACACAGACAAAGAACAGGGAAGTGGTACCACACAGCGTGAACAAGGAAAAAGAAGATGTAGCCTTTTTTTTTTAAAAGGAACGTACAAAGGGAGAAATGAGAGACTTCAAACATCTGTGTTTCAGTGCTCAATACCCAAAGGGGTATTCAGAGTAACCTCCTCTGTAGCTTCAGGGCTGGAGAGATGAAAAGGTATTTGCAGAAACTTTTACTTGCATACTCCAGACTAAGAAAGCAAAGGAAAAAAGGCAAGATATCAATAGAAGCATAGATTTTGAACAGCCAAGCACTAATAAGAGAACTACTGAGAGGGGAAACCTTAGAAAGCTGTGACACACCTGAAGCATTATGATAAAAGACTCAACTGGTTTAGAATCTATTTTGAGAGACAGATATGCAGCATCTGAGTGCCCTTCTTATCTCTCTGTGCTCTATTCTAGTTACTCATCCATATCTTTCAGAGCTGTTCTACTCCACGCTAACCTATATTCAGAGGGGAATCAGATTTTTAAACCAAATTCCAGTTTCCTGTGTCATTCCCTCTAATACATTCCTTAACCACTGCTACTACGCTAAACTGCCTGGCCCCTTTTCACACTGATGACAGGTCACCACAAAGCATCTAAAACCAAAAGATTTAATTAAATAGTTTTAAAATGCAGTTTTATTTAAATAGATGGACATTATTTCGTAGTTGAGTGCCTCAATTATTTGACATTATTTTACAAATTATTTCCATTCATGTACTGTGTTAACCAATTTTCCACTGATCCATTTAATTAGGATTCTAACTGATGAGCTCCAACAAACCTGACTGCAACAAATAAAGATGTTTTCAGCTACTTGTGCATGAAGAGTACAGAAAGGCAGAGATTACCCAATCCCAGCCCCTGTACATGACAGTATATTCAGTTTCCTTGCTCAAGCAATCCCAGTGACATTGGGATACTGGCCCTAAACAGGGCATCCTACACTTTTAATTTCAAGTACTGCTTTTAAAGAAGAAATTATCCGAATACAACTGAGCAATCAAAACTATTGTTTTCACTCTCTTTGCCACAACTCTCATGAAATTTGAATGCTCTTGTTCTAAACTATGCTAAAAATCCTCCCTCATGTACCTGAACACCCTGCAACAAAACACAAAACATCAAGCAGCAACTAAAAAGTAGGAGTAAAGCACAGGAGAAACCCAAAACTGATCTACTAATCTTGTGCTATCTTGGTTTTGTCAAGGGAGAAGGGGAATAACCAGCATCTTTAAAGCCTGTGCCACACACCCATTCAGTTATTAACGACAGGTCTTACCCAAATCATTGTTTTTTGTGATAGCTGCAGCTGCCCTGGCTCGAGGTCCCTGTTGTGTGAAATGGTATCCAAATTTGAGGATCTTGTTGTTTTCTTCAAGCATCTTGGCAATTTCTACTTCTGCAGCTGTGCCCAGCTGCTGCCTCTATTAAAATAAAAGGTACACAAAGACAACAAAGCTTATGTGTGTTCATCCTGAAAGAGATCAAAATACTTTCCCCATATCGGTCAATAAACACTCAGCTTCATTCTAGCTCATCAAATAGACAGAAGGTCCAAAATATGTTTGTACACTTTAAAGCACAAGAAAGCACAGAAATCAACCTCAGCTAGATGCTTCTGACAATATTAAGGGCAATTGTTGATGGTGTTAAGGTAATTAAACATAAAATATTTGAAGAGTTTATCACAAGCTGTCTTCTAAAATATTCAGTCAATTAGGATTGGCTGGGTTAAGCCATGCTATCCCACCACCTCACTTACCTGATTATCAATTTTGATCTCTGTCAACGTTTCATTGTCTTTCAGTGCATCAACCAATGCCAGAATTCCAACTCCAGTGATGAAGTTTGATTCTATGTTCAAACTTTTTAATTTTGTGTTTACTCTCAGCATATCTGCAAGAGCCTTTGAATATAAGAAAGCAACATTAAACTTCTGAATTTTGCTGCAGTACCTCATAGACACAGCAATAACCACTTCCAGTAACTAGTTCCATGGAAGCAACAAGTTCAGAGATGCAAGGTGTAACTTCACAAACTTTCACTTACTGAGACTGAGTCTTCAGCCAGGCATTATCTACATTCCCTTTTTAAACAGCATTCAGTCAAGAGAAGGCCTGTCTTTCTCTTGTTACAAACTAAAAAGCTATGCAGAATATAAATTGTCTGAAATTAGCATATTGGACCAATTCCATTTTGTAAGCCTTCACAGCACACAATGAGCAATGCAGGCTGCTAAGCAAAGGCCAAAGAAAGGGCACTAGTCAACTGAGAGGAGAATTAGATATGGTTAATTTGTAAACAGGAGATCTGACTTTCAAAATGCTTTTGTCCACAGATTTGGTAGGAAGAGGGTAAATTCAAAGCTCTAAGCATGGTACTAGCATGTAGCTAAAGGCACTTTTATACCTGAGGTTATTTCTGAGAAAGGAAGAAAACAGGAATGGCTAATTGCTGAGTTTACTGTCAGAAAAACAGCACCCTTTGAATTTTTTTTTCTACCAAGTCGTAATACAAAAAAAAAAAAAAAAACCAACAGAACCATACCTGAGAAAAGAAGCCATTATAGATTTTTATTACACATTTTAGTCCTGCTGAAAAGAAACCCTTTAATTGATCCAAAATTTTCAAATGCTCATTTGTTCATTTAACAGTCTTTCAAGCCAGTTGCTTTTTTTTCTAATTTGAATTTAAAACAAGTGCTAAGAACTGTCCTGGCAAAACAATTAGTGTTAACTTACCTCTTTATTTGTAATTAAATACAGTACTACTTTAATTCAAAATAGAAAAAAAATGACCTGACAATAAAATATATTTAAGTTTCAATTGTATCAAGCTAGATACTTTGACTAATATTATGCTTTATATACCAGTATTTTAAGCCAATCTTTGGTAGCAGAGAGATAGAGAAACAGGCATTTTACAACTTCAACTAAAATTCTAATTAGTTAAGAAAATATTATGAGTGTTTTTAAGTCCTCAAATGTGCTTCTCGTAAATTAATTTTGAATAAACTATTGGCTACTGGAACAAACAGCAGATACTAAACAATTACAAAAGAAAGGAAAAAAATGAAGGAGGTTAGCAAAATGAAAAATCAGGGAAAGGGACTGGAAAAAAGAATTCTCCCTCACACATGTAAGGCATTGCTGCATATTAAGTTAGTAGTAATCATTTACCAACTTAGATACAAACAAAGGTTTGTTAAAGAAAACATACTTTACAGTGTAGCAGAATGGAAACGTTTTCATCCCTGAGCATTTAAAGTGGATTAAATTTAAACCCTCAGCATTGCCTTTCCATCCTAACTTCCCTTGCACCCCACTTGAAGCCGTTATCGCGAGTACTCACAACAGCAACAGGATCATTGCTTCGGGTGGCTGCCAGGCTAAAATTCTTCACATGTGTGTTGGTTTCTAAGGCTTTTGCAAATTCTTTCAGCGTTGGAATTGGTATGTTCTTGAATTAAAAATAGCATTTCACTCTCTTGAGATACACAAGTTTATCCCCTCCCCCCAGCTTCCCCCACTATCTTGTTTTCTTTATAGCAAAATGCCCTACACAATACTAACTACCACTGGTCTCCAGCAGTCTCACAGTGAAGACCTACCCTAAGATACAATGGCTGTAGGAGTGACCAATTCGATAAAGCAATCATTTTTACAGTATAGTAGCAACCAAGCTTAAAAGGAATCATTTTAAAGAATTAATTAGGATAGCAAATGTCTCGGTTTATTTTATCAGAAACTTTGATCTGTTGCCTTTTTAGGAGGTTGTTTTGGCTAGCATTTACCTGTTACACAGTATTCTTAAACCATGGATTTTTTTTTTCCCCTTTTAGTAAGAGAAACAAGCAGCCCTGGCTGCTGGCCCTGCCCTGGCAAGTCAGGGGTGCTGCAGTTCTGGTTTCTTTCAAGCAAATATACAAAAGCTTGTCACATGTAAAAACACAACTGTTACACTCAGGAGCAGAAGCTGCCCTAACTTCACCAGCCCTTTTGTACAAGAATCAGAAGGATGTCAGGCACAAATATCCCTTTGCTTGCAATAGAAACTGGGAGCACATTGCTTCATCAAGGACAAAGGATTCAACAAAGTAGTTAACTCCATGAAAATGTACAGCTGGAACTGCTGCCAGCTTGGCAGCAACAGAAATCTGGGCTGGCAGTGAGAAAGACTAAGACTTTTAAAATACACATTTGGCAAAAGAAACCAAGATGGCTTATCAGTTTAGCTGCAGGTTCTGAGCTTATACACACTACAACATTCAGCAGAAAGATTGCTGTACTTAGAATAAGTCTATCATGGTCTCTTAGGAGAGTTTTGAAGCTTGAAGTGTCTTCTACTGAGAAAAAGCAGCATATTTACTGCAGCCTTCAGGTAATTACCTTAATGTTATTTAGATTAACTTCAACAAGACGAGAATCATTATCTTTAATCCTTTTCAGTGTCTCCTCCACATTTGTGGGATTTGGTGGTTCATCAAAAACAGGCAACATTTTTTCACCTTTTACTATATCTGAAAAGTAAGGCATTTAAATCTAATCAAACAGGTTGCACACATTCACTGTGAATAAATGATACACATTCTAAATATTTACTGTATTTAAAGATCATGTAATCAGTCTTTACATCTCTTCCCCATCAAAAAAGCATACCATCCTCTCCTGATCATATTTTCATAAAGTTCAATTCTTTTTCAAAAGTCCTTACAGCCTTTCTGCTTTTTTTCAGAAAGCACATAGGAGTTGAATTACAGACTCAAATATAAAATCTAAGAACTAACACACACAATGCATGCTTATGCCTATTTTGTCACCAAAACGTGACTTAAATGCAGAGGACACTTTAGTGTGCATATATTTTATTTCCATTCTTGCCCTAATTCAATTAGCAGTGATATAGGCATACACATTTCCAGACTAAACTTAGGAGTCTAAAAGAATGTTGATGCCACAGAACAGTGAATGCTATAGTACTTGTGTGCAGTACAGAGAATTGATTTTTCTAGCACTTGTGTACACACTTACTTGAGAAGCTGTCTTTGTCAATCCCATTACTGCTTCCTACTACATCACAGAACTGATTGTTTGTTATCAAGTTGGACATTCCCAGTATTGCTGAAAAAGAAAAAAAGAAAAAGCAAAAAATAGTTTTTGCTGTTCCTAATTCAACTCAGATGCAGGGTTCCTTTAAATAACAAAACCTGATGTTTGTACAATAGTCATCATTACAAAAAGCCATTCAATATCTTAATCATTTAGAAAAAGGAGAAAAAATAAATAATTACAAACATTTTAGTTGACTTCCACATCTTAGAAAGTTCTGACCTCACCAGGTTCAAGCACCAACACTAAAAAGTGCAACCCAATTACAAAATAAAGCTTTAGAAATACAGGCACATACAAACACACTGTTATACACAAGAAAAAGCAGCCACATTAAAAAACAGCCAGTCTGAGGAATGGATTTAAAGGCTTTGAGTTTGAAAATCAGGTATCTTTTGCAGGCCAAAATAATTAAGTTCCTCAAAAATTATCACAAATCAACAAAGGTGAAATGCTTCAAGCAAACTGGGAAACAACATAATCTAGTTTCTATCACAACTACAACATCCTGTAGTCAGATCAATACATCACCACATTAATTACAGATCTTTGTCTAAATATGTACCAGCCCATTCCTCCTTCAAAAAAACCTCACCTGCGAGGTCACCTAATTCTGTGTCTGTGGCACTGGTCAAGGCTTCCTCCAGTTCTGGATCAAGAGAGAATTTTTCTTCTGTGAAAGACTGCACAGGCTTTTGCTTGGGGATAAATATTTTCCCTGGAGTAAACAAAATAGAAAGTCTGATGTTACTTTGTATTATAGAACTATTATCTTTCAAATACTAGGTACTTAAAGGATACATATTACATTTATTAAATACTAGGAGAACCACAAACAACATGAAGGATTCTTCTGTTGTTGCAAGTCAGAGATGAGGAAAGAACATAAACAGGAATAGATTTTCAGGAGTCTAGATCATGATTCTTTTTTGTTTCTCCTAAGTTTTAGAAAGAAACATATAAGCCCCCATTATAATTTTGAACAGTCTAGAAAGACTATAAGAAAGATTTAGAACCGCTAGAGAATGCTGAGTTTCCTCTCAAGGAAAAAAGGGGCCCAGGCAGAACTGTAATCTGAATGTGTCAGAGAGAGAATACCACAGAGTTACCTGAAATCACATACCTGACTATTTACTGCAGTTTTTACACCATACATGATGTATCTGATTTCAGATGTTAACGTCAGTTCTGAAGCAAAAAACAAGGCTGCTTGAGAAAACCATGGTTTGTGAACAGCCCAAAGCTGGTAACAGATTTCTCTGCCAGTGACACTGTTTTCTAAAATGATATTTAGAAAGGTCACTGAAGTCTTCCACTGGGTAAGAGCCAGGACAGGTGATGGGTGCTCAGATTCAGGACAAATTAACATAGCAAACAAAAGCTCTTGATGCATTTGAAAGAAATCACAACTATACAGCTGTGAATCAAATCTTAACAGCTATTTAAGGTTCAAGTTTTTCAAACGTGGTTGCCTGAGCTATCAGCAGAAAGAGCAATGAGAAAGGAGTTCCACCTTCCTTTTGTTATTTCCTGGGGTAGGAAGTGGCGTTGATAATCATCCCATGAAGTCTCAGTGCTAGTTCAGGAGCCCACCCTCTGTGACATCCATAGCTATAGAAAGCACTTCCACAGAGGAATCATCCTCATCCCAATGTCCCAGTTACAGTGACAGTAGGTGGAGTTCAGCATCACTAAACCCAGAATCGTGTATTCCATATCTTCTCTAGATTACAGTGGTTTGTGGTCATTTTCCTTTCAAAGGAAGTTGATGCATTCCCACTAGCACAGATTACAGAGAAGCACATCAGGTTTTTCTCTGACAACACAGTCTGATGACCAAGAGCTGTTGCTAGCAACACGGTATTTTTGTTCCTGGGTTGCTATCTCTTTGGAAACTTGTATAAATGGTCATTATCCATATTTAGAAGAAGAAAATAGACCTTCTTATATAACTGTATTGATTCCAAACAGTAGTTAAGTGCAGCTGACAGGCATTACCACTCATACCTCAGCTTTGATGGACAGTGCAAAAGAAACTGTTGGTGATTCCGATTAAAAGAAAACCTTCATAAATTGAAGGCTTATGTAGCAATTGTTTCAGGTTGTTTTGATATAAATGATGCAATACATTTCTATAATTTTATTTTAACAGTACCACCTACTGGGGAGACATTAACCTTTAACTTAAACTGCAGTTTACAGAAGAGAGGCAAGAATGATTGACAAGTTTTATATTAATCCATTAAACACTCTGAGCAGCATACACATTATCTAAAGCTTTTTAGCAGCTATGTTTTTGTTATTTTCCCTCAGTCATATGGATTAGTAAAAAGGTGAGGATTTTGGAGTACAAGGAAGGAGGACAGTGGGATTCGAGCACCTGAGCCTTCGTTCAGCCATCCTATTTGCAGCATCAGTGCAGCAGGAAGAGACCAGGAAAAAGAAATTGATCTCAATTAAAAGCAGCTTGACAAAAATGTATTTTAACCTAGTTCAGTCTTCTGCCTGGCTCATCCCACAGTCCTCACAAAAAAAGAACTACTTTTCCTGATGTTGCTTTTCTTCAATTCTTGAATTCATGGGTTAGAAACGTCTGGTTCAAATATTTGCTTCCTAAGAGTAATACTAGACTTATCCATACATGCCTGACTCTTTAGAAAACCTAAAGAGAGTGAGAAGTATAATCAGTTTTTAATAAAGCAAAAATGTTAAAAGCCACTGCCCTTCAGAAATGTTCACTGCAGCCAACTCCAGTCACATGAGCTGGGTCAGGAGCAGTCTTTGTTATAAAACAAGTCACACCCTTGTGTACATAATTTCTCATTCATTGGCTTCATCTCATCCTAGACCAGAAATCAGAGATTTACAATGCACATATGAAAGCAGATCCTTCCCCACTCCCCACTTGTAGCAATGAATTTACTTCTAGAAGGGTAAGACCCCTGTATCTCTGGGGACAATGATCTCACTCAAGGCCTGCTGCCAGAAGAGTTCAGCAAGTCCCTTCCCCCTTACTAATGCAAGCTTTAAATAAAACCAAAAACCACTACACATCTGTGCAGCCCATGAGATGTGCAGCTTGCATGGCCCTCAAGTGGAACAGTTCCAAATAGCAGGGATTTGATTACATGAAGGAACATGACAGCTCCTTTTTAACCAGCCAGGATACTGCAAAGATTAAGCAATACAACATGAAGAGGCAAATTTCAGGGATGTTCACATCATTTTTGTAATAATTATATAGGCAGGTGTTCCATGCCTTTAAGCTAACATATTAGATGATGCACATCCAGGATTAAGTCACAGGCCTCCTCTGCTACAGAATGAACTTTTGGTTCCAAGTTCCACACAACTATATTGCTCTAAAGGCAAGAACACTGGATGGTGTTCACTGAAGTGCCCTGGATGTTTCTCACACAGATTCACAGTAGTTAAGGTGGGACTCAGTACCTTGCAGAAATCAGGTCTGTTCAGTGGGGCCATGCACTGCACATTGCTGGTACTATTCTCACATATCCACACTAACAGCCAGCACACAGCCACACCTCACACAGCAGAACAAAGTCTAAAATCCACTTTTGGGTACTCCATTCACGTGCTACCTGAGAAGAACTAAATACAAGCTTTTCTCATCACTGACTTCATGAAGGAAAGCGAGCAACATCTGATGTATTCCTTACATCTTATGTTCCTTAAATTTTTCTCAGTTTAGAAATTCATATAATCTACATTTCATCAATCTCCAATTCTTACCATGCAACAGATTTAGGTCTATCAATTTGCTTGTAAGCACAATTTCATACTAATGTTTTTAATTCAACTTACAAGTGAGTTCCTCAATGTCTTAGTGCAGAAGCAGAGCTGTTATCTGCTATCTGATTACAGGCCACATAACAGTGAATTAGAAAGCTGTTTTACATTAGGGCTGGACTATCACATGTTATTTTGTTCTAGTGCTCTTGTATGGAGAATATCAATTTGACAAGCTGTTTCTGCAAAGCTCCTACAGGATATTAGCTTCACCTCACAACATGCAACACACTTCCTTTAAAGACTTTAAAGTGATTCAATGGCAAACAGAGAACACAGCATCCCAAATCCTGCTGCAACAGAAGGCAATGGTGATCTAGAGCAACAACTGAGCAGGGTGCCAACAAAAGAGCTTTAGCCAGGTGGCTACAGTTTCAGTCTGTTTTCTGGGTGATAGAGAAGGGGAAAAACCTAACCAAGCCAAGCCTAAAGCAGAAGTTACATGAACTGCAAATCTACACAGAACAAACACACCCCGGCAGGAATGCAAAGGGAAGAGAAAGCCACAATTAGGAGAGTGCAAAGGCTAGAAATGCAAAGCTTAGTTTACACAATGCTTTGCTAATGCCTTGCACTATACAGCACAAAGTACATTACTATCTCAGATATATTTTTATCTCAGCTGCAATAATTGTCTTCTTTTGCTCTTCCAAGTGAAGGGAGAAGGAGGAGGAGCATTGGTCAGACTCAGTCAAATGAGTGGAACACACTTGAGGGCAACAGCCTTCAGTGCTGAAGCCTTGCTTTACTGTTTGGATGAGAGCTCCTTCTCCTTGCAGTATGCCCTGTAAAATCTTTATGACATACTTACATACACACATTGTGACAAAGCTAGTTTTGTTGCAATTATTACCATATTGGTCCCATTAATCTCTTGAACAATGGTTTACTGTATGGTTCAACACTTAATTGGAACAGAATGTGACTTAAATCATTAAATCATGTTTTAAAACAAAGTAAGTTTTTAAAGATGCTTTTAGAAACAAAATCAAGGCACTGGGAAAATGGAATAGAGTATAATCTAGGGATTAAACTTCATGTTTCTTTAGCACTGTTCATTTCACCACAGCAGGACACTTTACATTATTTCATATCTTCCACATGGCACAGCACAAAACAAGAGAGGTTCCACAGACCTGGAGAAATTACATCATCTATCACTGCAAGAGAAGCAACATTGTTTTAATAACATGTTACCCCAAATTAGGTACTTGGGGCATCTAGAAAAGAGTATTTTCCTTCACCCTCTAGTAGGAGAGCAAGGTTACCAGAATCAGTAGCAAGACAGGATATTTAAAATTAACCTAGGGTAAGCTTCTTTGATAAATCTGCAGACAGAATTGCCATGCAGGACATCAGTTCTACTAAAACAGAAAAAGGAAAGAGAAAGGTAGATTTTCCTCTTCTTGCTCCATGAAATGAATAATTGGAACAAGTGAGAGCAATGAGACCAGCCAGAGACACAGAAACATTTTAGCAAATTCTGACCCAAAAAATGGCACCAAAAAAACAGCTGTAGCTCCAATCCCTCTCTCTCCTCCCAAAACCTCTGGAACTGAAGGTTATATTTGTCACATTTCTCCTGAAATAACAGGTGAATCAAGCAAGATTTTCACCCGCCCTTATTCCATAATTTGGTAGTGTTTCTCTCTAACACATATTTCTAGATGAAGTGAAAAATTATAACCCAGCTTAGTTGTCTGTTGGGCTGTTTTAATATTAACAAAAAGCACATTAGGATACAATCCCCCTATAGAAAAGAAAATCCTACACAAGTATTAAGTTGCACCCTACACTCTTTCCAAGGTCTACATCTAGATAAATACCATGATTTCTTGATTTAAAAGATTAAGGTATTTACATTTGCTATTTTTGTGGAAAATGGCACCAAATCTGGCAGCAAGTCAAAGTTGAACCATAATACTTTCATGAGGGGAAAAGAAAAAGTTATCCCTCGCCTACTACAACATGAGCTTGACCTTCTTGCCTCCTGCCCACTCAACAGAGCATTTTCAGTTTTAATGAAAGCAATCTACATTTCATTTTTCATATTATTTTCTCTTCTCCATAGCACTAAGAGGTTACTAAATAGCAACTTTTTTTTTTTTACAAGATACAGGAAATTTGACAAACTACACTGGTATGACTCATTGCAACACGCAGACAGACTATTTAGTAATACTTTATTACATAAAGGAAATGACATTTGAACTTTCTTAACCAAGCTCTGCATTACAGCTGGACCCTTCTGTTTCTCTGAAAGATTCTCACAGATTTTATCTACTCAAGCAAATACTTTTATGTGTGCATGTAGATGTAAGCTGACTTTAGAGAGTCATCTATGTGAAAGGAGCATTAGCAGTCAGCAGAAAATGCAGTATTAGAGCACATCCTCCTTGCCCAGCTCGCTCCCTGACTGAGCAGTGCACAAGATGCAAGGGATTCCCCGATCACCTATGAGCCCCAAATATACCAAACTCAATCACACAACCATCAGTCTGTCTCCAACCCAGACTGGCAAATCTGTCAGGAGAGCAGCAGAAGCCAGGCACAGCCAAACACAACATGAACAGGTACTTGGCAGCAGCAGAGGTACCGTGAAGATACTGCTGCTGTGGGTGCCTCTGCCTTCTACAGTCAATACATTGCATAATCCTTCACTTGGTTACTCCTACAGCTTCAGTCACCAAACTCCTGTTCTGCTGTCACCAAAGGAGTGCCACAGTTATCTCTCAACACACAGGGAGCTGAACTACAAAATAAAGCAAAAAACACTCCATGAAGGAAGTCCATCATACACAGGGCAGCACACTGTAAAGTCACAATCTCTCTATGACTTCAAGAAAAAAAGGGAAGCACCAGCATTGTCAGGTAAAGCTATCTGGCACAGGCAGACAAAATGCAAATATCCCCAACAAAATTTTCACCAAATAGACCCCACAATCATATACACAAACTCAGTGGATGAATGAAGACTCAATTCTGAAATAAGCAATGATTCACACCAGAGAATTAAGTAGAATTAAAGGGTTTCAAACCCTTAAGAGAAGAGGGGCAGGCTTATCTTGACCAGCTGGAATACAACTTAGGAAACAATTTACTGAAGTACTAGTGCAGCAGATCTGCCCTGCTGCTGGGGATGGTTCTCATGAGCCAGGACTCACAAGCAGTGATCAAACACTGTGGCAACAGCTAAAAGCCTGCTCCTGTGCATATGTGCCCTGCACAGGTCTGGGAGTGTCTGTGCCTACCATAGTGCTTTGTAAGGCTCCACAAATTTGGGAACTTCTGTTATGGATGGGGAAAAAAAAAAAAAAGTAAAAGAGTTGTCTTACAACATTTAAGAAGCACATTCATTTTCAATTTTCTTCTGAAAAGGAAAATGCTACCTATCAAATCAATGAGAATACTAGATCCAAAGCAAAAATTTAAAATCCCAAGCTTCAATAACGTGTCCATGGTTTTCAGACCACAAACCACTGGCAGATTTCAAAACTTGTCATGTTGCCTATATAATTAGTTAGGAGTAACTATGTGATCTTATTAAAGCTTTCAGTAAGGATGCTAGAAAAACACTATGACTGCATACACCACTTGTCAGGCCTTGTCAGCCTACATCATCTTCAAACATTACTGTCTACCACAATATCATTCAATTGCTATTTCTCTAATCCAACATAGTGTTACAAAGGTTGCTGTCAGTATTCAGCACAAGGCATAAGCCACAGGCACAATGACAGCATTTGTTATTATTGACATAAACCAGAGTTAGCTCTTACTTTGAGGATACCATGCCCATCAAACTTCACCATCTATGATAAAATCTTTGAGTTTTATTTCCTTCCTGTGCTACACACAACAAGCACACCAGCCCCAGTGGCACAAATGCCTGAACAGGAAACCACCTGGCCCTGCACAGTAGCACCATTTGGAAACACTGTGAGCTAAAAGCATTAGAGCTGCCAGTGCTTCAATCAAATTCGGTTCACAGTACTTCTGGCTCGTCCACTTCAGAGATTTCATAAGCACTTACACAGGAAAGGGTGGTGTTACCTTTCTTTTCTCTTGTAAAAGGCACATAGTCTTCCCTGTCCTTGTACTCCAGTGCCTGCTTCTCCAAATAGGCCAGGAGCCGTTCCCTGTCGAAGGGACCCGAGGCCTTCTTGGCAGTCTGGTCCTTCTGCCGGAAGCCTGCAGGCAGCAGCGCGTTCTGCAAAACCAATGCAGCTTAGAAGGTCTGGGTGAGCACCTGCTTAGTTTCATTTCCCTCTTCCTCCTCCCTCTCTGCAAGGTTCAGCCCTGGTACATCATCTTTTGTAGGCAATCTTTGATCCCCTGCCAACTTCCTTTTTTTGGGGCAGGGGAGGATACAAGGTAATCTAGACATGGAGAATATAATGAAAATACAGCACACTGCACTCTCAGTAGGACTGAAGTAATTCTTTAAGTACAATAGCTCCCAGCACTCAATTTTCCAGTTACTTTGCATTTCTTTGCTAGAATCAGCACTGTTTAAATGGGCAATACTACATAAAACTCAGCTATTTACAATTTAGACATTCAGCAAGAGACTATTTCCTCTGTCACTTACATCCATGTGATTCTAAGTCTGTAAGACAACTGACTCTACTATTATTTTAACACAGAGTATTTCTGGTTTTGACCTGACTCAAGGTGGGATGTTTCTTTGATAGTATAATATATTTCATCTAAAGATAAAAAAAAGTATATTTGTTCAGAAAGACCAGAATATATAGGAATTCTGACTGCCATGAAAGACAACCAGTCCCTTTTTCCAGTTCTCCTATTAAAATATCCATAAAGTCAAAGGCATTTAAAATATCAGTAATATCCTGCAGCGCAACAAAATAGGTGATCATAATATTTTGAACCAATCCCTGAACATCAAGATTAAACTAATCCTGGTTTTATTAAAGCAAAAACATGGACCCATGAGGTGAAAACATCAAGTCTTGAAGTCTGACATTAGCTCCAATATCTGTACAACTCAGCTCTTTGTAGCAGAAAGCTGCAATATTCCTTATTTAATACCCCATGCTGACACAATCATTCAGGAGCTTAGCAATTATTTGTCTTCTCTTCACAAAGTCAGCACGAGGACAGGAACAGATATAAGCTACCAGATACAAGACAAGGAATCATCAGAAGGGGCTGGCACCCTCCCATTCCCATCAAACTCCACAGCAGAAATAATAAAACAAATGTAAAAGGGCTGTTTACCAGACAGGACTGGAAACAGGAAATTTAAACAGGCCTTTCTACATAAACTTTCTTTTCAAGAACATGAACAACAGCAATTTTTATTTATAAATCAATCCCAGAAAGCTCCTCCCAGCCACCCCTTCTGATGTTCTCCTTTACTACAGTTGTGCCCACCTTGCAAACAGGAAATAAGCATTATATACAAATATATATCTGTGAGATCATCAGCAGGCTATGAAAAAAACTCTGCTCAAAAGTATATTGTACAAAGTCTCAATTTATATTAGACTAGTAATGGAACAAATGAAAAATCAAACTTTTCTTGGCTAATGCCTACCTCGGGGTCAAGATCATCCAAAACAGTTTCCAGTTGTTTCAGTTCTTCTTCCGAAAGTTTGCCAAGAATTTCATCCTCATCGAGATCTTTGTACTTGTCCAAGTCCTTTCGAAATGGGAGCGTCATGACTTGGGCAGTAGCAAGTTGCTCCAACACTTCAAAACTCAAGTCTTAATTCTTATCCAGATCTATGAAAAACTTTTGAAAAGAAACAAGCAGAGTTAAGGTAAATATCCCAACCACAAAGCATCTTCAGCCTCCACATCCATGTGTGAAAGGGAAGCTCTGTCACCCAGTATTGGAATCTGTTATTCTACAGCTGGCAAGGAGCACCTGGAAGCTGTTTCTCCACTGATGAGAATCCTGTCCCACCATGCCCTTGTCCATCAGCAATTAAACTATATCTAATTAAGCTATATCTATTTTCAGATCAAAGCCAATGTCTAGTCTTCTTGACAAGAACTCCAAAGCCATAATTCCTACAGAGCAGAGCTGGTTGTAAGGCAGGGAGGGAGGAGATCCTACTATTAATGAGTCCAGTTTAACACCTTCATTTTTCACACATAAAGAAGCCAAAAGAAGAGTTAAGATGCTCCACATTTATTGTTGCTACAGCAGTTCAAGGCCACTTAAGGATAACTTCACTACAAACAAGATAATTGGTTATTACTGACTCATATCCCTGCATATTACCTACAGAGGAAACAAAGGAAGTTTGCCTCCAAGTTAATTATAGCACTACCATCGAAGCAACACTCTGTTCTGTCCACAGAAAATTACAATAGCTTGATGAAAAGCACAGGAAACACAGCTCCTAAGTGGCAGCACTCCAGCTAATCCTACTACCATAAAAAAACTAAAATTAAAAATATATACATATAAAATTAAAAATAAAGAATAAACTGTATGACTGATCCCTAAATACTATATCTAGAGGAAACCAGGGCCCTTCAAAATGTACAGTCTCTACAGCACTTCTCACAGACAAGGAGAGTGCAGGGAACATTTTTTCTAACACCCACCATTTTTGAGTATTTGTCTTGGAAAAAACAGTTAATCACAACAGTGTTCAAGCAGACAAGTTGTTTCTTCTCATTTTTTTGAAAGAAATTCTAGGACTCTCCTTTTGTTCAGCCAAATTCTTGCTTCAAGTTGACCACACAGACAAAAAAATAGGTAATTGCTATTCTGATGACTCTGTAAGTATGCAAGAGAGTCCATAACATGTTTGGGAAGCAAAAGCTAAATATATACATTCCTGTTCATTAGGCTCCTTAAACCCTTTTTCTGTGGCTCTGTAGAAATACTCATCACAGACCAGAAACACAGTAAAAATCACTTTTTCTCCAGTAGCCCCTATTCAAGGACAGATGCTCCCACCATAAATATAACTGCATTACTTCAAATCCACACTAACACTGTCCTTCAAAACCAGGTCAATTCAGTCACTGCCTCTTAAGCAGCAGGAAAAGGCAGGCTGTATGTACATACATGCTATACCATGGAATCCTGCACACAGGATTCCTCCACCTCAGTTGTTTACATCCAGAATGGGCTCCCTGGCTGCCATAGTTACATATGGTGACATTTTAATTCAGAGACACTAAACAGACACGAGCACAGAGGTTCATCTGTGACATCCATTCAGTCAAGTGTACCCGTAAAATTAATCTGGTTTTAACAATGGCCTTTGCAAGAATGGTGAATTTCCAGGTCCTATCAACATCTACACCTGAATGAGGAATATATTCAGCTACTTTCAGGATGTCTGCTTTTAAAAAAGTATTGCTGATATAAATACTTACTTTGAACTACAGTTCCAAGTGTGAACTTCACTGTGAACTACAGTTGACACTGATGGGACTGAAGCTGACCTTTGCAAAGTTCTCTCAAACATAAGGAGGAACTCCCATTTTTGTGGTAAATTACATCAAAAAAACTCTGGTGTCCTCTGAACAAACCCAACCACTCTGAAGAGCCCAGACCTTTTGCAAGAGGCTACAGAGCCAGCAATAATTCAAGTTATTGGCTGCAGAAAATGCAGAGGGTAGCACACCTATGTTTTCCTAAGTTCCAAAAGTAATTAAAGGAGTGACTCTGTGGCCTAGAGAGCCACCTCCTACAGTTTTCATAGTCTGGTAGTATTTGTTTCTCCAGGTGCCAGCAGCTAATGGACAATTAGCTGATGCCACACAATCTGCATGTGAACTTCTCATTCCTGGAGCCTTAATGTTCTGCCCTTCCTTACAGTTCAAGCCATTACACAGGATCACAGCAGAAAAACATTTCCTGCAGCTGATTACATATTGCTCTTTGTGACCAGGCTGCACCATCTGAGCCCTACATCAAGACACTGCTATTTACCACATTTCTGCATGTCCATTTGCATTCAAATATTGAAAGGTGTAGTTTTAACAGGTAATTATAAGGAGCAGAATGGTTAGCAAGCTGCAGAATAATGCTGCCCTTACTCAGAGTAGCACTGCATAACCATACATTACCTTCATACAGGCTGTATTTCCTCTCCATTAATTGCCACAAAATGCTGTCATCCAGAATTCATTACCTTTTATTTACTGCACTGGGATGTTTCATATTGGAAAACTACTCATCCTTTGTAATACATTAATTAATTTTCAGGTCACAGTCCTTAGTCTCACTTGTTTGCATACAAGCAAAGAAGTCACATCAAATCCTCAGGTACAGTGTTCACAAACACACACACACACAAACATAAAAGTGGAAAATAGAGCAGCAGAACAAAAAAAAGTTTCTGTTTTTTCAGAAACTGAGGCTTCACTTCAGCAAGAAGAGAATCACATGTGGCCTGGCAAATACAAATGTAAAGAGTTTTGGACACATTTCCTAATACCTATTGGGTTTTTTTTTTTTTTTTTTTTTAAATATGAAAGCATCCTTAACATGAGACGCCTTTAAAATGCACGATGGTTAGCATGTCTGTACAGAGACTGCTTGGCAATGACTCTCAGAAACATTCCCTACAAAAGAAAACACAGCATATACAACACTTGCATACAACATGCTAAAAAATCAGGTTTTAAAACACAGTGTCAGAAATTCCCATTGCCTAAAAAGGGCATAAAGGCCAGCTGAAGGCCTAATCTAATCAAACAAGCCTTTCACCTCCCATTAAACACATTTAGTGCTCTATTTGCTTTCCATCACTCGCTGTAGCAGTTCAGCATAGACACATGCATAACAACCTACAAGCTTTTAGAAGGTGCAGTTACTTGGCCTGTGAATATTTGTGGCACATTTTATATATACATACATATATATATATATATATGTATCATCTCACTGCAAAATCATGGGCAAAACTGTAACCATCAATTTTGGCTTTGCAAATATTTTGCCCTTTTTTCATGAGCAGAGCTAGTTTACTTCTAAGTGTTCTTAGCTTTAGCATGAAAATTGCATAAAAGTCCAAAGAGCTAATATTCTTTTTCAGATATATAACTATAATTTTAAGTTCTTCATTCCAGAAACTTCATAGTCACATAAGAAACATTTAGAGAAATGGAAAGAAACCCATCACTTTCATCAAATGTCAATTCTCTGTTTGTTAAGCAGAAGAGAAGCTGAAAAATCAGAAATAAAGAAATTCTGCTGGACATCACAGAGAAAAAAATCTTGCCATTATTCCCTCACCTGGGAAATCTATGAAGAACTAAAGCAATAAGAAAATAGCAGTATCTTCACTTTATGCCATTTTGTAATTACCTGAATAACCACCTGAAAGACTGTCAAGCAACTTTCACACACCTCTTTCCCATAAGTCAAAATAATTTTTCTCCTCTCTGAAATTATATTTTTAAAAGCCAAAAGATTCTAAATATAGCAAGCTTCCAATTATCTTTCAAAAACTCCACTCCTTGCCCCCCCTGAAATTTCTGGTATATTCAAGAATATAATTTCTTGGGACCCAAACAGGAGAAACTCTTTAGATATAACTTGCCCACAGGAAACGACAGCGTTGTTAAAGTTCACTGTAAATGGCTTCCGTGACTTGGATTTTAAAATAGAAGCAACATCATGAAAAACAAACTGAGCTGGTTTTGGCCAGCATATTTGCAGAGTTCACTTTAATCTCATCTGTTCCTCGCGAGCCTCCTTCCCCCCAGCCTCTGGGTGAACCCTGTGGAGCAGGGGGGTCTGCAGGGCTCTCAGCATTCCTGCACCCCCAGGGCCCCAGACCCTCCCAGCTGCCTGCAGGAGCCTAAACTGAGCATTTCCCCAGGGAACCTCGACGATGGCAACAATTCTATTTTCCAGTGTGCAAGATCATACAGAACTGTTTATGAAGAATGTACTGCACTTGAAAGAGCTATCTTTACTTACCAAAGCAAGGAGAAAAATGAGTAAATATAAATATTACCATAATCCCAGCAGGTTCCTTAGGATATTTTTGTAATGCCTTTTAAGTCTGCTGAGCAGCCCAATGCTGACTTTCTTAGCAGAAAGCTTTTAGAAACCCACCTGAACCTTCCAGACCCCCAGGCTGAGACATGGCACAGGATCTGGGGTGTCCTGCCCCAGGGACGAGCAGACAACCCCCAGCCCCAAGCCCCACGGAGCCAGCAGGTGGCAGCTCGTCTTTGCCTACACTTCTCATCAGGGTAAACTGTGTTTTCCAGGCAGGAAGACACAACTATTCTGGGCTATTTTCCTAGAAAAGCAAGCCCAAGGCTTCATTCTGTTCAAAGAGACAATTCACTAAGCTTCATACATGGCAAAGTGAGCTTCTCTATCTTCACATTTGTCCACACAGTGACCCAGGGAGTGGAGGGGGACAGGCAGCTACTGCACAGTGACTACACAGACCCTGAAGATGCTTCCATAATGAAGGAAATCTGAACACATCTGTGTTTCCAGTTCCTGCAAGCTCCTCCTCTGTATCAGCAACCAAAGCCCACACTGCTCTTTTATATGTGCTGTGTACAATGACACAGAACTGGGACACAGCTCTCTTGCAGAGAGGGTGCTCTAAGTGATGGCTAAGCTGCCAAGCTGGCATTGTCCCATAAAAACTTACTCCTGTGTGCCTGTTCCTGGTCACCCACACGGCAGGGCTACATGGCCATACCCAGCCAGCCCAGGCAACAGCAGGGGTGACTGGGCCAGGAGCCCCAAAGCCAGTACTTGGCAAGCTGCAGAGGGCATGGAAGTGGCAGCAGTTCAGCACACCCATGGCACTTCCAGGCATGCTCACCAAATTTGCTGCAGGGCAGGTGTTCCGATCCCAAATAAATACAAGGCTGGGATAAGATAAAAATCCCAGGTGGCCCAAGAAGTTCTTCTGTCAGGAATCACCACTCACTGTCTATTCTCTCTCCCAACATGCAGTAAGTTACTGACTGGCCAGGATGAGGGATGTTTAGGCATAACTTTTTTCAGACAATACCTGTATGTTCTTAGATAGAAACCTGTTGCCCATTAAAATACAGTATCTGCTCCTGGAGGAACTGTCTGCAGGTGTTTTAGTCAAATAGAAATAACAGATGCAAGCAACCTGAACGTTTATTGAAACATTCAGTTATCTTTTATCCATTGCAGGAAAGTGGCAAAACTTACAAGCCTGGAACAGAACAGCAGAAGAATTTTAATTCATTTCCATTCTGTTACTTCAGGAAAACTGAGTACGAGTCATTTTTAGGTCCTCCCTTACATCACTGGCTGCCTTCAAGCTCTCTACACCTGACACCGTAGCCACACTCTAGTTATGAGGATTGAACCAATACTTTACAGCAAATTTAAAACATACAGCAACCTCCCTAGAACATCCCTTATTTCAACACAGCTTGCGCCTACCCACAGAGCGCCAGGCTCTCAGGACAGGCCCCGGAGGCTCCGGGCGCAGCTCGGACAAGCCCAGTGCAGGGGCGAGCGGGAGGGCCCGGTGTCGGTGCACGGAGCGCACCCCGCCCCGGAAAGGCATCCCTCCGTCACTGACTGCGGGGACCCGAGCGCTGCGAGAGCCGTGCAAAACACACCGGCAAACTCAGAGAATCACAGGCACCACCAGCTCTACAGGCCAAGTTTCCAAAGTCTCCGTTCCCGGGCTTCGCAGCAGAGCTGAACACCCAGCCCAGCCCAGCCCAGCCCCGCACCTGGGCGCGCTCCGCAGCCCCCTGGCCCCTCAGCGCCGCGCCCCCGGCCCGGGAGGCTGCCCAGCAGGACCCGGCTGTGGGGCCCACCGCCGCCCCGGCCCGACCCCCCGCTCCGCAGCACCAGCGGGGCTCGGGGCCCCCGTCAGCCGCCGGGGTCCGGCCGGGCGGGCGTCAACCCTGCCCCGTCTTTCTCCTCCCGCCAGCTCTCGCCGCGTCGTGGCGGCGGGCGGAGGGCTGTGCCCGCCCGGTCCCGGCCCGGCTCCGCCCGGCACCCCGGTCCCGTCCCGGCAGCCGCCCCCTCACCGGCGGCCGCCGCTCCCGCTCGCCCAGCACGACCAGCAGCGCCGCGCTGCGCATGCGCCCCGCGCACGCCGGGAGCCACGGACCCGCCCGGCGCAGGCGCGGACGAGGGCGCGGCCCCTGGGAGTGGCGGCGGCTGGAGCGGCCCCGGCCCCGGCCCCGGCCCCGGCCCCGGCCCCGCCGTGGCTCCGCGCTGCTCGAGGGCAGGTTGGACGGGGCTCTGAGCAACGTGGGCTGTGCACGGTGCCTCTGTCCGGCAGGGCGTTGGATCAAGGTGATCTGCGAGGTGCCTTTTGAGCAGCCCGTGCCTGAGGGTGTGTGGCAGCCCCTCAGGACGGGCACACTGCGGGTGTGCTGCCAGCGGGGGATCTCATGGGTGCCTTTTCGGCGCTCCACGGCCTTGCAGATCTCTCTTGTAGCTTTTTCCTTCCTCTGGTCCCTTCAGGCTCCTCGTCTTCCCCTTCGCCCACATTTTGTTTCCTCTCTGTTCAAAACATGCAGCTTCCTGCTCTGGGCTGTCAGGCAGGACACCGCGCACAGGAGGCCGGTGCCCGTCACTCCCTGACCTGAAAAGGGAACGATTCCGGGGACACAGCGGCTTCTCCTGGGCAGCTCTGGGCCAGAGCTCCTTCAGCGCTTCTGGTGACACACGGCAGGTGCAATCCAAGCACCGGCGTGCCCTGTGTGCTGGTGTGTGCTTCATCAACAGGATTTTGTGGACGTTTCAGCTACCGACTAAACACCACGTGTTAGTAAACAGTTTTCTTTATACAATTTTTTTTACGGTTTATAATGTGAATAGAAGGCCTGGACAGCAGTGGAAGTTCTACTGGTGCTGAAAAAAATGCACATGCACAGCGAGAGCAGATGCAGCACGGCGCTACTCACTGCTGGTCACTGAGCTGAGCACAGCAGGGAAAAAAGCCTCCAACATAATCCTAAATTGATTAAAACATAACATATTTACTCTCTACAGTGCTGACGTGGTAAAAATGTAGAATATTGGTTGAAAGTATATGTCTTGAGATGGAAATATCTTCCTGCCTTGGGAATTCACATGGGATGTAGACAGGAAGGATATTATCAGTAAAGTAGATGATAACAAAAAGTGATGCCTGACCCTCTATCCTATATATATATATATATATATATTTTTTTTTTTTTAATAAATGAGTGGCCAAACATGGTTTGAAACAAATGATGTGTAAGAAAATCCTGTTTCTTCCAGTAGCAGCAAAGAGGTACATGGTTGTTCTCTTGAGACACAACCCTAACACTTTCAGAATTTTGTGTTCTGATGCAAAGGGTTAAGACAAGCACATTCTCATGAGCTTACACAGCCTTTGGTAGGAGGCCACAGGGGTAGCTACCTGCATGTGTGTGGGAATTTTTCCCTTTTCTTGTGGATGGCTGTCTTGTGGCCAGCCCAGGGCCCACCTGCTCAGGAGTGTCTGGAGACGAGCTCAAGCACCACCATCAGACTCACAGAATTCTCAGCCCCCTCTGCAGGAACCCACACTGTCTGATATGCTCTGCCCAGCATCTGGGACCACCCTTCACAGGGCTTTGTTTCTCAAGTAGACCATTAAGACAGTTTAGATATATCCCAAATGATGCAATTCCCGGGGGGCTGACTGTAGGAAAGAAAAAAGTGGTACAAGGAACATGCCCAGTGTATACTGGTCAACTCCAGAAGGCCTTTGTCTGACCTTGGACCTCTGACTCTTTAGATAAAGAGAGAAATTCAATGCTGGAGGAGTTGTTCTGCAGACCCATTCATTGAGAAGGAGGTGGAACAGGAGGGTCTTCACCATTAGCAGACCCTGTAAAGAGAGGAGTGCAGTATCTCTTGGATCCTGAGGTACAAACCACTTTAAATGAGACAATGTAAAAAGGTGGGGATTTGGCCAAAATCTCTTCATTCTCATCCCAGAACAGACAGCAGAGCTGGGGCAGGTGGAGGAGGAACCATATCCCTGTGGATGGAGCAGAGTCACGTTGCCTTTGCTCCAGGGTGTCTCCAGGGCAGCGTGAACCAACCTGAGGCACTTCTGAGCTGCTGGAGCACAGTGGGCATGCACAGCTCTGTAAGGGGGCACAGGGATGGTGAGGGGCTGGGGTCTGGCCCCAGGATCAGTAGTGGTGGTCATCTTGTGTCCTGGGGGCAATTCTTCCACCTTTCAGCCTTCAGCCAGTTCCTGTTCCGAGCGGCGTGCCCGCCAGCTGGGCCCCAGACTTCAAACAGCCATCTGTTCTGTGTCTCACTTGCCACACCTGCAAAACAGAAATTGTGGTTCAATTGGATATCTACTGCAAATTAACGGGTACAGATAAGATATTCATCATTAGTATTACAACCATGGCAAATGCAGTGTCTAAATTGAAATGCATTTATTCAGGATGTATAGTGCTAAGGATGTAGAAGGGTTCACAGGAAGCAAGTTTGGGTGAAATAACAGAGGACTTGATGTTAGTGTTATGTAATGTATTACGGTACCTCGCCTTATTAAACAGTCCAAGAAAATCCTATTATGTATCAAAGCAATGCAACTAAAATTTTTCCAGTCTAAATATATTTGGGGATTGACCAGTTGAAATGCTGCTGGCCAACATTTTAAGGCCTAAACCATCAAGGTCTTATGGACGGAGGCTGCTTACCTACATTAGTTTTCTTTCAAGGCCATTTCAGAAGTATCTCCCCAATTCAGTAATTTTACATGTGAGCAAGAGTCAATTTTTTCCTCTACCTTAGGTCTGAAATTTGCTGATCAGGAATTGAACCAGGGGGTTTTATTTACAGGTCACTGAATTTGATCAACAGCTAGTCTTTAAGGGAAGAGATCAAAACATGCACAACACAGTAATCAAGTCCAGATGTTGTCTAGAAGACAAGCTCCAGTTCTAGCAGGAATTAATTAAGCAAAGTCTTACAAGCTGTGTCATAAGGAAACCAGATGAAAACAACAGCCCCCGTGCTTTTTATTTTAAAAATGCAACAAACATTTTGAGACAACTGACCACATTTTGGCTACAAATAGTTCAGTGAGATAAAACTTGCTTTTGGGTGCCCCAGTTAATGATTTACTGGTACAACCTGCTGGCAGAAAGCCCGGTTTAGACAGTGTTGGAAGAATGCCAAACATCTACACTGCATTCACCATGGAGCCTCTGAAACAAACTGTGACTGGGTGTAGGGAAGGCTGAGTAAGGAAATGCATTGTTTTGGGATCCACAGGATCCCAGCTCTCAAAGGCATCCCCCAGAGTGGAGTAAATTTTTCTTCTAGAGTAGTTGTCCCCTTATATCCTGAGAGTGTTTACTCTGCCACTGCGCTTCTTTCAACAGGTCAAATACATGAATAAAGATAAATTTAAAAGGCTAGGTGGGCAAAATGTTATGCAAAGGTTCTGCCAGGGAAAAAAGGACTGCCCTCTCAGATGTGCCAGCCTGGGAAATCCCACACATGGGAAATATGGTCAGTGCAGGTGACCACAGTCATTTGATGCAAATGTATCACAGCAGGCATAGCCCATAAATGGGATCTCCTGTAGCCCAGGCATGGGATAGAGCTCAGATTTGTGAATTGTATTGAATACATTTGTATTTTAATGTTGCAGTTTGGGAAGAATGAAAGATTATCTAGTACATCTGCATTTAATCTATTTACCGTGTATGTTTTTGTTGGTATGCCTTGTGAATAGAGGTGACCTGCACTTTTTCTTTAACAGAAACTGATCATATTTCTAATTTTTTGATTACAAATTCCATGCATGAGGGATAAGGATGAAAGAAACATGAAACTGCAGCCAAAGAAGAGCAGAATCCTGACTTCAGCCAAACTCTATACTCCTTGCAGAGGATTGTTACATTTTTAACAGAAAGTAATATGAAGTGAATTTGACATCAGATATAAGGCATGCCAATGGGAAAGTCAGCATGGGAGGATTTCTTTTCCTTTATATCAAAGGAAGAAGAGTTTCAACTTAATAAATAGATTTTAAGGTGTGATGGGAAAATCTGAGTGAAAAAACTTGCAGGAGTTTATCAAAAAACAAACACCCCAACGTTAACTTTTGCTCTGTGTAGATAGCATGCATTTCCCTTTCCCAGTATTTGTATAATTATGAGTGACTCATTCAAGCCCTGATCCTACAGACCAAGATTAAATCCCAAAAGAGAGTTTGATTCATGTCAATAATTAAATCCACATTTCTGTCTCATGGCTGAATGAGACCCTTTTGCAGGGAAGCTTCAATCCCACCATCAAACCAACAAATTGCTCTTCAGCCTGAGCCACCAAGTTACAGAGCAGATTTCAAAGCAATTTGGTTCAGCTTCCTTGATGCTTTTGGGACAGAACAAACAAAACCACAGGTGCAAACCCTGTTTTCTTTGAATGCTTCAAAGCAGGAAAGGAAAGTGAAAGACTGTGGAATAAATGGATCTGATTATTTTCCATTTCTGTTGATCTGATAACATTTTAGATGTTTGGCAAAAAAAAAGCTGTTAACTTATGGCTGGATATCCCGTTTTATGAGAAGTTTGAGGCAAGGAGGTTCAAAGCTCCAAATGCAGCTTTGGAGGATTTTTCTACACTCTGCACATTACTGTGGATACAGGTGTTTGTTTCCCTTAGCAGCAGTGGCAGAACACCCAGGGTAACCCTTCTGCCCCTCGTATGAGCCTGAGCTTTCTGCTCTAAGTCTTGCTACAGATGCCTGAGGTGTTGGGAGGGTTTGGTGTTTCTGAGTTGTACTTTCTTCCCATAGGAAAATCCAAGTCTAGTGCAGCATCTGCTTCTTAACAAGGCAATGTCTTCTTTTCCTGCCAATGTGAAATGAAACTTAAAGATGTCCCAATCATTGGAGCAGCTTTTCTCCTGCTCGTGACTCATCACTTAGTGCTCAGAACCAAGGGCTTCTGGTCAACTAAATCACAACACCCAGTGAAAGCATTCTGATAAATTAAATTATGGACATGCTTAATTAAAAGAGGTTCACTCAAATAATATTGCATATAATTTCAACCAATGATTAACCTTACTATGGAATAATAGAACAAATACAATTTGAATTGCCAACACTAATTAACAGAAGAAAGGAAAAACATCAAAATGGTCTCAGAGGCCAGCACCCTCTACTCCAAAATTGGCTCCCTGGGGTGACACATCTTGGCTGAGGGTGAGGGCCAGCAGGTTTCTGCTGCAGGACCTGCTTGGCTGGCTCAGTTTGCAGCAGGTGTTGAGAGGAGCAAACCATGTTTTTTGGGATAAGCTGCCGAAACGTGTGCCTAGAGCTGACCAGCACGGCTGCGGAGGAGCCCGGGCACCCCATGCAGGGAGCGCGGGCAGAGCTGTGCTTGGGGCAGGGGCGGTGCGGCTGGCAGAGCACCCAAACCGCAGCGCGGTCTGTGCTCGTGAGCCGCACAGCTGAGCGGAAGGCTGAGGCTGCATCGTGCCAAGCCAGAGGCGACAGGGAATATGTGGGTTAGGCGGCACCTCACCTGCAGGCTTGGGGCAGACAGACGCAGAGAGGGCTGAGGCGGGCAGGGGGACCAGGCGGGTGGCCGGGCCGGGGGCGGGAGGCGCTGCCGCCGGGCCGGTGCCGGTGCCGGTGCTGCCTGTGGCTGGCGGCTGCCGGACTACGAGTCCCAGCGTGCCCGGCAGGCCGGGCTGCGCTGCGCAGCCGCCGCGCCGGGCACCCACCTGCAGCCGCGCCGGGCTCGGGGCGCGGAGGGCGCGCAGGCGGCGCCGGGCTCGGGCGCGGAGCGGCGCGCAGGCGGCGGCGGCCAGGCCCGGCCCCGCGGCGGGGTAAGGCGGCGGCCGGGCCGGGCCGGGCCGGGCGGGACGCGGGGCAGCATCGCCCGCGGGGGCTCCGCGGGGCTCCGCGCGGGCGGGCGGGGCGGGGGCGCGGCGGGTGTGGCGGAGCATCCCCGGCGCGGGGCGCGGGTGCGCGGCGGCCCCGATCCCAGCCCGGGCGTGCCCCGGGAGCGCCGCAGGAGCCGCGCGGGGCTCGGCCGGGCGGCCCCGCCACGCCCGGGCTCGGCGGAGAGCGCAGCGCCCCCCGGCCCCGCCCCGGCCCCGCCGCGGCTTTGACAAGAGGGAGCGCGCCCGGTTACTGCGGAGCGATCGCATCTCCGGGCAGCGCGTGGGAGGACAGGAATTAGATGGGGCAGTTGAATAAAACACGTAAAGAAGGTGTTTGTGTCAATGATGGTGAGCTGCCCCTCCTTGGAGATCTGCCTTTTGTGTGTCACGGATACAGCAGGACCGGCGGAGGGTGGTTCTGCTCCGCCGCCGGGCAGCGGCTCAGAACGAGCGAACCAATGACAGGTTCAGGAGTAGAACGCTGATTTAGGAAATTTAGGAGCGTTTCCAAGGTCCTGAGAAGCAAAGTGTACCCTCGAAACCTGCACATTGGCATTAGATATCACATACTGTCTGTTCTGTCATCTTCTAATTAAAAATTATCAGGGTGCCCTAATTCAAGGGGATTTGCTTTAATGGAAACTTTGGAGGAATTTCTTCTGCCAGAGTAGAAATCCACAGTTGATCAATGAAAAACATGTAAAGATAACTGAGGACTATAAACACCAAAAAGTAAATGACAACGGGTTAGATTAACATAGCCCTCCTGAGCTTAGCAGTGACATAAACTTCTGAAAAAAAATTCTAACATTATTACTAATGAGACAAATTCAGAAATTTATCAGTATCAAATATAAATTTAAAAGTAATTGGACGAAGTAATTATATTTTATACCATGAATGATACACTGTAGATATATGCTTTTGAAACTGTTTAGTAGAGGAAATCTTCATCAAGTTATTGGGTTGCTTATTTGTAGTAAATAGATGCAATCTTTAAATTTTTTATCATATGAAAGCTTTTCTTTAACTGATTATTCTCAGAAATTGTCTTTGAACTTCCTCTGTTCTGCCCTTCCCTGTTGGAGAGAGGAGCATGTAATGGGAAAGAAACACCTGGAATCACTGGCCTAGTACTGTAGGCATCACACCCTCTAATTCTTTGCAAGGCATACAGTTACTAGAAAACTGAACTCAAACTCAGGGGTGCACGGTGTTGTCTTGCAGAATTATACTGACAATATCACAGTCCTTTCCATTTCTTTGCACTCATTTGCTGTCTAATGGCCTGCCTGCCTTTGTGCTGGTGCTCTACACTGTGCACATCTTAACTGCTTTCCACTATGGATATATTTAAATTTTTAGCACTGGGTAAGAAAAATGACAGCTTATGTGACTCATTTTAGTGACTTCACCAATCTAAATTCCTAATGTGTCTTTTTCCCCATTTATCCAGCTTGGTTGTATGTCTGAACTTGGCCAGTAGCCTCTCTCATCTTGATAATCTAAATAACTTTATTCAAAGCAGTGTGCTTTGCTCTCTGATTGCCTACCTTTTCTTCCTTCCCCAAATTACTATTATTTCCAGTATTTTACATCTTCTGGCAAGCAACATTTATGCATTTCTGCTGTTAGTAATCTGTTTTAGGTTGTTTTTTTTTTTGTAGCATTCCTATATTATTGAGCCTCCTAGTTTGATGGCTTCCTGTAATTGAGTTTCCTTTTGACTGAGGCCGAGGTGGCTGTGCAGGGTTTTGCACTGAGAGGCCCCAGGTAGCATCCTGTAGCCACAGGTATTTGTACATGGTGGGTTAATCATTGGGTAAATTCCTATGTTCTGTTTACTGGCACAGCAAACAAGTGTAGTGGTGGCTTCTGTTTAACAGAGTGTTTTGGTCATCATTATTTGGTGCCCCAGAAATTTGTAAACTTAGTTTTTAAATCCTTCTTTCAAAGAGCAGCTGGGACTGACTGTCCAGCTGCTATGCTAAAATAGGGAAATCTGAGAACAGTGGTGACAAAAAGGTGGCACTTGGTTTGTTATCTGTTGGCAGCACAGGTGGAACAATGCTCGAGTTTATGTTACCCAGTGTCCTTTTTTCCTATTGATGTTTCCAACATGTGGGAAACAAACACTGGTGCTGTCGTTTCCAGGGCTGGTCTGATCTATTTCGTTGTAAAAATAAAAAGTCAATTTCCAGGTAGTTCCTTCTTCTGTTTGTTGTTTCAGCTGTCGGGATGTGCACATCCTGCAAGGTTTTTGGCTTTGGTTTACAGATAAAATGCAAAAAATGTTGGTAGTTATGATGCCTCTGTACATTGTAACAAGAAAAAGCAGCTTAGGAAAGATGCAAGAAGAGGTTTATTTGGAAGGTGCCTAGCAGTGGTCATTATTCAGGATCTCAGTTCTGCAGTCATTAGTACATGCTCTTACCCAGCCTTTGGGTCTCTGCTGTTTATATGCTGTTCATTTAAAAGATCCACTTAAATGTACAAGATGTCTATAGAAGAAGGGACCCACAGCCAAAAGAAAATCTGTCCAGTGCTTGACATTTGGAAGATGGTTCAATTCCTTTTCTTGCCACAGAGTTCCCATTTGACCTTGCACAAGATATTTCTTTCTCCTGGCAGGGCAGTGGAGAGGCTCTCCTGTGGCTGATGGTGTTCAGGGCTCCACAGCAGCTGGTTCCATGTAAATAGGATGGGTCAGGGAGGACACTAGAACCTGCCCTTTGGCTTTCCAAGTTCACCTCTGTGCAAAGCTGCAGGTCCTTCCTACCCCAGTGTGTGCTTTGCTAGATGTGCTGATTACAAGCACTGTAGTTCTTTACACAACAGAAAAGCTGGGACTCTGAGCTGGATGAGGACAGCACCTTGTAAACATCACAGCTGTTGCTGTAAGTGTATGATCCGTGCTCCCCTGGGGACCATGAGCCATGGGCTGCAGTGTCACAGAGCTGGGAGATGTCAGCTCGGGGAGTGCTGACCAAGGGTACAGATCTTTACCTGTTCCAGGTAAATGAGCACCTGCCTGCTGCAGACCTGCAGGGTCTGGTGGTTACTGAAGGAGGTTAAAATATCGTTGGTGCCCCACAGAAGATAATGAGGCCATTTTCTTCTACTTGCTATCAAATGGGCCCATCAGTCAGCCACCACTGGTACAGCCCAGCAGCAGAGTGGTTCTGTTCACGTCACAGTGAAGCACACAGATGACAAATTGTGGGTGGAGCTGTCACTTCATGATCTGTTTTGCCCGTATAAAAAGACTCTGTCCTCCAGGATTCTCAGCCGTGCCTTAACACCGCCCTCAGTTTCAGACGGTGACTGTTACGTTTTTATCTTAGAAGAGCTCATCTTAGAAGAGCTACAAGAACATTGCACAGATTTTCAAATCATCACTTCAGTTCCATAAAGGGAAGAGCCCTACCTTCCAGTTCTACAAAGTTACCAGCTGCAATGAGCAGAAAGATTGTTTCATGAGTTTATAAGTAAACTTTACCCCTCTAGAAACAACGGGTAGTGTTCATCTGCAGGAGACAGGACAGACAAACAGATCTCTGGTGATTTCCTGTACTTGATGTACTTGATCACTGAAGTGTCAGACCACCATACACAATCCCACCCGTGTCTGCAAGGCTTAGGTTTGTTCTGTCATAGTCTTCTTGGAGGTAGGAAGTGAGTGATTTAAAGGTTGGATTTTTTAAAGTAAGACTTAAATCATCATATGGTCACTGTATAATCATTATGTATGATCATTAGTCATCATATGTTTGTGTGGAAACAATTCTAATGGTTATGATCTAAAAATATCTTGGTACCCAGAACCAAGCTATAAATTCATCAGGCATTGTAAAGAAATGCTTCCTTTCCAGGACTCAATTTCATGTTTTGAATGGTTATGAGTAATACCACTAATGTTATTTTAGAAACAATCAGAAATTGGTCATTATGTAACATTCTGCCTCTGTGGGAGAAGCATCAATGTTTCATCTTTCTTTAATCACCAGGGAAAAACCTTTAATGTTATCTGAATCAGAGGGAATATATCCCTTTATGTCTTCTATAAAAAATGGTGCTTTTCATATGGATAATTTTGCAATGTACGTGATGATTATTTTTTTCATAAAGGGCATGACTGAAGTCCCATTACAGTGAATTAATGTCTCACATTTTATTTTCATTGAAATTATCAATCCCTAGTTAAGCAGCCAACTGTGATGTGAACTATAGAGTAGCATAAACATTACCAAGGTTCAGAATGCCACATCCAATTATCAAGGGGAGTTTTTCATCACTGAATGATTATCCTAAAATTTCAGGCCTAGTTTAATATCAGGACAACATAATTGTTAATTATTCACTGCTCTCTATATAGGACTAAATCAGTTTCTGGGAACAGAGCATGAAGTAACCCTACATTAGCTCCAGTGAAAACCAGCATTTTAAATATACAGGGATTTTGAGGGATTTTTTGCTGCAGTATGACAAAGGATGGGAGCTGGACTGGGAATAGAGGAGGTTTGGCCACACTGACTCTCCCAGAGCCAGCCCTGAGGCAGTGCCAAGTGCAGCTGAGCTCTCCCCCTGCCAGCCCCAGAGACACCCTCTGAAGGACCCAATTCTACAAGTCCTCAAACAGGTCACTTGCACTGATCCACAGTGACCATGCTGTCATGGATGTAAAAGGGTTAGAAAATGTGACTAAACTGGAGCAGTTCAGTACTCCTTATGTTCTGAAGTTCTTCTGAACTTTGGTTTTTTTTGAGGGGGAAACAGACAGAAAATTTGGGGGTTCTAGAAGAGGAAATACTTTTCTACAGATCTCTCTTCCATTTTCTGCCTATGTGAATTTTTTTTACATGTCTGCTTTATCCACATCAGGACCTGTAGTTAATATTGTTCTCATGGTGCACAAACAAACCTCAGTTTTGTTCCTACCACACTTGTGTTCTGTGCTGGCCCAATGCATTCCTTCTAACTTTTCTGAGATTTATGAACCTCCTACTGCAAAACAGGATCTCCCAGTATACATCCCCCATATGTTCATGGTTGGAAAGTACATTGGTACATTTGTCTTGCCTTTTAAGTATAAACATTAAAAAGGAACCTTATTTTTATTTCAGACAATGGAGTATTTCTAAATTTTTTTATAAGTTTGAGCTTTTAGCAGCTCAGCCTTATTTTTCATAGCCATTCCCAGACAGCAGAGGTGTTCCCTGTCTGGCACTGGATTCAGTGTGTTGATGGAGGCACTCCCTTGCCTGGACAGCATGGGACAATCATCCTCCTTCTACTGAGCATCTGCTTGTGTTGCACAAATACGGCTCTTAATCATAAGGGCCCCAATCCTATTTATTTGTTCCAGTATCAATTTAACTTGGGATTAATTCCACCTGGTTTTTATTTTCATGTTTAGCTACAAGAGTCTATTTAAAGAAAGGGGAGATTTTTTCCACATTTATGAATCAGTTTCACAACTGTTTTTCGAAACACAAATATCCACTGCTGTGGATACAGAGATAGTTTAAAATAGGTCATGCACCAGGATTTCCTTTCTAAGGATCAGTTGTCGTGATTTGCAAAACTAAGAACAACTTGATTATTAAAAAATACTTTTTTTCCAATAAAAATGCGAAGAACTCTATTAATAGATTATTTCCCATTCATCACATCTCCATATACTTCATAATGCACATTGTCATGCAGTTTCATTCTTAGCTTATACACCTATCCAACCTGGAAAATCACCTCTTCTGTGTCACAGCATTCTCCTCTCTGCAGGACCCCAGAGACAGATGTTTCTCTGAGTGTGTAGTCTGTGTTTTAGATAGCAGGAGGGAGCTGAAGTGCATTTGTAGCTGCTGGTCTATAGGAGATTCTACAGTTCAGGTTGTTCCAACACTTCCTAGGGGATCCGAGCAAATGCAAGTGGGACCCCTGTGACATTCAGCATTAATTCAGCAGAGGAGTGATTCACTCTCAGAAAGAAACATCTGTATCAGCAGTAGAAGATTACAACAGTGATTGGTATCAGCAGAAACCACAGCTTGGCTCCTCCAGAAAGCCCTTTCAGAAGTGTATAAGGATAACAAAAAAGTACTTATGGAACATGGCAGGGTACAGAGGGGTTATATCACAGCTGGTGTTAACTACACCAAGCAATAAGAATTTTATGTAGGCTGACTAATGACACTCTTTTTCTCTTTGAAAACATGTTTTGAATCCTGATGTTGACAGGAAGGGGTGAAAAGCTGCCCCAAATAAAACAATATGTATTTCTTTCTTTCGAAGGAATCAGAAATACAACTATAGCAAGGGGCTCTTTGAAGCTCACTGTGAAGCCTCTGTGCTCCACAAAGGTTTAAAAGTAGCACATGGCTAGCAGGAATGCCTGTGACAGTTCTGCCCCTTCCAGAACCAGCACAGATCTCACCTGTTGAGCTTTGCTGTTTAACAGTGGGGCTTAGGTCCACGAGAAACTGAGATACACTGTGCTGAAACTCAGTGGAGAAAAACAAATGGGTTATGTGCTCCCCCATTCCTTAATCTTTTACTCTTCCCAGTGAGTTTGAAGGGAAACTGCACAGTGTTATCCATGGTCCCTCATCCTGCTTCCCTCATTGTCCCTAATGCAGGGTGGCATTCAAGAGGGGCTTGCCTCTGTGGTTAGACTGAGCATCTCCCTTCTGCTGTGTGACACCAGATCTGCTTTTATATGCTCAAAATAACAGCAGCAGGGAGCTCTGGGTTAGAACTGCTTTTTTAACTAATGCAAGTTTTCACACAGTAATCATAACAAAGCAAATCCAGTGGATGTAGTATTCAAGAAGTAAATAGTTGTGCACACTCAGGCCATAGTAAGGAGCTGCACAGACAGCTTATGGCTCTGTTTACATACACAAAATTAACAGTATCAAATCCAATTAGGGAGGTGGAGATCATTATCATCACATTAGACAGCAGTTTCCAGAGTGAATCAAGAGTTCAGCATTTCCTTCCCAGTCTGACTGATGCTGAATTGTTTGATTTATCTTGTTCCCTTGATTTCTGATTACTGTACTCTGGTGAAAGGTCAATAGAGAGCATAAACCCAGGACATGAGCAATGAGTGTTTCAGCCCAGCCTGCAGCAGCCTGTGCAGCAGAGTGAAAGCTTCAGAAAAGCTTTACTGCTTTCAAGGATTATGGACAAAGAAATTCCCTAAGCAGTGTCTTCTGCTATTGTTCAGTCACAAAAGGGTAGGATTCTGTTGTGAAAGGTAAAATATTAAGGGAATTTCTGTTGCAAATATGTGCAGGCAAGAAAAGCATGATTTCAGGCTCTTCCATGCCCTATCAGTCTAGTAAGGATTATTTAACACAGTACTTCATGCCATGAGAGAAGTTAGGCTGATACATCTGTAATATCTGGGTTTAAATTTCCTTTTGGGGTATCTCTGCTGGACATGGTCAAACACCTTCTCTTCTTAATAATTGAAATTTACAACACTGAGAGCTGTCACCTGTTCAAAGTGTCTCCTGGCACATCTTCCCTTTATGGCTGAGCACTTGGGCAATTCACAGAGAATTTGGGGGTGTCTGGTGCACACAATCCTACCCTGCAGTGCCTCCCCCAGGCACCTGGTTCAGCTTTGCAGATGTCACAGAACTCTCAGATCCATGGCCTTGCTGATCCCAGAGCCACAATTCCTCACTGTAATCCTGCAGTGCTGTACATCCAAGGGGAGAGGTCCTGCTACCAGGAGTCCTGCACAGCTCACCCTCAGCCAGGAAAACTGTCTTGGACTCTTACAAGTTGCTTTTCCTACAATATTTAATTGCCCTAACCTTGGGATTACATTTCTGTCTTTTCCAGGGATGTGATTAAACTCTAATAAATAACCATTTAAACTTAAATAGTTTTAAAAAGCTGTAATCCCCTCAAAGAAATTTTTTAGCTCAGTTAATGACTGCTAGCTGAAATGTTATGTTTGGAATGAGTTTATCCAAAGGAACTTAGAGAAAACACCTGATGCCTTAGTGCAGATTGTTGTACTGCAGCTCCATTTGGTTTTACAGTTTAAACAAACATACTTACAATTTTAAAATAAAATGCTTTCAATATCTAATGAGCAATTTTGATTAAAAAAATTACGTGGATTAAATATAATCAAACCTAGTGCTCTTCTTAATCACATCTTCTTAATCAAAATAATTAGTTCTTTTGTACTGTTTTTGGCCAAAATATCCCCCACATTCATCACATATGATGAAATTTTGGTATTATAAGAAAATTTCACAACAGTTGTAACTTTGTGAAACATCAGATGCCAACTACCTCCCTAAAACAAACTCTCAATTTAAAGAATGGTTGAATTCTACCTTGTCATTTGGAATGGCTTGATGATGATGTCATGCTAGGAAAACAGCAGCCACAAACAGAGCAGGAATAAGGAAAAAAAGAAAGTGTGTAGTCAAAATAATGATTTTTCTTGGAATTGGATAATTGAGTGTTTCAGCTCAAGGCTTAATGTGCCTTGCAGTAATCATAAAATTCCAGATATTTCAAATTTGTAAATCCCCTGATTATTCCCTTCCCTTTCAATAGGTTGCTGATTTCTAGTCTTTTTGATAAATAGAAAAATGAGATATGTTTTAATATTTGGTATTTAAATATTGAAACTCCTAAGTAAATGAAATATTTTCATTTGGATTTGGAATAAAAGCAAAACAAAAATCAGGCTTCTAGCTCATATGGCAAGCAACAGAACCCACATGGATTTTATCAGCTTATGACAACTAAAAACATGGCCAAAGGAAATTAGGGTTGGGGTTGATACATGTCAGTGGTAGGTGCCAGTTGGCTGGTTTCCACATCAGCCATAACTGAAATTTGTGAATGCAAAAACTCAGCTGTAAAACTGCACAGCTGACTGTGTCATTTGGAGAGTGCTGGTGCTGCTGTGGGAAACTGGGCACACTTGGGAGGGCCTGGAGCACACTGCAAGTCCCCAGTTAATGCTGATTCTGATCATGAATTCATTCTTCCACTCCATCCCTTTACAGGCTGATTCTGGTTCTAGAATTTGTTCTGGACAAGGAAAAAAAAAGAGCAAGACAAGACAGAGAGTCCTTTGTCATATTGTCATATGACAGATAATATGACAATGACTGTTGTGCTCATGCAAATGAGATCTTCTTGTTCCCAGTTGGTTTGGATCATCTAACAAGGAATCATACTCAAATTTTAAAACTGCAAGAGTTTGTGAAATACTAAGTCCATATATTTTTCATGACTGTTTTGAACTTCTGCAGGTCCCCCATGTAGCAGACTGAATTACAAATATTTTGACCTGTAACTAGCATCTCCTCACTCCAAGAATTTTGATGATAAGTGCTATCATTAGTATCCAAACATGCTGAAGTAAGACTAACTACCAGTGTACCTGAAAGATGCTTAGGTAACCAGAATGTGCCAAAAAGTCAGCCAAGATGATGTGGGTTGGCTTTCAGCCACCAGCAAAACTGGGATAAGATAGAATGCCTCAAGGCATTACATTCTGGTTTTTGTTTGTCAGTGTTGGACTGTTGTCTGTGACTCTCAGTTTCCTTTGCTTCTGGCCAAAAGAGCAAACACACACTGTTTCCAAGCAAATGAAATAAACCAGCTATATTTCTATGAAAAAGGAAAAGTTGTTAATATTTTCCTTATCTGTGTCTCAAAGCTGCAGTTTGCTGCTGCCCCAAGCACGCTGATCCCATCCTTGCCATTCCTTGGCTACTGCTGCCAGGACATCCCACACCCCCTGGGCTGTGCCAGGACATCTTGCTGCTTTGTTTTCATTAATAAGTGTCAATGTGACCCTCAGCACGTGGGCTTTCCAGGACTCTCAGCTAGATGGAGATCCTCACAATGCTTTATTGTTAGCAGTGAGTGAGGAGCTCAGTGGCCCTGGATGGTTGAAATCCTCAGCAGCAGCAGAGCAGAGCAGAGCAGCAGGAGCCATGTCTCTGCCCTTCCGAAAGGAGCTGGAGAAGTACAAGAACATCAACGAGGATGAAATACTCAGCAAGCTCTCAGAGGATGAACTGAAGCAGCTAGAACATGTTCTGGATGACCTTGATCCTGAGGTTAGTGTGATAATTGCAATGCTGCCTGTTAGAAATGCAACACGCTGCAGCAATTTTTATTTCTGTTCTGTTACAGAGGGGACAGTGCACCCTAAAGTATGAGCAGCTCAGCTACAGACATTTTGGTTCTATTCCTGCTGTGCTGTGCTACTTTTCTAAAAGCCACTGTGCTCTTGGTCTATCCCATGTCTATTTAGACATGAGCTTGTCTGCAGTCTAAATCTTTAATCATGTTGGCACGCTGCAACACAATGAGAAGCTTTTTTATGGATGCTATTTCTGAGCACAGCAATAAACAAACATAACCTGTGTTTATGGAGATCAGATCTTTTGAATTTCTGAAGTCTGTTGACCATGTTGTTCAGCACATATATTTTTAGCTAAGAGAACATATTTGGGCATGGTTAAGAAAAACAGGATTCAGCTACACAACTGTCCCAGAGAGTAGGAATAATTGGGATATTTGAAGACATTCTCAGAAAGAATTTGAAGATCTCTGGTCTGAGAAACCACTGGATCCTACAATTACAAGGTTACAGTCACAAGCATGCAGGGAGTTGTGACTGTAACTACCCAAAGATATTCAAACTGATGTAGGAGTTTAAAAACTGGCAGTTCTATCTGGAGGCAAAATGAATTTGGAGAAACACAATAGATTTATAGCTTCTAGTTCTATAGCACCAGTTTACCTGGAAATTAATGGGGGCTTTACTATTCTCTCCTTCCATGCTGCCCCTTCCTACACTACTGCCACTTCTACATTTTCTGGTATTTTGGTATTTTCAAGTATCTGGCATCTTAAATGGAGACACAGAAAACCATTAAAAAAGAAACACCCACCAACCAAATAAATCAGGCCATGGTGCATCTGCAGTTAATGCTATATATGTGCAGTGAATTTGGAGCACGCTGAGACATTTGTGCATGCACAGTAAAATAACTGGTGACTTGAGTTCACTGGATTTGTTCAGAATTTCCAGGGTATTTGCTATGGATCAGATTTACTGTGCATGTTCTGGGCAATGAAGAAATGTTCTGAAGTACTTTGGGGCACTTTCAACATGTTGGCTTTATTGCACATGCACTGCAAGGTTCACCTACCTGTGTTTCTTTCTGGAATTTCCTGTACTGAAGTGTGGGGACCCTGTGCATATTCCTGTGTTACAGGATGCAGATGAAATCACAGGATCCCACAGCTGTGTGTTGAAAGTGGGAATTATCTGCTGGCTTCCTCATACTCTGAATAGCTGAAGTCTACCTCATTCACCAGTCTCTTTAGTGCATGCCATTCATTTCTGAAGTCTGAGAGACATCTGCTTTAGAATGAAAGGAATTTTTTTTTTAGTGAGAGAAAAAGAGTAAAGGAATAGAAGGAAATGTACAGAACACCTATACTAGTCTATATAACTGGACTGCAAACTCTGGTTATAATATGTATAACATAGGACTATGACCTTACTTAGTTCTTTGATGCTGTGATTGTAAATATGGTTAATACAAATATTAATGGGTCATAAATCAAGAAGATTGAATAATATACTGGATTTTGTGGTTACATTTAGGTAATGTTCATTACTGCTGTCACCAAAGAGCATTAGGCAAAGAATGATTTCACTTAAAAACCAGCAACACTGAGATGAGGTTTGGAGCACTGTGTGAAGCTGCCTGCTCTCCTTTCCATGCCCTGTGTCTCACAGAATGCCCTGCTCCCAGCTGGATTTCGGCAGAAGGACCAGACCACCAAGGCTGCCACGGGCCCCTTCGACAGAGAGCGCCTGCTCTCCTACCTGGAGAAGCAAGCGCTGGAGCACAAGGACAGGGAGGACTTCGTGCCCTTTACAGGGGAGAAGAAAGGTACTGTGCACCCTGTGTTGGCACTGGTCATGGGCTGCAGGCTGCAGGTGTGCCCTGCTGCCTGGCTGCTGTGTGGGGTGGGCTGGGACACAGCAGGTGAGGCTGCTCAGGGCAGGGCAGGGCTCAGGAACTGCTGGAGCTGGAGTGCAGGGGTGGTTTGTCTGCTGCTGGTGTCTGTCTCACTGCTCTGGAGTCCCAGGGGCAGCTCCATGGCCTGGCCCAGGGGTGCATCCATGGTCTGTGGCTGGTTAGTGACCTGTCAGGGGCACAGGGACACAGGAGCAGCAGTCCAGCCCTGCTCCCTGGGCAGCCAGTGCCTCTGGGTGCACTCAAGCACAAAGGTGCCCTCACCAGCCCTGCAGGAGCTGTTCCCTGCTAAGCATTAGGCCCATGCAGGGGTATTGCAGTGATGCCTTTCTGAGTGAATCTTGCCTACAACTGCTGTAAGTAACTCAGGGAACACAGTTACAAAAAAAAAAAAAAAAAAAAGTATTTTTCCACTTGTTTACTAGCACATCTGGCAATGCTATTCATGCAGACACTTTCCCTGCTACCCTTGTCCTACAGCTACAGGAAAAAAAGGGGGAAAACCAGGAAAACCTAATTCTAATAATTTAAACACTGTTAGGATAAACTCAGGGCAGGAACAGTCATAATTTAAACAAACAATATTCCTTTAGCACCACTAGCTCCTTTTCCTTGTTTATAAAATGTGGACAAAAATGCCTGGCCTCAGGCAACCCCTTCATTTGAGAAGGAGCTTCCTATGTCTGGGTCCATTTCTGGCTATGTAATGGATTTGCCATTATTTCAACAGTATCTGCTTAAGGGGAAGCAGATACTTCAAGAAAGTCAAGGGCAGCATCTTTTACATTATGTACCATTACCAAACATGTAAAATGTTATTTATACAACATTTCATAGGCCAGGAGTTGTTACTGTAATTACATTGTGTTCTCAGACTTTGAAACAATGATTTCAGACAAATGAGACATTTTTCAGCTGGATCTGATGGTGTGCCATTTCACCATGCAGCATATTCTTTAACCTAATTTTTCCCCCATCAAAACACTCACATATAGCCCTTCCCAGGGCTGATTGTGAGCCCACTGACATGCAGTGACAGGGCAGGGATCCTGCCAGCAGCAGGAATGGTCAAGCACACACTGTGCAGGAAGGAAAGCACCTGTAGTGTGTAGTGGATTTATTACCAATTGTTTCCAATCTCCTACTCACTGCTGTGTCAGAGCAGGACAAGTCACTGCTTGCAGGTCCCTAATTTTTATACCAACACCTTCAGTCTCACCTTACTGCTATTTACAGACTTCAGATTAAGATGTTGCATTTTTCACTGTAGTTATATCTGAGGTCTCCAAATAAGCCTGAAACATCAGTGCACAAGAGCCAGCAGTGTGTGGAATTGTATATACCCACAGGGCTGGCCCTTGATCTGTACAAAATGAGTCCCTGCACTGTCCCTGACAGTGGTACTGTATGGCCTGGGCTGTTTATTCCATTTCAGTTTTCCTTTGATGAAGCTAAAACAGTATTATTCCTACATTTGCTTCCAGATGCCCTTAAAGTGCTTATTAGTGCTGCTTATTAGTTCCTGGTGTCTCTGATGTGGAAATGCCACTGCTTTGCAAACAGAACCAACCACACATTTCACTTTCCCCTGAGCACAGAGTGAATGCAGCCCTCCTAGCATTTAAAGCTGTTCTTAATTTGGCTTTTGATTCACTGTCTTAATTTCCTTCAAAATTACAATTTCAAGAATTATTACAATTATAAGGTAACAACAGCATTTTAGGCTAAATAAATTATTCCCTTAATTTCCTCTGTTCTTTCTACAATACAAATTCATGACAAAATCCTCAGTATCAGCTTTAGCAGATTAAGTCAAATAAAAACAACCATGTGTTCTGTGATTTCTGCAGTCATTTTACAATTATAATCTAAACACACAGAATTATACTACATTTTCTTTGAAGTCAGAAGCCAAATGCTATGAAAATACCCTTTGTTTCTTTGTTGGTTAGAAATAATTGAATTAATCTGAGATGTGATGAGGTCCAGTACCTTGACAATTGAGAACTGATGGGCTGCACAGTGTCATTTTTTGTGCTGCTTTAAGGGAACTGGCTTTGAGAACAAAGTTGTTTATTTTGAGCTTGGAGCATATCCTGAATTGGTACTGGAGTGTGAGTCCTGCTGCCCCTCTGTGGCTTGGCAGGAGCTGTCCTACAAAAACACCACCAGACTTCCAGCAGTGCAGAAGCTGAGCCTTATAAAACATATAACTGAAATCTCCATCTGCCAAATGCACTGAAATCCTCCCGTGGTTGTATGATAATCCTGCTAATTGGTTGAATCTGGTGAAACGTGATGAATGTTGTACAAAGTCCATGTGTGGCTATTCCTGGGTCTTAGAATCCATGCTTGTAATTGCAGTGTTACTTATTTTGACATTCTCAAATTAAAAAAAAATAACAGGATGGCTGTATAAAAATATAAATTACTTGATTTACATTTATAAGAAAATATTTCCCATGCAAAGGAAAAATGCAATACTGAAAGACATTTTCAAGATCTGATACTACATGCTAGATTTAAAGTTGCTTTAATTAGAGAATAATTAGTATTCTTCCAAAGCTCAGTCATTAGTTTAGGAAAAATAATTTAAATTTCTAAAATGTGTCCTAAGAAGAATTCTAAAGAAGGATATCCCTTGAGGAAAATTTTATTTCTTACCTTCTGGATGTTGATGGTCTCTAAGGTGTATTTACAGATTGGTAAATATTTATATGACTATATTACATAGATTTCTGTTAAATTATTTCATTACACTCCAGCAGCACAGTAATGTAGCCATTCTGTAAATAACCCCAAATTAATTTGATGCTATTTCTGCTAGTCAAAAATTAAATTCTCAAGCAGCTCTAAAATGCATCCAGGTGTGTATATTTGGGAGGTATTGATGCCAATTTGCCATTTGGTATTTAACTTATGACCTAAGAATATTTGTGTGTCAGTAGGATTAGAGTATGTCAAGTGTTTGAACTTTTGTCAGTGTTTTGTATTATGATATTTTTCTGCCACTGGGAAAGCATTTATTTTTTCAAGTTTAGGAAATGGAATGCTTCTACTAAATGGAAAGTGATATTTCTACCAGTTCTTACAGTTATCATACAAAGCTAAAACTTGGAAATTCACTGATGAGCTGAAAAGGAGGTGACATTTAAAATATCCTCCTTCCAGACTAGTCTGTGGTACATCATGATTTTTTATGTACTGTGACTGCCTCTCTATTCTTTGTTGCTAATATTTTATTAGAGAGTTCTTGTAGTACCAAGCAGCTGCTGAAGGACAAAACTCAGTTGCCTGTGTTGGTCTGTATATGCTGAGCAACCATAAGGTTTTGATTGTCCTAGAAAACAAGCGAAAACAAATTCCAGAGCTGACAGGGATATCCAGAATGGTTAAAACACAGGAAGTGTTAAATATGAGCCCAAGATGGGGGGGCTGTTTGTGCAGGGAATTGCCTTGTTTTTGATTGTAATTGTGGTTTCAAGAGGATGGAGATGTTTGGCAAAAACAATCAAACGTATGGAATGCATTAGGGCTTTGGCTCTCTGCCATATTGCAGCTTGGTAATGTGCTTCATTAATGGCTGTACAAGAAGGATTTAAGCCTGTATGGGATAAGTCTCAGGTTTCAGTGGAGACCCAAAGTTTGCCCAAACCAGGGTTTGAAATGATCTGGTGGCTTTCAGGAACTCTTGTGGTACACAGATGTCTGTTAGCAATGAGCAGTGGTGGTGAAGAGTAAGAGCTGGTAACTGGGGCCATGGTGATGGGCAGTTTTGTAAGTCTTTATTTTGTGTATTTTGGATTTGTTCCTACTTAAGACAGATGTTTAAGAAATCCTTACATAGAACCTGATGGTCTGTGGAAGTTACTTAGACTGACCCTCTGCACTTAACACATCTAGCTGGGACAGTGGTTATCAGACTTCCATCACTTCCATATGAAATATCATTTTCAAGTTCATGCATGAGCCAGGAATAAAAAGAAGAGGTGGGGAACATAAGGGGCAGTGCAGGTACAGAGCACCCAGAGCTCTGCCAGTGCTGTTTTCTCTGCAGTCTGTATGTGTGACCTCAGTTAAGAGCTGAGTCCTGCTGTGACACAAACTGGTAACAGCACTTCTGCTTCTGCTTTGTTCCTGGGGTTCTCTGAACTGTATGGCACTAATGAAACATAATTCTAAAAAGTTCTTCTGTTGTGAAATGTCATTAGCTATGAAAGGTTGCTTTAAGGATTGCTGTTTCAACCCTTCACCACTGTCCCTGTTTTCTACAAGGTCTTCTGCTCCTTGCCAAACCATTTCATTTTGGATCTGATCCAGTTCTCATCAAAGCCATGGAAAAACTCCAGTGGATTGGCCTATTATTACTGGTGGCTGGAAAGGGAAGGAGGACATGCTTGTATGTGATTAAATACTAACATTTTCAGCTGAATGATAAAAGGGAAAGGGAAGAAAGTACCAGAGAACTTTTGGCCAAACCTCTGTTGTCAGTTGCTCTGGCAGAGACCATCTGTGTTGTGGTGCTGTGCCAAGCAGAGTGTCAATACAGCACCAGTAATAAGGACAGTCATTTTCAGAAGGTCAGAGTACTAGAGCAGATGCTAATGAGTTCCAATTCCACTGTGTCTAGCAGACTGCTTTCAGAACTTAGGGTTCACTATAGACATAGTATCTTTCTTGGATTGATTGGTGGTTGTTTCACCCCCAGTGCTTAAATGGTTTGTTTAAATTTTTGCCACCTTTTTCCTATTCTTTAGGGCTTAAATTTGGAGCTGATGTTTGTCTCTTAAGGCATTGAAAGCATTGCAGTTGCTGACAGTAATGCCTCTAGCCAGTGCCTGTCACTGCTTGCTTTTCTAAGACTCTCTTTTAGTTGCTCCTGACTTTGCCAAACTTGCAGAGTTCACAGTGAAATTTCCCATGCTGAGAGGCTGCCTCAAGTTGAATTTTTGGAAAGTGTCAGCAAAAAGGACTTAGCTGCTTCCAAGAACAAGATTAGGAGAAAACACATTGTTTTATCCATCTAGAGTAAATTTTTCCAGCTGGTTTTTTTTTATGACCTGCAGTGCCTCCATGCTTTGAAGAGAGGACTTGAAATGTATGCCCTTTGGAATCCCCAGGGAATATACTGGCATCTTCAAAGTATTGTGCTTTCTTGTACATCCAGTTTGTTGTAGTGTTCTCCAAATATTGCCCCTGCAGTGAGTGCTGCTCAGAGCTCCTGGCCCCTGTGCAGGGGACACATGTGGCAGCACAGCTGTGCCCAGAGGGACTTGGCATCCTGGGCTCTTGGGGTGTTCTTGAAATTCCTCATCTGAGAGCCCCTGTCACACCAGGACAAGGGCAGGGAGACTCCCTCCTGCTCTGACAGAGCTCCACTCCCTTTGTAAGGGCACTGTAAAGGGGAAAAAAGAGTTAAAATCCAGTAGAGAGGCTGGGGCAGAGAGGTGTAGCAGAGGGGTTGAGTTGCTGTATGAATATTCCAGGATGAAGGACTGGATGTGGCAGCTCTGGGGAAAGCAGCTGTAGAGAAGAACAGTGGTAAGGAAGGGAGGGCAGAAGAAAGGGAGGTGGTGGGAAGGGTCAGGACTCAAAGATTTTCAAAACCAGGAGACATGGGGGATGGGGAAGGCACAGGGGGCAATGGGAGAAGGAAAAGAGGAGAAGAATGTCTTGGGTGGGAGAAAAGAGGCCAGAAAGGAACATAACTAGTGTGGTATTCAGCTCTGCCCATGTTTCAAGGGTCTTTGATGTGCAGTAGGACCTGAAGTGCAGTGGCACAGTTTGAGTTTCTTCCTCCTCTACCACCATTCCACATCAGACATCAGAGCTTTCTGCTGGCTTGGTGGAGTGGGTAATCCAGGAGGACTGCATCCTAACTTGTGATAATCCATGTGAGGGTCTGAAGAAATTCTGGGCTTCTCTCTGTTTTAAAAAGGTTGGCTTTTGTTTATTTTTGTTTGAGCAAGCATACTTTCCAGGAGAGTTCTTTGAAGGGTATTGCTGCAGTGGCAGAATCACAGCATGCTGGTCCAAGTCAAGGATACTGGTGCAATTTAAATTCACTTTTTGAGTTTATGCACAATAGATTTAATAACTTTGGAATGCTTATCTTTGCAGCCTTCCTATTCTGTTGTCATAATTTTAAGGTGTAGAATATGCTGACACTAATCCAAGAACAACAGAACAGCAACAATTAGGATACTGCATTTTTATTACTACTGGCTTTCAGCTTCATGCTTACTTGAACTTGGCCTGTTTTCTTCTTCACAATACAAATTTATTCTTGGTAAGAACTACTTTAGCTCCATTTTTATAGAATATTTGTAGGGAGGGGTTTAAGGAAGCCTCAACAGAAAAGAATAGTGTAAAATGGAAAAAGTGAATCAGGTGGCTGTGATTTATGCAAGGCAGATTTCCAGGATTATTGAATTTCACTCCCAAGGTCAGTGTAGCATTTGGTAATTGAGAACAAACAGGCACTCACTGTAGTCAGTGACTCATTGAGAAGTCAGAAGTAGTAAGTAACCAGGCATTTTCTTGGAAGTACAATAACCTGAGCTACACTTTATAGGAAAATAAAGCACATTATTGTTTTACAAATATGGCCAAAAATGCATTTGTGTTATAAAATTAAGTAAATATCCTTAAAAAATTGATGTTAAATAAAAGGAGATTTTTTACAGCTAATGTAAGTGGGCTTATTTCCCATTGCTCTGTGCTTTATTGAGTTTTGGCTTGTACCACTATGACTTGTACAAGATGGGAATAAATACCAAGTATATGCTAAATACAAATAAATACTAAAATAAAAATATTTATTCAAAAAAGTCAAATGACATTAGAAGGAAGGAATAGAGGACATGTACCAGAAATGCTGCTCCAAATGCTGCAAACTATAAACAAACGTGAAATCCTCAAAATGTTTTTAGATTGGACTTGCTACTAAAATCCTACCAACTGCACTGCCCAAATTCCTTTTTCTCCCCCTTCTTATAGAACAATAAAAAACTAAAAAAAAAAAAAAAAAAAAAAAAAACCAAAAAAAAAAAAAAAAAAAAAAAACCAACCAAAAAAACCCTAAAAAATACACTTGAAGCAATTGCCTGCTCAGTTAATAAATCCTGCTATAGATGTGCATATGGTAGTTAATTATTACTATATAAGAAGGTGGGGATCTCATTTCCTTGCTTTGCTGACATTTAAAACAATGTCAGCATTGTTTTGATGGAGGCATTTGCACAATGCATGAAAAGAGACCTGGCTGAACCAAGTGGCAAGATGACATTTATGGTTGCATGACTGTTCCCAGTGAATTTCCTTTTTTATAGAGAATTTACTTTCCTTTTACCTTGTTCCACATTTCTGTTTCTCTCTGTTGTGCTTTTCTCTGAATCCTTCTTCCCTCTCTTGTCAATGGATTTTGTTTCCCATAGCTTCTTTTGAGGAAAACATGAACCATATCGTATTTCAGTTTCAATAGAAGTCTTGTTTTTGCAGTGGGTGAAAAGGAGTAGGTCTGCTGTTCAACTGAGCCAAGCAAAACTCTCCTCACCCTCAGAAATCCCTGCTTTGTAATAACCTGCCTCAGTCATCATCCAGGTCACCTCAGACACTTACCCCAGTTTGGCCAAAAGAAGGGGAGAATTGCAGTGATGCACACTTAAAATTTCACACTGAAAGAAAGCACTTGGGATTCCACACACTTTGGGTTTCTATGCTTGTGGGAAAATAAAAATATATTTTACTGCAATTGAATTTTGGTTTGCAGTTAAACAAGAAATGCATTATTTTTATATAGAAGTGTGGTTATTTTTGTCTTGTTAACAAGAAAGTAGCTCAAGTTATGTATAAACAGAACTTGTGTCACCATGTTTTTCATTGGATGAAAGTTGAGCTGTTAAGACTTAGCACAGAACATTTGCATATTTGGAGGCAAAAGATAACACAGTCAACATTAATTATACCACATAGAATAAAGTAATAATAAAGTACCTTCTAAAACACAGTGTGAATATAAAGAGCACCAAGGGCAGCAGCCTTTCTTCATAAATCTCACTTTATAATAATAAAATGTCACTTTTCCTCCAAGCCTTCATCCAAATAATAAATTTTAAATTGGACCATTGAATCAAGGAAGCCACAATCCATATTTTATTTTGTCAGTGAATTCCATGGATAATAAATTTACAGTGTACAGATGTGAGACTAGGAGACATCTCCTGAATCTTTAAACTCTGTCCATAAATAATGTAGGAACACTGGTTGACAGCTGTCTATAAACAGACACACAGTTTTGCAGCTGGTACAGAGGTAATGAATTCCTAATAACATGCTAAATATAGAAGTTTTTCTAACCTCCATCTGCTATGCTACAGCATCTCTTCACAGTGGAATGTTCTTATCTAGATAGCAGTAAAAAGAGTATTTTTGAAACACCACTGAGTGCCAGCAAGGCCCACATACATTAAGGATATATATTACTATCTTTGACATGACCTTGCCCCTTTAAATATTTCATATAACCAATAATAGAATTATTTTTGTAAAACATTTGCCAAAAATGCATTAAATGAAACTATCCTTGGGAATCATATACACATGCAACGAGATTTGGGCTGTTATCCAAGAATTACATATGCCTGAAACAAATGTTTAAAATTGTATTCCTATATATGTGAACTGTACAGAAGAGGTATGAGGTTTCCATTACCCCTTGATTTCTTGCTATGCAAGATACTTGATCTTCACCTATCCAAGGTTCTTAGAGAAAGAACTACACCCCATGTTGTGTCCAGTTTAGTCCAAACTCAAGGTGCTGTGTCCCCTTACAATGTTTTGTGTAAAAGTACAGATTTGGGTCAGTATTTGTTAGAAGTGTGACTCTTTGGGCCTGTGAAGCATCACTTCCTGCCTGATGGAGATGTTTGTCTCCACAAGCACCTGTGGAGATTGCTACTACAGAGCAGTGTTATCAGTCAGGATAGGGATCAGCAGGATTCCCTCAGTATCTCAAACAACCTCCTGAATACTTGAACTCAGTGGAGCCACCAGTGATCTGAAAGGAAAACACTTGATGGACAATATTCCTCACTATTGATTGTTTACTCGGATATTCTGGCTTATTTTGGTTTTCAAGCTTCCAGCACAGTAATGAATTTTTTCCTTATGTCAAGCTGGCATCAAGTTCAGTCTTGGTCAGTGGTGTCTGGAAGCTGCCATCAGCACTTCAGATTAGGTGGCAGCACAGAAAGTCTGAAGTCTCTGTGTGCTGCTATCAAACCTGGAGAGCATCACTGACCTATCTTTGCAGAGTGTTTCTTACCCCAGATTTCCACTTGGTTTTTGTTTGCTGCTGCTGGGATGGCTGTCCTTAATTGCTGTCACCCAATGCAGTCACAGTTAAAATAGTTCTTACCTTTCACCCACCAAAGGCTTTTATCTTCTTGAAGCCTTTTCTGAAAAGATTACTTACCTGAAGTGTCACATGAAAAATAAATCATACCATGATACTACTTTGACTTTCTACATAACTTTCTGTCCAGTTTTATACTCAGAAGTGGTTTAGCCTTGGTAGAAATATCCCTAAGGTAAATAATTTGAATTGTGTATCAATAAACCTTGCCAGAGTTTCATAAATTTCTATTAAGATTTTTTTCTGAGCTTATTCAGTGACTCGAGTCGTGGAAACTGACAGCATAAAAATGGCTGTAGACAAATTTGTATAAAAGATATAAATTAATTGGAAATTACTACATGAAAATAATACTTTGGACCATAATGGGGAAAAACAAAGCCACGAAAGGATGACAGTGTTTAAAAACCAGAGGCAAAGCATTTGCAACTCAATACTAAATATCAGAATTACATTTATGAATGGTAACAATGTTAGTAATACAGTTTAAATTAAACTATTTTAGAGACATTTGAGAAAGTCACAGGAATAGATGTAATGCTTCAAGCATTGCATCTAGAGTGTATAAAGCTGCACAAAAATAAAATTTAAAGCTAACAGTGGGCCAAAGCTGCCTGCACCAAAGATCATCACAGCTTCATTACAACAGGATTAATTAAAGGCTGCTTGAGAAGTATTGTTGGGGACAAGGTGAGGGGACAGCACAGTGGACAGCAGACCATGGGAATTCACTCAGTTTTTGGAGCAATGGCACTGTGTGTTGGCTGAGGCATCACCCAGTGTAGCACTGACTGGAGAGGTTACTCAGGAAAGCTGAGGGGGAGAAAAGCCCAGCACTGCTGGTGCCTGGAGTGCAGCTCCAGCTCTAGCTCTGACTGAAGGGGCCTCACTCCAAGCATTTGCAGTTACATCATCACAGCACTGAGGTTAACCATCATAGCAGCCTGGAGGAGTCATGGAACTCATTGTGCTGTGCCTGGGTTTATCCTGCAGTTTCCTCATTTCAGCAGACAGGCCAATGACCTCAGTCTTGGGGGAATATTGCATGGAAACACATCTGCTAACCCAAAGGTATCAGCAGGATACAGAGAGAGACAAATACGTCAGGAGTCTTTCTTGGGCAGCATGTGGTTCAGTTCAGACTTTTCAGCCTGCACAAATGATCAGGATCAGGCTGTTTATGTGGATGATCATCAGGAGACACAGAGGGGAAAATACTCTGGAGAGGCTGGGAATTAAACTGAGTTACTGGAAGAGAAGAGGTTTGCTGAGCTTTCAGGGTCATGTATGGAAGTTCATGAGCTGAAAGTTTCTTGCAGTAGGATGGTTTTAACTGCTCCTAGTGCCTCATTTAAATATAAGGATGAAATTTCTGCAAGCTTTTTGTGTAGACCTGATTCTGCCTATTTAAGGACACAGGACCTTCAGAAAAATCCCAGCTGGGACTCCTCCTAAAAGCAAATTTCCTAAAATATCACCAACACAGAGCAGTAATCTGCACCTTTTATTTTTAGACTTATTAAGATCCTGGTGTGGAGGATAACATCAAGTAAGAAAGAGAAAAACATGCATGTGATAATATTTCCAAGCAGTTCCACTTTCACAGACCTATTTCTCTGCTGCCAGGAGGCAAAGAAGTTGTTCCAATAATTCATTACTCACTCTGGCTTTTTTTTCTTATTTTAGGAAAAATATTTATCCCTAAAGAAAAGCCCGTAGAAACCCGCACAGAAGAGAAAGTCACCCTGGACCCAGAACTGGAAGAGGCCCTGGCCAGTGCTTCAGACACTGAGCTCTATGACCTTGCAGGTTAGAAAACACATGGGTGTGATCCTCCCTCTTCTCTGCCCAGACCTGCCCCCAGGAATGTCTCACCATGACCCCTCAAGCACCTGGTGCTGCTCTGAGGTGGCCAAGCCATGGCCACAAGTTGCCCAGGACAATTGAATGTGACTTGACAGCTGCTGCATTTCAGACTTCTCTACTTAAAACTGATGTGTCAGGCCAGGGGGGAAGATGAACCAGCTCATGTGATTTGGGAAGGGAAGGGTGGGCAGTGGACTGTGGGCTGGGGTGCTGGCACTGCCATGGAAGTGACTGATCCTGCTGTATCCACATTGTTTGTGGCATACTACTGCTACCTCCTCTCAACTCTGACATCCCAAATAGCCAGAAAAACCTGTCACAGCATGCAGTGGATGAAGATCCTGAATCCATGAGGAAATTTGGTATCTAACCCCTTGAATGAGAAAATTGGTTGCTAGGTGGTTAGACCTAGGTATCTTCACCATTTCTGATTATTTTCCAAGCATGTTATTATCAATGTGCTTCCATAAGAAGCCCTGGTGGGAATGCCAATGCATTAAGCTCATCACATGCACAGTGAAATTCTCAGATACACCAAACAATAGGACATTAGAGTAATAAGAAGTTCAGGTGGTGTATTAGGGAAGAGGAGTGATTAGGAGTGTAGCACTGAAACAATTTACCCAAGAGGTTGTGGGATTTCCATCCCTGGGTGTTTTCAGACTCCAGCTACACAAAGCCATGTCTGACCTCATTAATGCTGGCAATGCTCCTGCCTGAGGCAGAGGCTGGACAAGATGACCCACAGTGGCTCCTTCCAGCTGACACTTCTGGGATATACGTTCTACACTGACTCAATTGTTCAACAATCTATACTGGAAGTGTCTGTATCTCCAGAATCTGGAGCCCAAAAGACTCTCCCTACAAGCAGGCATGACACGCACAGTTAACGTTTTATAAAGGGGGTTTTGTTTGGGGAGCTAACTACAATTTGTAGCAGATACTTTCCTGCAGTCTGTGTTCCTGCCACTAACATTGTATCCTCTTGCTGGTGTCCACACATTTCAGCTGTTCTTGGAGTGCACAACATGGTCAACAACCCAAAATTTGATGAAGCAGGAGCCCGTGGTAAAGATGGAAAAGGAATCGTGAGAAGTAAGCAAGCAGATTTCTTTTGTGGGCTGCATGTCATCTTTAGGGACTCCTACACCTGTAGGTGGGGTCTGTTGGTTTAATTTAGTGTAATGTAACTGGGCCTAACTTTGATCTAATTCATCATGAAAGGTGACTTTTTAAAGTAAATACAATCTTAAAATTCATTAAAATAACAACAGTAGTAGAGTAACAGATCATTCCTTAGGAAATTTGTTTTCCTAGAGAACAGTATCTGACTCTGCAGAGGTGTTTGAAAGAGTGGGAGTATTTAAGTGGCCAAGACATATAAATTTCCATTCCACTTCAGTTTAGGCAGAAGGCAGAAAACACAGTGAGCTGTAGCTGAGAGTTGGCCACAGTTCAGGCCAGGCCATCTTGCCAAAGTTCCTACACTTGAAAAATGACTTGTAACCACTGGGCTCAGGTGTGGCAAGATCCTGTCAGAGTCACAACTGTGACCAGAGTCACCTGGAGCTGCATTCACAGGGAGGCAAAGGCTGCCTGGATGTGCTCCTGCCCCAGCCACTCTCTGATGTCCCAGCTCCACCTGGCTCCTGTGGCAGGGTGTGTCAACAGCTCTGTGCTTCCCTGGGGACACAGGAAAGGAGTCCTTCTAGAAATCCCCCAAGAGAAACAGCTGTAGTTACTAAAAACAAATCCAGAAATGTTTGCACTAAGTAAACAGACCTTTGGTGAATGAGATCTTAGCTCAGCAACCCACAGGAGGCTGGATGGAGGGAGAAATGGGTGCATCTGAATTCCAAGCTTTTCTTGAGAGCTGCCAAGCCTTGATCCAGAGCTTGTCACGTCCAGGCCCTGGGATATCAAGTCTCAACTTTACTTTTTAAGACAAAACTGTGGAATGCCCTTTCCTAGGGAAACAGTACTAAAAAAATGTTTTATTCTTTTAAGGCCATGAGAACAGCAGCTATCTTTACCAAGGGCTTTCCTTTCCATCTTCCATTGCTAAAGGGGAGGTGGGAAAGTAGAAGTCATCATGTCACTTCATTTTTCTCAGGATAAAGCTGCTCTGCAAGCCTCCCCAGTGGGGCCCTGTGTGAGCTGCCATCTATCTCATAACAGGCAACTGCATGCATTACTAATCCTCATAGATTTCAGAATATTTTTGTTGTACTGAGTCAAAAAGTCAGCTATGTGAGTCAGCTAAACTATGCTCCAATCACAGACCTATGAACCAGAAAATCACCATCACATCACTGTATTCTTTGGTCCAAAAGCAACACCTTTACTTAACCAAGTGAAATGCTTCAGTAAAAATTTGTTCATCAATGTGGCAGAACAGCACTGTGATTAAAGAAACAAGAAAAAGTCATGGAAAGCAACAAGAAGTATAAAATGAAAATTCCTCCTAACTCTAGACTTTGGACACTGTGATGTCTAACCTGAGGATGGGGTGCTTGTGTCTCCCCTGCTCCCAGTCTGGCAGGGTTTTGCCACAAGTGCAAAAAATGCTTTCCTTTTATTGTTTATTTTCTATCCTTGCATCCAAGGTGAATTCTCTAAATGTAATTTTCAATTCCCAGCTCCCTAGGAAGGGTGAAGTGTTATTCAGGCATATGTGAGGTCTCTCAGGAAATTAGTATTAAAAAAATCTTTGGCATCAAAGGGTGCAGAGTGAAAACCAGCTCAAGATTTATCTATGACCATCTCTACTATGAGTCTGAGTTCTAAAAAAAGATGTGGTTTTCTTTTGGCCCATGATATGGCATGAACTTTTACCTATTGCAGTGAACAGCAATGTGTTGTACACTGAGACTTGAGCACAAGTCTTCAAAATTTCTCCCTATCTGCAGCATAAAATAAAAGGATTCAAACATTCTTGTGGTCAGCAACATATTTCTTTCTTGCTTCTAGTGGCTTGGGTGGTCAGGATTTAATTTATTAATCTCCACAACTATATGCGTGGGAATTAGAAGTACTAATTGTGTTCTAAGCTATGATTTTTATGCATCTCTGAGAATATTTATAGCTCATAGCTTCCAGCACTAAATACCACAGTTCTTTGGAACATGACTACTCAAAGATTTCATAAATCTTGGTGCTGGCAGACAGACTTACTGTTCATGTTTTGATAGTTTTATTATTTAGAAAGTGCAGATGTTGCAATTTTAGAAGAGCTAATTGAATTTTTAGTAAGGCTGATAGTATCAGCTGAGAGGAGGAAGCTGAGGGGCCTCCTGGTCATGTTGCTTTATGTAGCACAGTCTATTCATAGGTGCAGGGACATTTGCTCACTAATATAATGGGCAAGTTCTGAGCACACCTTTCTTTACAGATATTAGACAAAGTACAAAGCAGCCCTTACAGTATATCACATCCCAAACAATAGTCTTCAAAGCTGCTTTGGCTCCAATTAATTGTTCAGGGATTTTGTGTATAAAGGAGGAATTTGCTCATGACAATGCTGCCCAGCCTCTGTGACCACAGCCTGCAGTGACAGCTCTGGGAGCACAGGGGGTGCAAAGGGCATGGCAGGGATAATAGGGATGCAGGTTTTGTGGTTCTCATAAACCCTTCCTGGATTGCTGCAGTGCAAACCTAAATGGGAATGAACAGCCAGAGTGATGATGCCTGTTCCTCCATTGTCATTTCATGAGATTTTGTGTTGCAGATGTGGTGAAAGGTGAAAAGGTCAAGCCCATCTTTGAGGAGCCACCTAACCCGACCAATGTGGAAGCAAGTTTACAAAGGATAAAAGCCAATGATCCTAGTCTCACAGAAATTAATCTCAACAACATAAAGGTAGATGCTGTGATTTCATCCATGTCATCATAGGAGGATTTATTCAAATACTTCCAAAGCCTGTGCCTTTTATCTTCAAATTTTGTCTCTCTTTACTGTTCAGAAAAAGCAGGACACCCAGGGAAGGGGTGGGGAAAGGATTGCTGTAGAGGCTCCAAGGTCATCAATTCCTGATACTGATTTAATTCCAATTGAAAGCCCAAGGGGTGACTCCCTTTGGCTGCCTTTCTCAGCAGATTGTCAGGGAAGATATCTCATGGGTACTGCGTAATCATCACTGGCCAAATTCAATTAGCCCACACAGGCAACTGGAGGAGGAGCTGGCACGTGGGGGCTGAAGCACTGGGAGAGGAATGGGAAAGGAGCTCAGCAATGGTCACGTGCTGGGCTTGGCCTGACCCAATTCCAGCAGCTCTGCCAAGGCAGCCTCAGGGCCCAGAGCATGCTCTGTCCATTCTGACAAACTCCTAACAGCACCAGGGATGCTTCACCTACACAGACTGTGGCTGTTCATCAGTCAGTTTCATGATAATTAAAATCAGCAGTGTGACTGGCTTTCCTAATTACTGCATTTGTCTTCTTACCCTAGAATATTCCTATTCCAACACTGAAAGAATTTGCAAAAGCTCTGGAAACCAACACACATGTGAAGACATTCAGCCTTGCAGCTACTCGAAGCAATGACCCCGTGGCTATTGTAAGTTTTAACATTACTGGGAAAAAAAAAACACAACAAATTTTAAGTAGGTCCATGTCTGCTTTAGGATGCATTCTTTATTTTCCCTTCCAGGAACTCCCTGTGGCTATGCAAAGTAGAAATATAATCTCTTCTGATCTACCTCTCCGTTCTTCTAAGCATACTTATGTTTTATTTCTTGTTGGTACTAAGCTTTGCAGATTCCCTGTTATTCTCTGAAACTCTCAAGATGTTATCTCATGTTCCCTCTTTCTGACCCTTCAGGCATTTGCAGATATGTTGAAAGTGAACAAAACACTGAAAAGTCTGAATGTAGAATCCAACTTCATCACTGGGACAGGAATTTTGGCACTGATTGATGCACTGAAAAAGAATGAATCCCTAACAGAGATTAAAATTGACAACCAGGTAAAGAGACCATTGGGAAGTTCACTTTTGTTTCTCTTTTACATGGATTCCCAGAGGGTTCTGCTAGGGGACTCTGGCAGAGTCAAGGCAGCCTCTGTGGCTCAGTCATTCTGCAGCTCATGCCCCCAGTCAGTGCAACCAAAGAGTGGAAAACTTCTCAATGAAACTACTTAAAGCCAAATACCAAACCCAGGGCAAAATCTCCAGGGATGGGATTCTCTTTGTAGTTTGCAGCCCAGTACTTAAACACAACCACTTACTTCTCTCTCATATGAAAACAAATTATTCCTTTTCTTCTGGGGACACTTCACAGAGGCAGCAGCTTGGGACAGCTGTAGAGATGGAGATTGCCAAGATGCTGGAGGAGAACTCCAGGATTCTCAAGTTTGGATACCAGTTCACAAAACAAGGTCCAAGAACCAGAGTAGCAGCAGCTATCACTAAAAACAATGATCTGGGTAAGATGCCACTACCTTTACTCATAATTTCTTTGTGTGAGCCAAGCCCTGACCTTCCCAGGCACAGCTCTCCCTGTCTGTACATTCTGATGGAATTTTGAATACAGTGTTCTGTGTGAGGGGAGATGCAAAGCTCCTTGGGCTCTAGAGTAGAAAACAGCAAAGATCTTACTGTGATTAGGAGCCACTATTTTTCTCCTTCTGGGAAGGGGAGTTATTTCAGCCTTTACCATGGAGTGTCCTGAATTTCTCACTGTTCTATCCATGGTACTGACCAGTAAATGAGGAGTCAAACCCATCTTGTTTTTTCAGAGGACACAGAAGTCTTGACTTTGTTGTCCAGCCCATGGTGGGCCAGGCCTGCCCTGCCAAGGGAGCAAAGCAGACCCTCCTGCCTGTGTGACCAAAGACAAGGACAATAAAACCCTGCAAGTGTCACCTGAGTGTGACATGCTCTGCCCTGTGGGCTCAGTACACAGAATATGAAGGAGATGACTGGGCAGAAGAAGTTCAGAGTGAGAAGGGGGAAAAAAAATTAAGTTTGTATTTTTAATCTGTTCTGCTTCAGACAAACCATGATGTCTTTCAGCTTGGGTTTCTCTCTATGGGAACTAAGATAAAAGTTGAACTAAAACCTTTTTTTTTATACATACTTTTGGGGTTTTGAAATTTTAATTTTTAGCAATCACTTGCCATTAGACTTATGTCCTAATCTTCCTTTTCCTGTGTTTGTGTTGTTTGGTTTTGTTCAAGATTTTGTAGGATAGAATTCCTAAAGGAATTCAATAAAATAAAATAAATGAAAGAGCAAAACACTGAAGGCAGACACAAATGACTAATGCTACACTGCAGGCTTTGGCATAATGCAGTGTGTTTGCCAAGAAGGCATGATGAAAAAAACCTCCTCTTGTTAAAGTAATGGGATGTTTAGCAATATATTGTTATTGACTTTCTGTGGTGAAAAGCATTCATTCATCAAGTTCCACTGCTTTGTTCTGTGCTTCAGCCATTCAATATCAGAAACAGGACATGACACTTTGACATAACACTAAATTTTGTATACCACAATCAGGAGAACCTCACAAATCTTGTCTGGCCAGGTCAGAAAAGACTTGATGCATTTTATTAGAATGTGGAGTAGCAAATGCTGCCCAACTAAATCTGCTCTATACCACGTATAATGTATCTTAAGTGCTGTAAAAATTCACATGGGACTGCTTGTCAAAATAATCCTGCCCATAACACAAGGTTTACCACTCTGCTTTGCTGAATGGCAACTTCAACCTGTGTGATTTCCAGTGAAAAACCAGAGTTAATTACTGGCTATCAGATGGTTGAGGCAGTCAGAGCATGTGAAGTTTAAACAGGTAATTGAAGGTCCAATATGATTTTTTGGCCAATATTCACTGACATTGGTACTTAAGAGTACCTCAAATTATTTTCTAAAAAAATATGATTATTGCTTACCTATAGTATACACTGTGCAATTACAGAAGTTATTAATTTTTGATGCCTAAAGCTTAAGTAATCCAGAGCACTGCCATGCAGACTAGAGCAGACCAGTATCAATTTAGCTGGAACACAGTGGCTTTTAAAAGAACAATAAAGCTGTAATAAAAATCTAAATGGAATCACTGGAAGGAAGTGCAGGAAGTGGTGATTTCTTTATCATCTCAAACCTTTAGCTCAGAATGTGATTTTTGTGGAAAATGTATTGATATGAACACTTGGTGAAATTCTACAGTCTGTGATACAAAAAAAGCTGTTTAGGTACAATTGTTTCGTTGGGCATTATGATCTATTAATTATGGTATTTGTGGGCATAACTCTGCTGAGCCTTTCTGAGGAGTTCTTTCCCTCTGTGCTGGTTTCATGTTGCTGGGAAGGGGGTAAAGCCCTGGGCTCTCAGGAGGGCAGCAGTGACTCTCTGCTTGCTTTGCTGTGCAGTTCGCAAGAAGCGGGTGGAAGGGGAGCGGCAGTAGCCACAGCACCGAGGACACCAGGCACGACTGGAGCCACCACCTGCAGCCTCAGAGTGCTCACTGCTCACAGGAGAAGGCACTGGAAAACTATTACAATGGGAGTTGCTGATTTCTGTTAATGTCTCCTTTTAACCTTGGAAACAGAGCCTGTTCGTTTTCAATTTTCATGGTTAATTTAATCCTTATGAGAAAGGTTCATAGCTGGTTTGATTTTATTGAAGAAAATGGTTTGCAGTATCTGAAGCCAATATGCAGCATCTTAACTGTGTTACTGAGCATAACATATAGTGACTGTGACCCTTATTTTAGACACTTTTTGATATATGAAAATATGACCTTGTATATGGATAAGGGATTCTCTGCTGAAAATAGAAGTTTTAGGGCCAAGTTCTGCAATGCCTTATGTTTGTGAATAATCCTTACTTATGTGTATAGTCCTGCTGAACTGAATCCTGCAGTGGGCTGCTCCCAGGAGTAGAACTAGTGATGCCAGTACATGTTTGCAGGTTCACACCCTGAGCCTCTCTCCTGCAGTGGGATCTGGGCAGCTGGATCCACCTTGGAATGGCTCCTGCCACCTTGTTGGGTCTGCACCCGTCCAGCTCCCAGTGCAGGATCACGCCTAGACGTACAAACATTGTCAAAGCGTGCTTGTTTACATAAGCTTAGGTTAGGTGGATCATTTTGCAATGTTACACTGATGTTTTTTACTCTTACTCCACATTGTAAAGTAATATTAGTGCTGCCAATCCTATAGACATTGAATGTTTTGGGGTTTTTTTCTAGGCCAACAAGTTTTTGTTTGCTACTAGAATGCACAGTTTACAGCTAGTGATCTTAACCTAAACAAGTATTCTAAGCAATATTTGTTTTGCTTTGAGCCATGAGTTTGACTTTTTTTAGTTCTGGTATTTATGTACATTTCTTAGCATTATAGGACTGTTCTCAGGACCTTTTAGATGAAGATTGATTAAATACTTAATCCAGGAGAGCCACTGTGCTACCAGGAAAAGACATTAAAGGGGTAGTTTTGACAGCTACATAACTGACATTCATATGCTGTTGAGGTTTGTCCCTGTATTACAAGGCACGTGGGTGTTTGTGCCAGTGTTTATCTGAATAAGAGCAGATTTAAGCACATGCACAAATGCTTTGCTAAATCACGGCCTTAACTTACATGCTGGACATTACCTTAACCCAGTGGAAAACACTCACGAACCAGCACTAACCCCAATGCTCAACAGTGTCAAAATTGCAGTAAGAATTCAGTCTGATGTTTCATTTTGTTTATTTTACCATCTAAAACTATCTCTACCACAGTTGTATCACTGCCAACAGCTGACTGACAGCCAGAAGTTCATTTTGGTTACACGTGTGCATGCTGTGAGAGCAAAGGGATGCTCAGGTCAGGTGTGTCACACCCCCCAAGCTTTCAGAAAGCTGCAGGAATGCTCCTGCCAGCACTGTTACCTGGGGCACACCGACCTGTCTGGGAGCAGGGGTGAAGCACTGCTTGCTTGGGGCAGTGCTGGACACCACAGTCCCTGCAGGATGCTCCTGAGGCAGCAGGGACTGCTGTGGGCACTGAGCAGCTGGCACCCAGGGGGCAGAGAGCTGGGGAGCCCCAGAGCCGTGGGTGGATGCTTGGCACACTTCCCTGAGAGATGTTTTCATCTTGCTGGGGTGCAGCTAACAGGATGAACCCTCCCTCTGTGCCTTTTGTAATGGAAATGAGTAGGTCAAGGCAATGCTTTTCCTGTTGGATACTGGTCCTTGTAGTGGGGTCCAAAGTGAGCAACACTCATTGAAATCCCACTTAAAATACTTGGCTAAAGTGGTCTGCTGAGATGGGATATAAAGTGCAGTAGCCACAGTTTACTTCCCTGAGAGCTCCCAGTCTCTACAATGTCCACTTCTTCCCTTCCTCAGAATAAACTGAAACCTTTGCTTTGCAAATAAGAAACAAAACACACAGGGGAGCCTTGCTAAGGTTTTCCCTGGATCCATGTAGGATTTGCTGTGAAAAACTTTGATAACCCATTTAAAAAAAATTACAAGCTCTGTAGTACAGTCATAACTCTGCATGGGCTTAAATAGAATCCTCACAAAACATTTGGATTACAAGGGGAATACTGGGCTTTGCACCATGAAGCTTCATGGGTGGGAAGAATCCTCATCCACTAAGCCTAAAGATTATGTTACTGATAACTTTCAGTGATAGGAATCACTCTGCCCCTAATTTCTTGTTCTTTTCCTTTGATCCAACCAAGGGAATCCCAATTATCAATCAATTCTTTGAAGATTTTTTAATGGTTATTTTTCCTTGAAGAATGGTACGTATCTGTGTTTAAGGGAATCAAGTGCAATCCATTTCTAGTCTTAATTGCCATTGCCAGTGTTGGTATTTGCATGCAGCAGTTTCACAAGGATGGGTTGGTCTGACTGCTTCGTGGTGTCTGCAGCATGTCCTGGACAGCTTTGCTCAGAGCCACACCCTGGTTGCACTCTCAGTGGCTCCGTGCATGTTTTGCAGCCCCAGTGTCCCCATGGATGAGGTCCCTGGCTGGGGAAGCCCTGTGTGCTCTCCATCCCAGCCAGGTTCCTGTGCAGGGAGCAGCCTCCCCCTGGAGGGATGATATCAAACACCAGCCCCCATGGGCCAGCACACAGGGCCAGACTCTGCTCCCCAAGGCCAGCACCTGGAGTCTGGCTCCTTGCAGAGGAGAGCTCCCAGGTCCTGTTGTCCCTGGCTGTTCTCTGCTGCCAGCCCCTGCCAGGGGGCTCAGTGACCAGGGATGTCTTTGTTCTGCCTCTTCTGGGTGCTCCACACAAGGCCTTGGTTGTCACCAGCCTTCAGTGTCACAGGTCACACATTGCAACCACATAAAGATCTGTTGGATGCAACAACAGCAAGCGATGATGCTTGGAGGCAGATTTTCATACTAATACAGGATTATTTAGCTGGTTAAAAATCTCTGCAACTGACATAAAGGGGGCAGGATGTGATGAGTTATTTCATATCCTACTGTCAGACAAAATCTGGCATTGTCAATGCTGAATGGGGAACAGGGACAGAAGAGCCCATTTTTTCTTAAGCAAACATTCAGGAGTAACTTTGTCTATTTTTGCACATTGCTTCTCGTGTTGACTGCTTCAGTTTGGTTTGTATTTTTTATACCGTTTTTTCATGGAAAAGCTCAACTTTGTGCGTGTCCCACCATCCATGTGAGGTGTAACGTGCACTGAGGACCATTTGTGTACCTGTGTAAGTGACGATGTTATCTCTGAACAAAAGGAATTGCATGCGCACACTGTGGTGCATATTACTCAAGAGGAAGAGAATTACCACGCTATGTAACAGTGACTCCCCAGCATTGTGGTTTTTATAAATAAATCTTCACAAAGAATTTGGGTTTTGCGATTTTTCATGGGTTTGTGACTTGAATCCAGCCCCCCTTGGTGCTCTGATATCACATTAAATGACTCTCTCCACTGTGGCACTTGCAGCTTTCACTCTCCTGGATTTCACCTTCCCAGTGGAGAGACGTGTATTTCCTGCCCTCTGTTCTCCAGTGTCTCAGCAATTTCCATATGGCACCTCATTAGAACTTGACACCAATTTCTTTCACATTATCCCCAGCTCTAAGGTTCAGGGGCTCAAGTGCCTTGCAGAGTGCCTAAAGGCATGCACTGAGTTAATGACATGGTTAACACGGCCCTTAGAACCTGTGCTGCATGATAAAAGAGCTGCAAACACACAGAACTGCACAGTGCATAACGACAATTGAGAAGGAAATGTCATCTCCCCACAGACAATTTGCTCTCCACAATCCCACAGCTAACCCACACAGACACAAAACATCTTCTCTACCTGTTATAAGACTGCCTTTTCTTATGTCGGTACTTTAACTGTGAAATCTCACAGTAGCTTTCTTTTCATCTCAGTGTAAATCAGTGGATGAGACTCTTCAAGAAAACGAGGAAATCTCATGCTGAAGGAATAAGAGGGATCTGTGTCCCAGTATGTGGTTCTGCTGGGATTTGCCGGGCCTGAATCAGAGGAGTGCTCATGGGAACTGTGCAGCACAATTCCCAGATCCTCAGTCATAAGGGAATCAGAGAATACAGCTGCAGAGAAGCTCATGGGGTCATGCACTCCATTTCCTATCTCCCAGATAGTTTCATTTCTACATAATTCATAGCTTTTACAGAAAGACCAATTTTGGTCCTGCATCCCTTTCATTACAGGGGTTGTGTTCAATCCTCTTGGGATTTTGAATATAAATGCAGTATATGCCAAAGAACACAGATACTGTATCCCACCTTATCACTCTGCACCTTTATTTCAGGAATCAGCTGCTTCCCTTGCACTCACTTTTTTCAGAATGAAAGTTTCATATGAAGTTGAAAAATAATGCCTTTACAAAGAGAGGATTGATACTATTGTGAGAAACTAAGTTCACTGTTTAAAATTTTTAGAAGTTTAATAAAGGATAAAAGGGACAAAATGCAGCGCTGGGGTGATGTGGCAATCTGCCAAAAGCACCTCATTAACTATAACAACTCTTCTTGAATACTTTCTCATTGCACTGGTGAAATGCATATTAATGAATATGATACATATTCAAACATTCCTTTAAGTTTATGTGTTTTGAGAATTCTTTATCTTATTTTGACCCTTGTCCTCATCTTCTTAGAGTATGTGCCACAATGTAGATTTGATTTTTGAGAGTCTTGTATTTGATTTCTCCACGAGGCCCCCAGTCTGTGGTTTGACAGTTATTGATAGCTGAAGGGTCAGTGGTAGATTCTTTTTTGTACTTTTGGTGTTATTTGTCTGGTTCTTTTCAATGTTATCTTATCATACAGACGTTCTAGCTATTTTTACAAGTACTTTCAATCAACATTAGCTATTCACTATTGTCAGACAGTTACAAAAATAAAGGCATTAGTTATTATTTTACGACTGTGATTACTTCTGCAAAAGTTAATGTTATAATACACGGTACATAATTTAATATTTTGTGAAAGCCTAAACTATATTATATATTTATCACACTAATATATACAATCTATACAGGGATTAGGGTATTAACTATAACAGGCTGATGAATTATACTATATCAAAAGATTACAAACTGTACTATATCAAAATAATTTACAAAAGCTAGTAATAGCTAAAGACAATAACTACATAGTTATTTGTAACACTATTCTTAGTCTCTGAGCATGCATCTTCATATCTTTCCTATTCCAATCAGTCCAATCCTCTTCCAAGCCTGAGCAACAACAGTGCAAACCCCAGTGCTTCATATTCTACAAGGAATGCCAGGTCATTTTCCCCATGAATGTGATAAGGAGTGACAGCCTGAACTGCAGGAAGCTGCATTTCCCACTCCCCATCCATCCCCCACTGCTGCCATGCCAAAGGTCCCCTGCTTGTGCTCTTTTGATGCATCTACCCAAAAGCAAAATCTCAATTTTGAATGAAACAGAGACTCTGGGGAGTTTTAGTACAACATCAAAGTCTGGGGTGCATGCTGTCTAAATCTTGTGCCCTACTGCAGGAGCTCTGATCTGTTGGCTGGTGTGTTTCCCTTGCCATAGCCAGGAGCTCTGTGCTCTCTGCCCAGCACAAGCTGCTGCCAAACCTGCAGCACCCAAATGCAGCTCAAGGAAAGCACAGAGAGAGAGGAACCACAGGGCAAATGCTCTTCTGGGGATAGGGCTGTTGGCAGGAACCATGAAACCATGCATTCTCAAATCAATGTTTTGGATATTTTAACAGAGAACAGCATTTGCACATTGAACACAAAATCTGTTTCAGCCATAGCAAGTGTACTTCTGTATAAATGGAGCAAAGTGGTCAAATGCCTTTGAGGCTTCCTTTTGGAGGAGGTGGCAGAGGGGCAAAACACCAGCAAAATCGTGTTCAGCTGGTTCCCAGCCACAGCAGAGTATTTAAATATTCATGCTTTTCTCCTCTATTCCCATAAAGCAGATGAGCACAAACAAAAGCAGCACAAGGGGCCTCCCTTAATGAGGGTCTGTTTGCTTCTTACAGCCAGCTGCCTGACTTTATTGAGTCTGACATTAGGTAGACTCATTCAGTGAGCAAGGGAGGAGAAAACAAGGTAGTCAGATAAAGCAATTACATGTATTATTTCACATTCAATCTTTTTTGATAATGACTGCATTGATAATAAATTGAAGAGGATCTGGAAGCAACAAGGGAAATTTAGGTTTAGGAGAAAGTTTTTTATGGAAAGACTGATAAAGTACTGGAATGGTCTGTCTGGGAAGGTGCTGGAGTCACCACCCCTGGATGTGTTTAAAAAAAGACTGGATGTGGCACTCAGTGCCATGGTTGAGGTGTTAGGGCATGGGTTGGACTCAGTGATCTTAAAGGTCTCTTCCAACCTAGTGATTGTGTGATTCTGTAATACTTTCTAGTTGCAGAATTTTTTGCTTTCCAGCTGTCACCACAGATGCAGGTCACCTAAAAGCTGCTTAGAGCTCCATCTGTGTTGGTGAGCACTAACGAATTCCCCAGGCCTGAGTATCTTGCATTAATTCTGTCACTTGTCCATGGAAAGGCTGTGTACTCACTATTCATCTAAATGGGCTTTAAAAGCCTTCAGATGATGATGGTGGAGAAAGAGGTCACTGTGCCCAGTGTCTGGTGAACCAGGACATTGGCATTCATGGTTAATTTGTACTCAGCAATGTTGGCACCCTGCACACACTGGTGTTCATCACCACATGAACCACATTGCTGAGAGATCTAATGTGGCTTTGTGTTATAACAGTTCATGGGACACTGCATTCAGGAGCAGGGAAAATAGAGACATTGGCAGGAGCTGATATGGAGACTTCCCCACCCTTTGGCTGGTGGGCAGCTCCAGGCAACACAGGCACTTTATTGCATCCCTGTATTTTTTCCTGCATGCTTTTAGTCTACTTGAGGGGGAAAAATAAAATAAAAATAAAATTTAAAAAAGTCATTAATGTGTTAACTCACTCGAAAATTGGAATAAGCCCTCAAAAGAGTCTCCTTAAAATCTTGTTCTGCAGAACCAATTGCTCTGTGGCTGCTGATGAAAGCTCCAGTTAAACTCTCTCTGCCTTCACACTCCAAATGTGCTGGTTGATCCAGCTGAACTACTGTGACATCTTAAATGCACCACAGGGGTGTTTATGGCATCTCTTCTGAGCCTGGAATAAAGTCAAGTGCACTTTTACTAAACCTGGGCTTGGTTACCTCACATTTAAGTCACCCTCCTTGTTTGCAGAGTACTGATCTCATATACATTTGTGGAAAAAACTAGAGTGCCTGACAGAAGGAAAATGGAAGTTTGACTGTCATGAGCAGCCAGAAGTGCCCAGCAGCTGTGACAAACCCAGCCAGCAGGAACATAAGTGGTTATGCCACCTGCCAAGAGCTGGGGTCCCTTCCAGCACTAGAGATTCATGGGGTTTGAAAGATCATTTCCATGATGAGAGAGACTGAGGGTTTAAACAAAGATATGTGATGACATTTAAATAAAAATGCATTTGCTTTCATTTCATATACATTTTTCATTAAAATGAGACAGCTGTACTTAATATTTTCTAGATATTTCCTAGTCTATTTCTGTACTAATGAGAAAATCCAATTAAAAATATTATTTCCCTTCACTCTTCTGAAGCTTTCAAACTGACTCAATACTTAAATGAACAAGTCACAACAAGTTACTTTTAATATTTGCACAATGGAAAGCACTGTTTCAAGGAGAAGCAGCATGATCCTGCATGCTGAGAAGTCAGCAGAGACTCCAGCCTGCTCACTGCCAGTGCTGGAAGGGCAGCAATCCCCAGAGGCACTGGCACAGCTAAGGCACCTCAGGCTGCTCCTGTGAAGGACTCACTGGATAGCTTGGAGTCAGAATGAACCACTGCAGGAATATCCAAGGAGATCTGGGTGTTCAGGAAGAGAATTGCACAGGGTTTTGCTTGTTTGTGCATTGGTGCACAGAGTCACTGCAGCATCCAGCTGTGCCACTCACAGCAGTGTCAGCTGAGCCAAAGGCCAGGTGGGCACTTGGACCACCTGGTGGTGCAGGTCACAGCTTTGCCTGTGAGTTGCTGTCAGTGCCTGCTGCTTTCAAATTACTTGGTGCTTTGTAAAGATCCCATTTGGTCTCATTTTTCCATGAGAGGGACTATTGGGGCCACCTAGTCTGGCCCCTTGTGTATCTGATATTCTTACATTGCATGCCAGTACCCAGCCTATAATTTAATCAGGCTTGCATCATATAGAATAAAAGAAAAATGTTGGCACAAGAACTGTGCTCCAGAGAGTAAATGATGCAATGGCAGGAATGAATTAGGTGTGACATATGGAGACATTTTCATATGCTGAAGGTAAAAGTCACTTGCTACAGAGGAAGTGAAAAGCCTGATGTCTCTATCAGCTCAGATGGGTGGAGAGGATCAGCTCAGAGTTGGTGATTAAGTTTACCTCTGGACACATGAGCAGTTTGGCACACAAGATCTGCCAGAGATACTAAAAAAGCATTGGCACCAACATTCTGCATCCTTTCCTGGATGTTCACACTGAGCCAATCATTTGCTCTGCTTGGAGCCTGACAAAGAAATCTCAGCAGGCTAATTTACTTGAAAATGTTTAAACCCATGCCAAGCTAATCAGCCCTCTGGATGACCCTTTGAATCTCCTTTCCCTGGATAAAGCTGCCCTGAATTGAAGAAAAATTTGCCCCCAAAAGGTTTTAGATAAACAAGGGTATGTAGAAGGGGTGGCTATTAATGGCACTTGCCCTGCAGCTGGTACAGGTGGCATTTCAGTTTCTGGACCATTTCAAATGATTAATCACAGTTTGCTGCATATTGCCATGCACTTTTGGGGTAAACATTAAAAAGTACTCAAACAGAGACTACTGCACATACCTTTCACACACTACAGAGGTGGAAACTGGGGTACAGATACATTCAATGCTTTTTTTTTCTTATTCACCCAATAAAATGTTAAAAATAGATGTCCCCTTGATATTCATTGTAGGAGTTCCTACAGATCCTGATGCACTGGCCTGACAATGAAGATTTGTCTGCTGGCCATGCATTTGTTTTCCAGTGGAGCTCCTTGGGGCTGCAGTAATGCTTCTTGCCCTGTGCTGTGTGAGTCACCAAAGCCACTGGGGAGCAGTGTCACCCTCCCTGCACAGGGACAGCCAGGCACCCAGCACAGCAGAGGGGAGCATGAGGAGCATGACTCAGGCTGGAGCATCCAAGGGCAGTGATGCCATGGCAACTGTGCTTTAACCACTGGCTTGCTCAGACTAGGCAGCCTTTAATTAATGGCTTGATTCTCGCTCCCTCCTTTCTCCCACACATTTACTGCATTCCCTAGGCAAGCCACTGGGACACTCCAAACAGACAGCAAAGAGCAGAGACTACAGCACTTGGGAGAAAGCCCTGATGTCCTTGATGAATCAGGGCAGGGTACAGCTGCTGGCTGCCTCAAGGAAGGGCAGTACCAAGGCAAGGGACACCAGCTGGATCTGCCTGTGTGCTCATCATTAGAACTGAGATTCACTGCCAACACCTGTCAGCCTTACCACTGAGAAAACCTCCTCAGCATCAGAGCAAGGAAGCAAAACATATACTTGGAATTAGAAGCTCCTAAGCATCCTCTCTTGCTGGTCATGGGAGGAAGAGACCAAGGTTTGTCCCCTCTCCTCAAAATGGGATGACTGAGACCTACAGCAAATAGGTTTATGTCTTCTGGTAGATGGACAGTAGGCCAGTGACCTTCAGGAATCTGAAATCTATAGTTAGAAATCAGTTCAAAACTGAAGACACAGTGGAAATGTTGAGGTTTTTCTACTGTTTCAGTATTAGGTGAAAGTCTATAGTAGCAATCATTCAGGAAAAAAGGCTCAAAATCAAAGACAATAGGAAGGCTAACATGCATGCTGGTAATTTTTAGCATTGACAGTTTTGAAATGCTTCTCCCCCACCCCACTCCTCAGATGCCACTAACTCTCTCTCTCAGAAGACACCCAGGGTTCAGGGCTCCTGATGAACTTGCCTTACAAGGCAAAAATTATTACACTACCAGAAGAAATTCCAGAGGATAAGAGGTTTAAAGAGCTGAGGACTTATTCTGGCTCAGGGAGAAGCAGGACATATTTTTTTCTCTAGAACATAATTTTCTCTTTAATAAGATCTAGACAAAAACCTGTGTAAGTACAGAGGAGAAATGTGACTTACAAAAAGTTCTCTGCAATTAGGTAACAATTTCTTGTCCTGCACTTAATACCTGAGACACAGAGGGGTTTGATTCTAACAAGGTAGAACTAACCTATTCACAGGGATTGTTCCCAGGATGACACAGGGAAGAGCAAATCTGCATTTCAAAATGACCAGTCCAGTTGTAATAAAGAACGTGGAGCTTTTGTTGTTTTGACCTAATCCCATTTACACATGCAAACTGGGAGGAGAATAATGGTTTTAATTTGAACAGCTTCAGACTGACCTGAAAAATTTATGTGTCACACCACAGACTGATCAGGGTTCATGCTCTTGTTAGGGGATGAAATAGTAAAATGGGCATAAACTGATACTGCTTTTGGCCACAGACTGGCCTGAGTCTCCTGAAACTCAGTGTGGAACAGAAATTGCCATCAGGAGCATCTACACTGCTCTGTGTAATGGCACAGCTGCAATAACAGCAGCCTCATCCCCAAAACAGATGCAATCCTCAAAACAAAGCCACATGCAGGGAAGACTGAAATCTCTGTAAGAAAATGCTGCTACTCTGCCAGGATCTGAGTATATGAGGACTAGAGAGCCTGAGAACACAGAAGACCAACATGGATATACTGATGTAGTAGCTGATACCCTGAAATGGAACTTTACAGACTCTCAGTGAAACTATGGTAGATTTTGTGCACAGATGATATACTGGCAGTAGGGATGGTAAGGAGAAATCCTTGCAAGCAAAAACATTTGCTAAGAGAATTCCCAGTCAGTAACTGCAGTTAGAAAAGGGACTAAATTACCAAGATGGCACTAAATTACCGTGATGTTGTCCACTGGAAATAGGTTTTGGTATAATCAGTTTTGGAAAAATAAATTCACTTCTCAGCTAATCCTCATAGGCTTCACCTTTGAAATGTCATCTCTGAGTACACATTCTACTTGACTTACTTGTGTTAGATGTAACATTCAACAACAGAAGCCTGCCTGTTTACAGAACCAGGTCAGGAGCTGGTCACAGGACTACAGGATGTTACAAAAGGAACCTAGGGATATCATCCAAGGGAGGATGAGTAATGGTACCTGCCTCCTCAGATGTGCGTCAAAACCAACCAATCATTAAGAGGTTTGGACTGTTAATCTTAAGATTTGCAATGCTGTTAGATTTTAAGTTATTCAAGGACAGAGAGAGTTATGATTCATAAAAAGGCTTTTAAGAAGATGAGTCTAAGCCCTGCACTGGAACAGCTGATGTGGTGCTCTCACTCTGTAGCTTAGATAATCACTTGGGTCAATTAAAAGCTACAAAACTGGCACTGAAGATGCATGTGCATTTGTAACAGCTATTTGTAACCTACAGAGCTTAACAGCCTCAGCTGAGTGGGAGGCCCAGTGTGCCATGCAGAGATCAGATATCTAGCAAATGCATAGTTACTACTGCAAAAAGATTAGAAACTAAACCAGCAGGATTATTGTTTCTATTTTAGAGTTCAAAATTACAAGCACTCATCTGGCTCCAGTGCACCTAGAAGCCCAGCTGCATTTAACTTCATGTATTCTGGTCTCTCCAGTGACCTCAAGCCAAGGTCCCTCTGAAAGCCAGACTGGACCAGCCCAGGAGTGCCTGAGTGCCCAGGGACCCCACTCAGTCTCTGCAGCAGAGCAAGGACTCCTCACCCTCTGGGCCTCCACCCTCTGCTCTCCACAGAAACTCCTCTTTTTGCAGGTGTTTTCCCCACAGAAATCCCTTCTGGGTGACCAGCACCAGCACAGCCACTGAACTACAACTCAGTCCTACTGGGGAGAAAGATCTGCCCAAGAACTAGAGTTTCTTGTTTCCACTTCCAGATTTAATGTAAACACCAAAGAAAAGCACCCAATCCTTTTAATCAAGAGGAAGGAAAAGGAAGTTTATGAGTTTTAAAACAAAAGATGAAAACTGCTCTTTTTGCAGGACACCAAGGCACTGGAGAACATCATATGTGTTCATGGCTTCGATAATACAAAAAATTTAAAAATCATTATCTAGAAATTAACTTTTTTGTGGAAAAGTAGTTGTTTTTTGGACAGAAACATTGCAACTATTCCCAAAAGGTCCACAACCAAAAGTGCTCTCTGACTTCTACTTTGAAACAAGTCTAATAGCTGCAAACAGCCATAGATTTAAAAGGTCACTGCGTAATCCAATCTCAGTGATTAACATTTTCCTTTTTAGTTATGACTACACTAAAATAATGATCTCGATTCACAGGATGATTAAACACCTATTAATTTATCACAGTAAAACAGACTGAGGAATCTTTGTATAACCAAGCTAGCTGAAGTGTAGTTCATACAACCTTATCACTCAAGGTGCCAGTTAAAACAACAACAACAAAAAATAGCTCTTTTTCAAACTCAGATTTTTTCCTACTCAAAACTATGAAATAAGATTCCAATTTTAGTATTTACATCAGAGCCAGCATCTCAAAACTACTGCTGAACATTATCCTGCTAATTTTAGGCATTCCTTAGTGCCCTAGGAGGCAGATAATTGTTTACTATGAGAGTTCCCCTGCTGGTCAAGCCATTTGTACAAATATTCACTGTGATGAGTGACTGCACTTGCTATGTGAAAAGCCTGCAACTTCCCAAAAATTATTCCCTCAGAGCCACTTGATATCCACAGTTATAGCTTTCTGTAAGGAAACAAGGTTTTAGCAGACTTCTCTTGTTTTTTTCTTAAATTTCATGTATTTCCCAGCACTAACTTGGACATGAACAGACATCTCCATCAAGCAAAAGAGCAATCAATTGCTATTATTCTACTCCAAAGAAGTTCTTTGTTTTCTTGCATTTGGCAGTTTACATTTCATACTAAGGCATTGCATGAGTGAGCAGAAATACACTGATAGTATGAAATGCTACTTTTAATGAAGGAAAATTAATGTTTTACCCTGCAAGACAATTAAACCAGTAAGTAATGAAAGCAGATGGCAACTATGAGACATCTCTTAAGAGAGTAATATATTCAGTACTTCTTGTTTCTCAATTCATGCATTAAAAGCTGCTGGTCAGCTTGCCAAGTTTAATCTGTACCACTAATACATGGAAGTGGGGTGAGGAGGAAAGAAGTCCAGCTCTTTTTGCAGCTCCACGTTCTCTCACATTATGGGATAGAGGCAATAAAAGGGTCTGAATACCCATCCCACAGAGCCTTCATAATTCCTTGGGACCCATGCAATGAGGCCCAAATTTTCCAAAAGGTAATAACAATTACCTTTTTCTTTATAAAGTAATTGGAGAGGCACAGACAGCTTTACAGAGACCTTGGCTTTAGAGGGCTGCTCTGACTCTACTCCTGACATGTACTTGAAGTCCTTGAGCTTCTGTTCCCAGCTAAGGAGCTATGCAGGTGAATGAGCTTCATCTTTTGTACATACAAGGTCAAGACACAGCTCTTGATATATTTGCTCTTCTGATGGGGTTTCTTTACCCCTTTTTTTGTCTCCTTCACATTTTCTTTCCTTTTTTAATGTGGCATGCTTCTCTAGAAGCAAGTTACTGAGCAATATGTAATAAACAAAGGCATAATTTAGTGGTGCCATGTTAGTGATCACACTGCATTTTGTGATGGGGAAATACATCTTGGCAGCTGCAACCAGTGTAACAAACAAATATGCTGCAGGGTTTGACATGATTTTACAACAAAGGAAACCTTGAAACTAAATGCTAATTAATTCCCTGATTGCTTCCTAATGAAAAACCCACTTGGGATTCTCACCAGGAAGCCGAAGAAGATTGATCCTGAGAAACTGAGGATACTTCTTCAGGCTCTTCACATGCATGGAGTTAGGAAATGATTCAGAGCACTCTGAAAGAATTGCTTAACAGGAAAGAAGATGTGAGGCAAGTTCCAGCAAATTTGTGTGACTAAGAACAGCACAGGTATTTGCATAAACTGTTTGGGCTCTTTCAGGTAGTTGGCTTACTTGCCACCCTGAAAATATTTATTCAGCTGCTAGAACTGATAGGACTCTCACAGGACAAAGTAGGTCTCACACAGAGCTCTGTTCAGGTGAATTAGCTGAAGGCAGCAGTTTGTTCTGCAATTCTTCCACTCCACCAGGTTGATGGCCAGCAGCGGGGTTCATCTCAGGAAAGTGAAAATCCCGGTGCCAAAGAATAAAGCGACAGATTGGAATGGTCTATTTTAAAAAAGAGCTGCCATGTCTAGTTAGTATCATACAGAGATTCACTGCACAGTAACAAATGGATGTTGGACTGAGCTGGGAAACTAAAGCCAAAAGTATATGGAGTATTTCAGCCAGAAAAAGGGAGAAAAAAATTATTTCTGCACTGAATTGCAGGGAGCAAACATTCCTATTTTACTGATGTTCTCCATTTTCGTCCCTTAAATTTAACCCAAATCAATGGCTTTCAATTTCAGTTTCAGGTGAATGTATTCAGGATTAAATGTATCAAAATGTATTCATATCTATTATAAACTAATATGAGATATACTGTAACCAGTACAGTCTAGCTGAAGGAGACAGTCTGCCTCCTTACTCTGCAGCTCTGGCCAGTTAACTACCTTCATTCACAAGTCCAGTGAAAATTAGCTACCACTGTCCAGACCTCTCCATACAAACAGCCTAGGCACTGACATTTGCTTCTCACCTATTTCTGGTTTAATATTGGACATGATCACTGCTTCAGGCACTCCAAGTGACTAACTTCCATTCTAGAATTAGCTGCCTGTAATATTGGCTTGCAAGTCTGGAACTCATGTTTGAAAATTCAGAGCATGAACTGGTATGTACCTGGTTTCTACTGGAATAGTCTGGGCATTTCCTTTCTATATTCTTCCCTGTGGTAATAATGCCCCAGACAGTCTTCCCATACTTCACTGTGTTTTGATGAGATTTCAGAAGAGCTGGGTAAAAAAATATGAGGTGCTAATGTGATCATTTGAAAAAAACAGAGGCTAGCATCAGCCTCTTAATTAAGGAGCTCTCAGCAACTAGAAATAGAGATGTAAATAATTTCTGAGAGAGCTTTTCAGTACAAGAAGCCTTTAGCTGAGCCATATCACCAAAGAAATTATTTAACTGGCAGTATTTGACAGAGATATTTCACACAGAGCCTCTCTGAGACCTTCACACACACATAGGTAGAACTATTGCCAAGAGCCATCACCCAAAGGGTGGTGAGCAAGAATTAGCTGATCATTGCAGCAAGCAACTAAATAACCAGTCCTTAAAGACTCCCTAGAAGGGACTCTGCATCTGGAATTATCTGACTTTCTGTCTTCATTTTATTTGAGTGATGCTTGAACAAACAAGCCTATCCCTAATTAAATGTGTTAATGCAGGAAGAAATTATGGTATTTGCATATTGTGCAGGACGATAGAAGTTTACAGTATATAGGAAAAGCACTATCTTCTGTCTTTATGAAAAGATTAGAACATGAGAATATTCCCAATAGGACACACTTAGATACTTGCTAGAAGAGTTAATTACATACAGGTAGGATTATATATCCCTTTGGATAATTGGTCTTTAGTGAAGCATAGAAACATGGAGTGCTCTTCAAATACCCTGGGAATGCTGAGAACAAAGTCTTCCCAAAAGACACCTCTCCCTTCACATAAAAACCCTTCCTCGTTTTTGTTTTTGCTTTTTACTTTGCAGGTAAAACCAGTCACATGCTGACACAGTTTTCAGTGGCCCAGAAAAACAACCATCTGAGTAAAACCAGCACACTGAGCCATGACTTACTGGCTGAGGAGCCAGTGTCCTTATGCTCCCAGCAGCACTGCTGCAAAGGCTGTGAGCTCTGGCAGAGAGGCACAGAACAAAGCTCAAAGCAGTAATGCCTCACGTTGCTTTACCACAAACCCTTAATCCCTTTCATCCTTTTATTAACTCCTGATGTTGTGTTCCAACTTAATACACTGCTGGGGTGCTCTGGAGCTCATTCAGGACCTTTGCTACATGACATTCCCTCCTAAGATCCAGAGAGCACAGTGGAGGTACTGCTTAGACAAGCTCAGAGATCATTACCCTGTCAAAGAAAAACACTCTTCTACAAACAGTTTCTACATTAAAACCTTGAACTCATGTAAAGAAACAGTACAACAGATTGGAATAAATAATAATATAAATTAAATTTAGAGGGCTTATGATCAGATAAACATATCAAAACATTACATTTCCTTCAGAATTTCAGTTCTCCATCTTCTTGTAAAAGCTGAGGAGAGGACACTTGGTGTCAGTGAGCTCCAGCTGCTGTGCCATAGGATTGTTTGGAAACTTCCAAGCGGTTCCTGCCCAGAAGAGGCAGAGCAGCTGTTTGTGCTGGACGCTGACCCTGGAGCCCCGCTGTGCTCCCCCGGCCACCAGGAACATCAAGGGACATCAGGGCACCGGGCAGGAGGAACAGCTCCAGCTCCCGTTGGGATCAATCAGCCACTCACCACTCGAGGGCAGCATTTCAGTAAAATAAAAAAGACGCAGGAACAAAAATGAAGGACACCAAACAGCCGGACTGTGTTAGCTCACCGTGAGGATTTTGTTTGCAGGCTGATCTCCAAGCTTTCTGTAGCTATTTAAACAGGATGGCAATATGAGCAGAGTGCTGAAGTGTAAGCAGTGAAGGAATATGAGGTCAATACCAGATAAATCTGAGCAGAGACTGTGCAGGCACTTTAGTTTACATATGGCTTAGCGGCCTAGAGGAAAAGCGGATGCACTCACATCCGAGTCTCCTAACCTCCTCCAATGGAAACAATTTATCCAAGCAAGAGAAAAGGTTTTCACTCAGAGCAACCAGCTCTCCTTGACCGGACCTGACAAAGTCCTTGTACAAGAGTGACTTTAAAACCTAAGGAACAGCACCCAGGAACTGTCAAAACAATGACCCGCTTGGACCATCATCATCACCTTCTCACTTCCAATAATGCCATGGCACTTCTAAGGCTCACTGCCTGAAGTGAGAAGCTTGTAATAAAAGGCATGAATGCTGCTGGTTTAGTGCTCTACTTACCAGCTAAAAATAAAAAACAGGCCAAAAACATACTCCAGTTTTGGACACTGAATAACAACATGGGCTATGAGGCCAATTAGGTCAAATTAAAATATACCAACAGAAAGAAAATAAACACTGGCAAACTTTGTCTGGAAGGCAAAGAGAGCTCTTGGAATAGAAACTTGCTACACAGCTTCAAATGCCCCCATGGCATTGTTTTGCCTTCTTATTCCAGAGAAGCTTTCCTTCATACAAGGACAGGCTGCTCCCAGAGGAGTTTCACAAGGGCCACCCACCACCTTCAGGCCTGGGGTGCATCCTCTGCACTCAGTGAAGACAGGTGATTTCAGAAGTGACTCATGGCACATCAGTGAAGGTGCCATTAACATCCATATTACATCCAGATTAACCGTGTTTGTTGTTTTTTAATCAAAAGAGGCTAAAGTAGTGGTTAATTGCACTGAATTTGAATTCAGCAGGAAAAGGAAGACGCTATTGTTAACTCAGCACCAGCAGGCTCAGCAGGGATGGCAGTGGGATAATGGTGAGGATCCTGCATATCCAGCTGTAGCTGTGTTGTAGGTGTGTATGAACAGAGGAGGTTTATGGGAAGCAGCTGTCAGCATGGACAGCTCAGGCAATCAAAACATGAATCAAAACAACAGAAGCTAAATTAAAAACATATTGAAATTCAGAAGTATTCTGCAATGGCTAATTGGCAATTTGACATTTTTTCACTCCGGAAACTAAAATCAAATACCCCATCACAAGGTCCAATGACAATTGAATGAATCAGAAGGTTCACTGTTTTTCCCACACACTTACCTCCATGTTTTTGGCACTATTTTTTGCCCTTCTCCCCTTCCAAAATGAGCATGATGTGCTGCTATCACCCTGCAGCAGGGTTTACATGGACAGCAACAGATTAGTAACATAAGGCAATTCCCCCAGCAAATCTCCAAGGCAGCTCAGGAGGTAAAAGGTGCGTTGCCAACGTCTCCTGTCACTAATGTGCTACCCAGTGCAAAAGGAAATGTGCTACTGAGGCTTTGTGAAATCAGTCAACATTGAGCCATCTGCTACATGTAATCTCAGGTTGCATGTCATCAGCGAGGCATGAATTTAAACATGACTCTAGCCTGACATTTTAGCTCTAAATTGAGTACATTTAATCCAGTAGTCACGGAAGGACAGCAGATACTGTCCCAGGGCACCTTCCTAACAATTGCTCCTTAATGCAGAACAGTGATTTATGTAGTTTATGATGTTAAAGGACATATATGATGATGATGATGTTGCTCCAAATGTTTCCCCCTTCTGTACTGTTGGCTTCGCTGCCTGATAACTTATTAACCAGAAAAAGCTGTAAACAATTTGATTTCAAGGGTTTTATGACTTCAAGGAAAAAGGTGATAAACCATAAAAAGGGTAAAAACAAAATACAAGCAAAAATAAAGCCTGAAGGCCAGAGACTGTCCCTGAAGAGCCAGTGGAGAGCTTGACCCACACTCCTCCAAAGCACTGTCGGCAGAATCTGCCTGCCTGCCAAGTCCCTCACAATACTGGGTACTGCCTGCTGGCCCCATGTCCCAAGGGCAAGTACACCCATGAATGGCGTCCTCTTAGATGGAGATGTGCAGAACACAGGGGATTCAATCCTACATATTCAGAAAATAGGTGTATTTTCAGTGGAAACAACTATGAAATTTCCAAGAACTGCCTGTCCTTTCAACATGAACAGGTAAAATGCAAGTATCAGTCAAAAGATGTAGTTAAGAAGGAGAGGCTGAGTGGTATAATCACTCTCCAAGAGGTCACACCAAAAACCACACAGCTGGAGGAAACAGAATGTATCTGTGATAGCAGAAGCCAGCCCTCACCATGGGACCCAAGCTGGTTTCATCCTTTCCTGTGCAAGACTGCTCCTACCAGAATGCTTGCAATGCTTACCTTGCCAAGCAGCAGGTGACGGATTAGTAAAGCTGGAGGCACTGGAGAATGAATAATCATGCACCACAATTTAGCTTAGAAAAATACTCAGCCCTGTAAATGGTAAGAAAGAGGAATTCATAAAACTTCACTAGAACTTTATACAAAGCCAAAAAAGCTCAAAGAATGCAAACCCACAGCATATGATATTGCAACATTGTGTTGTAACCTTAATACAGAAACCTAAAGTAACCCCTGCTAAGAGTGTTAAATATTAATAATGGCTCCCAGCTGCTACTGCTACATAATGGGCTTATTTTGATGAGGAAGATGTGCACAGCTTAAGTAACATGCACCAGTTCAGATGATCCTACTTTCCTTTTGAAATTCATGCAAGACCCTTTCTCCTTGCTGCAATTAATTGAAGAACCCAGGGCTATTATTCTTAAAAGGCAGGATTTGTCTCTGATCTTTGTCCTACATTACATCTTTTTGTTTGGTCAGAGGTTGCAACACGACCAGAGGTGGATGATTTAGCTTGATACACGACTCATTACCAGAGGGCAGCCTTCTTTTCCTCTGTACTGTCCTAATTAGTGTGACTCTGCCCACACAAATAGCCCACAAGGATGGGGTTTTTCATTGTTCTCTGTTCTACATCAGTGCAACTATTATAAACGGTAATGGTCCTGGCTTGCATCATCATAAACATCAAAGTTAGGAAATGCTCAGTTTCCTTTTATCCTTTATTAAGCAAGATTGAGCTTCTTTACTTGCAAAGTAGGTGATGAATAGCTGACCACTAACAGAGTGATTAATTAGCCAGAATGTCTCTCCACTTACTTTGCCATTAAATTATACGGCCACCTTAGCAGACTGAGTTGATATGATCTCTGTTTTAGAAGATGGCTGGCTGTACTCTGCTGACCCATAAAACATTTAAAATAAATCATGATCACTGCACACTTGCTGATCTAGATATGAATGGTTTTCAATGATAAAATGGCAGCTAGATATCCAATACTAACTGGAAGTAACACAGGCTTAAATACAATTGGTTATTTAGAAGATTCATCATGAAGCATTACTAAAAAGAAAACCCTCATTCTTCAGAAATTCAGAATGACAGAAGAGGCAGTAAGATCCTAGACTTAATGATTGACTAGAGCTACCATTAACTACTGCAGCATGAGTAAATATTGAAATATAGATTTTCTAGCCTTAACCAATTCCTATCCAGAGATTTTATGTAAGAATGCAAAATTAATATTATCTAGGTCTGAACATATCCCAGAGGAAAAAAAATGCAGAAATGGACTCATCTTTTTCAGACTCCACTCTAAGTAAGCCTTAGGCCAGAAGACACTCCACTCATCTTGGTTGAGTTCTATGAAATTAAACCTTTCACTTCTAAAAGTGTGTTTCTAGCTGCTATAGCTGCAGCAATAACCTCCCAAAGGTGAAATGAGTAACAGATGTAGCAATGTCTGCAGTCACCCTCGGGACAATGACTCTGAGGAGTGAACTGCTCTGTCCCGTGTTAGTCTGATGAGCGTTGAGTCCAATCCTCAGATATGTGACTTCAGTGAGAAAGAAACGGGTTTGGACAAGTACAGCTCCTTGAAACTGGGAGCTGCTATGGGGAAAGAGATCACAGATGCAGTAACAAGGAAACAGCAAAAACAGAAGAGAACAAGGGAAAAGGAGGTGGAATCATGAGGTTCCCTGAACAGAGAAGGTCATAATCAGACAGTAAATTCAAACTAATTGCCATGTAGCCCCTGCCCATCAGCAAATACCAATGGCCATTAATAAACTGCTGATTCAGAGATCAGGAGGGGGAACTGGGGAGCTGAGAATCCCAAGGCTATAGCAGGGACTTTTTCTGATGTGTTAAGTTTGGTGTCCTGACACTGAATGGTCACACCTTGAGGGGTAGGTAACCTTTCCCTCTTTCTGCCTGCTAGAGGACCTCCACTTGTCTAGGGTCAGACATAGTTTTTAAAAATGAAGTGTCATCAGCAAGACACTTCTAATTTCTTCTATAACTTTGAATGCAAATTAGAAGATATAGGTAAAAATGGATTGCCTACCTGAAGCTCTTGCCCAAATTTCTAACTCAATTTTTGGTTTAGAGGATATTCATGTAGAAAAAAAAGGCAGTCAGCTAATCAGATCAAGTAGCTTGGCAACATCCCAGATTCAAATGTTCCTCTGGCTATAATATGGATTTTGAGATAAGAAACAAACATTTCCACAAATTGCTGAAACACACAAAAAAAAAAAAGACAATCCAGCAAATCTAGAAGAAAAAAAACATCCACCTTTGAAAAGGTTTCTTACTAAAATACAACTTTCAATATTAAAATACCTGTGGTATCTTTATACTACTGCAAGGGATGCTTCTGTTGTTCTCAGAGTCATGACAGCTGATTTAAAATGTTTTGCATACACTTTCCATACAAATAGAGTTTAAGATAACATTAGAGGGAATAATACTGTCTAATATTAGTGTACCTGACAAGCACATTTCCAAACTAATTGATATTGCATGTTCAGCTCATTGTAACACTAACGTTAAACAACTTTTCCATTGTTTTGAATTGTGGCTCCCCTTCACTAAAAGGCATTTTAGCTGAAGTAACTGGTCTGAGTAATTCTAGCTCTAGGCAGACATCCAGATGTTTGTAACTTCCATTAATCAGCCTGAAGAGGCTGAAGCTGATCTGTAGCTCCACACTGCACACACAGCAGACATTTTTAATAAATGCTGACCTGCAGTTCAGCTCTTTGCTAGGTGGGTCGTGGCTGAAGTGCTGATGCAGATCAAATTGTTTCACAAGGACTTGAAAGCACTGAGACGTCATAGTCTGGTGCTCACTTTCCATAGCCGGTATAAACTCAATTGGACATCTCTAGGGGAGGCTCCAACTTCCCAAATGTATTGTAGACTGAAGAAAAATTAAACAGAACCTTTTCTTGCCATCAGTCTCTTGTACTGCTCTGGTCTGTCTCTGCATTGCTGTCAGTCCCTCTGTTCAGGATTGTCACTCTGGCTTCTCATGTGAGGTGCTGATGTGTCATTCCTTATCAGCAACTTATGTGTCTTGCAGGGCAACTTCTGTATTCTCCTAACTTTTATTTGGCAACTTGCGGCCAGATTAACAATGCTGCGGCCCGGTTCTGCCCGGCTCGGCCCAGCTCTGCCCTGCCCCACACTCCGGCTCGTTCTGCCCGGCCCGGTTCTGCCCGGCCCTGCCCCACACTCCGGTTCGGTTCTGCCCGGCCCGGTTCTGCCTAGCCCAGTTCTGCTCGGCCCGGCCCTGCCCCACACTCTGGCCCGGTTCTGCCCGGCCCTGCCCCACACCCCTGCCCGGTTCTGCCCGGCCCGGTTCCGCCGCTGCGGCCCGGCGGAGCGGGGCGGCGCTCCCCGCGCATGCGGCCTTTCGTTGCCGGGCGGGGCTGCCGGGCCGAGCCGGGGCTTCCGCCGGGGCCGGGCCCGTGTCCGGCGCGCCGGGGCGGCGCGGGGCCGGGGCCGGTGCCGGGGCGATGCCCGGGGCGGCGGCGCGGGCCCGCGGGCGCTGAGGGGCGGCAGCATGGCCGAGGCGCTGCGCCAGGAGCCGCCGGGCGGGCCCGAGTCGGAGGCCGAGCTGTCGCAGCGGCTCGCCCGCACCAAGGCCCGCTCGTACGGCAGCACCGCCAGCGTGGCCGCGCCGCTGGCCGAGCGCTACGTGGAGCACCGGCTGAGCGCCGGGGACACGCTGCAGGGCATCGCCCTCAAGTACGGCGTCACGGTAAGGGAGCACCGCCCGCGGGCCGGGAGCGGCGCTTGGAGCCGGGGAGCGGCCTGCGCTGGAAGAGATCTTAAAGATCGTTCCAAACCCCCGGCCCTGAGCAGGGACACCTTCCGCTAGACCGGGGTGCTCACAGCTCCATCCAGCCTGGCCTTGAACACCTCAGGGATGGGGCAGGCACCGCCTCCGCAGCCTGGCGGCTTTTATCCAACATCTAATTGGTTATTTGAGTTAATAAGTGTTCTGCTTAAGAAGCCAGAGCTGCATCATTGTGGACTGCAGTTTAGGGAGATGAAACTAACATGAAATGCCCCTCAGAGCAATGACAAGTTCAGCAAAATCAGCCATTGTGTTTATGTTTTCATGGGTTTCAGCCCAGGGTAGGAACGTATGCAAACACGTTTGCTTTTAGCAAAACGCAGACTGTTGTGTGTTCACACAATGACAAGGACAGATTTCCTCTGAACAGTCCTTCTGTTTGCTTCCTGCATCATGTATTCTTGGCTGGAAGTGAGAGTTGTAATGGAAACATCAGAATTATCTTTAGCTGCCATTACCTCCAGTATTACTGGTTTTAGAAGTTTCCCCTGTGGTTTTCCTCACTGGGAATCAATTTGTAGCCAGAGACATCCTGTCCAGTGCCTGCCTCTGCATGACTTGGCATAGACAGTTCAAGATAGATAAAAGTACCATGCTGGGGGAGAGGCATCTGTGTGCTTTGTTTGGCCTCATCCTCTGCCCTTCACCCCCTCCCCCAGATAATACTGTCTATTATCTTTACAACTTGCATTTGTTGTGTTTTCCTTTTGACTGAATTAACACTGGGAATTCATGTTTATGGTTCAGCTAGTTTATGGTTCAGTGCAAGTGCTGTATTCCTTTTGAGGGGAGAAGGATGAGGACTATACTTCATTGCCAGTAGAAGTAGTTTTGATTAATTAGTTCAGGACCAGTTTACAGCTTCAGTTAAAATATTAAACGTGCTGAAGCTTTTGGTCTTTCACTATGATAGATTTGTAGCTAACAGGCTACAAATTTATTTACCTCAGTCTTACTAGTATTAAAAAAATAAAACTTGTAAAATCCTGCTCTCCATACACCTCTGAATGTACAGTCACACTGAGTTGTAGGAGTTACATTGCACATACAAAGTAACCTGCTCAGGGCTGAGGGATGTTCTTTTTAGGAACAAGTAGTTTCCTTTTCATTACTGCACAGTGCAGAGGTACAGACTTCCAAATGCTATGAACTGGTGTTTGAGAAAGAAACAACCAGAGGTAGAGTTACAGTGAAATAGGAGAGAGAATAGCAGTGCAGTGCATTATTTATCACCTCTGAAGCATCACCTTCCTACTCCCCTGCAGTAAGGATCTCAGCTTTCAGCTTCTGTGTTGTATTTTTACAGAAAAGCTCCAGCTAGTATTTTAAACTTTTTTTATGCCCATCAAGACACAACTTACAGAAATTTTAACAACTGACATTTACTCTAGGGCCATGAGAAGTCTCATGACTGTGTCAGGTATAGATTCCTTTATGTCCTTCAGGTGGGGCTCAGCTTGGGAGAGAACTTGCACCCTTGTATTCTTTCAGCCTTACTAAAAATGGTTTCCAAGCTTTAGGAGCTGGAAGAGCAGTGATCTTCTCTTACTTGTGACACTGGATATTAGCTATTCAGTTTTCAAATTAGATTATTATATCTAAGCATTTCAGCATTTTAGCCATCTGCACCAACAGGTTGAACCCTCATGCTAGCTTTATCCCCCTTGTTTGGATTCTGCATAATTTTTACCAGACAACTCACCTACAGGAGCTGCTAGCAGTTCTGAGCCTTATTCTAATATAAGTCCAAATCAACAGTACTTCTGTGATAGAATTTTTATTCTTTGGCAGGCTTTTCCTGTGAGCCTGCATAGAGACTGCAAGACTGTTCAAGGAAAGCATCTTTAGGTAGTGCAAGACTTTTGAAAAAGCAGTACTGTGGAGTCAAGTGCACATAAAGCTGGGATGTTAGCAAGGCTGAAACAGAACACTCTGAAATCACTTTGAATGCAAACAAATTCTTCCCTAAGTAGCTGCTGCTGCAAAGAAAGCATAGATTTATTTTAACTAAAGGTTGTATACTACATCAGAAAGTTAGTGCTTTATACTTTGCCAAAACCTAATAACTTTTATTTTTTTCTATCTTTTTTCAGATGGAACAAATAAAGAGGGCAAATAAACTGTTCACTAATGACTGTATATTTCTGAGGAAAACCCTGAATATTCCAGTTATATCAGAGAAACCATTACTGTTCAATGGACTTAATTCACTGGAGTCTCCTGAGAACGAAACTGTTGACAGCTCCCCTTCTTGTGATGAAGGACTAGTGGCAGCTCAGGAAGAAAGTAGTTCTTCTCCCAGTCCTCAAGAGTCTGACAATCAGCCCACTGCACCAGAAGAATTATCTGCCAAAGATTTCCTACAGAGATTGGACTTGCAGATTAAGTTATCCAAACAAGCAGCCAGAAAACTAAAAGATGACAGTGTCAGGTAAATGCTGCTTTTGGTGTTAAGCATCTTAATCTCAGCCTGAAGGCATTGTAGTCTAAGCTGATCCCTCTTTGTGGGGTCTCAGACAGCATCTGGGGCTTTCATTTGTCAACAGCAAGTGCCTGCTATTCTCATGCACCAGATACATTCAGAGCACAGCATTAGCAGGTGCCTTGCTATGACAGTTAGAAAGGCTGCCTCACAGGATTGTTTAGAGAATACAAATACTGTTTCATAAAAGCCAGAAGGCCAGGATTCTCCAAGATTACACAATCTTACTGTGTAAGCAGGCAACTATTTTAGCAAAAACATAGTTTTTGCTAGAGTGCTAACCAAAGACCTATAAGGAAGCTAATTGTGTACAGCAAGGCATGATTCTATTATTCTTCTGTCCCAAATTGCCTCATTATGTAAATATTCTCCATGACAGTTTCAGTTAAGCTTTCCTATCTCCTTTCCCTATGCAGTCTCCCCTGTTGTGGATCCATCTGTACAGACTTCAGTGTTTCCACAGCCAGGAGCTCCCACATATTTACTCATAGAAAAAGCAGTACTTTCTGATCTCTGTGCCACAGTAGTGGCCCATATCCCCTCACGTATATAGGTATCCTATGGACTCTCAGAGCAAGGGTGGACTTCAGCAGTGTTTGTTTTCCATGTCCTTGGGACAAGCTTCCTCACTTGTTCACAATCAGTCTCTTGGGCTGGCTGTCTGCCTGTTTATTCCCTGCAGAAATCCCCTCAGTGGGGGATGCTGAGGTGGTTGTTCCCACAACAAAAGGTGTGACTGTGGGGGACTGATACTGCTTCTCTTACCAGAGAGCTGGAGAGAAGTTATGCCTGCAGATAAATGCTGTGCTTTTGCATATTTGTTCAATGCAAAATTTCATCCACCATCTTGGTTCACTTCACATGCTCTGATTTTGAGGGCAAGCAGAAGATAACCTTTCAGGACCAAATTTATTGAGTATAGAATCACATAATTTCTTTAAACTAAGAAATTATTAAAACCTTAAAACTTAATTCAGTAGACAAATGTTTGAAGGCGAACAGTATATTTAGCTATTGGATAAGCCTCCTTTGGAGAAATATCCCTACATACAGCTCTGCATTGCTAGAACACGGGTTTAGAGTCTCAGGGAAAGCTGGAGTGCTTTCACATCTTATCACACTTGTCAGTTACTTTCTCTTGAATTAGGTGCATGAGAAGAAAAAGAGCTGTTGGAACTCAGAACCTTCTCTGTGCAAAGTCATCCACTTCCGTTGTTCTATTTGAAGCAATGTAGATCACCTATCAAAATGTGCTGCTGCTGACTCTCAAATCATTGGATGCATGTACCTACCACTGATTAGAGTAGGTGTTGACCCAGCAGTTAAACTGCATAACAGGAAACCACAGTCCCTGCCAGAGGAAGGCAATTATTTTAACATCTCTTCAACAAAATAACATGTTAATTTAAAGAAGGAAATTTACTTAGACCTTGCTGCACCATGAGCAGAGCCAGTAGAGTAGAAGTGACACTGCACAAATAGTACAGTGCTGCCAATAATACCCATTTCCTATACTGCTTCAGTTACAAATTGGGAAATGGGGACCTCCCCAAATACCTCCAAAGAAGTAATGTATACAGGAAGATGAGTTACTTTCCCACTTGTTCAGATTGAGCAGGTGATTCTGTTAATTATGCATACAGCAGATTTTTATTGGTCAGGATGTTACAGGAAGCATGAAGTACAAAGCTGCAGGCAGTGTGCTGAGCAGGATGTTGCCCAAAGCTTCTGAAGGGAAATAGCTTTCTGTGCATCTGATTGTCTTCATAATGCTCCCTTCTACATCACTGCCCCTGGCTTTCAGTTATGGCTCACAAAACCCATCTTTGCCTTGTCCTCTCCAACACAGTTGGAAAGGACAGACCCAGACTCCTTTCCAGTCTGGCAGGAAGGGGCAAAGGACCAAAGTCAATGTTTACTCTGCAGAGAACAGGAGTAGAGAGAGACCATTGCCAAAAACCTTGGAGATACTTTTCAGTTGTGTACCATCAGTGGTATATCTGGGTCCAGACTGGAAGGTGGCAACATTCCTTACTGTGCTCCAGCAGCTCCCCAGAAGGCACCTGTTCTTCCTGCCCAGTCCTTTCGTGTCCCTGGCTTGGAGCAGGAAGCCTTTGGAAATTGGACAGCAATGTTAATAAAACAGCCTCATGAATATGCAAGTTTTCTATTCTTAGAGTGAAAACCATTTATGAAATTAGAGTGCTGTTTCCAGCTGCTCTGGCCTGTATTCAGGTTGCCTTGTCAAGGCCTGTTTTGAATTTGATGTGCCAACACTGCTGAGTACTTCTGTGCCTGCTTGAGAGTAACAAAGGAGCACCTGGAGTTAATCCACTGCCACCAAAAAGGACATTGGAACTCACAAAAGTGCAAGCAGAAGCAGACTATCAGTTCATGAACTTAAAGAGCCATAACTTCTCACCATAGCATGAGCCTGATTTGACAGATGGTGAGAACCACATTGACTAAATTGCTCTTTACTTTAGCCTCCTTTAAGTTGCCAAGAAGGCATGTGCACATATGCACTGATTTGGATTAAACCACACACACAAGTTTCATGGTCAGAAACTGCCCTGTGCTACAAAGGCAGCTTAGAATGAATTATATGGTTTGATCAGAACTCTTGGAGTCACTCCCTTAAGTGCTCTTCAAGGAATAAAGTTAAAGTAGAAAAATTAGGGAGCACATAGTTACAGATTTAGACTAGATATTAAAGTAAAATAGCTGTGCAAGCAGATGAGCATAAAAGTTTATAGAATGTGATCCATTCAGTTTGTGCCTGCTGCCTTTCACTATTAGAGTTTATGTAAGCACATGGCTAGATCTACATGTAATAGTACTTTACTAGGGTTTCACTGAGCAAGAAATCATGAGGTAATGAATCATTAATCATGCATATTTACCTAAGATGCAGCTCAAGGCAATAAAGCCTTTTTGTTTTGAGCAATATTTTTATAGTAAGCCAAAAGAAATGCAAAGGGATTAATACAGTTTTCTGTAGTGTATGTTATTAACTCATGTATTTGTTTATTAGGGAAGAATACTCATTATTAGTTTTATCCACATATGGAATAAAAGCAATTGAGATAGTTTGAGGAACTAATGCAAGTTCTTTATAAAGAGTCCTTAAGATAGACTTTAAACCATATACCATATACTATGTGCTTCTGGAACAGATCACATCTTTCTTCATTTGCCTTGGAGTGTCTAACTTTGAGAACCTTGTAACTGGACAGAGCCTCTCTAATCAGTGATGGTGATTCAAGCCAATATAACTGGTGTCAGCATAGGATTAGAACCTTGTACTGTCATCTGCTCACTTACCTTGACCTTAACCTAGGAAAGAGTATGGTCTTAAAGCCTTCAAAACTCATAACTAATTGAGATAATTTGCCCAATAATTTTTCACCCTCATTGGCTATCAGCAGAGAAAAGAGATGCCTCAATAAAGGAGGCTGTCTGTGGAGAATCCTTTCAGACATCCCACAACTAACAACTCAGAATGCTGCCTTGTTTAATGGTGCATTCTAGAAGCATCAAGCATTTGAGTGTACTTGCTCACAGTCAGGTGTCCTTGCTCTTACAGAAGTGGTTATTTGTGGCCTGATGCATGCCATAGCTTACAGGAGACTTCTTTCAGTTCCTGTAAGCCACAGGGCAAAGCAGTGACAGCAAACGGGAAGAGACAGCACTACAGAGTGTTGTAATGCTGTGCTGTTCCTTTTCCATCCCCTGAAGGAGGATGTTGCTAGGACTTACCACTTTGCCATTTTAAGCATCTTAAAAGTGAAGTAAATTGTTTGGTCATTAAACATACACACACTGCCGTGGTGCTGCTTGTGGCTTACAGACCAGAGCTACTACTATATGATTGTATTTTATATAAAACTCAGCTTGTTTTTAAGCCATCAGAACAGACTTGTACTTGCTATTGTTCTAAGATCTACATGAGTATTATTTCCTGGTTGTTCCCCTGGTTTGGGATAGAGTTGCAAACCTCCCAGAGCCTGGTGCTGCAGCCTGGGACAGGGGAGCAGAAGCTGTTCTCACTGGGCAGTTCCAAGCCTTGGTCAGAAATGTACTTTGCACATTACACTGGTCACTGCTTTGCTTCAGTTCCAGCATAACAAGCTGCTCTATAGTTCTGATGTCCCTGCCCTGTAGAGAAGCCCCTCAAAGCTGGCCACAGCCCCAGTGCTGGCCTTCTGCCCTCAGCTGACCAGTGCCACCCCTGTCCAGGGCACCTTGCACAAGGGAGGTGGGGACAGCCTAGACAGTGGTGTTGGTTCTTTGATGTCTGAAGACCTGCTAACAACATCATTATTTCATTTCTTCAGTTGTCTATAATCATTCATGATTAACTCGTTTCAGCCCAGTGTTTGGTTGTTGCCATGTCAGGATAGAAGGTATTTCTCCAAGGTTTTCAAGGAGAATGACTGAAAATCTGATTCTAGCAGCCTTTGATTAGGGGAAGGTCTTTTTGCTGTAGCTCTGCCACATTTTATTTTCCTAAACTGGGAAACATAACAAAACTAATAGTACAAAGTAATTTCCAGTGTAGAGCATGTAAAGTAAGTTTCTCCCCCATTGGAGTCTAAGCTCTGAAAATAAAAAAGTCTCCTTCATCCTCACACAAACTAGCAGGAGATTGCTATTTGCAACTGTTCTGCCTATGTGGCTAGACACACATTGCTCCAGAAGGGCATATGTCTGAGATTCAGAATGTACTTTTTGAGATACTTAGCTTTGGCCAAGTTGTTATGGTTGAATTTGACAGTCCTGCAGTCCAGTCTTACAAGCTTGATATGTTGATAGATTTCAATTCTGAAAAAAGCTTTAAAATGTCTTCAGAGAATTTATAAGTAAAAGTGGTTTAATACTTTTTTTACTAAACATGAGTTATTTGCTTTCTTACTTTACTGTCATGCCATGGATCATGAAAAGCTTCTGCAAATGATATACTATTAAAATTATAGTATTCCATGGCAGTTTTGGATGCAGAACTGGATATAATGAAGGATACTATTTAAATGTACACAGATATCTGCATCTTTGGTACTGGGTTGGTAGCATCACTAATGGAAATAGATGTAGATTTGTAAGGAAGGCTGAAAATCTGTTCTCAGTACTACTGTAACCACACATCCTGTAATAACAACCAGTTTCATCCCAAACTTGTGGGGGTTTTTTGTTTTTTTTTTTTTTTTTTTTTTTTTTTTTTTTTTTTTTTTGAGGTTTCTTTTTTTGGCAAGATTATTTCAAGGCAAAAGACATATTATGCATTTGGCTTAAGATGATAATTTTGCAATTGGGGAGACAAGTGCAAGTTACTCTGCTGTTTGGTTAGTTGGTAGGGTTCTTCAATTCTATTTTGGGGGTTATATGAAATTTAAATTGTAGGTAAATAATCGTGTTTATTAGGAAAAATTCTTCATGGTTTTGCTATTGAAATATTTACTTTTTACCTTATACCAATATGGGACTCTTGGTAGTTGTACCTTTGTGTGAAGGTACCCACAGTATTAAAAGTAATCCTTTCACAGTGCTGCAGCTGTAGAGTCCTTCTGTTCTTACCAGAACACTGAACTTGGCAGCAGCTTTAAGGTTGGACTCTCAGGAACAAAACTTTAAAGCTACAGTAATACAAAGCAGTGACCTTTGGGGAACTTGGCATCCTTGATTTAGTACTGGCTGCAGCCCTGCAATAGGGTTACATAACCCTTTTTTTTAAAAGGCAATAGTCAGATAAACAGCAGGCAGACTGATTTTCCTGAGGATGTTTTAAAAGCAACATTACTTTGCTTTATCCAGTTATTGCATTAACAATAGCATTTGGGAGCAATTGCTTTTTCCTAAGAAAACCCAAGTGATCAGTCTCAATGGGGATTGATACAAGGGAAGCATTCATCAGGAATGGCCTTGCAGCATCAGGACACAGACAGATCCACCCACAGCTGTGATGGACTGCTCCTATTCTTGCTTCATTTGGTCTGTCTGTCACTCCTGCCTTTCAAAATGTTGAAACAAACCTCTAACTAAGCTTTACTTTTCTAAAAGAAGAAATTAAAAGCAACAGTGCAGGAACTCTAGCATGGCCTCCACCTTGTTACCCTTTAAGTTTTTTTAATTGATTTGATCAAGAATACTTTTTAAAACACATTCTGATGTTGTTGAACTTACTTGTTGAACTTACAGCTTTACTTGCTTTCAGCAGTATGTTCTCAACATCTCAGGAACTCCAGAGATGTGTAGTTACAGTATTATACTGCAAATATTCCTGTTATGCAAGGCTGGTATTGCCTATTTTGATCCACTAGGAAAACTGGTCACCTGCATTTTCATTACAGTTTTACTGTTGAAACATGGTATGCCCCTGACCTGATGATTATGATAATTTTCTTTTTAGAGATGAGGAGAATGAGGAAGATCCCTATGCAACTTCTTCGTATCACCAGTAGAAGACAGATGTGATGGCCTGAAAACTTTCCATGAAATCAGTTCTTACAGAACTAAAGAGTCAATAATACAAAACCCAAGTCTTCTGGACTCATCCTCTTGATGTACTTAAAAGAAGTCATGAATGGGTAATTGCACTGAAATTATGACCTCTTCTGCCTTCCATAGGTTAATGTCCTTATGCTATATCAATAAAAGGTTTAAGCCTTCCAAAACTAGCAATGGCCTTTTTACCCCTTCTGTGCAAACTGTAGCATGGTAGCAACTATATATCCATCCCTGAGGTCACCTTTATGCAGGATGTTGATCTTTAGTAAAGATTTTGTAAATACTTGTTAAAGTGAAATTTGTTTTAAGTATTTAAAAATATTAAATAAGTTTGCTTGTAAATGACAAACTGTGAAAGTAATAGAAATTTACTTATTCTGCAAACATAGGCAAGTTTGCTGTGAAAGTTTTGTCTACTTCAGGGCTGCAGAACTTGCCTGTGAATCTTGTGTGTGTCTATGTGTGGTTATGATGCATTCCTAGAAAGGGAAATTCAGCTTGTTTTGATTAGTTAAAGCCTTTTTGGTTGAAGAACTGTTTGCATATTGGATTTCTACTCATAAAAGGGACGAGTTAGACAAGAGGTTTTTTTGTGAGATATGACATTGGAATATCAGATGTGTGTTCTTGTGTGCAGTTAAATTTTGTGTGGTTTTAATTTAATAAAATACAAAAAGACTGATGTGTGTGTTCATAATGAAGTCAGCTTGGTTCTAGCCTGTTTTTTGGGAAGAATGGTTTGTTTAGTTTCACAGGCTATTAGATATTAATTTCAGGGTAAATAATGTCTTTACCATTTCCATACAACTCACCCTCCTAAGTGAGACCTGCAAGAGCTATCTGCCCTAGTTGTGCAGTCTGTTAAGATGAATAAGAGGCACATTGGCAAGCCTTCCCTGTTCTGAGAACAGGCTTCCCTGTTCTGCCAGTATTCAGCTCTGCAAGTGGACCCCATCTGAAGCTCAGGGAGGCAGAGTGCAGCCTGCAATCACTGTTGCCCTCAAGTTAGGGTATTAGCAACTTCTTGTTAAATATCCTATATTTCCTCCTCAAGTATTCAAAAATTTCACAAAACTCTTGTCATTAAAGATTTGCTGGATCCCACTGCAACAGATGCTCTTTCCTGTCTTTTAGCTCATTCAGTATCACTCCCTTGAAGCAAAACTTTTCTGCAGTATGTCAAGAGGGAAACAACATGGAAAGTTTCATTAATTTGCTAAAACCAGAAGTAAAAATTCAAGGCTCAGCAGGAATTGGTATTTCCCTAGAGCTGGCAGGAACTCAGGGCCAGCAGGCTCATTCAAATCAACTCTAGCTTGTCCTAAAGAGGTCTGCAGTGGCACACAAATTAACAAGAACAGAAAAAGCTTAGAGTCGGGAAAAAGTTCTGATTTTTCTTGAAGAGACTGGTGAATTAATTTTAGGTTTTGTATCTTTCTTAAATGGGGATTGTGTCTATTCCTTACACAATTATATTTTATTATTATTACCTTCTCTTGTTGTCATTTAATTTCAGTAGAACATTACAAAGCCAGAATGAGATACTTTTCCAAAGGTAACCCTAGCTTCAAGCCCAGTTATATTTTATTATTCCACAGAAAAATGTAATCCTTTTCTACCAAAGACCTGCTGTTGTGATACCCCTAGTGCTCCAGCACAGGCAGGCCTGGGGTTCTTTGCTGAGCAGTCACAACAGCTCTGTGGCACAGGAGTACTGCAGCTCCTGCCTCTCAGACTGGGAACCCAACCTCTGGGAAGCCACAATTCAGTCGGGCCTAAGAGCAATGGCACAAAAACTCACAAGTTGAGATAAAGCCAGTTTAATAGGTAATGCAAAAGCTGGGCATGAAAGCAAAGAAAAGCAATTCATTCAGCACTTCCCATGGGCAGGCAGGTGTTCTGCTATCTCCAAAAAAGCAGGGCTCCACTGTAAGTAATGGTTATTTGGGAAAACAAACATTATCACTCTGAACATGCTGCCCCCTTCCTCCTCCTTTGCACACCGAGCAGGACACTGCATGGGACATCCCCTGGGTCAGCTGGGATCTGCTGTCCTGCCTGGTCCCCTCCCAGCTTCTGGTTCACCCCCAGCCCCCTCAGGGCTGGGCTGAGGAGCAGGAAAGATGGCTCTGGGCAAGCTCTGCTCAGCAGGAGATAAAACATCCATGTGCTATCAACATGCTTGTGTTTCCAGCACAGATCCAAAACACAGCCCTATATTGGCTACTGTGAAGAAAAACTTACCCAGCCAAAAGCAGCACACTAATTTAGCTTGTAGTAAAGTGTTTAATAAAGTACAGTATCAGAAACAATAGTCTATTAGAAAAGCTCAAAAGGTGAATACCATATATATTGTACTTATTACATTTTCAGTGATAATTTAGAAGTGAAGGATCTGAAGGATCCAGCAGAGAGAGAAACAACACAGAAAGGGATTTTTGTCAGTTTTGAAACAGAGATGTGCAGTTGTTGAAAATACCTTTCTCACCAGGAAGAAAGCAAGCACTAGGATTTACTAATTATGGCTATACACACAGCAGTGCATGCCAAGTCCTAATGTGCTCCAAGTGTTCCCTGCAAAATAAGGACTGATCTGTGGTGCAGGTTGGAACTTGCGTCACTGGGTTTGATTTTATTTCGAGTAAGTCACAGTCCTTTAGGAATGCAGGGTGATTCATCACACTGGCTGTGTTTCACTGCCTGGTTCTGAAAGGTGTGATGTACTGATAGATGTTCATTCCATGTACCATATATTTGAAGCATTCAAGTAACAAGTTTAGTGGGCTTGGGCAGGGTGGATAGTGAATTTAGTTTGAGGACCTGTAGCTGTGATTTCTGGTCTATCTGTTAGAGGCTTGCTCTGTTCTCACCTACTCATCAGGCTGCTCTAGCTATCTCCAACTGCACCCCCAGGGATGCACACAGCAGCAGGGTAAGCACAGAACAAGTCCAAGAACGTGCATACTCTGAAATACAATCAGTTCATACCCATTGTTGGGTTTTTGTTTTCTTAAGTTATATCACTGATACTTTGTTCAAGCTATAAAATTTGCAAAACTGAGAGGTTAACAAATATCACCACACAGTATTTGTAATCACTGGTCTCTAGTTGATGACATCTGCACTCTAGTACCAGACTCGTGAGAGGACAAAGTAAGAAACTAACTTCCAATGAAAATTGAAATTATTCTTAGAGTACTTATCATATTGACAGGAGAAGAAAAAATTGGGATCTTTTTTAAAGTAGTCATTGGGGAAGGACAGTTTCTCCTTTTTTGTTTTTTCAAGTGCACCTAGGGCACTACCACTTCCCCAGCTGTAAAGGTCTATGGTTAGTTATCATCCTCCTGATCTCTGTCATAAATCCAAATTTAGGAAAAAGTTTGCTTTTCCCATATGATGGTCATATATGAAAGGAAGTCAGATGCTGTTGCAGAATGCAACTGAGATCTATAGGGACATAAAGAAATTTGCATCTTGGGAACAATAGCAAATAATAATAAACAAAAAGGAGGGTTTAGATGAGAACAAAAGCACTGATTTAAAATAACAGAAATTCTTTTTTCCTAATTGTTTTCTCTATAGAGTTTCTAAGGGACTATTTGTCAGAGGAAGCTTACATTGATTACATTTTTGAATACAGTTTTTATCTAAAAAATCACCATTAGTGACTGATACTGCAATTCAATGATTCACATCAGGATGTATATGAGCAGGCAGTGATGACGTATTTTGTGGATGCTAGAAAACATTCACTGGCTTATGTTTCATCAATTTGTAAGGAATTATGCTGTTACACCTCATTGCCATCACATTCACTTAGTACTGACTATCAATAATGCTCAGTTGACAATTTACATTTTACAGGGATTCCAGAGTTTACTTCAGTTGTCTGAGAAACATTTATCAAATCTCCTCCTCTTTAATCTCCAGCTGTGAGGAAGGAAATGACCCAGGGATTGACTTAACACAGATCTTTGTGCTGTGCAGGCAGTGCTCTAAGTCAGTATCACCATTCATAGGCAGGCAAATTCCAACTTCTGCATCCAGATAACATTTTTTAACTGTATCAATCTTAGAGATATCATCATTTAAAAAAAAAAATCGGAGAAGGGATAACTTCAATTATGAATGAAGAATCTTTAAATAAAGAGTACAGGACTTTACTCAACTGACTGCTGCAGGTGATGGGTCTAAGGCGTTACATCTTCTGGGACTCAGTTTGAAATTTAGCTTTCTAAATGCTTCTTTATCTTTGATCTTACTTCATCAGTTCTTCATACATAAAGTTATTCATGCACTTAAAGATAAAAGGCCTCATAAACCATTCTTCCAAAACTTTCTTAGTTGAGTAAGAACAATGAGGATGACATTTTTGTTTTTCTTTTTGATTCTATGGGAAGTAAATTTTCAGCTAATGCAAGCATATATAGGACAAAAAAAAGTTCTGCAATACTGGTCAGGACAGAACAGGGGTCAGTAATCAGACCACAGCCTTGATATTCAGAGATACTGAGATAAAATAGATTCTTTAAGTCTTTCTGAAAAGCAGGGCCCATGCTCCTAAAAACATCTCTAGTTGCAAACTTCCCTTTCCATAAAAATGACTTGAATTGCTTTCTTTTTTTTCTTTAGAGAAAGCAATAGCTATTTACATTTGTTATCAGGATATTCACATCAGGAATTCAACTAATTATGCATGCACAATCATCAAATGATGCAAAGAGAATGTTCACACATGCTGAAGAAGAGAATACAGCTCTGTAATATGGAAGGCAATTGTAATGTCAAAGATTTATAAGTTAGCTAAGGACACTACAGTCCAAGTTACAGAATACTACATAAAGAAATAAAAAAGGATTAAAAAAAAGTGTTAGTATTTAAAACCAAAATTAATGAATAGAAAATAAGATTAATGAAAACTTTAATAGGTAAATTATTTTCAAATATTTTATTTAGAGAACTATGGACTATTTTCTAATAATGCCCTTTACATAGTTGCATCTATAGAAAGCTTGTTGAGTGAAAGCAAAAAAATGTAGCATAAAAAGAAATTTCCATCAGAAATTATTGGTTTAGCTACAAAAGTAAACCAAATACAAACAATAAATCAAAGAAAACATTACAGAAATAGTTACCTTATCAAATAGAAATTGAGTGTTAGAATTTGGTGTTCAAGGTTGATTTGTGAATATAGGAAAATACAGTATGCAGAAAGTGAATGGAGCACTACAGCTCTTCATTTCTGTCTAGAGTTGTCAGTACAATGTAAACAGAGCATTTCTAATGATATCCTCAAATTAACAGACCATAAGTCATTGAGCCAGGAGTGGGGGAAACTACACTAGATTTCTACAGGTTTGGCAGTCACTAACTTTTTACAGGCTGCCATAGATGCGCTTAATTACATCAGCCTCTTCCTTGTCCAGGATGCCCTTGTCCACATAAGCATCAGCTTGCTGATCAATGAAATCTCTCAGCTTTGAAAGATCATAATCTGAAAAACAAGAATTCATTTACACATAGTCATTGCCATTATACTGCTTCACCTAAGAAACAAAGTCATTGTAAAGTTTATCCAACCAATGCACTTTATCAAACCTGAAGAGAACTCTCTCTAAGTGCAACTTGTGCAAACATTAAACAACTCAAATCAGCTGCACAAAGTCTTTTTACACACCATGGTGCTTGTATTATCCAAGAGAAATAATCATCTCTTGCTCTTGATTGATTGCTGTCAAATGCTAAAGCAAGAATATTTTCCGGTCCAGGGATTTGATGTTCTAGTCTACAAAGCAAAAGCTGTTGTGCCCTATTATTTTCATAACTGTCATGGAATCAAAAGAAAGTATTAAATGGACTATTTCCAATAAAATTGAAATCCCAGTAAAATTGGCACTTATTACCACTGTAGTGGAAAGTCATGAAAGCAACTCCTTGAAAACAGATCAAAATAATACAATTATTTACCTTGATACAGAACATAATATTCTGGTTTGAAAACTACTGCAGTGGAGCAGCCTTTGTGACAGTGTTAGTGTCAGATTTTGACAATCTTCCACTGTCAATCTGCAACAGAGTGCTGAAAGATCCTTCCTCCTTTTCCAATAGATGAGTGCCTCTGTGCTGCCTGTTTCACACCATATGCATCAAATAGACCTTTCCTATGCTGGAAAAATCACTATTTTCCATGAAAAGATTGCTACTGCAAAGCAATTTTTCAAATAACATAGAAAGGTAACCTATTGTGTAGTCATGACTCTTGTAGCAGATTCAGTATATTCACATACAAACACAATAAAGTTTCAGTTACATAATTAGCTGCATAAATGTAATGCTTAATTTGTGAGAATCAGAAGAAGAACATCAATATTTTAAGGGTTCACACTAAGTTAAATGAATTAGCATCCTTCACAAGAACGAATACTTTCCGAATTTTTCAGTATAAATTACTTATTCCACAGATGAAGCCTTCAGAATACATTAAAACTGATTTTGCAATGTCCAGTGTATAACATCACACAGCAATATGTGGAAGAACCTTCTTTCAAACTGTGCACTCTTAACAAAATAGACAATAATGAATTTGTGGTTTTCTAGGTTTCAAAAATTGACCAAAATGCGATATAAGATATTAAGAAGAAAACAGATGTTTGCCATCGTTTTTGTAACAGCATAAGACAATTTTAACTGAGTAATACAGAAAATTGATATCCAACACTCCCCACTCCTGCAGAGGTGCCCTCTCCATATCTGAAGTAGCAGGAATTTTGCCACTTGCTGTATTGAGGCGAGGCTTTCGTGTCTGGTCTGTTACTGTCATTACTTAAGAGAATGTAATCTGCTTGTGTCTCCATCCTGTATGAGTAATAGGGACAAATAGTACTGAGCAATTTCATAATTGGGATGAGAGATTTCATTCATGTTGACAGAATGAGGGTCTCCAGTGAACTACCAGGGAATGGAAATGAATGAAAAACAAATACTAAATTAATTTAATATCCACATTTTTCACATTAAAATCTCTGGGCTTATTTTACTTCTAGAATACTGTTTCTAACTCTAAGATTATTATGTGGAGATGTGAAGGTTTAATTACTAAACATCCTGTGTGGGATTACAACCATTATGATATTATTCAATTCAGGCTAATTTGTATATCTCATAGCAATTCAAATTGGGTTTTTTTCCTAGAAATTGATAACTGCCAATTTCTGATACTTATTTAGAATCTATTGTAATTAGAAAAATCAGCTTTGGGTCCTGATTCACTGCAACAGCTGCAGCATTACATGGAGCTGTGAAACAGCTCCAGTAAGTAAAGTGAGCTCTTATTTGCATATTCAGATCAAGCCATTTGCCATTAAAACTAATGATAGGATTTACTTTCATTTCTAAATGGCTGCTGTTAGTGTTATGAAACTCTGAACTACCTAAATATTTGTTGAACAATCCACACATGCTCTTTGCATGTATGGGTTAAATGCTCAGTTCTGCAATGGTTTCCAGCCTCAAGCCAGTCTGGGAGATGTGAAGGACAGGCCCATGGAGCCTGTGCATTTTAAACAGGCAAAACAAACTTTGGACACAAAAGGCAGTGAGCCCAAAATCCAGGCTTTTGACATGCTTATCTTTAAATTATCCCACCCTCACAAGCTTACCAGCCTCCTTAATAGTCAATTGATAATTCCAAACTGCAGAAATGCAAATCAACATTTCTAGGATTATTAATCATTGAATGAATAATATCTACTGAAATTCATACAAAATGCAGGACCCACAAACATTTGCCTGAAGAAAACCTAAACCTCTTCAAGGATATTTGGTGAGTAAACCCTATTCAATCCATGAGTTGGGCTGGGAAAGTCTGGCCATTTTAATACATGGATTACTTTGAGAATCACTTTTCTGCCAGCCCCCAGGTGCCAGCTGGAAGTGGAGAAATGATTGATGATCATAGCAACACCACCTAATCTTGCACTGAAGAAACACTGCAATGCATTCATGATTAGATAAGCTTACCCTGACTGTATTTCTTTTAACATCATCCCAGGGGAACTGAATTAGCATTTTACAAAAATAAAGAGTACGGAAAGATACAATAAAGATGATGTATCAGAAGAGTAAGAATGCTATTCTAATTTTGTCATAACTTACACTCACTTTAAGGCCTATTTCCATTGCCAGAGGACAATAAAGATATTTTAGTGCAAATGAAAATCCATCTACACAGATATATATATATCTTAATGCATTCAGAGGCAGATAAAATGCTATTGATCTGCAGTCACAGCCGTTTTCAGACTGCAGCAGTGCAGAAAAAAGGTTACTACAAAGAGAAGCGAGGGGCTGCTCAGGCAGTATGTGTGATACAGAGATATAATCACACATGATGGAGATCTAATTACATCAATGAGTACATTGCTAAACAGAACCATTAATTAAAATTGGCAGAAAAACACTCGAGCAAATATGTAGGCCTGCTGCTAACTGCCATGGCTACCATTGTGTGGAAATTATTTGAGAGATGGATTTTTTTTTTTTTTTAATAGTCTTTCCTATTACAGTTTCTGTACAGAAAAAGTGAATGTGCTGGGCTGTAGGCGTGCCCTCATCTCTGAAATGGAATTCATACACACTTCAAGTCACAGAGGGGATGGATAGGTTTCCTGGGGCTAATCTTATCTCAGATCACCCTCTGCTTGGCTGGTGCAAGAAGGATCCTTCTCGCCAGGCACCAGTCATAGCCCAGGGATGGAACCCCTGGCTAGGAACCTTCACTTCCAGAGCAGGCAATTGCAGAACACAGCCATGCAGAGTACAGGGATAGGCGGCTGTTTTTATGTAAGAACTTGAGGGAAAAGATGTATAGATAAATAAAGATCTGTGAAAAATAAAGGAGAAATCCTGCTACTGTTCTGTCCCTGCCAGCAGCTCTCACACAGTCCTGCCTCTGAGGAAGAGGCAAATGGTGGGACAGCTGGTGAGCAAACCCTGTGCAGCTGCTTCAATCACTGCTCCCTTCTACACAGCTTTGCATGTGAGAGCTACAAGTCATTCAAGTTAATTTAGGCTGTAATCCAAGGTATTACAGTGCTACTGACATAAGTTTGTATCTCAGCTGTTCCTGGTTATGGAACAAGAATCATTGCTATTGGTGCAGGCATGCTAGCCAGATGCACCAAGCTTCTTCATACATGTCCAGACATTTCAAGTGCATCTATCTCACCCGCAAAGTCATAATTAAACAATATGACAAGCTAGGAAACGAAGCATTAACAAAGCTGACACAGCTACCAGGTGACAGGCAGACCACCATGACTGTGTGGGCAGTACGACTAACTCTCTGCTGGTCAGCCTCTGTGGGTTTTGTGGCCAGTGCACATTCAACCCAGTTTACATTAATCTACCTTAGTTCACTATTTATTCACTGTTCATGTTCATTGGCTGAACTTTTACATGACCTGTAAACCTATTTAACTCTAACATCACTAATGATCACTATAATCTAGACAAGCACAGTTTTGCATTACTATTATTTAAGGTATAACACAATGTTAACTTACACAACACAATATAAATTACTTGCTTTTTAATGCATATGGTGCCCACCCCAATGTCAAGGCCTTTCACTTCATACCTTCTTTGTTACCTTGTTTATTGTGTTTTTTCAGCCATTCTATGTTCTTTCTGATTGCTTCCAAATATGCCTCAGATTTCCCTGGAGGAAAGGATGAGAGAGAAATCAGGCACTTACATCAATGGATGATTGATGTAGCTTGCTTAACTGGGTGAAGTTGGTCACAGCAAAGGCAGATTAAAACTATTCTTAGTTTCTCTTTAAAACCTGAGTCCTGTCAAACTCAGTCAGGCAAAATTCCCACAGATGGTTAGCAGGTGTTGCCTGTGCAAGATTAGTCATACACAAACTTAGGATCATGGCTTTTTTTGATCTTTATACATAACTTTTGGTGGCATCCACAGAAACTGCATATGTGGATTAAAAACAGCCTGGAGCTTTTTGATCATCATAATTGTTCAGCAAAGATAAAGCTGTTGAGATAGCAAGGAATGACTTAATTAGGGCTGAGAGTTTTCAGTATCAAAACTCCTCCACATAGTAGTACTAGCAGCATACAGCAAACCTAAAATTGTGATTTTTGGAAAGACTACTTGAAATATAGTTACTATATATACTGAGAAAAAGGATGTATTACAATTACCATGATAACTCCTTGTTATAGCTGAAATTTAAAGTGATGGCTATTTTTGGATCAGAAAGCACACAGGACAGAATTAGTACAAGGATTACCCAATAAGGCCCCTAAGGAAATATTCCAGCTAATGGATTTTGAATTCTTAATTTGGCTGGAGCTTTATTGATGTAGTGTTCTTACATTTGTCAGGAATAAAAACCTAGTGTGATTAGTGTGTAGAAGGTTACTGCTGCCAACTATGCATGTCTGCTCCTGTTAGTAAGTGGATACATTAGATACACCCTCATTTTTGAGCTGGGAGTGCAGTTACTTTACAGTAAATTGCTCTGTGAAAGAGCAAGGGCATTGCATGATGAGACAAAGAACTAAATGCTGATCCAATTTAAATTTCTAAAAAGCTATTGGGCTGAAGATAAAGGAAAATAATCTGAACTAAACTGAAAAGACAAACCTTCAAGAGATGAGCAAACTGTGTTATCACTTCCCATGGGTGCTGTGATAACTTTACTGTGAAATCAGACAGCCATCTTGAGCTCTTTTCCTCTTCCATGTTGAAATAAATAAGCTGCTGGATAAAATGCCAACTTCCCTCTATGAGTGGCTGCAATGTCCACAGAGCTGAACCAGGTCTGAACTACAGTCTACTGCAGTCCTGATTTCTGCAATTCATTACTGAGCAGCCTGAGTGAAAACACTGCATCCCAAAAAGTATGAGCATCAGACAGCACTGGTGCAAAAGAAGCAATTTTGTTTAACAAACTGATTACCAAACATAGATACTTATGCTGGACCCTTTGCAATAAGAACTCACTGAAAGGTTTCTGCACCAACAAGCATTCTCCTTCAAGAGTTCAGCACAATAAAGGAGGCACAATATCCCCTGCAGATTTGTTTTCAGATAGAGTAGCACCCAGGTGACTCCAGCCAGCACAGTGTAATTTAGCACATGGCATTATTTGTCAGGCTGAGGCATGACAGAAATAACTGCACTACAGTGCTACATTTGCTTAGGGAGATACTAACTTACTGTAATGTTTTCAAAGTTATGTAAAACAGGTTAATTACTGATAACCTTTAACCTCTGGCAGTGGGAAATGTAAATTGTGTCATTGCAGAACTCTTCAGTGCCTTTCAGTACCAGCAGACACAAACCATATAAATCAATGGGCCCACTCAGATATTGAATATTCTGGCCATCTGATTTCACTGAAAAGCCACAGATGCAAAGAAGCAAAATCTCTCTGCACTACTGCCTCAAACTGCATTTCATATTGTTCTAAAAGGGTCTATGAATTCTGTGAATGTCTGCTCAGCAAGGGATGCAGTATCAATATGTTTAAAACTTGGCAGATAAGTACACTTCCGAATCAAGCTGCTGTGTGCTGACTCCCAGCGACTATAGACTGAAGACATTTGTGCTAACACCATGGAAAATCAATACCAAAGAGAGAAAAAGACTACAATCCCTTGGAGCACACATTGTAGGAAAAGCAATATTCTGTACCTCCAGATTCTTCACTGTTTCCTGCTGCATTTTGTCCTTCATTTTTTGTAGAATCCTTTGAAACTTCATATTCCTTTTCCATTTTAGCTGCTTCTTCCTTTGTACTGTCTGCTTCTTCATTACTCTTGTCTAAAGAAAGACCAAACAATGTTGTATCAAATGCACCAGGAGCATTTCTCAATCACATCAATACAATCTTGCCAAGTAAAGCATTTTGACTGCTGGTTGAGGAAGAGCCTCATTGGAGCCTGTCTCAAAGTGGTTTCTAAAGGTCATCTCAACTCCAGACCTCTGCAAAGAGGAATGCCTGTTTCTGCTTTCACAAACAATAGCTGAATACAGGTGACTGCAATGCAAAGGCATATTTCTTTGTGCAGAGAAAAATTCTATGAAATTTGCATTTGCTACATTCAAAGTTGACAAATAATGCTTTTTCATTATTATTTAAATATTAACAAGCACTGATACAGCTTGCTTTTGTATATGTGCAATGTCTGGACTCCAGTGAAGAAAAAGAGAGGGAATATACTTCTCAAAGACTGGACAATTAAGTGAAAATTTCTCTCTTGTTGTGTGCTTAGACAAACAAGCTATGGCTTGGAACAGGTCCTTGAGACACTGTGGCTTTAACAAGCAGTCTGGCTGCTAAAGCAATTAGCATACTTTTAAATGAATAGGTTGAAAACAAGTTTTATTCCAGGAAAGAAAATGGTAGAGCAAGTACCTGCTGTTAGTTTTGTCCTGGTTTTAGTGGAGGGGTTCTCAAGCTTCTTCTTTGTCTGCTCAGCTATCATTGTATCCAAGTTTTCTAGAAATCAAGGCAAAACAAAACCAAACCCCAGTTATTCTTCAATGGATAAGATGCAGAATCTATACTATATTCTCCTCAACACCATGAATGATAAGTAGAAATCTAAAAGAGCAGCCTTCATCCTTGCCCCTGAACAATTAATACAGAGCCAATGCTAAAAGAACAAACAAATAGCTTTATGGAATATTGATCAATCTTATTTTTAAAAATTAATGATTAATTAATTAATTAATTAATCATTATAATAAGAGTATCAAATGCTGCCAACATGCATGAAGTCAGTAAAAGTGTGCACAATATTTCATATTTCAGTCACGTAAGTCACTAAATACAGATGACTATCTATAGCAATTTATTCTGATGAAAGCAATGAAAGGTTTTAATTATCTTCACAAAAAATACAAGACTACAAAATGTGTGCTTCATCCTGGTGGGAAAACTATCCCAAACTGCCTATGTGTCTTGATTTTATGTGGTTTCATTAAAAAAAAGTCTAGTAAAAGGTTTTAAATTACATGAAGATGAAATAAACATGTAAATTGAAGAGATTAAAACAAATACATTCTAAAGTTGCTGAAGTCAAGCATTTGCCTGAAAACCAACTAGACAGCTGTGGCCAGGTATACAGCTCTAGAAGACTAGAAAATGTATTTCTATGCAAATTTCAGAGCTGAATTAATCTAATTTGATAGTAAAAGCACCTCTTCATAAAGACGGATGTTTCAGATATAAATATTGTATGCTTATGTGGGAAAAAAGTCCTTTTGATACCACATTTGGTAGAAATTCAAAATACATATCACCATACAACTTGCCATGTTTCCTCAGTCATACTATGGACATGATATAAAATTTTCCTTCCTTTTATCAGCTTTTTAAAGGTTCAGTTAAACATGGATTCAAAATTTCAAACATACTATCTTATTGGTAGGTATTTTTGAGAGACTTAGTTTTGAAATTTGTCAAAATTCCTTTTATATAAAAAACTGAAATATACAGCTTTTGCTGAGTGCAATGTGGGAACTGTGGCAGAATAGATATAACAACACTAATATTTAAAATCATATTTTCTGTATAAGGCCAGTATTTTATCCAATGGCTAGGAGCATTTTTTTCCATTAGAAAGATAATCAGCACTGAACCCCAAAGAGTAATTTTTCAGCAAGCATTTTTCTCTTTGTGGCAGATCACCATAAGCAATTGTGTCTCCCATCTGATGAGAAATCACATAATCCTGTCTGCCTGCATCCTCCATATTTTGTTATTTACATAAAATTAAAATGTAAGCAGTATTTGTTGGCACCCTGTCTGATTGCACCCTCTCAATTCTACATCACATCATGTTCTTTTTGTGAATATTTTCATTTGGTACATATCCCTTTAATGTGATTTCTGACCTTGCCCCATATGCCCTAAACAAAACAGGTCTGGGCTGTGTTATAAGCTGGATCAGACATCCTGGTGAAACAAAAAACAAGCTAGAATTATAGTGGTGGTATTGATGCCTCACTAATCACTTGATCCAAAGCTTATTGAAAGGACCATAAACATCCCTTTCAGTTCATCTTAAGATTCTATTTTTCATCCTGAATCAGTACTATACTAGTATTTCAACAGGAGTATAAGGATTTCTCTGTTGCAACAAGCAGAGTTTTCAGGATAAGATTACTCAGTTAAGAGCCTTGTAAACTCAAGTGAATCAATTATTCTCCTTCGCTAATTCATGCAAATGCAAAAATGTCACTGATTTTGGAGTTTAATCCAGCATACTCTACTAAATTAGGCTTAATTTTATGTCTAGACATGGTATTTTTAAAAAGAAAAGTATTTAAAAATTCAAAATATTACACATAAGTAAATGCATTGATTCATAAGTGCCTTTCATGATCTTCCTTAAAAGTGTCTGCATTTAGGCAATAAGTTTCTATTAGTAGGAAACAAAAAGACTCCACCACGAGATAGATTTATAACTTGCCAAGACATCTTTAGATCTGAATGTCTGACACTGATATTTCCAAAAGTTTTTGTTCTGTCAATAGGCTGTAGTGTTTAAAAGTTGTACACATATCTACATACAGCATGTGCTACTGCACGCAATGGGATTTATACTCCTCTATTATTTATTCACTTCTATAAACAGCATCAGGGATTGGACAGTTTCTCTGAGTCCTTTGATTTGGGTAACAATTTCATGTGAGTTCACCATCACTCCTGTGTGAGTACAGAACAGCTTTCCAGCCCCATGAAGCATAATAAGGCAATGCTGGCCACTAACGACCTGAGCTTTGCCACTAAAGCCAGACTGAATGCAGTAACCACTGTGTTCCATTTTCAAAGCTTTGTTTTGTCAGTAGGGATGTGGACAAATGTTGGAACCCAGATGCCTGGGAGTTTTGGACCTTCTGTGCTTTCTGACACTGACCCCCAGGAGAACACTGCTTTTGACTTAAGGCCTTGGAGAAGGCTTCCAAATTCAAATGATGGAGTTAAAATCACAGGTGTGTAGTTAAATAGAAGTGTGCAATATCACATGGTGAAGAGTTTTGAATTTAGGTTTTTTAGACTATAGTAATAGGTATGGGACAGGATGAACATGCTTGGGCATTGTCTCTTTCTGTCTTCTTCCTTCTTCATGCTTTCAGGTAGTAGTTTTTGGTTGGATAGTTAGTGCTGCACTGTGTCACAGGTGTTTGGTTATTGGGTCAAAAGTATAAATAATACAGGTGTTAGCTTTTAATTGGACTGTCTAGCTTTAAAAGACCTTGTAACTAGCTGAATTCACCTCCATTTTGCTCGCTTTTAGCTGGTAGCTGGAAGTGTTGCAGAACTCTCTGTACTTTAGATAAGATTTAATAAACAGCCAAGTCCAAACGAGAAATCCATCTCCTTTGTGTTTTCATCTTGACTCTGACTGGAGGCAGAAGAAAATGAAGACAAGCCACTAATTAGGTGGTGCAGTTAACCCATTGCAGACAAACTTATAAGATAGGCCTTTTATCAGGCACTACACTTCACAGAAGTGGTGAAGTTACCTTGCCATCTGGATGGCACCTCAACATGGATTTGAACAGCTATAATTGTATTTCCTGAGTGATAAAGTCCATGTTTGAGGGGCTTCTCTGACCTGCCTACATGTGTACCCTAGAGAGAATATTGCCAGATAATCCCAGTTCTTCCTGAACAGGATTTCTTGTCCTTGTTCCATTTCAAAATTGATGTTTTAACAGCTGGTATTGTTTCAAAACATGTTTGTACTTGCCCGGTGTGGCTAGGCTAGGGCTGAGCAGTGTTTGCTCTGGGTTCCACTGATGGAGTGAATCATCATCTCGATGAGCCATGCCTGGCCAGCAGCTAAGCAACCGCGTGTCCTAGCGCAGGTCTAACAAGGATTGATTACCTTTCCGGTGTCGTTTCCTTAGCAACCTAATTTGCACAGAGGAAGAGCTTAGAAAGGTACTGACCTTTCCACAGAGCTGGCCACTTATTTGAAATGGCACTAATTAAAACAACAGGACAATAACTACTGAGCTAATGGAAATGACCTACGCTGGTAAATAGGTCAATGCCCTGGCGGCAGCTTTCCGTGGAGCAGGATAATCTCATCATCCAGGCAGACACCCCGTCACAAGATCTGGTTCCTGCCGTGCCTCACTTTCTAACTTGCTCTTTGATCTGGGATGACTCACTGAAGCCTTCATGCTGCAGCAGGGCTTCTGTTTAGAGTAGGCTTTCTGAGACATCCTAGGCCCAGTTCCTACACACTGATAGATGCTCTTAATTCCATCTGAAAATGCAAATTCCCAGCACTTTTGAAACTCTAAAGTCCTTCAAGTTTGGCATCCAAAAATCTGAACTGCATAAAACCAGAATACTTTATCTTTACTCTGGGAGAATGTACTGTGGTAACACCATCTAAACCCATAGAAAAAGATACTACATGGATAACTATTACAAATTAAATTACTATGTTCTTACTAGAGAGGCAGAAACTAATGTAGCCATCTGAGTACTTAATGGAATTGGCAATGGAAGCCTGACATGGACCTTTCTCAATAGACAGATTGAAGGTGTTTCCAGAGTCTTGCAAATTTTCCTTTAAAGGGTTTTTTCATCTGCATAATTGCCCTGTACCTGGGAGGCAGTTTCACATTCTATCCTCATCAAATTGACTGAAGCTGGGATTCTATGTCATTAAATTTCCACAGAAAGACCTGCTTTGCTGTTCTGTTTTCATACAGTGTTTATTAAAGGAGAAAAGGGATCATCAAGGTACCTGAGATCACTTCTAACGCTAGCTAAAAAATTAGTTTACTTAATGAGTTCATACAGTCCAACTGCTCTAGGTGGAAAGCTTTATGCTGATGACTGCTCATATGAGATGCACATATTTGAGGCATTAAAAAACCATTGTTCTCCTAGGGATTTTCTTTCCCTTGCAGTAGATGATCCTTAAGAGTTTGCGAGGCCATCTTCCATCTGTGAAAAATCTCTGGACATCTCAGCATTTGCTTGGGACTATTCTATGGGAAGAGCATATCTGATTAATTCTTTGGACAAATGCGTGTCCAAGAACTGTCAATATCCATTGGATTTTCCCCAGAGTAGCCAAAAGCAGAGTTTGACCTTTGGTCAGTTATAGCTGTATCAAACAGATGTCACATAAACTACTAAAACTGATGAACAAGAGAAATCCCTCCATTGTGGAATTACAGATGGGTCTCAGCCTTGAAAACCTCCTGCTGCTCTCTAGCTCCCTGCCTTGCTTATCAAGATAGGGAATTTTCTTCTGAGTCTTCTTGTTTGACTGATTTGTTGTGATGGAATGTCTGAAGCCTAATGCTGCCATGAGGAGTGCTGTGTCAGGTGACAAATCCCAGGTCATGGCATCACTTGTAAAGGGATTACAGGTAAGATGGTCAGAGTGATTTGAAATTAGGACAGCAACAGTATCACTTGGCAATCAGGTTAAAAGCAACTCCAAAAGTAAAACACAATTAAATAGATGTGCTTTGAGGTAAACATAGCTCTGACCAAGTCTTCTTTATCACCCTTATTAAGTTCCCTACCTCACAGGCTGTTTCTCAGATTTATTCCTTTAATATTCTACAGGCATTTCTTTTGCATTACTGCAGGTCTCTTAGAGCTGAGTAGTGCAGTCCTTTGCTAATCCTTTTCCATCCTGGAGCTGCTCCATGGCCTGTGCACACATTTTATGTATTTTCACAGCATGCCCTTTACAAGGATGATGGTTTGGGACTGAAGCAGCACAGAGCTGCCTCTCCTGCAGGAGTGGGATGGAGTTTTAAATGTTCAGTGAGTGACACCTTCTTTACCCCACACCCACATAATCATCTCAAATCACAAGTCTCAGTCTCAGTGCTCAACTGTCAACAGAGAGGCACTGAATTCAGAAAGTAGGGGGTGGGCTTATAGAGTTATTAAATACAGTGAGAAAAAAATAAAAGCATTGCCCTCCTTTACAAACACAAACCACTTGGGAGAATGCAAAACCTAGATCTTCAGGAGCCTAGCAATATATTTGTCAAATAAGATATTATGAGAAGAAGGAGATTTCCATCCAGTTGGGAAGGCATAGAAGAGGCAGTGAAGGGAAATGGAAATAGAGACAATACATTTGTAAGCAATTAGTGATACTAAAACTCCTGGATCTCTCCCAAAACACATCTGTGAAGATTTAGAACCTGTAGATATCGAAAATACTATGCTCTCACACATGTCACCCTCAGGTGATGCTCAGTTTCCTGTAGTGTGAAGTGGTCCTGTGAGGTCACACACTTTTCACACCATAGCCACCCATTTGTTTTATTATGCAGTGAGAGTCTGAATGGGGAAAGATAGGAGACAAGATCTAAATAATAGGGAAAAACCAAATTCATGTGCTTGTTTAAATGCAGAAGTAGCAGGGGACAGACATGGAGGAGGTTACAGAAAGAACAGCTATAAAGGTGCAATGGGGTCTGCAATCAATACACTTCCTAGATTCCAGTCTTGCCTGAGATCTTTGCACACTCCCTGTCCCCATATCATTTTATCTTCATGCAAATTCATCTTGAGTTTAACTATTTGCATATACTTTGCATAATCACTGCTGCTCCTCAGTATTCACCCTACTCTCTCTATCTGAGGTGTCTCTGATTTCTACTTTTCAGATACAATACAGTATACTGGCATCTCTGTGACCTAAGTTCATCAGATAAAAAATAAATAGCAGAGAAAAGAGCTCCCTGAAATTAAATAACTCCCACTGGCAGCTGTATGCATCATTCACATGATATATACTGGGTAAGGAAAATCACCAAAATGGAAAATTAATATAGGGAAAATTTGTTAAATAATGTAATGTTTATGAAGAAAATCTACAATAGCAACAAAGAGACCTTTGGAAAATGCTTTGGGAAAAAATAATTCTTAAAAAGAAAAAGATGGTATCATGCATGAATGGTTCCCTGTATGAAATACTGTTGGTGCCCTTCATGGCCCAGGTCAAAATGAACAAAAGGTCCACAAGACACTGTCCATACTCCAGAGTACCCTCTGGCTCTACTTTAGGCTCACCTTCCCTCACCCTCTGAAATCACAGTCTGCATCAGGAAGCATCAGCTTATGGTCACAACAAGGAGAGGAAAGATGATGCCAGTGTGGGCTGTGATCTGCACTTTGCCTCACACTCTTGGCTCTCTGCCTGTTCTTGGCTAACTAAACAAATATCAGGATCAGATCTTTGGCCTGCAGCATCCGTGCTGATGAGAACTTCAGGCATTAGATGCATTATTCAAACAAGTTCTCCTCTCCTAAGAAAAGGCCAGATTGCATCTGCTGTGCACTGGCCTACAATGGGGAAATCACAGAGCTTTGGCTTCATCACAAGTGGAACTGTGGAGGTTCCGAGAATGAATGTGAGAGGCACAACAGCTATTTCATATTCCTTAGTGTGGAGATGCAGGAACATGTCAAAAGAGACTTTCTGTCTCTTCTCCTTCCGCTTTCATGCAGCCTCAGCCTGCCTAAAAGACAGTATTGTAGTAGAACAATATCCCAACTGTTCTTTAGGAAAGGAGCAAACTCATGAGTGTTCGTATTCCTCAGCAATAGTTCCCCATGAACAATCCATCTCCCATTGCTTGTGGGTCCTGCAGCTTGGTCTTCTTCCCTGTTGTCCATGAAGAACAAGTGATATGAGGGTGGAAAAGTAAACAAAGACATCTGTTCATGCCCATTTCTAACTAACACAGTCTCCTACTCAGTCACGGGGGACAGTGTGGGTTCTGACAGTGAGTCAGAGCCAAAGGGAGAAGGTGTGAGAGGTGGCCTTGGTTTGGTCTATGGAAGAAGGCAGCTGTGACTCAAACATTGCACACTGATCAGCTGGAATGATTTCTCTATTTCCCTCCTAAATAAAGGGGGGTTTGCTCTTCAACCAGTCTGCTGTGGGCTGTGTGTTCTACACTGTGGCTCCAGTAGTCTAAATGCTTTACCACAAGGAGGCAAAAAGTGGGATCCCATTCAGAGAGAGCAAAGCTACAGAGTTCTTAATTTTCTTCCCTGTCCTTTGCCCCTTTATTTTCTCCAGCTGTGGAAGATACAGTACTTCTCTATCTCACAGCCATATCTGTGAGCTGGAGAAGTACTGATGGCAAAAGTTTGTGCTACATGTGCAAGTCAATACATGAGAACTTCACATAAGGCTACAATGTACAAATTACTAATCTGCAGTTTTAGGGTAATAGATTATAGGGTAACATATCTTTCATTTCCTTGGGGTGGCAATGGATAAATTCGCTACAAATCTACTCTTGTAAGCAGCACACAGCAGGAGGATATAAGTAATCTACCATGTAAAAAGGATTCATATATACACACTGATGTCTCTTAAGAATTTGTCTGTCATCTCTGAAAGCTGTATTTTTTTATGGCCCTAGGCCTTTAATTGTAAATATTTCCTAGAATGGTTCTAAAAATCACTCATTATTTTGATCTTATTAGTGGGAGATGATTTACACCTGTACCTGAACCAACTGGCAGAAACTATTTGTTCCTGTTTCTAAGCTGGCAACAACATTATTAAAATAAATCTATTACAAAACTATAGTTTGCTTTACATAATTACTATAAATAGAGCTTTTATCAAAGTGGTAGGGGACTGATATGCTTTCATTTTAAAACTAGTTAGATAGCCTGTCATATGCAGAGAAAGTCACTTGTCATACAAAAAAATACTTTGTGTGGTGTAGATGAAGTTTTGCTTAATATTTATCTGGTCTCTGATAGATAGCCTTTGATGGAAAGGCTATCAGAGTGAACCTCCACCATCACATTACTCAACAGGAAGGAGGAAAATGAAGAGAAGTGTGATATTACTTATAAACTAATGTTTAAACAGTATAAGTATCTGTGCAATGCATGCCTTGTTGTGCTCTGCTGAAATCAAAGTGACTTTTGCTATTGGCTCAAACAGCTCTTTTCCTCTTGAAACATTCAGCACTGTGAAGGATATTGTCCTTTCAGTTGTGCATGGAGAATCAGATATTTATGCATCAGTATCAGCTATTTATGCAATATAAATGTTATGAATGCCATGAATAATGAAATATTTTATGCTGAATCAGTCATATCTGAAAAGCCTCTTGCTGCTTTCCACTGGTCACTATGTGGAAGTGTTCCAACACTGCCATTCCCCTCTGTCACTGCACCCTTGCCAACAGCAGCATCATTTCAGTAACTGTCCCAAGCCCTTCCCAATACTCAGCCTGTTCAGGGAGAGCAGCCTGTGCCTCTGGCAGGCTAGGGCAAGCAAGAGGAGTTCAGCTGTTTGTGCAGCATTTGCTTGATGCTGCCAACAAACTCAAAGGTGGGTAAGTTAATACCACAGTTGGATCTAATTCACAAGCCACCTGTGCTCCTGAAATGTGTCATAATTTACTACCTTAAGCTTTCTGTACCAAACAATATTTGTCCCTTCTTTCAAGGGCAAAAATTATTTTAAAGCAGCTTTCAATCTTTAGAGGGCAGATGGTCTTTCTAGAAAGATTTCTGAAACCCTTTGAACAGGCTAGAAACATATAATGAGGCTTTCATTCCACAGAAGAATTTTCTCCCTGTAACAGCATTCATAGCTAAGAAAGTAAAGAGTGATGGAATATTGTAGCATTTTGCCATAGCAGGATAATTATCGAATAAGGTGCACCTCAGCTGAACACATATTTTCTATCAGTTTGTTATGGGCTCTCTTTAATGCTTCCAGGTAGGCATTACATTTTCTCCTGATTCATATATATGAATATGCTGGTTTGGGCTTTCTGTATTCTGTTACAGATTACATTCAACATATGGAAAGCTTCAAATATGTATTACACAATATTGAATATATGTATTAAAAAACAAACTTATTCCTTGTGTTTCCATGTATGTGCATTTGTGCTTTTCTTGCACCACACTGCAGCTAGACCCTTAGTAACTTAAAGCTAAACCTAATAACATCAGTCACTGCTACAGCAAAATACTTTCCCCTAGAGAAAGATACAATGATGATGACATAATGCTGTGGTTTCCAAATCCCAAGCCAGCTGTTACTGGTATATGCATTCAAATTCACTGTCTCTGCACTCCTGTGACAGGCAAAAAAGCTGCACCTTGTGACTGATTCAGTAAATGATTTATTATTTTGAATGTATAATTCAGAGGCATAGCTTATGCATGGCTTCAGTCACAGAGTGGGGAAAATTAATTTAGGCAGTTTCCTACTGTAACAAAATGGAGAGAGGATGTAATCCATCTGCACAGACCCAATAGGTATTTTCCACCAAGCAGCACAGAATCTGCTCACTGATTACAGACTGAGGAAACAAAAGAAGCTGCCAATTTTTTATGCTGATTCTTCTCTCTGACAGATATTCATACTAATTCCTTTATCTGCTATAAATAAGCAGAGCTGTGTATCAATCCCCTAATCCAAACTGCACCAAGATACACAGTACCCATCCAGCCATTAGACACTATAGAACTTTCAGTTGAGTAAGAGTGGCAATAAAACTGCTGCCATGCTTAAGGATAGTGCAAGAAGCTAACATGCTCCTGTGGATGCTCTTCCTCAGTATTTGAGAGTATTAGCTACATAAATGAAGGTCAGCTCTAAATCAATTTCTCAACAGAGAGTCTAAAAAAAGAATACCACAGAAACAACCTGAGAATCTATGAGAAAGCTTCTTCCACTACAGTAAGTTGCTTTGATGGAGCACAGAATCCATCTCTGCATAAATCACTCATTTGCAAGGCAGAGTCTGGATACATCAGTTGATAGTCTTACTTTAAATCCAGACTAAATCAGACCTCTCAAACTCTTAACCTAATCCTTGCCTTCTGTCCTATGTCATCATGGCAATTTGTTTCCAGGGTTACAGTATCTATTTGCTCAAGTGAAAGCCAATGTGAACAACTGCCCTGAATTTTAGCAGGAAAAATACATTCCTAGTGTAATTCCATTATCTACATGGTCTTGCATCAGGGATTAATTTAGCCTATTAAGTTTTGGCAATATCTGATCAAGTCATAGTATCTTCATTTATAGAATGACATTGAAACCACTATGCTTAAAATCAACCATTTCTTTATGTGCATCTTTCTTTAAATGTACTGGCAGACAGAGAAATACAGAGCTCGACTGGGGCATAAGTTGTTCAAAAATTCCAAAATTCAAGGAGATTTCTTACAGCAAATAAAGGGATAGCCTTGGTCAGATATATCATGAATTCTTTAGAGAGGAGGTGCAATTGTGCAGTGAATGTGAGTCATGATTCACTGGATCTTTTGTAGGTAAGTAATTGATAATCAATCCATACAGTTACAACTGCATCAATCAAGTATCTGCAATGTAGAAAGACCATTGCCAGTCCTCTCTCTAAGACAGGCTGATTTAGGAAGCTGAGAAATTGCCCTGATGCAAACAAAAACTTTTCAGGCTAATCCAGACCAGAAATACTTCAGAAAAATGAAAGGATTGTGCAGAGTTTGTACAGATGAGCCCCTCTTCTGTAGGTCAGCTTGTTTAACTAGTCAGGCTGCCTACAGTGAATGGCAGAGAGTTTGTCAAAGCTAGGAAAGGTGCGTGAGACACAAACCAGGCTGTTCCAAATTTCCTCTTCAGGAAATGGTAACAATTTTACAAAACCTATATAGCCACAGACTCTTAAATGCATCCAGGAAAGAGTGCTTCAAAATCTACTCCTGTGCCAAGATTTGACACTCTTCATAGGTGGAAGATGTTTTACTTCGTCGACAACCTTAGCATTAGGTCCTATCTAGTCCTGCTACCTATGGTGACAGATTAAAGGAGCTGAAGTGCTGGATTATTTTTGGGACATGCAAGCACCCAATCCACTTCAAAAGAGCAGAGAAAGCCTTAATATTCCCCTGGCATAAAGTCATTGAAATAAATTGTGCTTCACAGATGTGAAAGTGTAATAATACTCTAAATGCATATCTGATAAATCACCTTTCCTTCATTAGATGGAAATATTAAAGCAGTATGGAATTCAACATTGCTGTAAGGAATGATCAATCATTTGGAAGTATAGCTTTAGCATTTTCAATGAACAAATCTGAAACAGGTTTCATAAGTGCAAGGAAGATGAGAAGGTAATTATCACTGTTGGTAGAGGAAAAACACACCATTAATAACAGTTGTATAAAGTATGTACTCTCACCAAGATAAGAAACTCCTTCTTCTGGAGTGATTGTTCCATATTTAACCATCATCTTCACAAAATCAATCAGGGTTTTCATGATAGTTATCAAGGTCTCTTTCTCTTTTGTCTCTGTCTCTGTGTGAGGGGATGAAGCAAAACTAGTCAGACTTCAGGCAACTTGGAAAAACTGTTCTGCAAACTATGCAAACTTCATGCATAAAGAATGACCTACTCATTAAAAGAGAAAATGCTGTGCTGGATTAGCAATGAGAACTTACATATAGGTTTCTTTTTAAACTGTTTCTGCAAAGTACCGCTGAATATAATCAGGGGCTGTTCTTCTTTATAGCTTTTTGTTTTCAGGGGCTGTGTCATGGAAGGCCAATGGTACTAATTCCATTTACAGAATACTAAGAACACTAAGCACACAAAGATGGAGTGATCTGATGGTTTAACTTGATGGTCAGAGGACAGATAGAGTTTTCTACAGTCTGTAATTTTTCTTTTATTTGTTTGTGAACTATTTAGTAGATCAGTCTGGCTCTGCATGAGAGAGATCCTTTCTCCTACAAGATCCATGAGTTCAATGACAAAAATATAAAGTGTCCCAAATGAGATTGTTACTGTACACAAGTCCATGATTTGCATACTGAAACAACATAGTGTTACACGGCTGGGAGAATCATGATTTCAGAAGAGGATAAAAAAAAAATTTAAAAAAAAATCAGCTTTTGCCCACACTTACCTGCTTCTTAGATTTTCTTTTCCCGCTGTGTTTACATGCTGAACAATATTACTGCTATTTCTGCATTAGCAGTGTGAAACTCCCCAATCACAGTCACACAAGCTCTTCCCACTGCCCAGGCTGTCACTGAAGGACCCAAGAGAGCCAGGGGCACTGTCAGTCAGGGACAGTCAGGAACATATTCCCAACCTTGGCAGAGGGCCAGCCACTCTGGAGAGCTGCTGAACAGGCTTTTTATTGCAGCCTGCAATTTAACACACAGCTGTAGGAGCCTCTCCTCCAGCTCAATACAACCTGACAGGTGAACACATAAAGCAGGAGATGTGCAGCCAGTGGACCTGGTTCTGTTTGCTTGATAACCTGTTAAAACCAACACGCCTGCCTGCATTGTGACTAGAAAAAAAGGAGAAGAACTAGCATGCAGAATTGCCATGGGAAAATTAATAAGAACAGGAAGGAGCAAAATAAGCCCTCAGGTTTTTCATTTTAGCTCTTCACTCAGGTGTCTATGGGGACAATTTGAAGCAATATTAATGCTCCTGCAGGACAAGGGATCTACAAAATACCACCCTCCACCCCACCCCTCCAGAAGCCAGAGAGTGTGTGTGGCTGCAGAGTGAGTGTGTGTAGAGGGTGCTGACACAGGGCTGTGGCAAGGAGCCACAATCTTGCCTGCAATAACTGGAAGGCACTGATGTCCAGCACCGGAATAGTAAGAGACGTGCAGGGCTTTCACTGCAATAAACAGCAAACCTGTGGTTTGTGGAAAGGCTGGGAGGCTCAGACTCATTTACTGGTACCATCACTGTGAGGACTCTACTGTGGCTTACTCGTATCTCTGTTGGCTTAGAAGACATGGATGTTACTGGAAAGATCTCTGGGGAAAACCATTTGCCAGTTTTTCATCATGTCCTTACGGGAATGAAAAGAATTCAGGACTCCTGAATCACACAGCACAAGATGGGAAGGGCTGTCTAGGTCACACTCTTTGCAGTTCTGAGTGCTGTTCCTGTCAGTGTTTTGCCATCAAAATCACTAAACAAAATAGTTTCTGCTATATATCTTACAGAACATTTTCAAAGTACATGGTCTCTTGCAGCCAAGGAAATTGTGGGGAAAAGAGCAGGAGAAAACAAAGAATCTCAATTTTAAAAGTTTTTTCCTAAATATTTCTGTAACCACACGACAAGCTCACCTGAGTTAAGGCTTTTTAATAATGCATAAAAATTTGGAAAATATTGGAGGTCTTCAAAATTATCTTCAGAAGGCAGCTCATTTCTTCTTTCCAACACATTAGATGATGACCACGTGTTATCCAGTGTATCATCAACTTCTCCATTAATGAAACTATCCTGATCAGATTTGCTTGGTGTCTACACATAAGACATAATTAAAAAATATAATCTATAAGCACATTGCTTTTGGTGATAGAGTTAATAGAGCAAAAATTTGTATCACAACTTCATGCCAACATTGTCCTAATTGCAAGGTGAAGACTATACTATTTTCTCAAAGATATTGCAATTGACATCGGGCTTAAATTTTAAAGTAACTCATTATTATTTTTTCTGTCAGAAAATTTTTTGAAGAACACCTCTTGCTTCCAGATTGAGCTAACTATTCCCTTAAGAACACAGTACTAGTACCATTTGGCAAGCAAGATAAAATTATTAGCTTAGAAATTACCATTCTTTCCTGTTGCTTTTCTTTTGTATCACTCTCTGCTCTGCTTGCAGGGTAATCAAAATCTTCAGACTCCTTCTCACGATTTTTTGCTTCATTTGCAATTAGCTGTTGTAAAACCTCTGCCACTTCATCTTCCAGGGTATAGGCCTGACTCTCTGTGATCTGTTAAAATATTTGTGCAGAGTACTTATAAGATACTGTGCTTTTTCTAGATCAAACATCAATATGAAACCTGATATCAATATAAAAATAGGTTGCTGTAAATATGTTTGCTTCAAAGCTGAGCACAGCCAAATTAGGTGTAATACCTGTGTGTGTGCATACATACAGACATGTAAACATGTCTACATTTATAACACTCATATACATATATACATAGAAATACACATCAAAAATGTGTGTACACATAAACCCCACACCTTCATACATAAAAACTTCAAACCAAATCTCTCTAGGACTTAACACAGATGATTGCAGCTTGAAAGATGGAGCTGCAAGTGTGGCACCTCCCTATATGTGTGTCCATGTGCATTTATGTAGAAATGCATATGCTCTGCAACACATCTATGCAGAGCTGAATAATTACAACAGAATACAGTAATATAGAATGGGAAAAGAGTAAATAGCTTTCTATGATATCATTAAATGTTATCTCTTTGCTTCATAACAGCTGTCACTTGAACAAGAACTCCTCCATGCAGCTGTCCCACAGCTCCCTCTGTAATCAGTGGGGTGCAATACTCAACTGCAAAATCTAGTGCTCAAAAGATAAGATGAGTATTTTAGAATAAAAGGATCCCAAATGGCGATGGCTAAAGCCATTGAGACATCCAGAGGTCAGAGACAAATGCAGTCTTCCTAAAAATCAGTAATGTAATATATCCTCAATTAGCCAGCAACAGTATGTGTTTGCTGATGACACTAATTGGCATTAGGTGGACAGGAATGAACTCAGACCTTTCCCCCTCAAGTATAGAAAAGAAATTAATATTAGAAAAGCACTCAGTGAAAAACAGAATACAAATTAAAGGAAAAATGAGGGCAGACATGGGAGGAGTACAATCAGTGAATGTTTTTTCAACATCAGAAACATTCTGCAGTTTGGCCTATTTTGTTACAAAGACATCACAGGAACAACAATGTTATTGCAGAACTTAACCAGCAAGCCCAAATAGCTCTAGAAATTTGCTTAGACCCTGAGTCCCACTTGCTTTACACAAAGCGTGCATCTGAATTGTTTTCTGAAACAGCATTAATCCAATCCAAAAACCAGTTAAATGACAATTACCAAGATACTTACTAGCCCCAGATTTAGAAGTTTTGATACAATCTTGTCAAACACTCCTCTGTCATTTTCCTCATAAATTCTTGCAGCAATTTTTTGAACAATGTCTTCAGCAGTCAAAGGAGTGCCATCTAATTGATGGAGGCCATCTGGATCGTCTGAAAGGATTACAGTCTTACTCTGTGCTGACCGTCCTAACTCATTTAGATTAAACATCTCATAAAAAATATCTGCCCACATGTTTTTCTCTTCAGAACAAAACTGCATTTTTAGACACATTAGGAATATATTTTGATACACACTTTGCAAGTCATTAAATCAGTCACAGGGAAAAGTTCTTTGTGTCAGTTTTCCACATCTGAAAAATGTCTTTCTGACTGGCTCTTCTGAAAAGCAGAGATGAACTTTAGGAGCTTACTCTCCTGTTCATAGAAATTATTGGTAGAGTTTCCACATCCACTTATTTCTGGTATCTATTTTCATTGTATGGCCACTTAGATCAAAACAGTTCATGACAAATGGTACACAATCTTGCTTGAATTTAAGCAAATTAACTTTTAATTATGTAATTGTTACCTATGGCAAATAATATCATTGTGACAATGGGAAAGGGAATACAATGAGTGAGCTTTGGTCTGTGATCAGCATACTTGGATATAATTAAAAATATCCTGAGCTAAATGCTGCTTACAATTCTCAGAGGACTCACTTAAACTACAAGTCAATTAACTACTCCTGTAGCAAAGGCAAGTATCCTTCGGCCTTAGGTAATTTCTTCTAGGTTTGTGATTATGAGAATTATCTAAAACTGCACATAATATTTGCAATAAATACATGTGATTTAGCTGCATATAGAAGTGCTTCTTCCTCACAAACCAGAATAAATATATTTTCATTCAAAAATATGTCTCATTTTCCTTCCATCAAACCTAAATTACTAAAAAAAACTATAAATTAGACAACTGGACTTCCCTCCATGAAAGTCTGTTAAAATCAAGGGCAATTCTTCTGTACTATGTTTCAAAAATCTAACTATAATACAACAAGCTTCCACAACTGGGAATAACAAATAGAGCTCATGTTTAGTGGTGAATACAACATTTATGAAGGCAATCAGTTTGCAAGAGAAATCTAACCTAGAAGCCACTTAAAGATGATTATGGAATACCTTGGAATTTATAATCCAGCCCGCTTTTAGTGGAGTCATAGTCATCCACAAGCCTGCGGTTCTTGGTGGAGTCTGCATCATCAATGGCCAGTTGCTGTTCATACAAAGAGCTTCTGATTGACTCCCTCTCCTCATTCCTTTCTCTTTCTGCTACTGATTTGAGCAGGTTCAGGTCATCAACAAAGGAATAATTCCTGAACTCTGGCTTATTTTCTGAAAAATATATTAATATCAATATCAACATAACATAATATCTTATACCTCTTTGAATACAATTATGAATATTGCTATAAAAGCAGGGAAGATATTTTACCTGTGGGAGCTATTTTCCTATTCTTGTCTGCCTCAGCTTCAGCAATCTATTATACAAAAATAAAGCAAACAGGTAGAAGGAATAAAATGTGTGATCTCTTAATTTATCAGTATCAGCAGAGTGTTTAATGTCTGATTTTTCACTCTTAGTAAGAAGTTTTCCTGAATAAGCAGAACAGGAATAAGCACTGGACACTTTTGTCAGCACCATCCATCCTCAGAACAGAACCAGACATTAAGAGAAGCTGGAATACACTTTCCATTTAAAGATAAATGCCAGTTAATTTTCCCTTCTTCATTCCAAGCTTATGCTTTATTCCCATAGGATGTCAATAGAAAGGGGTGGCATATCTGTAAGCTGTTGGAGCTACAACCTGCTTTTAGAATGTTGGACAGTGAAAGTCTCTATGCCAGTTCTTAAAAATTATTGAAACTCTATTTTGTATCTAACCCCATCAATAATCACTTTACTGACAAATCTATTTTTACCCACTCATTAGCCATTCATGATTTTCATGGATCCAGTATCTGAAAGGCTAAAAATATTTACACAAAAATTTTCACTCACCTGTTCCTCCAAAGGTCTTTCTACACTTAATTGTCTGTTGTGTATAGCTTTATCTAGAATAAACACACACACACACATATATACTCAGTTATATGATACATGCAACTACAAAGAGACAGCACAATTTTTCTTAATTTATAGCTTTCTCCCATAAAACATGGTGTCTTAAACAGGATGCCAACTGCTAGTTCTTGCAAAAAAAATTTCAGTGTTCCTAGAAGAATGAGAACACAATAAAAAAAAATCAAACCTTTAAACAAAGCATGACTGGGGCAGAGGGAGAGGTTCTGCAGAAGACAGAATACAGAAGATAGATATAGAATCAGCAACCTCTTTCTGATCAGAAAACTCAAACTGGGAAAAAAAATGTGCTGGAAGAGATTGACTAAAATAGCAATAATCGGATTGGCACAACCAAGAGATTAAAAATTTCTTCCATCCAGAATATCATGGGAGACAGGGAGCAAGCAAAGACTTGTGCAGACACTAGTGTAGAATGGATGAAAACATCGCTTGGAAAAGATTGAAACAATTCAGAGCTTTTCCGTCTACCAGCACCTATCCCTTGACTTTAATATTAGGTTGCAGCTTCAGTAATCGGTGTCTTGCACCAGGAATATTATTGCTTTAGGATCTCATTGCTTTTAGCCAAGTGGAAGGAAAGTTTTTACCATCCTCTATCCCTACCCCGCGGAACTTTCCCCACCGCGGCAAACGGCGAGAGGCTCGGGGCGGGCGCTTACCTGTGCCCGCGGGTTTGGGGAATCCGTGCCCCCGGC